>CAKJTW010000134.1:0-1200000 GCA_917880005.1 Nanger dama | reverse complement strand
TTCAGTTCAGTTCAGTCACTTAGTCGTGTCTGAACCCTTGCGACCCCATGGAATGCAGCATACCAGGGTTCCCTATTCATTACCAATCCAAAGGTTACTCAAATTCATGTCCATTGAGGTGGTGATGCCATCCAACCATCTCATCGCCTGTCGTTCCCTTCTCTTCCCACCTTCAGTCTTTCCCAGCATCAGGGTCTTTTCAAATGAGTCAGTTCTTCACATCAGGTGGCCAAAGTATTGGAGTTTCAACTTCAGCATCAGTCCTTTCAATGAATATTCAGGACTGCTTTCTTTTAGGATTGACTGGTTGGATCTTCTTGCTGTCCAAGGGACTCTCAAGAGTCTTCTCCAACACCACAGTTTAAAAGCATCAATTTTTTGATGCTCAGCTTTCTTTATAGTCCAACTCTTACATCCGCACATGACTACTGGGATAACCTGGAGAAACTGATGGCACCCCACTCCAGTACACTTGCCTGGAAAAATCCCATGGATGGAGGAGCCTGTTAGGCTGCAGCCCGTGGGGTCGTGAAGAGTCGGACATGACTGAGTGACTTCCCTTTCATTTTTACTTTCATGCATTGGAGAAGGAAATGGCAACCCACTGCAGTGTTCTTGCCTGGAGAATCCCAGGGACAGGGAAACTTGGTGGGCTGCCATCTATGGGGTTGCACAGAGTTGGACATGACTGAAGTAACTTAGCAGTAGCCCTGGGAAAACCATAAATTTGACTAGACTGACCTTTACTGACAAAGTAATGTCTCTGCTTTTTAATATGCTGCCTAGGTTGGTCATGGCTTTTCTTCCAAGGAGTAAGTGTCTTTGAAGTTCATGGTTCGTGTACTGTTGTAGCCTGGCTTAGAAAATGTTGAGCATTACTTGGCTAGGACATGAAATGAGTGCAATTGTGTGGTAGTTTGAACATTCTTTGACATTGCCTTTCTTTTGGATTGGAATGAAAACTGACCTTCTTCAGTCCTGGGGTTGACTTTTCCAAATTTGTTGGCACATTGAGTGCATCCCTTTTACAGCATCATCTTTTAGGACCTGAAATAGTTCAGCTGGAATTCCATCACCTCCACTAGCTTTGTTTGTAGTGATGCTTCCTAAGTCCCACTTGACTTCACATTCCAGGATGTCTGGGTTTAGGTGAGTGATCACACCATCATGATTATCTGGGTCCTGATGATCTTTTTTGTATAGTTCTTCTGTGTATTCTTGCCACCTTTCTTAATATCTTCTGCTTCTGTTAGGTCCATACCATTTCTGTCCTTTATTGTGTCCATTTTTGATTGATATTTTATGAGTCCATTTCTTGTATTTCCTCATATCTAGAAAACACTAAAATCCTTCATGGTGACTACTGCTTCTCATGACTCGAAGAAGCTTCACAAGACAAGCAGAAACTTTCTTAAAAAACATGCTTGATTTCATGTACTCCCCCTTTACCAAAATCACATATATACTGTCCTTCCCTCCTACCTCTATGGAACAGTTTCTCAGAGCTATTGGAGGTTCTGTCTCTCAGGCTGCAGTCCTCATATTGCCCCAAAGAAAGCTTAGCTCACTACTCTCATATTTTTAAAGTCAACAGTTATAGTGACTGATGAAGTGATCTGAACTCTATGAGTAACTGGAGCTTTGGTGCCAGCAGCAGCCTTTGGTACCCATCCATCTCCTCAGAGTCCAGGTGAATTTGGTAAGTCTCTCCTAGTTCTCAGATCTAGCATATTTGTTGATGATCCTGAGTTTTATTTGGCAATGGAGCAGGTTGCCTGCCCCCTCCCAGTTGAAGGATACTGGGGGGTGACAGTTGAAATATTCTGGGGCATGCCCACTTATGGTCTCGACATTGAATGGGGCTCAGTTGAAAGATACAGAGAAATTACCACCCAACTGAAAGATACTTGGGTGGAGGGGCTGGCTGAAAGATGCCGGGGACGCCTGGTTGAAAGATACTGAGGAATAACCAGGGCTCAGTTGAAAGATATCAAGATTGCTCAGGCACAGAAGACTGAGTGGTATGTGCTGGGTAGTCAGGAAAGATGTTTTTCCTGATCTGATGATTTCCCTCAGTCCAGCTGCCTTAATAGAATTTTATGGGATAAAGGTGAAGATATTAATGATAGCTTTGGTCTGAAGAAAAGGGACAAGACCCTTCCTAGCCAGTTATGGTTTTCTCAGGTGACTGAGAAATTTATGGGAGTGGTGGAAGCCAAGTCATCATATCATGCAGTGCTCCTACAGGGAAATCCACTCGTTCATTAAAACACTTGCTTGTCCAGGGGTCACAGATAAGAATTGGCCATTCAGATAAGGAAGTTGTTGTACATATACACAATGGAATATCACTGCTGCTGCTAAGTCACTTCAGTCGTGTCCAACTCTTTGTGACATTATGGACCATAACCTGCCAGGCTCTTCTGTCCATAGGATTCTTCAGGAAATAATACTGGGGTGGGTTGCCATGCCTCCTCCAGGCAGTGGAATATTACTCAGCTATAAGAAGGGAACACATTTGAGTCGGTTCAAATGAGGTGGATAAACCTAGAGCCTATTATACAGAGTGAAGCAAGTCGGAAAGAAAAAGACAAATGTTATAAATTAACACATATATATGAAATCTAGAAAGATAGGACTGATGATCTTACTCGTAGGGCAGCAAAGGTGCACAGACATTTTGAACACAGTGTGGGAAGGAGAGGGGGGATGATTTGGGAGAACAGCATTGAAAGATATACATCACCATGTGTAAGATAGATAGCCAGTGGGGGTTGATGTGTGGTGCTGAAACCCAAAGCTCTGGGACAATCTGGAAGAGTAGGATGGGGCAGGCGGTGGTAGGGTTGGCGGGGAGGGTGGGGGTAGCTCAAGAGAGAGGGGACATATGTATACCTAATGCTGATTAATCTTGATGTATGGCAAAAACCACCACAATATTGTAAAGTAATTTGCTTCCAATTAAAATAAATAAATAAATAGAAATTAAGTAAAAAGAACTGACCATTTGGTGCCCTGAGAACCTGTGGGGGTCTTGAACTTCTGAAGGGAGGTACTGAGACACGTAAGAAGGCTGAAGCGGCTCTGGGGTGACTCGGAGAGGAGTTAAGCTCACAAACAGCACACTGGCCCACCACACAATCTCACTAGTGAATTTCATCTATGACAAATTCATCTAAAAATGGGATATAGAGCCTGTCAAACAGAAACAGGGGACATGAGGAAGCAGCCTCTAACACTCCATCTAGTGCTACAAGACTTGTCCTTGAAACTACTCACCAAATTGGGGAAATCATGCTAAAGGAGATCTCTATCTAAAATGGCCAAACTGGAGGACTTTGAATATTCCAAAATTGTTATTTTGACGTGCACAGTTAGAAAAAGCTGGTTTAATATCAAGCAGACTGAATGGAATATTTACTTTGGCATCTAGACGCTTCTGAAAGAGGAAACAGTAATGTAACTTCTTGACAGGAATCCAACTAGAAATTGCTTGAAACTGTATCTGAACTAAGGAAGGTGCCTAGCGCTGACACTGCCTCTCCCTCTGCTCCTTCTGGGAATCCTCTTCTATCTGAACTCCTGGCCCAGATGCCATTTTCTCTTCCAGCTCTTCCACTTCCTGCTGCTCCCTTTTGCCCAGCAAGGGAGGATTAAATACAAAAAGGCAGAACTGACTACAGCTTCCTTGAGGGGAAACCATTGCAGGAGAAATGCATCATCCTTGGTTCTAACCTATACACCTTGGAATCGAACAGCATTTAAGGCCTTAGCCAAGGAATTTCCTAATACAAGTCAGGATCCTTTGGGATTTACTAAGGAATCTGAATTAACCATCCAGACCTACAAGTCTGGGTTTTCAGATTGATATTTACTAATAGAGCTGCTAGTTTCTGAAAGCAAAGCAAGGGAATGAATATAGAAAGCAGGGTGGAAATGCCCCTTAATGGACTTTGAATCACTTAGTCCAGAGGTTTGTACTGAAGGAAATAACTCGAAAATTGCTCAAACCTCTCCCAGCATTCTTCAAACAGTGTAAAGTGGAAAATGATTCAATAAGGTGAGCAAGGATAAAAGAATTGATCCAGGCTATTATGGGAGATTGGGGCGGTTGGGGGAAATTTTAGCAATATTCAGGCTTGACACCTGAATCATTCTCTAACGAGAAAAAATGATTTTTGCTTAACTCCACCTTTTAGAAGATCTAAATGAGGACTTGGGTACTGTGGTGAAAGGACACAATTTATGTTGTTCTGATTTACATGTCAACACCCAGAAAGTAATGCTCAAAATTCCCCAAGCCAGGCTTCAGCAATACGTGTGCCATGAACCTTCACATGCTCAAGCTGGTTTTAGGAAAGGCAGGGGAACCAGAGATCAAATTGCCAACATCCACTGGATCATGGAAAAGCAAGAGAGTTCCAGAAAAACATCTATTTCTGCTTTGTTGACTATACCAAAGTCTTTGACTGTGTCGATCACAATAATTCTTCAAGAGATAGGAATACCAGACCACTTGACCTGTCTCTTGAGAAACCTATATGCAGGCCAGGAAGCAACAGTTAGAACTGGACATGGAACAACAGACTGGTTCCAAATAGGAAAAGGAGTACGTCAAGGCTGTATATTGTCACCCTGCTTATTTAACTTCTATGCAGAGTACATCATGAGAAACACTGGACTGGAAGAAACACAAACTGGAATCAAGATTGCTGGGAGAAATATCAGTAACCTCAGATATGCAGATGACACCACCCTTATGGCAGAAAGTAAAGAGAAACTAAAGAGCCTCCTGATGAAAGTGAAAGAGGAGAGTGAAATAGTTGGCTAAAAACTCAACATTCAGAAAACTAAGATCATGGCATCTGGTCCCATCACTTCATGGGAAATAGATGGGGAAACAGTGGAAACAGTGTCAGACATTATTTTTTTGGGCTCCAAAACACTGCAGATGGTGATTGCAACCATGAAATTAAAAGACGCTTAGTCTTTGGAAGGAAAGTTATGACCAAAGTAGATAGCATATTGCAAAGCAGAAACATTACTTTGCCAACAAAAGTCCATCTAGTCAAGGCTATGGTTTCTCCAGTGATCATGTATGGATGTGAAAGTTGGACTGTGAAGAAAGCTGAGCCCCGAAGAATTGATGCTTTTGAACTGTGGTGTTGGAAAAGACTCTTGAGAGTCCCTTGGACTGCAAGGAGATCCAACCAGTACATTCTAAAGGAGATCAGTCCTGGAATTTCTTTGGAAGGAATGATGCTAAAGCTGAATCTTCAATACTTTGGCCACCTCATGTGAAGAGTTGACTCATTGGAAAAGACTGATGCTGGAAGGGATTGGGGGCAGGAGGAGAAGGGGGGTGACAGAGGATGAGATAGCTGGATGACATCACCGACTCGATGGACATAAATTTAGGTAAACTCCGGGAGTTCGTGACAAACAGGGAGGTCTGGTATGCTGCAATTCATGGGGTCACAAAGAGTCGGACACGACCTAGTAAATGAACTGACTGACCCTTGCTATGCTGCCTGACCAACGTTTCAAATCCATTAAGAAGAAAGAAGAGGGTATTTATGAAAATTATGAACCTTCAATTGTGCAATTAAGTATACTATGTCAGTAGAAAGTTAACTGGCCCCAACCAGTTTAACTCCCAAACAATAAAGAAAGCTTGAAGAAAAAAAAAAAACTTCTTTAGAATTTTTGTCTTAAGGGAATAACTCTTACTAGGAGAACCTGAATTTGCTTCCTATGCCTTGAGACCAGAACTCTCCGGATCACTTATCTAGATCATCACTAATTCTTGAAACTGAAGGGAAAAAAAGGGAATGAAGCCTTTAAAAGTTTTTTTATTCCAACTGCCATGTATAATTAGTGAGTTTTATATTGTGATATCTGATTCACTACTAAGTGTCAAAAATGAAGCCAGAACTCGTGCTGTGTCTGTCTCTGTATTTGTATGTCTCAGTCTTCATATTTGGATAATATTGCTGAGGCTAATTTGTAAATGAGTTCTAATCTAATTTGCCTGAAGAAAAATAAGTACTCTGTATTTGTATGTCTCAGTCTTCATATTTGGATAATATTGCTGAGGCTAATTTGTAAATGAGTTCTAATCTAATTTGCCTGAAGAAAAATAAGTACTTATCTATATAAGTACTTATTTATTAATTTATTTATAATTTATTTATCTATATAAGTACTTAATTATTGTAAATAATTCTAAATACAAGAGAAATGAAGCTAAACAAATTTCAGGTATACATGAATTAGGAAACATTCAGTTTTAAATACCTGGTATTAATGTTTGTTTGTTGATCTAATTAGTGTAAATATGTCCAAGGGTCATTAATATTTAGCATAACATTTTCATTTACCTCCATCTAATATTTCTCCATTGATCTACAGTAGGATATTGAGCACCTACCGACCTGGGTAGTTCATCTTTCAGTGTCCTATTTTTTTGCCTTTTCATACAGTTCATGGCCTTCTCAAGGCAAGAATACTGAAGTGGTTTGCCATTTCCTTCTCCAGTGGACTACGTTTTGTCAGAACTCTCCACCACGACCCGTCCATCTTGGGTGGCCTTACACGGCATGGCTCGTAATTTCACTGAGTTACACAAGGCTGTGGTCCATGTGATGAGATTGGTTAGTTTTCTGTGATTGTGGTTTTCAGTCTGTCTGCCCGCTGATGGAGAAGGATGAGGCTTATGGAAGCTTCCTGATGGGAGAGACTGACTGAAGGGGAAACTGGGTCTTGTTCTGATGCGCAGGGCCATGCTCAGTAAATCTTTCATCCGATTTTCTGTTGATGGGTGGGGCTGTCATCCCTCTATGTTATTTGACCTGAGGCCAGACTATGGTGGAGGGAATGAAGATAATGGCGACCTCCTTCAGTGCCCCCACCTGCAGCAGCCACCGCCTACTCACGCCTCGGCCAGAGACTCCTGGACACTCACAGGCAAGTCTGGGTCATTCTCTTGTGGGGTCAATGCTCCTTTCTCCTGGGTCCTGTTGTGCACAAGGTTCTGTTCGTGCCCCCTAAGAGTCTGTTTCCTAGTCCTGTTTAAGTCCTGGCGGCTCTATGTTGGGGTTAATGGCGACTTTCTCCAAGAGGGCTTATGCCATACCCAGGTCTGCTGACCAGAGCCCCTGCCCTGCAGCAGGCCACTGCTCACCCATACTTCCACAAGAGGCACAGTCCTGGCTCAGTCTCTGTGGGGTGTCTGGGTCCTGGTGTGCACAAGGTATGTTTAAGCCCTCTGAGCATCTCTAGTGGGTATGAGGTTTGATTCTAAACACCATTTTGCCCCTCCTACCATCTTGCTGGGGTTTCTCTGCCCCTTGGACTTGGGGTATCTCCTCAAAGTCACTCCACTGCTGTATAGCCACCACTGCAGTGCCACTTTCTTGCTGGAGAATGAAGAGATGGAGCCAAAGCAAAAACAACACTCAGTTGTGATGTGACTGGTGATGGAAGTAAAGTCTGAGGCTGTAAAGAGCAATACTGAATAGGAACCTGGAATGTTAGGTCCATGAATCAAGGGAAATTGGAAGTGGTCAAACAGGAGATGGCAAGAGTGAACACTGACATTTTAGGAATCAGTGAACTAAAATGGACTGGAATAAGAGAATTTAACTCAGATGGCCAGTATATCTACTACTATGGGCAAGATTCCTTAGAAGAAATAGAGTAGCCATTATGGTCAACATAAGAGTCTGAAAGCAGTACTTGGATGCAATCTCAAAAATGACAGAGTGATCTCTATTCCTTTCCAAGGCAAACCATCCAACATCACAATAATCCAAGTCTATGCCCTGACCACTAATACTAAAGAAGCTGAAGTTGAATGGTTCTATGAAGACCTACAAGACTTTCTAGAACTAACAACAACAACAACAAGATGTCATTTTCATTATAGGGGACTGGTATGCAAAAGTTGGAAGTCAAGAAATACCTTGAGTCACGGGCAAATTGGCCTTGGATTACAGAATGAAGCAGGGCAAAGGTTAATAGAGTTCTGCCAAGAGAACAGACTAGTCATAGCAAGCACCCTCTTTCAACAACACAAGAGAAGCCCCTACACATGGACATCACCAGATGTTCAACACCAACATCAGACTGATTATATTCTTTGCAGACAAAGATGGAGAAGCTCTATACAGCCATCAAAAACAAGACCAGGAGCTGACTGTGGCTCAGATCATGAACTCCTTATTGCCGAATTCAGATTTAAATGGAAGAAATTAGGGAAAACCACTAGACCATCAGGTACGATCTAAGTAAAATCCCTTATGATTATACAGTGGAAGTGATAAAAAGATTCAAGGGATTAGATCTGATAGACAGAATGCCTGAAGAATGATAGACAGAGGTTCATGGCATTGTACCAGAGGCAGTGATCAAGACCATCCCCAAGAATAGGAAATTCAAAAGGAAAAATTGTTTTCTGAGGAATGCTTACAAATAGCTGAGAAAAGAAGAGGGGTGAACGGCAAAGGAGAAAGAGAAAGATACACCCATTGGGATGCAGAGTTCAAAAGAATAGCTAGGAGAGATAAGAAAGCCTTCCTCAGTGATCAGTACAAAGAAATAGAGGGAAACAATAAAATGGAAAAGGCTAGAGGTCTCTTCAAGAAAATTAAAGATACCAAGGAAAACTTTCATGCAAAGATGGGCACAATAAAGGAAAGAAATGGTATGGACCTAACAGAAGCAGAAAATATGAAGAAGTGGCAAGAATTCACAGAACTACACAAAGAAGATCTTCATGACCCAGATACCTCCGATGGCGTGATCACTCACCTAGAGCCAGATATCCTGGAATGTGAAGTCAAGTGGGCCTTAGGAAGCGTCACTGAACAAAATAGTGGAGGTGATGGAATTCTGGCTGAGCTATTTTAAATCCTAAAAGATGATGCTGTGAAAGTGCTGCGCTCACTATGCCAGCAAATTTGGAACAGTCAGCAGTGGCCCCAGGATTGAAAAAGGTTAGTTTTCATTCTAATGCCACAGAAAGGCAGTGCCAAAGAATGCAGAAACTACCACACAATTGCACTCATCTCACACCCTAGCAAAGTAATGCTCAAAATTCTCCAAGCCAGGTTTCAGCAGTACATGAACCATGAACTTCCAGATGCTCAAGGTGGATTTAGAAAAGGAAGAGGAACCAGAAGTCAAATTGCCAACGTTCACTGGGTCATAGAAAAAGCAAGAGAATTCCAGAAAAAGTATCTACTTCTGCTTTGCTGACTATGCAAAGTCTTTGACTGTGTGGATCACAATAAACTTTGGAAAATTCTTCAAGATATGGGAATACCAGATCGCCTTACCTGCCTCCTGAGAAATCTGTATGCAGGTCAGGAAGCAACAGTGAGGACCAAACGTGGAACAAGAGATTGGTTCCAAATTGGGAAAGGAGTACATCAAAGCTGTATAATGTCACCCTGCTTTTTTTTTTTTTTTGAGCTATGAAGTGAAGTGAAGTCGCTCAGTCGTGTCCGACTCTTTGCGACCCCATGGACTTTAGCCTACCAGGCTCCTCCCTCCATGGGATTCTCCAAGCAAGAGTACTGGAGTGGGTTGCCGTTTCCTTCTCCAGAGGATCTTCCCGACTCAGGGATCAAACCTGGGTCTCCTGCATTCCAGGCAGACGCTTTAACCTCTGAGCCACCAGGAAGTCCCCCTGCTTTTTAACTTATATGCAGAACATCATGAGAAATGCTGGACTGGATGAAGCACAAGACGGAATCAAGATTGTCAGGAGAAATATCAGTAACTTCAGATATGCAGATACACCACTCACGGCAGAAAGCAAAAAGAACTAAAGAGCCTCTTCATGATAGTGAAAGAGGAGAGTGAAAAAGTTGGCTGAAAACTCAACATTCAGAAAACTAAGATCATGGCATCTGATCCCATCACTTCATGACAAATAGGTTGGGAAACAATGGAAGCAATGAGAGACTTTATTTTGGGGGGCTCTAAAATCACTGCAGATGGTGACTGCAGCCATGAAATTAAGGCGCTTGCTCCTCAGAAGAAAACTTATGACCAACCTAGGCAGCACGTTAAAAGCAGAGACATTTTTTGCCAATAAAGGTCACTCTCGTCAAAGCTATGGTTTTCCTAGTAGTCATGTATGGATGGATGTGAGAGCTGGACTATAAAGAAAGCTTAGCTCCGAAGAATTGATGCTTTTGAACTGTGGCATTGGAGATGACACTTGAGAGTCTCTTGGACAGCAAGAAGGTCCAACCAGTCCATCCTAAAGGAAATCAGTCTAAGGACTCATACTGAAGCTGAAACTCTAATACTCACTGGAAAATATCCTGTTGCTGGGAAAGATTGATGGTGGGAGGAGAAGGGGATGACAGAGGATGAGATGGTTGGATGGCATCACTGACTCAATGAACATGAGTTTGAGTAAACTCCGAGAGATGGTGATGGACAAGGAAGACTTGTGTGCTGCAGTCCATGGGGTCACAAAGAGTTGGACACAACTGAGTGACTGAACTGAATTGAAGGTTGTGTTTCTTTTGCTCTATTGTTGGTTTGAATCATTCCTAGAGATTTTCTTAGGCTTCCCCAGCAGCTCAACAGTAAAGAATCCACCTGCAGTGCAGGAGCCACCGGAGACACAGTTTAATACCTGGACTGAGAAGATTCCCTGGAGGAGGGCATGGCAATCCACTCCAGTGCTCTTGCCTGGAGAATTCCATGGACAGAGGAGCCTGGTGGGCTACTGTCCACACTGTCACAAAGTGTCAGACACAACTGAATCGACTTAACATGCACATAGTGATTTTCTTAAGGACATGAAACAAACCTCAGTAATATAATTTAATGACCTTGTTCTCTAAAATGGGAAGAGTCCCTCCATCTGTATAGCTAAACTAGCTCATTCTTATCTACCCTTCTCTTTCCCCATTCAAGACTGTAGCATGTTTCTTAGCATTGCACATGGATCCTATGAAGATATGAGTTTATTTTTATCCTTTACTACCGTGATGCAGTATAAATCTGATGAAGGATATATTCTGGTTGGAAAAGAAAAATTCACTGCAGAAATTCACCTTGGTCATCTCCAGGGCCTCAGTGTAAAGGTAACTTCACTTTACTGATGGTCATTGCTAAGACAGTAGGACCATCGTGTATATTCTGATGCTATAGTTTCCAAGGGCTTCCCTGGTGGCTCAGAGGTTAAAGCGTCTGCCTCCAATGTGGGAGACCCAGGTTCGATCCCTGGGTCAGGAAGATTCCCTGGAGAATGAAATGGTAACCCACTCCAGTATTCTTGCCTGGAGAATCCCACGGATGGAGGAGCCTGGTAGTCCATGGAGTCGCAAAGAGTTGGACACCACTGAGTGACTTCACTCACTCATGGTTTCCACTCAGCCAGAGGCAGCACTTAGAAGCTTGTGTTTATTGTTCATTTGTTTCCTGTATTCAATACTTGGATGTGGTGCTAGGCTGTTTGAAAAAAATATGTGCTATTAAAAAAAATTGTCTCAAAAATATTTTCTCCTGTTATCTTCCAGAGTTTTGTTGCTTTACCTTTCACATTGATATCTCCAGCTCACTTGCAATTACTATGGGTTTATGGTAAGAAGTAGGAGTCAAAGTTTGTTTTACTCTAGTAAGTAATCCATGAATCCAGCACCATATTAAATGGACCATAGATTTCACACTGCACTGCCGTGCTACCTTTGTCTTAATTCAAGAATTAGAGATAATAATTTTTAATCTAAGGGAATAGTGAGGTTTTAACAAAAATTTAGAACCCCTGCAAAAGTTAGAATGAGCACTCTTATGGAAAAATCCCAGATATCCTGGAAGTATCTGATCTCTCCATTAGCACCTGGTACATAACATCACCTCATCATAGAGAAGCTCACCTGATATGAAACCAAGATTATGTGTGCCTTTCTTCTTTTCTTTTTCTTACCATGCAGCTAAATCAATTCAAGGGTCTAATTTCCCACCATTGTCTCCATTTAGTACAGGAAGATACCAAGGGTGTGAGACCAGAGATTACCTATCTGGGATGATGAAAATAAGGTTTTGACATACAATAGTTTTGAAAACTCAGATTCTAGGACCATAATACCCAGAATTATATCATAATTATGCCACACAATTATGACATTGTATGGGAGAGAGGGATCAAGACCATCCCCGTGGAAAAGAAATGCAAAAAAGCAAAATGGCTATGTGGGGAGGCCTTGTAAATAGCTGTGAAAAGAAGAGAGGCAAAAAGCAAAGGAGAAAAGGAAAGATATAAGCATCTGAATGCAGAGTTCCAAAGAATAGTAAGAAGAGATAAGAAAGCCTTCTTCAGCGATCAATGCAAAGAAATAGAGGAAAAGAACAGAATGAGAAAGACTAGAGATCTCTTCAAGAAAATTAGAGATACCAAGGGAACATTTCATGCAAAGATGGGCTCGATAAAGGATAGAAATTGTATGGACCTAACAGAAGCAGAGGATATTAAGAAGAGGTGGCAAAGAATACACAGAAGAACTGTACAAAAAGATCTTCACGATCCAGATAATCATGAAGATGTGATCATTCATCTAGAGCCAGACATCTTGGAATGTGAAGTCAAGTGGGCATTAGAAAGCATCACTATGACCAAAGCTAGTGGAGGTGATGGAATTCCAGTGGAGCTGTTTCAAATCCTGAAAAATGATGCTGTGAAAGTGCTGCACTCAATATGCCAGCAAATTTGGAAAACTCAGCAGTGGCTGCAGGACTGGAAAAGGTCAGTTTTCATTCCAATCCCAAAGAAAGGCAATGCCAAAGAATGCTCAAACTACTGCACAATTACACTCATCTCACACGCTAGTAAAGTAATGCTCAAAATTCTGCAAGCCAGGCTTCAGCAATACGTGAACCGTGAACTCCCTGATGTTCAAGCTGGTTTTAGAAAAGGCAGAGGAACCAGCGATTAAATTGCCAAATCCGCTGGATCATGGAAAAAGCAAGAGAGTTCCAGAAAAACATCTATTTCTGCTTTATTGACTATGCCAAAGCCTTTGACTGTGTGGATCACAATAAACTGTGGAAAATTCTGACAGAGATGGAAATACCAGACCACCTAACCTGCCTCTTGAGAAATCTGTATGCAGGTCAGGAAGCAACAGTTAGAACTGGACATGGAACAACAGACTGGTTCCAAATAGGAAAAGGAGTACATCAAGGCAGCATATTGTCACCCTGCTTATTTAACATTTGCAGAGTACATCATGAGAAACACTAGACTGGAAGAAATACAAGCTGGAATCAAGATTGCTGGGAGAAATATCAATAACCTTAGATATGCAGGTGACACCACCCTTATGGCAGAAACTGAAGAGGAGCTAAAAAGCCTCTTGATGAAAGTGAAAGAGGAGAGTGAAAAAGTTGGCTTAAAGCTCAACATTCAGAAAATGAAGATCATGGCATCTGGTCCCATCATTTCTTGGCAAATAGATGGGGAAACGGTGGAAACAGTGTCAGACTTTATGCTTTATTTTTTGGGTTCCAAAATCACTACAGATGGTGACTGCAGCCATGAAATTAGAATATGTTTACTCCTTGGAAGAAAAGTTATGACCAACCTAGATAGTATATTCAAAAGCAGAGACATTACTTTACCGACTAAGATCCGTCTAGTCAAGGCTGTGGTTTTTCCTGTGGTCATGTATGGATGTGAGACTTGGACTGTGAAGATTGCTGAGTGCTGAAGAATTGATGCTTTTGAACTGTGGTGTTGGAGAAGACTCTTGAGAATCCCTTGGACTGCAAGGAGATCCAACCAGTCCATTCTGAAGATCAGCTCTGGGATTTCTTTGGAAGGAATGATGCTAAAGCTGAAACTCCAGTACTTTGGCCACCTCATGCGAAGAGCTGACTCATTGGAAAAGACTCTGATGCTGGGAGGGATTGGGGGCAGGAGGAGAAGGGCATGACCGAGGATGAGATGGCTGGATGGCATCACTGACTCGATGGACATGGGTCTGAGTGAATTCCGAGAGATGGTGATGGACAGTGAGGCCTGGCGTGCTGTAATTCATGGGATTGCAAAGAGTCAGACACAACTGAGCGACTGAACTGAACTGAACTGATGCCACACAAAGGCTATGCAACCTTAGACAAGTCATATAAATTGTCTTTACCTAATTTTTCTCTCCAACAAAATGTTTTAGCTGATGATATGTATACAATAACTTTAATATTATCATTATTAATTTTTAAATTATAATAATACAATACATGCAGACATAATTTATTATTAGTGTTTCTCACTCCACCAATATTCTTTACTACTGGATGATCTTATTCTGAGAATCACAAAATGATCATAGTTGTCACATCACAGTTTTGATGTGAATCCAGAGGTAAAAGATAGAACTTTTTGTGGACGAGGATCAGTATGTTGAGCCTGAAAACGTTACTGTCCACGTGATTCTGGCTTTTGTATGGTTGGTTCTCCAAATATCATCTGCTCAGAGAATGGAACGTGGTACCCAGAAGTGCCCAAGTGTGAATGGGTAAGCGGCACACCTCAGGTGTTCTATCACATTCTATAAATGGTGACCTGCTCCAGAGCAGCGTCCCAGCTGACACTGATGAGGTTTGACTTGTATCAGGACTCATTTCTGAGTTGTTAAAATCAGTTTCAGCATCAGCACTTTTACTCTCAAAGTACATGTTGAGCTCTTAAGGCAAATTCTAATTCCCTTATTTGATAGCAAGATGGACCAAGCCCTTAGATAGGAGGGTTCCATAGATACAGGTATTTCTACAACAAATGTTATGATTTTGCATAGACATCAGATCCATCCCTTCGGTTGATCCTGAAGGAGTTCCCTAGGTATATTTGGCAGTGCTGTTTCTTCTCTGTTTAGATAATTTCACTGCTGTTTCAAGAGCAGTGCTGGTCAGATCTTAAGATGAATACTTTGCTGAGATGTACAAACTATCTTTTAATTTTTGCATCAGTGCTATGGGGGTCTTGATATTCCAACTTTACTGTCATTGGTAGGCATCCTGAAGGAAACTTATACTTTTAGTTTGGAAAGAAACCTCACAAACCATCCTTCATCTCTTTCAGGAAGTTCACATGGGCTGTGAGCAAGTGGTCACAGGCAGGAAACTCATGCAGTGTCTCCCAAGTCCTGAGGAGGTAAAATGGCCCTGGAGGTATATACACTGTCTCTGGAGATTGAAGGACTGGATGTACAGACTTGAAGTTGAGCACCTGTTAAAAACCAGTACATCTCTTTCCCTTCCCTTCCCTTTAAAAATAGAGAATTGGGTACATTTTTCTCATTAGCAACTCTACCATTCCTTCAGTGCTATTATTTACTGAAAAAATACCTGTATTTGAAGGATCTTTGATATTTTTTGATGCCACTGATAGTGTGGAACTATTGGTGGTTGATATTCTGTCTCATCTTAAGCTTCTGTTTCCCTGGATTTGATCACATGGCAGAAATAAAGAATCACCTGTCAAGAATCCAGTGTCTTTGTTTTTACTTTGATTCCCTTGTAAAGAGAAATTAAGGAACTATATCAATCACTTCCTAATGTTTCTCTGGTTAATATTCTTTTCTATTTTACATTCTAGCACCTCGTATGAGATGTATTTATACTACACTTTCACTTCCTACTCATTCGTCAGCTCCCAGCTCAAATAGCACGTCTTCCTCTGTCTTCTGCTTTCTCTCTCTCTGTTGATCACCAGTGTTTGCTCTGGAACAACTTCTCAGTTCCTCTTTATATTTAAGGTACATTTAGTTTTGCTTGGCATTCAAAAATACCCAACTTGAACACTTTTGAAAGTCTGTATGTAATCCAAGTATTCCTCTTGGGCATGCCCAAATCTTTCAATCTAGTGTGATCACTCTGTAATATTTCCATTAAAATAGCTGTAGTGTTTCTTTTAGGACCAGTTCTCCAGAAGCAGAATCCAAGAAAAGAATTTATGTGCAAGTGATTGTTTAAGGAACTTCTCCGAGTTCTCCAAGGAGAAATAGCAAAAGGAGTAGGGTAAGCAGGATGGAAGGGGCTTCCCTTGTGGCTCAGCTGGTAAAGAATCTGCCTGCAATGCAGGATACCTGGCTATGATTCCTGGGTCGGGAAGATCACTTGGAGAAGGGATAGGCTACCCACTCCAGTATTCATAGCTTCCTTGATGGCTCAGACAGAAAAGAATCTGCTTGCCACGCAGGAGACCTGGGTCCAATCCCTGGATTGGGAAGATCCCAGGAGGAGGGCACTGCAACCCACTCCAGTATTCTTGCCTGGAGAATCTCATGGACAGAGGAGCCAGGCAGGCTGTAGATCAGAGGGTTACAAAGACTCAGACATGACTGAAGTGACCGAGCACACATGCATGGTTGTTTTCTTTTTAAATGGGGCATGTATTTATCAGTCTATGGAAATGCCCAATGTTTTCTGGAGAAGATTTCCATAATCCTATTGATAATAGGACTTCCATAATTTCCATAATATCTACTGATTTATAAATCTTAGTTTGTTTTCTATTGAGTTTATAACACTCATATAAAATGAAGAAATGGGTACTTTTGCTGGATCATCAAAAAGCAAGAGAATTCCAGAAAAACGTCTATACCTTTATTGACTATGCCAAAGCCTTTGACTGTGTGGATCATAATAAACTGTGGAAAATTCTTTAAGAGATGGGAGTACCAGAGCCCCTTACCTGCCTCTTGAGAAACCTATATGCAGTCAGGGAAGGAACAGTTAGAACTGGACATGGAACAACAGACTGGTTCCAAATAGGAAAAGGAGTTCATCAAGGCTGTATATTATCACTCTGCTTATTTAACTTCTATGCAGAGTACATCATGAGAAATGCTGGACTGGAAGAAACACAAGCTGGAATCAAGATTGCCAGGAGATATATCAATAATCTCAGATACGCAGATGACACCACCCTTATGGCAGAAAGTGAAGAGGAACTAAAGAGCCTCTTGATGAAAGTGAAAGAGGAGAGTGAAAAAGTTGGCTTAAAGCTCAACATTCAGAAAACAAAGATCATGGCATCCGGTCCCATCACTTCATGGGAAATAGATGGGGAAACAGTGGAAATAGTGTCAGACTGTGTTTTTTTGGCTCCAAAATCACCGCAGATGGTGATTGCAGCCATGAAATTAAAAGACGCTTACTCCTTGGAAGAAAAGTTATGACCAACCTAGATTACATAGTGAAAAGCAGAGACATTACTTTGCCAACAAAGGTCTGTCTAGTCAAAGCTATGGTTTTTCCTGTGGTCATGTATGGATGTGAGAGTTGGACTGTGAAGAAAGCTGAACACTATAGAGTTGATGCTTTTGAACTGTGGTGTTGGAGAAGACACTTGAGAGTCCCTTGGACTGCAAGGAGATTCAACCAGTCCATTCTGAAGGAGATCAGCCCTGAGATTTCTTTGGAGGGAATGATGCTGAAGCTGAAACACCAGTACTTTGGCCGCCTCATGTAAAGAGTTGACTCATTGGAAAAGACTGTGATGCTTGGAGGGATTGGGGGCAGGAGGAGAAGGGGATGATGGAGGATGAGATGGCTGGATGGCATCACTGACTCAATGGATGCAAGTCTGAGTGAACTCCGGGAGTTGGTGATGGACAGGGAGGACTGTCGTGCTGGGATTCATGGGGTCCCAAAGAGTTGGACACAACTGAGTGACTAATCTGAGCTTACATGGAAAAATTGTAACTTGACTCCTACCTCACATTTATGGAAAAGAATTCTGAAGTGATTATAGATCTACATGTGAAAGGTAAAAAAAAAAAAAAGAGTGACACATATAAAATAATTACTTCATGATCTTAAAATAGGCAAATGACCTTGTATATAACAACATAAGGAGCATTATGAAAAGAGTTGTAAATTTTCTAATATTAGAACAAGCATTTCTGCTTATATTAAGTGTGAAAGGGAAGTAAAAAATGTTTGATAAAAAAGATGTACAAATGGCCAGTAGGTACATGAAAAGATACTCAGCATCATTAGTTTTAGAGAAACACAAATCAGAACAGCAATGGCATGCCACTTCCCACCTACTGCGGTTACTATAATTATTTTTAGTAGAAAATAACAAGTGTTGGGAGGATGTGGAGAAATTAGAACAGTAATAAATTGCTGGTAGGAATGTGAAATGATGTAGCTGTTTGAAAAAAAAGTTGATAGTTTCCCCAGAATTAGAGTGCCTATGTGATGCAGCAGCTCATTCTCAATCATATACCTAAGAGAACAGAAAGTGTATCTTCCTGCAAACACATGCACGTGAATGTGCACAGCAGCATTATTCATAATAACCCCAAAGTGAAACAACTCAACCGGTGATTGGATAAGCAAAATGTGGTCTGTTCATAAATGGAATACTATGTAGGTGTATGCTAACTTGCTTCAGTCATGTCCGATTTTTTGCGACCCTATGGGCTGTAGACTGCCAGACTCCCCTGTCCATGGGATTCTCCAGTCAAGAATACTGAAGTGGGTGACCATGCCTTCCTCCAGGGGATCTTCCCAATCCAGACATCGAACCAGCGTCTTTTATGTCTCCTGAATTGGCAAGTGAGTTCTTTACCATTCACATCACTTGAGAAGCCCAAATGCTGTACTGCTGCTAAGTCGCTTCTGTCGTGTCCGACTCTATGTGACCCCATAGACGGCAGCCTACCAAGCTCCCCCATCTCTGGGATTCTCCAAGCAAGAGTACTGGAGTGGGTTGCTATTTCCTTCTCCAATGCATGAAAACGAAAAGTGAAAGTGAAGTCGCTCAGTCATGTCCGACTCTTAGCGACCCCATGGACTGCAGCCCGCCAGGCTCCTCTGTCCATGGGATTTTCCAGGCAAGAGTGCTGGAATGGGGTGCCATTGCCTTCTCCAAAATGATGTACTACTTAGCGACAAAGAATGATGTACTGACACATTCTACAATGTGGATGAACCTTGGTAACATTATGCTAAGGAAAAGAAGCCAGACATAAAGGACTGTCCATCCTGTATGCTTTAATTTATATGAAATGTCATCTCTATAGAGACAAAAGGTAGACTAGTATTTGGCAGAGCTTAAGGGAGCGAGCGGAGAAGGCAATGGCAACTCAGTCCAGTACTCTTGCCTGGAGAATCCCCTGGATGGAGGAGCCTGTTAGCTACAGTCTATGGGGTCGCTAAGAGTTGCACACGACTGAGCGACTTTCCTTTCGCTTTTCACTTTCATGCACTGGAGAAGGAAATGGCAAACCACTCCAGTGTTCTTGCCTGAAGACTCCCGGGGACAGAGGAGCCTGGTGGGCTGCCATCTGAAGGGTCGCACAGAGTTGGATATGAATGACGTGATTTAGCAGCAGCAGCAGGGGAGCCGAGAGAATGAAGAGTGAGTGCTAAAGGAGAAGAGGTTTCTTTTGGAGTGATGTAAGCATTCTGAAATTAGATAGTGATGATGGCTGCACACTTTATGAATCATAGACATTAAATTCTCTCTAAAAAGAGCTACTGAATTGAGGTGAATTCTGCCCTCCCCAAACTCATATGTTGAAATCTGAGGTACTCTAGCACTTCAGGATGTAGCACTATTTGGAGATAAGATCTTTCAGTAGAGCTTTAGGAGAAAACACTAATTCATAAACATAGATGCACCCCAATGTTCATAACAGCTCTATTCACAATAGCCAAGACATGGAACCAACCCAAATGCCAACAACAGATGACTGGTTTAACATAAGAACCTAATGGAAGCAGAGGAGATTAAGAAGAGGTGGCAAAAATACACAGAAGAATTATACAGAAAAGGTCTTAATGACCGGGATAACCACAATAGTTTAGCCACTAACCTAGAGCCAGATCCTAGAGTGGGAAGTCAAGTGGGCCTTAGGAGCATTACTATGAACAAAGTTGGTTGAGATGATGGAATTCCAGCTGAGCTATTTCAAATCCTAAAAGATGATGGTGTTAAAGTGCTACACTCAATATGTAAGCAAGTTTGGAAAACTCAGCTGTGGCCACAGGACCAGAAGACATCAGATTTCATTCCAATCACAAAGAAGGGAAATGCCAAGAGTGTTCAGACTATCATACAGTTGTGCTCATTTAGCATGCTAGAAGTTTATGCTCCAAACTCATGTTGATGTATGGCAAAATCAATACAATATTGTAAAGTAATTAACCTCCAATTAAACTAAATAAATTTATATTTAAAAAGCAGGAAAAAAATCTTCAAGCTAGGGTTTAGTAGTACATGAACTGAGAATTTCAAGATGTACAATCTGGGTTTAGAAAAGGCAGAGGAACCAGAAATGAAATTGCCAACATTCCTTGGAGCACAGAGAAAGCAAAAGAATTCCAGAAAAACATTTACTTCTGCTACTCTAAAACCTTAGACAGTGTGGATCACAACAAACTGTGGAAAACTCCTAAAGAGCTGGAAATGCCACACCACATTACCTGCCTCTTGGGAAGCCTGTAAGCAGGTTAAGAAGCAATAGTTAGAGCCAAACAGGAACAACGGACTGGTTCAAATTTGGGAAAGGAGTATGTTAGGTCTGTATATTGTCACCCTTCTTATTTAACTTCTGTGCAGACTACATCATGTGAAATGCCGGACTGGATGAAGCACAAGCTGGAATCAAGATTGCAGGAAGAAATATCAATAACCTCAGATATACAGATGACACCATCCTGATGGCAGAGAGTGAAGAGGAGCTAAAGAGCCTCTTGATGAAAGTGAAAGAGGCGCATGAAAAAGCTGACTTAAAACTAAAATCATGGCATCTGTTCCCATAATTTCATGGCAAATAGATGGTGGAAAAGTGACAACTGTAACAGATTTTCTTTTCTTGAGCTCCAGAATCACTGTAGATGGTGACTGCAGCCATGAAAGGAAAGCTATGACAAACCTAGACAGAATATTAAAAAGCAGAGACATTACTTTGCCAACAAAGGTCCTCCTAGTCAAAGTTGTGGTTTCCCAGTAATCGTGTATGCATGTTAGAGTTGGACCATCAGGAAGGCTGAGTTCCAAAGAACTGATGCTTTTGAACTGTGGTTTTGGAGAAGACTCTTGAGAGTCCCTTGGGCTGCAAGGAGGTCCAACCAGTCCATCCTAAAGAAGGTCAGTCCTGAGTGTTCATTGGAAGAACTGATGGTGAAGATGAAACTCCAATACTTTGGCCACCTGATGTAAAGAACTGTCCCACTGGAAGACCCTGATGCTGGGAAAGGTTGAAGGCAGGACGGAAAGGGGGTGACTGAGGATGAGATGACATCATCGACTCAATGGGCATGAGTGTGTCAAACTCCAGGAGACAGTGAAAGATAAGGAACTCTGGCTGGTTGCAGTTCATGGGGTTTCAAAGTGTCAGACATAACAGAGTGACTGAACAATGTGTCCATTGAGTCAGTGATGTCATCCTCTGTCACCCCCTTCTGCCTCAATCTTTTCCAGCATCGTTTTTTTTTTCCCCCCAGTGAGTCAGCTCTTTTCATCAGGTGGCAAAAGTATTGGAGCTTCAGCTTCAGCATCAGTCCTTCCAATGAATATTCAGGGTCGATTTTCTTTAGGATTGACTGGTTTGATATCCTTGCTGTCCAAGGGACTCTCAAGGGTCTTCTCCAGCACCACAGTTTGAAAGCATCAATTCTTCAATGCTCAGCCTTTTTATGGTCCAGCTCTCATATCGGTACATAACTGGAAAAACATAGCTTTGAGAGGGGTGGTCCCAAGATGGCAGAGGGTTAGGATGGGGAGACAACTTTCTCCCCCACAAATTCATCAAAAGCTCATTTGAACACTGGTCAACTTCCACAAAACAACTTCTGAATGCTGGCAAAAGACACCAGGCACCCAGAAAGGCAGCTCATTCTCTTTGAAAAGACGTAGGGAAAAATAAAGAAGACAAAAGGAGTGACAAAAGAGAGGAATGGAGACCTGACCTGGGGAGAGAGTCCTGAAAGAGAAGTTTCCACACAGTAGGGAATCCTCTCACAGGCGAGTCTGTAGGGAGTTTTGGAATCTCAGAAGGGAACACAACCAGGAGGAAAAAACAAACAAACAGAATAGTGCCTAACTGCAACTGCCAATGGAGAAGTAGCCCAGATGCTCACATCCACAACCAGTGAGCAGGAGCTGGAGAGGAAGGCGTGGGCTGCGTAATCGTTGCTTAAGGTAAGGACCGGACCTAAACACCCTGAGGACAATCTGAGGGAGCTAACATGAGATATCAACCCAAACTGTGGGATCTCCAGACAGGAAAAAAAAAGAAAGAACTTATCTCAAAAGTGCAAAAGGCTCCAATGTGCATCCTGGACCAGTCACAGAACAAAAGACTGAGTGAACACCAAAGGAGAGCTAACCAGCTTCATACAGGCCCCTCCTCCCCCAACTTCCCCAAGGCAGAGAGGCAGGTGTGTGACAGCCAGAGTCAGAAGGCAAGGGGTTGCTGCAATCTTGGTCCCAGAGACAGCATTTTCCCCAAACTGTGAGCAGGCTCCAAGTGCTAACCACAGCTTCCTGGGATCCTGGATGGTTGACATCTGCCAGGAGGGTCGCAGCCTCAGATCAGCACCCCAGAGGAGACATACAGCACACTTGAGAAGGTGCTCTTGAGGTGCACCTGCAAACCCGGTGGGGACTGGGGAAGTGTTTAAGACGCTCTGCCTACGCGGACAGTGAGCTCACCAAGCACCTGGTCTCCTGAGCAGCTCAGACCTGGGAATGGCGCCAAACACATGCCCAGCTGAGTCTGTGCCCTGGCAGAGTACCTGAGAACCTAAGTGGCTTGGACCTGGGAAGTGCATGAAACACAGGGCCCACCTGGCGCCTGAGCAGTCTAGACCTGTAAAGCACATGCTGTTGTGAGCTGTGGCAAACCCAGTGTGCCCATACACTGTGAGCAATCCCCACACACGACAGTGATATTTGTTTGCAGTGTTCCTCCCTCCCCACAACACAACTGAACAAGTGAGCCTAAATAAGTGACCACCTTCAGCACCTCTTGTGTCACGGCAGAAATTATACTCTGAAGAAACTTGCAAAAGGAGGAAGCCAAAATAGACAAAGAAGAGGGAACTGCTCTGGAAGAGACAGACGCAATATATTAAAACCCTGTAGTTAACATTGACTAAGCATTGCAAGGGGCCCATAGACCTTGAGGACAAGTACAAGCTGGAACAAGGAACTATCTGAAACTGACCTGACCCCACACCGTCCACAACAGCTCCAGAGAAATTCCTAGATATACTTTCACTACTATTACTTTTTAATTTTGTTTTTAAAACTTAAGTTCTTTATTACTTCTTTTAGTTTTTATAACCTACTATTACCTTGCAAAAAAGACTCTACTTTAAAAACAAATTTCATATATATTAAAAAAAAATTTTGTGACTGATTTTGTTTTTTATTTTTTATATTGCATTTAAAAATTTATTTGTTATTGTATTTTTGAAAGTCTAACCTCTATTCTAGATGTTTAATCTGCTTTATGGTATTTGTTATCTATTTTGTACCTTTATGCATCTAATCTTCAGTATCTATTTTCACTTAGGGATGTGATTACTGGCTTGATTGCTCTTGCCCCTTTTGACTTTCCCTTTTCTTCCTCAGGTCACATTTATCTCCCTCCTCCTCTTTTCTTCTCTATGTAACTCACCTAACCACCAGCAGCACCCTGTGCAGGATGTCTCATCTAAACAAAAAACAAAACATAAATAGAAACCCAATCATCAGCGGACTGGATTACCATCTCACTCAGCCTTGCCATCAGAGAACAACAAAAAAAAAAAAACAAGGAAAAGACTCAGCACAAATCTCACCCTATATAAAGATTCTTAGAAAAGTTCAGTCTTCCCAGACTGAACCAGGAAGAAATAGAAATTATGAACAACCCATTACAAGCACTGAAATTGAAGCTGTGATCAAAAATCTCCCCAAAACAAAACCTCAGGACCAGATGGCTTCATAGGAGAATTCTGTCAAACATTTAGCAAAGAGCTAATGCCTATCCTTGTAAAACTCTTCCAAAAAATTGCAGAGGAAGGAACACTTCCAAACTCATTCTACAAGGCCACCATCACCCTGATACCAAAACCAGATAAAGACAATACACAAAAAGAAAACTACAAGCCAATATCACTGAGGAACATAGATGCGAAACTCCTCAACCAGATTTTGCAAAACAGAATTCGACAACAACATCAAGAAGTTTATATATCATGATCAAGTTTGGTTTATTCCAGGAATGCAAGGATTCTTCAATATCTGCAAATTGATCAGTGTGATACACTATATTGAGAAATTGAAAGATAAAAACCACATGATAATCTCAATAGATGCAGAGAAAGCCTTTGACAAAATTCAACATACATTTATGATTAAAGCTCTTCAAAAAATGGGCATAGAAGGAACCTACCTCAACATAGTAAAGGCCATATATGATAAGCCTACAACAAACATTATTCTCAGTGGTGAAAAACTGAAACATTCCCCCTAAGATCAGGGACAAGACAAGAGTGTCCACTTTCACCACTATTATTCAACATAGTTGTGGAAGTCCTGGCTACAGCAATCAGAGAAAAAGAGAAATAAAAGGAATTCAGATCAGAAAAGAAGTAAAGCTCTTACTGTTTGCAGTTGGTATGATATTGTACATAGAAAACCCTAAAGATGCCACCAGAAAATTACTAGAGCTAATCAATGAATATAGTAAAGTTGTAGGATATAAAAGTAATACACATAAATCCTTTGCATTCCTATACACTAACAATGAGAAAACAGAAATTAAAGAAAAAATCCCATTCACCATTGTGATGAAATGAATAGAATATTTAGGAATAAATTTACCTAAAGAAACAAAAGACCTATATATATAAAACTATAAAACACTGATGAAAGAAATCAAAGACACAAATAGATGAAGAAATATACCATGTTCATGGATAAGAAGAATCAATATAGTGAAAATGAGTATACTACCCAAAACAATCTATAGATTTAATGCAATCTCTATCAAGCTACCAATGGTATTTTTCACATAACCATGAACAAATTATTTCATAATCTGTTTGGAAACACAGAAAACCTAGAATAGCAAAGGAAATCTTTAGAAAGAGCAATGGAACTGGAGGAATCAATGTGCCTGACTTCAGACTACACTACAAAGCTATGGTCATCAAGACAGAATGGTCCTGGCACAGAGACAGAAATATAGATCAATGGAACAAAATAAAAAGCCTAGCGATAAATCCACACACCTATGGATATCTTATCTTTGAAAAAGGAGACAAAAATATGCAGTGGAGAAAAGACAATCTCTATAAAAAGTGCTGCTGGGAAAACTGGTTAATCACCTATAGAAGAATGAAACTAGAACACTTTCTAACACCATACAAAAAAATAAACTCAAAATGAAGTATAGATCTAAATGTAAGATCAGAAACTATAAAACTCTTAGAGGAAAACATAGGCAGAACACTTTCTGACATAAATCACAGCAAGATCTTCTATGACCTACCTGCCAGAGTAATGGAAAAAGAGCAAAAATAAACGGGAGCTAATTAAAAGCTTCTGCACAGTGAAGGAAAATATAAGCAAGGTGAAAAGACAGTCTTCAGAATGGGAGAAAATCATAGCTAACAAAGCAATTGACAAAGAATTAATCTCAATAATATACAAGCAGCTTATGCAGCTCAATACTGGAAAAATAAATGACCCAAGCAAAAAAATGGGCCAAAGAACTAAACAGACATTTCTCCAAGAAGACATAGTAAACACATGAAAAGATGCTCAACATCATTCATTAGCAGAGAAATGTAAATCAAAACCACAACGTGAGGTACCATCTCACTCTGGTCAGGATGCTGCTGCTGCTGTTAAGTCACTTCAGTTGTGTCCAACACTGTGTGACCCCATAGATGGCAGCCCACCAGGCTCCGCTGTCACTGGAGTTCTCCAGGCAAGAACACTGGAGTGGGTTGCCATTGCCTTCTCCAGTGAATGAAAGTGAAAAGTGAAAGTGAAGTCCCTTAATTGTGTCTGACTCTTCGAGACCCCATGGACTGCAGTCTACCAAGTTCCTCCATTCATGGGATTTTCCAGGCAAAAATACTGGAGTGGGTTGCCATTGCCTTCTCCATCTGGTCAGAATGGCTTCTATCCAAAAGTCTACAGACACTAAATGCTGGAGAGGGTGTGGAGAAAAGGGAGCCCTCTTACACTGTTGCTGGGAATGCAAACTAGTACAACCACTATGGAGAACAGCATGGTGATTCCTTAAAAAGCTGAAAATAGAACTGCCATAGGACCCAGAAATCTCACTGCTGGGTACACACACCAAGGAAACCAGAGTTGAAAGAGACAGGTGTACCCCAGTGTTCATCACAACGCTGTTCACAATAGCTAGGACATCAAAGCAACCTAGATGTCCATTGGTGGACAAATGGATAAGAAAGCTGTGGTACCTATACACAATGCAAAATTACTCAGCTATTTGAGTCAATTCTAATGAGGAGGATGAAACTGGAGCCTCTTATACAGAGTGAAATAAGTCAGAAAGAGAAACATCAATACACTATATTAATGCATATATATGGAATTTAGAAAGATGGTAACAATGATCTTATATACAAGACAGCAAAAGAGACACAGATATGAACAGATCTTTGGTCTCTGTGGGAGAAGGCGAAGGTGGCTTGATTTGAGAGAATAGATTTGAAACATGTATATTACCATATGTGACATAGATGAACAGCCCAAGTTGAATGCATGAAAGAGGGCAATCACTGCTGGTGCACTGGGACAACCAAGAGGGATAGAATGAGGAGGGAGGTTGAAGGGGTTTCGGGATGGGAGACACATGTAGATGCATGGCTAATTCATGTCAATGAATGGTAAAACTACCGAAATATTGTAAAGTAATTAGCTTCCAATTACATAAATAAATTAATTAAAAACACATAGCAGTGACTACAAGGACCTTTTCAGCAAAGTGATGTCTCTGATTTTTAATACACTGTCTAGGTTTGATTTAGATATAATGTGTATGGACAGTTCACATCAGCTCCACTGTTATTACTCTCTAATCAATGTCAGTATTTACAGAACTGAAAAATGTTAAGAAGAAGCTCAGATTAAAGAGAAGATCATATGCTTGGAAAATCAAATCATATGCTTATATAAGCATACAGAAATGCAGAAAGATACCATCAAGGTCTGCATATTAAACAGAGATCAATCACATGTTCAAAGTTAGGTAGAGGTCAAGTTTCCAAACTTTAAAATCATCACAATGAATGCATTATTGAGATTATTTTATCTTAGTGAGTAAGAGCCTCATCAGAACACGTGGAAATTCAAATGTTCCCTCCTGAGCATTGCTGTTTAATACTGAAGCAGTTCTACACACTGGATGTTTTTGATAAAAGCTGAACCTACTCATCTGGGCCAGCTGTACTTCATCAACATATAAAAGATTACAGGGATAAAGACTCAGACTCTCTGGCTAACACAGCCCACCCCTAATCCATTCCTAAACTGGAACAAAGGTTAGTTACTGAGAAGTCTCTTAGAATCAAACTAATAGGCCATTGGGGCCTATCTTATAATTGCTCTGTGCACCTGTCATTATATATACTTTGTACTATATATATACTTTTATATATATAATATATATATAGTATTACAATACTTATTATATTATATATAGTACTTATATATAAGTAGTTGAGTTAAGTCACTCAGTCGTGTCCGGCTCTTTGCGACCCCATGAATCACAGCACGCCAGGCCTCCCTGTCCATCACCAACTCCTGGAGTTCACTCAGACTCACGTCCATCTAATCAGTATGCCATCCATCAGTCTCACCCTCTGTCATCCCCTTCTCCTCCTGCCCCCAGTCCCTCCAGCATCAGAGTCTTTTCTAATGAGTCAACTCTTCACATGTGGTGGCCAAAGTATTGGAGCTTCAACTTTAGCATCATTCCTTCCAAAGAAATCCAGGGGTTGATCTCCTTCAGAATGGACTGGTAGGATCTCCTTGCAGTCCAAGGGACTCTCAAGAGTCTTCTCCAACACCACAGTTCAAAAGCATCAATTCTTCAGGTGCTCAGCCTTCTTCACAGTCCAACTCTCACATCCATACATGACCACAGGAAAAACCATAGCCTTGACTAGACGGACCTTAGTCGGCAAAGTAATGTCTCTGCTTTTGAATATGCTGTCTAGGTTGGTTATAACTTTTCTTCCAAGGAGTAAGCGTCTTTTAATTTCATGGCTGCAATCACCATTTGTAGTGATTTGGAGCCCCCCAAAATCAAAGTCTCACACTGTTTCCACTGTTTCTCCATCTATTTCCCATGGAGTGATGTGACCAGATGCCATGATCTTCGTTTTCTGAATGTTGAGCTTTAAGCCAACTTTTTCACTCTCCTCTTTTACTTTCATCAAGAGGCTTTTTAGTTCCTCTTCACTTTCTGTGATAAGGGTGGTTACATCTATCTGCATATCTGAGGTTATTGATATTTCTCCCAGCAATCTTGATTCCAGCTTGTGTTTCTTCCAGTCCAGCCTTTCTCATGATGTCCTCTGCATATAAGTTAAATAAGCAGGGTGACAATAAACAGCCTTCACCCACTCCTTTTCTCTGGAGCCAGTCTGTTGTTCCATGTCCTGTTCTAACTGTTGCTTCCTGGCCTGCATACAGATTTCTCAAGAGGCAGGTTAGGTGGTCTGGTATTCCTATCTCTTTCAGAATTTTCCAAAGTTTATTGTGATCCATACACAATTAAAGGCTTTGGCATAGTCAATAAAGCAAAAATAGATGTTTTTCTGGAAGTCTCTTGCTTTTTCAATGATCCAGAGGATGTTGACAATTTGATCTCTGGTTCCTCTGCCTTTTCTAAAACCAGTTTGACCATAGGGACGTTCACGGTTCATGTATTGCTGAAGCCTGGCTTGGAGAATTGAGCATTACTTTACTAGCATGTTACATGAGTGCAATTGTGTGGTAGTTTGAGCATTCTTTTGCACTGCCTTTCTTTGGGATTGGAACAAAAACTGACCTTTTCCAGTCCTGTGGCCACTGCTGAGTTTTCCAAATTTGCTGGCATATTGAGTGCAGCACTTTCAGACCATCGTCTTTCAGGATTTGAAAAAGCTCTACTGGAACTCCATCACCTCCACTAGCTTTGTTCATAGTGACGCTTTCTAAGGCCCAGTTGACTTCACATTCCAGAATATCTGGCTCTAGATTAGTGATCACACCATTGTGATTATCTGGTTCATGAAGATCCTTTTTGTACAGTTCTTCTGTATATTCTTGCCATCTCTTCTTAATATCTTCTGCTTCTGTTAGGTCCATACTATTTCTGTCCTTTATCAAGCCCATTATTGCATGAAATGTTCCCTTGGTATCTCTGATTTTCCTGAAGAGATCTCTAGTCTTTCCCATTCTGTTCTTTTCCTCTATTTCTTTGCGTTGATCACTGAAGAAGGCTTTCTTATCTCCTCTTGCTATTCTTTGGAACTCTGCTTTCAGATGCTTATATCTTTCCTTTTCTCCTTGGCCTTTCTCCTCTCTTCTTTTCACAGCTATTTGTAAGGCCTCCCCAGACAGCCATTTTGCTTTTTGCATTTCTTTTCCATGGGTATGGTCTTGATCCCTGTCTCCTGTACAATGTCACGAACCTCATTCCATAGTTCATCAGGCACTCTATCTATCAGATCTAGGCCCTTAAATCTATTTCTCACTTCCACTGTATAATCATAAGGGATTTGATTTAGATCATACCTGAATGGTCTAGCGGTTTTCCCTGCTTTCTTCAGTTTTAATCTGAATTTGATAATAAGGAGTTCATGATCTGAGCCACAGTCAGCTTCTAGTCTTGTTTTTGTTGACTGTATAGAGCTTCTCCATCTTTGGCTGCAAAGAATATAATCAATGTGATTTTTGGTGTTGACCATCTGGTGATGTCCATGTGTAGAGTCTTCTCTTGTGTTGTTGCAAGAGGGTGTTTGCTATGACCTACCAGTGCATTTTCTTGGCAAAACTCTATTAGTGTTTGCCCTGCTTCATTCTACATCCAAGGCCAGATTTGCCTTTTACTTCAGGTGTTTCTTGATTTCCTAGTTTTGCATTACAGTCCCCTATAATGAAAAGGACATCTTTTTGAGTGTTAGTTCTAAAAGGTCTCGTAGGTCTTCATAGAACAGTTCAACTTCAGCTTCTTCAGCATTACTGATTGGGGCATAGACTTGGATTACTGTGATACTGAATGGTTTGCCTTGGAAAAGAACAGAGATCATTCTGTCATTTTTGAGATTGCATCCAAGTACTGCATTTTGGACTCTTCTCTTGACCATGATGGCTACTCCATTTCTTCTGAGGGATTCCTGCCCGCAGTAGTGGATATAATGGTCCTCTGAGTTAAATTCACCCATTCCAGTCCATTTTCATTCACTGATTCCTAGAACGTTGACTTTCACTCTTGCCATCTCCTGTTTGACTACTTCCAATTTGCCTTGATTCATGGACCTGCCATTCCAGGTTCCTATGCAATATTGCTCTTTACAGCATCGGACCTTGCTTCTATCTCCAGTCACATCCACAGCTGGGTATTGTTTTTGCTTTGTCTCCATCCCTGCATTCTTTCTGGAGTTATATCTCCACTGATCTCCAGTAGCATACTGGGTACCTACTGACCTGGGGAGTACCTCTTTCAGTATCCTATCATTTTGCATTTTCATACTGTTCATGGGTTTCTCAAGGCAAGAATACTGAAGTGGTTTGCCATTCCCTTCTCCAGTGGACCACATTCTGTCAGACCTCTCCACCATGACCCACCTGTCTTGGGTTGCCCCACAGGCATGGCTTAGTTTCATTGAGTTAGACAAAGCTGTGGTCCTAGTGTGATTAGATTTCTGTGAGTATGGTTTCAGTGTGTCTGCCCTCTGATGCCCTCTTGCAACACCTACCATCTACTTGGGTTTCTCTTACCTTGGGCATGGGGTATCTCTTCACGGCTGCTCCAGGAAAGGACAGCAGCTGCTCCTTACCTTGGATGAGGGGTATCTCCTCCCACTGCCCTTCCTGACCTTCAATGTGGGATGGCTCCTCTGGGTCCTCCTGAGCCCACACAGCCACCACTCCTTGAACGTAGGGTTGCTCCTCCTAGCCACTGCCCCTGGCCTTGGGCGTGGGGTTGCTCCTTCTTGCCGCCACCCCTGGCTTTGGGTGCCGCCCCTGGCCTCGGACGTAGGGTGGCTCCTCCCAGCCACTGTCCTTGGCTTTGGACGCAGGGTATCTCCTCTGGGCCGTTGCCCTGACCTCGGATTCGGGTAGCTCCTCTCGGTCACAGTCTCTGACCTCAGACGCTCCTCTCGGCCCTTCCTGTGCCATTGCAGCCTGGTACTCTACTTATTCTATATATAGTATATATTATACTATAGTATAGTATATAGTATATATAGTATATATAATATATATAATATATATAATATATATAATATATATAATATATATAATATATATAATATATATAGTATTATATAACTTATCATATACATATAGTATATTATATGTATACTTTTAATAGTACCGTTCTCTTTAAGATGAAGATCACTGGCTTTTTCACCTCTTCCCTTTTTCTTGCAGTCTACATCTAATCAATTATATAATTTGGTTGCTTCTTCCTTTGAAATGTTTTTAAGATAATGGAAAAAAATATTCATGTTACGATTATAAGTGTGTTTCTATAATATAGTATAGCTTTTTTTTATTAGTTACTCCAATTCCAACAATTATTTAACATAAAATGGACCTTTGGTCCATTATTTTTTACTTGCTATTATTCGCCACCTCTCTCTTGAAAGTCTTTTCAAACAATGTTCAAGAAAGATTAAACTGAGAAGATTGAAACATGTATAATATCATATAAGAAACTAATCACCAGTCCAGGTTTGATGCATGATACAGGATGCTCGGGGCTGGTGCACTGGGATGACCAAGAGGGATGGCACAGGGAGGGAGGGGAGAGGAGGGTTCAGGATGGGGAATGCGTGTGCACCCATGGCAGATTCATGTTGATGTATGGCAAAACCAATACAATATTGTAAAGTAATTAGCCTCCAATTAATTTAAATACATTTAAATTTAAAAAGGTTGAGAGTGCATAAAATGAAATGATTATAGAGATCAACAATAGAATCTAAATATATCTCAAATTCTTTCATGTTTAACATTTTGCCACTATTACCCTGAACTGAGACATTATCAATTCTAGCCTAGATTATTCCAAAAGGCTTCCATTCTTGTGCCTCCTGGTAGCCATGGAGAGCTAATGGATTGTGCTTCTGTTCAAAATCCTCTCTTAGATTCCCTTCATAGACTAAGCTACATCAGGGCCTACAAAGCCTTACGTGATCTAATGCTCTTCTTGCTTCTCCTTCAGTGCTTTAAAAAGGTTGGTCTTCTGGCTTCTGCTATTTCTGGCAAGAAGTTAGCAATCATTCAAAGTGTTCTCTGTATATAAATAATATTTTCTCTAGGTGCTATAAAAATTTTTATCTTTGTAGTTGCTTGAATGTAATGTCCCCAGACATGGTGTGCACACCTTGAATCTGTAAATATACCCTCTTACACTAACTTGAGAAATTTTCAATCATTATTTTCCAAGTAATTTGTCTGCCTTAGCTTTCTTTTCTTGCTTTATATACTCTGATTACATGTATATTAGATCTTTTCATATTTTTCTATGAGTACCTGAGACTCTATTTTTTACATGTCAATATTTTTTCTCTCTTACCTTAAGGCTGGGTAATTTCCATTCATGTTTCCTTTGTAGGGTAAGGGAGTTAGAGAAGGCAAGGTTCAGAAAAAGAACGAGACCAGCACTTTACAGGAACACATCACCTTTAATGAGGTGAGAAGGGGCAGCAGTCAGATTAGTGAGCTGCTGCACTAACCCAAGAAAAGAGTAAGTATATATAGGCATATATGTGGAAAGCTACTGTCTTAAGGGGGCCTGTTCTTCTCCAAGGTTGTTAGGAGTCATTATCACTTAAACAGTTGGGGCAAGAAATTGTGGCGATTGGCCAGAGGCTGGACTGGCTGGAAGCTGGGCATAATCAACCTTAATGTCCATTTTTTTCTTCAGGTGAGAGAGTTTTTGTTTTGCATAGAATGGTGGGGAGGACCTGGAGGGGAGTTTTTCCGGGCTATTTGAACCATATAACTTTCCTTCAGCCTTAAGTTCATGGATTCTTTCATCTGTCATTAAGTTCCTCCAGTAATGTTTTAAAGACTGTATTTTTCAATTTTACAATTTCTTTTGGTGGTTTTATATAGTTTCTGCTTTTCTACTGAAATTTTGTTTTCACTCATTAATAAGTTTATATTCCTTTACATCACTGAGCATAGTTTTTGTAGCTATCTTTAGATCTTTATTTACTTATTCCAGCATTTAGATACTCTTGAGGATAGTTTTTTGAATTTTTTTTCCCCTTAAGAATGGTTCAGGTATTCTAGTTTCTCCATGCCAAATAATTCTGGACTGTATACTGGTCATTGTGAATGGATTCTGTTATTACCCTCCAAAAGATGGGTTAAGGTTTGTTGGTTTAAGCATGTAATTAACTTAGTTGGACTCAAACTGAAAATTCTGTCTTGGATAGCAGCTCAAACCTTTGTTCAGTTCTTTTATCCTTAGCTGTTTTCACTAATAAGTGATTAGAGATCAGCCAGAGATGGGCAGGCTTTACAGACAGGAAGGTCTCCCCCTCTTTTGGCTCCTTGATTTTTAGCCCTTCATATTCTAGTGGCTCTTATTGCCAGAAAGTCTGCTGATTTTCTATAAAGTGTTAGACATCCCCCACCAGGCCAAATGCAATCTTCTCTAAAGTTAACAGCCTTCACAAATGGAAACTTGCTCTATGCTGCTTCCTTCTTCTAGTAGCTATTGCTCTCTAGAATGTATCCAAGAGGCTCCCTCTCTAGTCCCTTTAGGTAGGTACTCCTTGCCTCCATGTCTTGCTCAGAGTTCATACTAGTTATCTGTGAGGGAGAAGAAACATAGACGCTTACACAGCTATACTGAAAATAGAACTCTCCATATTCTTACATACATTCAGTCAAGTTTGCAGGACATGTTCTCTCTTTCAGGAAATATTTCTGCTGGGTATTTGCACGGTTTACTCTCCATATTTAATTCAAGTCTTCACTCAGGTGTCAATTATTCAGAAAGAACGTCCTTGGGCAAATTGTTTAATATATGCTGCTCATTCCTCCTGAGACATTGCTATCTTCCAATTTACCCTGCATTATTTTATTTCACAGTACTTATCTTTCTGACTCCATGATATGCATTAATTTTTCTTTTGCTGATATTGGTCATTCTTACTAGACCATAAGCTCTAGGAGTATTGAAATTTTTGCTGCCTTGAGTAGTCTTGCATCCACAGCACCCAGAAGAGATTTTGGCTCATTGTTGGGGTTCAATGAACACTTGTTGAATTAACAGCTCATGCTAGACAGTTAAAAATAAATCTACACACAAATATGCTTAACTGATTTTTGATGAAAGCAATAACAAGTCAATGGAGAAAAGGCAGCCTTTTTGACAAATTGTGCTAGAGCAACTGGACATTTATTGGCAAAAATGAACTTTGATCTAAACCTCCCACTTTACATAAAAATTAACTCAAAATGAATCCTGACTTAATGTGAAACATGAAATTAAAAAATTATGAAAATATACAGGAGACATATTATGGAATCCAAGACTTAAATGCAATGTGTAAACCTATAACACTTTTAGAAAAAAATTAGAAGAACTTCTTGGGATATAAGGCTAGGGAAATATTTTAGGCTTGACACCAAAAGACATAAAAGGTAACTCATGAAAGTAAAGTTGATAAGCTGGACCTCATTAAAAGGAAAAGCTTTTCTCTGCAAAATATTATGTGAAGGGATGAAAGACAGGCTACAATCTTTTAAATCATAAATTTGTTTAGAACTAATATGCAAGCAACATAGGAAAACTAAGCAGTGGCTGCAGAACTGGGAAAGGTCAGTTTTCATTCCAATCCCCCAAAAGGGCAATGACAAAGAATGTCCAAACTACTGTACAATTACACTCATTTCTCATGTCAGCAAAGTACTGATTAAAATCCTTCAAGCTAGGTTTCAACAGTATGGAAACCAAGAACTTCCAGATATACAAGCTGGATTTAGAAAAGGCAGAGGAACCAGAGATCAAATTGATAACATCTGTTGGATCATAGCAAAAACTAGAGAATTCCAGAAAAATATCTACTTCAGCTTCATTGGCTACTCTAAAGCCTTTGACCGTGAGGATCACAACAAACTGTGGAAAGTTCTTCAAGAGATGAGAATACCAGACCACCTTACCTGTGAAACCTGTGTGCAGGTCAGGAAGCAATAGTTAGAAGAAGACATGCAACAACAGACTGGTTCAAAATTGGGAAAAGAGTATGTCTAGTGCCTGATTATTAAGGATTTCAGGCACCACTCTTCCCTCTTCTAACAGATTAGAAAGGCACCAAAGGGTGACTCATTAAGTGTCTTAGGTAAAGCAGCAATAACTATAAGGAATGTCTCGCTCAAATGTTGTCTGAGTACTATCTTCAGTTCAGTCCAGTCACTCAGTCATATCTGCCTCTTTGCGACCCCATGGACTGCAGCACACCAGGCCTCCCTGTCCATAATCAACTCCTGGAGTTTACTAAAACTCATGTCCATCAAGTCAGTGATGTCCTCCAAATTTTATCTTCTGTCATCCCCTTCTCCTCCCACCTTCAATCTTTCCCAGGATCAGGGTCTTTTCAAATGAGTCAGTTCTTCGCATCAGGTGGTCAATGTATTGGAGTTTCAGCTTCATCATCAGTCATTCCAATGCATATTCAGGACTGATTTCTTTTAGGATGGACTGGTTGGATCTCCTTGCAGTCCAAGGGACTCTCAAGAGTCTTCTCCAACACCACAGTTCAAAAGCATCAATTCCTCAACACTCAGCTCTCTTTGTAGTTCAGCTCTGACATCCATATATGACTACTGGGAAAACCACAGCTTTGACTAGACAGACCTTTGTTGGCAATAATGTCTCTTCTTTTTAATATGCTGTCTAGATTTGTCATAACTTTTCTTCCAAGGACCAAGCGTCTTTTAATTTCATGGCTGCAGTCACCATCTGAAGTGATTTTAGAGCCCCCAAATAAAGTCTGTCACTGTTTACCCATTTATTTGCTATGAAGTTATGGGACCAGGTGTCATGATCTTCATTTTCTGAATGTTGAGTTTTAAGAAAATTTTTTCACTCTCCTCTTTCACTTTCATCTAGAGGTGCCTTATTTCTTCTTTGCTTTCTGCCATAAGGGCGGTGTCATCTGCCTATCTGAGGTTATTTGTATTTCTTCTGGCAATCTTGATTCCAGCTTGTACTTCATCCAGCTCAGCATTTCTCATGATGTTCTCTGCATATAAGTTAAATAAGCAGGGTGACAGTATATAGTCTAGATGCACTCCTTTTCCTCTTTGAAACCAGTCTGTTGTTCAATGTCCAGTTCTAACTGTTTCTTCCTGACCTGCATACATATTTCTCAGGAGGCAGCTCAGGTTGTCTGGTATTCCTAGCTCTTTAAGAATGTTCCAGGGTTTGTTGTGGTCTACACAGTCAAAGGCATTGGCATAGTCAATAAAGTGGAAGTAGATGTTTTTCTGGAACTCTCTTGCTTTTTGATGAGCCAACAGATGTTGGCAATTTGATCTCTGGTTCCTCTGCCTTTTCTAAATCCAGCTTGACCATCTGGAAGTTTACAGTTCATATACTGTTGAAGCCTGGCTTGGGGAATTTTGAGCATTATTTTCTAGCGTGTGAGATGCGTGCCATGTGTGGTAGTTTGAGCATTTTTGGCATTGCCTTTTTTTTTTTTTTTTTGAAGTGTCATATTTTCAGGCCCATTTATATTCCTGAGTCTTTTCATGCTTATCTGTCTCCACTGGGCTTTAGAACTTCAGGAAGGAAAAAACTTTCTGCTACAGATTTTTTTTTTTTTAAAATTTCGTCCTGCTATTGTCAGTCCAAACTAATAATCAAAGTCACAACTTATCCTAATAGTTAGTGCTTTTCAGGAATGGCTTCCTCTCACACTAATATCCAAGCTCCACTGGACTTAATGCTCAGCTTGAGCTAACTCAAATTTTGCTTTGAGAATTGTGGAGACTTCCACTCTGACCAAAGTGCTTAAAACAAACAAACAAACAAACAAACAAACCCTTATTCATCTTTTCAGTCAGAAATTAATCATTTACATTTTAAGAGAGCCATTTCCAGTCCTAGAAGAAAATAAAAATAAAAATATAAAAAGTTTGGGGCTACAGTTTTTGAATACTCTCAGAGTTCTAAATACTCTCAAAAGTCCAGTTGCTCGTTGCATTAGATCTTGATGATAATATTGAGGTTTCTAGTGCCCTTTGACTCAGTTGATTGCAGAAGTCCTAATCCTGCCCTGTTCCGCCCAGTTTCTTCCTAACTGAGGAGGAAGAAGCTCTCAGTTCAGAGTTTTGGCCTGTATTTCTCTTCACACTGGGGTTTCACTGACTATTGTGCAGCTGAACTCATTTGGAGAGTGCTGCTGCTAGTTCACTCTCTTCCTTCCAGATACTTTGAGGTGCAGCCTGGGATCTTTGAGCTTCCGTTGGTCACAACTGTCAACACTTACCATGAAGCCTGGTTCAGAGAGAAAGTCCCCAGGTCTGTACCTCCTTGGGATTCTGACCGTGTTCCTCTACCCTGACAGCTTACAAGGTGAGTAAAATAGCTGCGGATTCTGAGGTTCTAGAAAAGCAATTAGAAAAGTGTTCAATTAATGGCAAGAAGGTAGTTAAACCAATCAATTGCAAATATATTCATTCCATATTAGGAATTTTAAAAGTATTATCAAGTTGAAATGTTTTATATTACTTTGTGGGAGGTATAATAACTTGTTTTACTAAAGTCAATTTCAGTTAACAAATTGTTTTAACAATGTTATAATAAATTGTTTATTAACTTCTATTTTATTAATGGAACAACTGAATTCCCAAATATTTTCAAATTTTTTTAGTACTTTTATATTTATATTATTATTATTAGAGAAACCACTGTTTTGTTTGAATTCCTAGGGGTTTGTTCTAGTAAATAGATAATGAATAAAATGAATAAAATGAACAGCCTGGGGAACATGGTCAACAGTATTGTAATAGCCGTGTATGATGACAGATAGTAACTGGATTATCATGGTGAGCATTTATAAAGGGCTTCCCTGCTGGTTCAGATGGTAAAGAATCTGCCTGCAATGCAGAAGATGTAAGTTCCATCCCTGGGTCGAGAAGATCCCCTGGAGAAGGAAATGGCAACCCACTCCAGTATTCTTGCTTGGGAAATCCCATGGACAGAGGAGCCTACTGAACTACAGTCCATGGAGTCACAAAGAGTTGGACATGACTGAGCAATAGAACATGCATGCATTTTATATGGTAAATAAACTTGTTGTACACCTAGATTGAACATAATATTGAGGTCGATTATTTTTCAATTAAAAAAAAGAATGACCTGCAAATAGCATTACTTTCATAATTATGCATAAATATGAACTCACAAATGCTTGTAATTTCTTAATTTTTAAATTAGTTTATTATCCTCAGAGTTAATTTTTGTTTCTAATCCATTGGCATATAATTACCATCTCTTAAGCAAAATTGAAATTGTAACTTTTACCACTAACTCTGAGAAAATTAGCTAGAGTCTTAAGTCATAAATTATATGTGAAAAAGTTCTCTGTAAATGACATTTTATATATATAAAGTTTCATTTCATTGAGTTTGATAATATTTATAAATTAACCTGTATTGAGAAGAGTTGATAGTACCTGTGGGACTCTATGGAGAAATGTGACTAGAGTATTTAGTTGTGCTTTATATAAATGCGATCTGTGCTTTAAAGGTAATTTTTTTAATCAGAAAATGTGATTTCTTTTTTTCCTATTGATACCTTAAAATATGTACAAGCTTCAAATACTTATTGCTCAGATTCAGCAATCATCAACTCATAACCATTGTTGTTTTAACCATATTCACATCCATTTTGCCCAGTCTAAGCTATTTGGAAGGAAATTTGGATTTTACTTCTGAATATTTTAGCACGTATCTCTAAATATAGGCATTCATTCTTAAAAGCTATGATAAACCATTATCATATGTAAAATTAAGTAATAATTACATAATATCAACTATCTAGTTTTCAAATTTTCCTGATTGTCTTATTTATAAATGTTTTTGTAGCTTTATTTACTCAAATTAGAATCCAAGTAAGGTCTACACATCACAATTGATTCATACTCCTCTTCAGTTTCTTTTTAATAGATAGATCCTTTTTTTTTTCTTATATGATTTTTTTTTTGTCTAAGTTAATTTCTAAAGAGGATATGGCGGTATCATTATTTTGGAGGATTCTTCTGCAAAAAGATAAAAATAATTGAGAGAAGGATAAAAATGTCAATAGAGGATTACAAACTTCTTTAAGTTTTTGGCTAGGAATTGAGCTGATGTTTTTTTAAAACTTATTTAGCAAGTAATAGATTCTCTTTCGTGTATGTGTGTGTGTCTCTAATGTGGTGTATTTATTCTACCAACCTTCCACGTTCATCTTTGAATTTGTTTTTCTATTGGGTAAGTCAGCAAAGAAAGGCCATATGTCATTGGTCAAGAAGTCTTGTGAGCTATTCACTTATCTTTTGAATAAACTCCTTCCTTTTCATTTCCTTAATTCCTCCATTGTTTATGGAATTATGCCATTAACCCAGCCTATTGTTTAAAGCCTGTCTTAACCTGATCCCAGCTTCAGAGCCTACCTCTCACACTTCTCCCCTATGTGATTCTCTTGTCAAAGTGGCCTATTAACCAACCATAAAGATTCCCATGTGATTTGCTCCCTCTGATTCTTGCTAACATAATTCCCCCTCAATATACAATGCCTCATCAATGCAGCTAACTATCCAATTCCAAGTCCTGCCCCTAGGAGGCATTTTCCTGGGCTTCTCTCTCCATCTTCTTATAATACATATTTTCTGCTTTCTTTGGACAAATACCATATTCTGCTTGCTATTTTGACTGAACTATTTATATGCCATCCTTACTATTTTAACGAGGCTCCAATGTGCTCCTTAATATTCTCCATGGAGTTTAGTGCAACAATCTTATGTCTATTGTGTTAATAAAAATTTATTTCACGTGAGCCTCAGGAAGGGCTATAGTTGAGCTCTAGACTTCCTGTATAGGTAACATCGCCTTCTCACAAATATCTGTTTGGGAACTGCCCCTTTCAGAGGAACATTCTAAGTGTCTGTGGTGTGGAGAGGTATGAAATGTGCTCCCTGCCCTCAAGATGCAAAAGGAGAATAAAGATCTGTCCATCTACTTATCTGTCAGCACAGATATGCACACACACATATGCCACAATATAACTGCCAAACCAGTGAGACAGAAAATAGAATGTCTTTAACAGATTTGAAGACTTGTACTTCATTGTGTGATTTATTTGCTTGAGGTGAGGTGAGGTGAATTCTCTGAGTCATGTCTGACTCTTTGCGACCCCGTGGACTGTAGCTTACCAGGCTCCTCCAAGCATGGGATTCTCCAGGCAAGAATACTAGAGTGGGTTGCCATATCCTTCTCATTGTGTGATTTATTTGCTTAGTCTTTCTATTTATACTTTATTGATTAGATTAGTCTGTTCATCTGTAAATGAGGATGACAATGACACTCATGTAAGCTTTTTTTTTTTTTTAAGATTAAATGGAATGTTGTAAGTGAAGTGCTTAACACAGTGCTTAGGACATAAATAGATACACCTGTTATTGCTAACAAGAAATGCAGTTCAGAGAAACCAAAGATTGCTGTGTGCCAGAGTTGGTCAGGTACATTCACAAATGTGATAGTGTGATTTGAAAGAAAAAATATATATATTTTGGTCATTTGGTCATTCAGAAAATGTGTATTTGGAATTTGTCCAAGGTTCCTGGCTCACAGCTCCCAACATTCTGATAATATACTAAGTAAAGATGATGAGAAAGGTGTCTAAGGAACTAATTTCAGTACTCCAACTAAAGATGAGTGCTGAAGTCGCTTCAGTCGTGTTTGACTCTTTGGATTGTAGCCCGCAAGGCTCCTCTTTTCCTGGGTTTCTCCAGGCAGGAATACTGGAGTGGGTTGCCATGCTCTCCCTCCAGGGGATCTTCCCGATCCGGGGATCAAACCCATGTCTCCTGTGTCTCCTGCATAGCAAGCGGATTCTTGACTGCTGAACCATGAGTAAGCCCAAAGATGGGCACTCGTTGCTAATCATATGATTAGAGGCTTGGAATTATCAGTCTTACCCTGTGCCTCTGGTGAGGAGGCAGGGGTTAGAGGCTGAATCAATTGCTAATGACCAATGTTTGTATTAGCCATGCCTATGTGATAAAGCCTCCATAAAATCCCCCAAAGATGGGACTTAGAGAGCTTCTGGTTGGTGAATATGTAGAGGTGCAGGAAAACTGGCATTTCTGGAGATGGCATGGAAGCTCTGTGTCCCTTTCACACACTTTGCCCTTTGCATCTCTTCCATATGGCTGTTCCTGAGTTATATCCTTTTATAATAAATCTGGTAAGTGAAATATTTCTCTGATTTCTGTGAGGTGTTCTAGAAAATTCATTGAACCCAGGTTTACTCTATGGCTTTAAGCTATTATTTATAGAAGACACAAAATTATGAAAGCTTTCCAAGTACCAATAAACCTAACATCTGTTTCTTAAAATTATGTGTATTTACCAATATTTTAAAATTATTAACTAAATCTTCCAAGGCTTTGTGAAATTTGATATAATGTCTTTATGTGGATTAATGCTTATTTCATTGTCGAAGTAATTTCAGAAACCATTTTCTAACATTCTCTTCTATAAAAGGTGCAAAAACACAGAATACTCTTGGGATTGATGGGTACAGTGGTGGTAAGGGATTCTGGATTTGCACAGTCCCTACAAGTTTTCACAGAATAATGTCTCTTGATTATCACACAGGTTTCTTTAATAATTTTAGTTTAAAAAAAAAAAGACTGACTCTAAACTTTAATTACTGAAAGTCTTCCACTGTCCCCAAGTAGCCCATTCTCTCTGCTGAGGGCAGTGCATTGCCCAGACCATGGTCTGCGTGGAGCAGAACTGCACTGACTCAGTCCCTCTCTTGTGTGACCTTGGGAGAGTTACTGTACTTCTCTGTGTTTTCTTATCTATGAAATAAAAATAATAATGCCTACCTCATAGGGTTGTTGGGAGAATTAAATGATTTAATATTTGTTAAATGCTTCACGTACTGCCTGACATTTTGTAGCAAATGCTTATACAGATATTTTGCTAAATACTTAAATTTATTGAAAAAAATAGTTGTATACAAGGTGAGGATCAGTTCTCTTTCCCTCAGATACACTTATACATATCTCTTTTCCTTAATTTCCAGCCACATGGTAATAGAGGAGCATAATCCTTCTTTGGTGCTTCCTCCATAGTTCAGTTGGTAAAGAATCTGCCTGCAATGCTGGAGACCCGGGTTCAATCCTTGGGTTGGGAAGATCCCCTGGAGAAGGAAATGGAAACCCACTCAGTATTCTTGTCGGGAGAATCCCATGGACAAAGAAGCCTGGCAGGCTACAGTCCAGAAAGTCACAAGAGTTGGACGTGACTTAGGGACTAAACCACCACCACCACGTTCCTTCTTTGTGAATTATACCAATTTTCTTATGAGCAATGAAATTGATTGGGAAGGATGAAAGTCTTTCAATAGATCAATTTAGTTGAATGTTGCTTTGTTTAATGTGCTGCTTTGTTTAAACAACAACAAAAACCTCTTCTCTCTCTTTCACCATCAAGGTTGTAGTTCACCACCTGAAGTTGACAATGGACACTTTACATATATTGAAAAAAACATACTGGGAACTGATGTGGTTGAGTACGAATGTCAGGAAGGATATATTCTTGTTGGAGAGGCTAGAATCTCCTGCGCATTTTTAAATTGGTCACCACCGGCTCCTCAATGTAAAGGTAATCTAGGTTCTCTGGAGGCACAATAGCACTAAGAGATAGAGTTGCTGTGGGGAAATTCAGAAGTGACTCTGAGAGAACGTGTCCTCCCCAGCCAGAGGTAGAGTTGTCACGAGCATGTGCTTGAGCCTGATGAGGTCCACTTTGGTTTATTTCCCACATATCCATTAAATGGCACCCTCAAATTCTTCTAGAGGCCAGAACTTTTCATGGCAGAATTGATTGATGGGGTTGACCTCCTTATTGGGTAAGTGGCTATTATGGCAATATAAGAAAAATGTTCCTAAAGGTTATTTAAATCATTTCACTCATAATAACTCCAGGAGCTGAGTTACTGGTGCTATTTTTTTTTTAACACAAGAGGAAACTGAGGCAAGAAGAGAGGCCCCATAGGGCAGAAGTTAACAGCTCAGCACAAGCCCTAGGCTCTCACTTTTGCTCTGCCACTGCAATTATGTGATGTGGGGCAAGGCGTCTAACTTCCCTGTCTCAGCTGCCTCATCCCTCCGGTGGAGATGACCATAGGGCCTCCCTCACAGAGTTGCTGAAAGCTTACACTAATGATGTGTATATGGTGTTTGCACATAGGTGACTCCAGCCAGAGCTCATAAATACTTGCCAGTGTGGTAGCCGTAGTAGTGGTGGTAGTGTATCGGGAGTGTAGAAAAGAAAGGAGAATTCAGCAATATTTTTATCCTTTTTAAATGACATTATTGGTGTTAAAATGTGTTGTATTTGAGATAGTCACAATGCTAAGAAAATGTGTCTTGATTACAGCTCTCTGCCCAAAACCAGAAATATCAAATGGAAAGCTGTCTGTGGAGAAGGATCAATATGTCAGCCCTGAAAATGTCACCATCAGGTGTGACCCTGGCTATAGGATGGTTGGTTCCCAGAGCATCTTTTGCTCAGAGAACAAATCTTGGAGTCCGGACGTGCCCAAGTGTGAGAAGGTGAGTAACAGCCAATGGATTTTATGTCATATGACACCTCAAAATAAATTAAAGGGAAATGGATGGTTCATAAAATAGAAAAAGAAATAATATGTCCTAAAGGTCTATTTCAGTTGGGGCGGTGAATTTATAAGGTGTCTATTGGCTCTCTCCACCTTACAGTAGGTCATCTCAGGCGTGTGAACAAAAGAGTCTTATTGACCAGATATCTAGCCTTTGGTATTTCCTCCAATAAATTATGTGGTTCTGCTCCATTTCTAGTTGGTCAGTGGAACTGACATGCTAGTTTTCATTGTTTTTGGGGGGTGGGGGTGGGGATTTCCTTTCTGCTTATACTTCCTCTGTGCTTGGCACTGATGCTGATTATTATTTGAGAACAGACGCAGACTGAACTCTCAGGGAAATATTTTTCTAGGATCCAAAGTATTTTTCTGGAGTTTCCTATCCATCATCGGTCCTGGGGGTTCTTCATTTTCCAGTCTTCCTTATGCCATAAGACTTCCTGAAGAAGCACACCCTTTACAAGCATGATGAAAATTTCTGAAATCATTCTTTTTGTTTCCTCTTTCAGGTACCTGCTAAAGTTTGTGAGGCAGTCTTGAAAGGCCAAAAACTCCTAACGTGTCTCATGAATGCCCAGGAGGTAAACGTGGCCCTGGAATTATATAAATTGTCTCTGGAGATTGAAAAACTGGAGCAAGAAAAAAGCAAAAGGGAAACTGCTTGAGGCTTTCTCTTGGATACATGCTCAGGAAAGAAGTTGCAGTATCAATATACTTCACTGTGCAGGAGAGTTCTCGCCACACTCACACAAAATACCGTACTTTTTACCTTACTAACTTCTATAGTTGTGACTTTCTTATTCTTTGATTCGCTGTAGGGTCTATAGTGATGCTTGTTCCTGATGCTGATAATTCATATCTTTTCTCTTTTTGCTTCCTGACCAGTCTGCCTCGGATTTATCAATTTTGTTGATACATGTCTTATGGCTTAGAATGTGGCACTTGCTCAATATTCCATGTATTCTTGTAAAGACTGTGTTTTGCTGCTGAGTGGCACTCCTTATAAATGTCAGTTAGATAAAGTTGGTTGCTAATATGGTTCCAGTCTTCTCTACCCTGGCTGATTTTCAGTCTATCTGTTCTATCAATGATTGGACGAAGGAGTATCAAAATTCTCTTTTTCGGTTTGTCTATTATTTCCTGCAGCTTTTAGTTTTTGCTTCATATATTTTAAAGTACTATTATTAGGGGCATAAATGTTTAGAATTTGTATCTTCTTGATAACTGACCTTTTTTATTATGTAATAAACTTCTTTATCTTTCATAATGTTCTTTGTTCTCAAATATATTTGAACATAATTTGGTTGACATTAATATAGCCTATTGACTTTTATTTCTGTCAATTTCTAGTATAAATTCTGAGAGCCAAAATGTATAAATTTCAGTAGCTACTTTTAAAAAGTAAAAATAAAAATTTGAAATTAGTTTCAATATTTAATTCAAATTTTCAAAATAGTCATTTTGATATGTAATCAATGTGAAAGTTATTAGCATTGTATACGTTCTTTTCTTCATACTACATCCTAAAAATGCAGTATATATATCTATATATATATATACTGCATTGAAGTATGCTGCTAAGTCGCTTTAGTCATGTCCAATTCTGTGCGACCCCAGAGATGCAGCCTATCAGGCTCCTCTGTCCCTGGGATTCTCCAGGCAAGAACACCAGAGTGGGTTGCCATTTGCTTCTCCAAGGCATGAGAGTGAAAAGTGAAAGTGAAGTTGCTCAGTTGTGTCCGACTTTGGAATCCTATGGACTGCAGCCCACTAGGCTGCTCCATCCATGGGATTCTGGAAGCAAGAATACTGGAGTGGGGTGCCATTGCCTTTAGATATATTTAAATTAAAGACATCTAAGTTTGAACTAGCCATATTTGAAATACTCTATAACCACATGTGGCTAATAACTCTATTATACAATGCAATTCCAGATTTTCCATAATGTGTACATTAACAAGTATTAGTATACCTTGCAATCTGGAAGCTGCAAAGAAAAGTGCAGAGAATGAAGTGCCAAGTACAAGACATGAGGATGTTTCTCTATGGGAAAATTATACAATATTACAAAAATGCTAGTTCTTGAAGTTAAGGAGTAATTGAAATTAAAAGAACTCAATATGCTAATTACTGCAGCTCTGAAAAATTCACATAGTAATTGTATGCTACTCAAATTTTAACTATTGAGTTCCTGATTTGGAAACCATTTATATAGTTTACGAAAATGATCGTCTTTTGTCCCAAGCCATACAGAACGGCATTTTGTGCTATAGACACCATTGCAGATTTGGGGAACTAGAGATGATATAGGACATATCTCAGGCTTCTGAAGGGTCCTGTGGGAGTGGAATAAGTCCACTGAGTGTACAGAAAGGAAGGAAAGCCTGAGGAAGCCTGGGGCCTGGGTTGGAGACTGCTCTTTTATGGCAGATGCAAAAATGGCCACAGATGCTTCCTGTCCTTGTATCTACATCTCTAAGAATCCCTCCAATCAGAGGTAGTAGCTTTCTTCATCCTTTGAGTTTGGGTTACTTTGTCATTTGCTTTGGCCAATGGGACAGAAGTAGCAAATGTGATGTAAGCAGAACCTTGCAAATCACTTTGTGCGTTAGGGTTCCCCTTGCTGCTGCTCTTGAAATGCTATGTCCACCATCATGTGACTAAGTCTAGCCTGTCTTGCTGGCTGATGAGAGATATGTGCCCCTTCTTTGTCTCAGCTGATAGCAGATATGTGAGGCCATGGGAATTAGCCAGTCTCCAGTCAACTCGCCAACTGACTACAGGCACCTAAGCTAGGCTAACAGAGACAAGCTGAGCTCGAACCATATCAGAAAGACTTCCCAGAAGAATCCTTGTTTATAAGTAGTTGCTTTAGGTGACTACATTTTGGAACTGTTTTGAAGCAAAAGCCAGTCAAAAAGCTCTTTTAATTTGCTTGCAGTTTGTAAAACTATGCCAGAGAAAGGATTTAAATTATTGGCGGTCATGTCAAGTTATCCACACCAGGCATCTTGCAGGCAGGGCTTATGCATGGGACAGATTCAGCTCACAACGGACTGATCTAGATTTTGAAACATGAAATAATTCCTTTTTGGTTGTTTTGTTGAGGTGGACATTGGTCTGGCTTTTGTGGGAAAGGCAAAATGACAGAAACCTTGGTGGAAGAGACTGAGGTGCTCACCCAAAGCATTCTTTCCAAAATGAAAGTCCAAACCTGGACTGGTGATCTAGTTCACATATGATAATGTACATGTTTCAGTGCTGTTCTCTCAAATCATCTCACCCTCACCTTCTCCCACAGAGTCCAAAAGTCTGTTCTTTACATCTGTGTCTCTTTTGCTGTCTCACATATAGGGTCACTATTATTATCTCTAAATCCCATATGCATGCATTAATATACTGTATTGGTGTTTTCTGTTCTGACTTACTTCACTGTGTATAATAGACTCTAGTTTCATCCACCTCATTAGAATTGATTCAAATGTGTTCTTTTTAATAGCTGAGTAATATCACATTGTGTATATGCACCCCAGCTTTCTTATCCACTCGTCTGCTGATGGACATCTATGTTGCTTCCATGTCCTGGCTATTTATGCAGTGCTGCGATGAACATTGGGGTACATGTGTCTCTTTGAATTCTGGTCTCCTTGATGTGTATGCCCAGCAGTGGGATTGCTGGGTCATAAGGCAGTTCTATTTTCAGTCTTTTAAGGAATCCCCACACTGTTCTCCATAGTGGCTCTACTAGTTTGCATTCCCACCAACAACATAACCCTTTTCTCTGCACTCTCTTCAACATTTATTGTTTGTAGACTCTTGGACAGCAGCGATTCTGACTGGTGTGAGATGGTAGTTCACTGTGGTTTTGATTTGCATTTCTCTGATAATGAGTGATATTGAGCATCTTTTCATGTGTTTATTAACCATCTGTATGTAGAAGGGCTATTTTAGAAAGACAAGAAAGGAGCAGTGGCAAAAATGTGGAGAAAAGGGAACACTTGTACACTGTTAGTTGGAATGCAAATTAGTGCAGTCATGGAAAACAGTGTGAAAGTCACTAGAAAATTTAAAAATAGAATGACCATATGATTCAGCAATTTTACTTCTGGGTATTTATCCAAATAAAATTAAAAACAGATTAATTAGAAAAAGTTACATGCCCCCCATGTTCAAATTGAAACATTATTTACAATAGTCAAGATATAGAATCAACCTAAATGTTGATCCATAGATGAATGGATAGAGAAGATATGATATGTATATACAGAGAATAAAAAGAATGAGAATTTTCCATTGCAGCAATATGACTGTATGTGCAGAGTGTTATAGCAAGTGAAGAAAGTCAGACAGAGGAAAACAAAGACCATATGATTTCATTTATATGTAGAATCTAAATTAACAAGACAAATTAACAAACAAAACAAAACAGAAATAGAGTCAAAATGCAGAGAACAAACAAGTTTGCTGCCAGAGAGGAGGGGGTTGGGGGATGGATGAAATAGTTGAAGGGAGTTAAAAGGTACAAACTTCCATCTGTAAGATAAATATGTCATGGGGATGAGATAGATATATAGGGAATGTGGTCATTACTATTAACTGTTATGATGATGGATGTAACTGGTCTTTCTAATTATTTCATCATGTGTAAAATATTAAATCACTATGCTACACAAGTGAGACTAATAAAATATTATATGTTAATTACCATTCAATTGAAAAAGTCCTTTATAAAAAGAAGCAGCTGCAAGAACTTGATGTGGGCCTTCCCTGGACCACAGGGAAGTTGGGAGGAGCTAGGTTGGTTTCCATAGCAAACAATCCCTAAATGTCAAGGGCTTTACAAGCAAGATTCATTTCTTGCTATCATTGCATACCCATACTGTGTTGGCAGGGGCAGCTCTGTTCTGGGACCCACGCAAAGGAAGCCTATACTGTAAATGGAATAAAAAACAGCTTAAGTGTTTGGGTCCCCTGGCCCTGCTGCTACTCACGCGTGTGTGGTGCGCTTAGTGGCTCAGCCATGTCCGACTCTTTGCCCCCTAGGGCTGTAGCCTGCCAGCTCCTCTCTCCATGGGGCTCTCCAGGCAAGAATACTGGAGTGGGTTGCTATTTCCTCCAGGGGATCTTCCTGACCCAGAAACTGAACCCGGGTCTCCTGCCTTTCAGGCGGACTCTACCGACTGAACTATGAGGGATTGCCACTCAAATCATGTGTGGTCTCTAATAATGAAACCCCTGGTCCCTGATGATCAGTGTTCTCTACCTTAGCTCCTGTCTCCTGGGACATGAAATGCCATCACTGGCCTGACTGATTACTGCTCCTCGTCCTCCAAAAGGGAGGGCTCAGAGATTTTGCAGTAAATCTGTTTCCCTTATCATGCCATTTACTAGGTCTAGTTTGTGGTCACATGGGCTACCAAGAGAGGTTTAAGCCTACTCCCCCAGGAGCTAGCCATCCTTGAGGGCCATTCAGTAGAGATTCTGCTAGAGATGCTTTCTCTGTCTCACAGGTTTTTCTTTTCACAGCTCTTGCAACCCTCCCAGGGCTGCCCTTATTCCAGATTTCAGAATTTGTATGAGAGTTATTTATAGTCATTATAAGCCTCACTAGGCAATTTCTATCTTTTTGAATAGTATGGATTCTTGGTATGATTAGAGGAGATGGCATTTTGCATAGAAGAGATGGCTAGACACCAGAGTGTCTAGCCTGGTGGGGAAGGTGGAAGAAATTAGTGGCCATCCATGTGGGGTGTCCCTGGTGGCTCAGGTGGTGAAGCATCTGCCTGCAATGTGGGAGACCTGGGTTTGATCCCTAGATCAGGAAGATCCCCTGGAGAAGGGAATGGAAACCCACTCTCGTATTCTTACCTAGGAAAGCACGTGGATGGTGAAGTCTGGTGGGCTACAGTTCACAGGATCTCAAAGAATTGGACACGACTTAGCGACTAACATGTGTACCTTAATATTCCTACTGCTGAAGATTACAGAACGGTTCTGAACACTATTTGGGGCATGCCTAACCAGGGTGTCTTAGCTAATGTTATTATTGCTTTTTTTTCCTGCCAAAGTAAAGAGGATCATTGTAAGCCATATCTAATAACTGCTTGCCTCTACCGTATATGGATGATCTAAGTGATTAGGGTACATTTCAAAAGTTCTGAGTGGGGCCAAGTGTGTCTCTGGTGATGTACCTACAGTTCACCACCTTAAATTCACCACCACTTGAGACACATGAACTCTGGCCCTGTGTCCCAGGAAACTGTCACATTGGATTTCACAACAGAACAACTCTCTCTCCAATCTAGAATACCCTTTTAATGTGCTCTGTTAAATGCTTCCAGAAATGCACCGAGTAGCCTCAGATCATCAGCTTTGTCATGTGAAAGGCCAAATAGCTGACAACTCTTGCAGTGTCATTTCTGCCTTCTGTGAAGGCCATATCTAATGACACCTAATCAGAGCAGCAGTGGTGGTAATATCTAAGAAGACTGTCATTCAGATTTATAGTTACTACCAAATATTCTCTCTTAGGTATAGGTAAGTATTCTAGACGTAACTCAGGGTGAAAAGTCTTCTTATGTGCTTTACACTAGTATTCTATCAGTCAGTGGAAGGAAATTTATATATATATAAATATACCATATAGGCATTACCACAAATACACTGTATATATCTACACTGATTGTTAAAGCTATTAATTATATATTAAATTTTTAATATTTAAATAAGTAGAGAACTAGACTGATAGTTAATATATAAATATTAAGAGTATATTATATAGATAACTTTAGGGGAAACAATTTTTCATCCAACAAACATCTCATACATTAAATAATTATATAAAGCAGAATAATAAATTGTATCAAAGTGATTGCTATTTTAATTTAAATTTATTTATTTGTCTATTTTTAATTTTTTTAAATATAAACTTATTTCTTTTAATTGGAGCTTAATTACTTTTATTTATTTTAGTTGGAGGCTAATTACTTTACAATATTTTATTAGTTCTGCCACATATCAACATGAATTCACCACTGGCATACACGCGTTCCCCATCCTGAAGCCCCCTCCCTCATCCCTCCCCATATCATCCTTCCAGGTCGCATCACTGTTTATAATAGCCAGGACTTGGAAGCAACCTAGATGTCCATCAGCAGATGAATGGATAAGAAAGCTGTGGTACATATACACAATGGAGTTTTACTCAGCCTTTACAAAGTGATCGTTTTTATGAAATTGATTGATGTAGTGGCACCTATATTAAACAAAATCACCTGTAAGAGCTGAATTGAATGATTTTCCTTCATTTAGGCCACTGCATTTTAAGAGCAAGGCTTAGAAGGGACTCACCAAAGCAGAGTAGAGGGGAGAATGTCAACACTGGTCACTTCAAATCTGACAAAAAGAAAACTTCCAAAGCATATATAACATGCATGGTATAGCATCATCAATCTGAATATAATCACTTATTATAAGACATATGAAGGGGAGAAGAAACTGTTAAGGAAAATTAAAGTAGCCCCCAAATATCTTGCTCTTCTTCTGATGTCAGTTGGAAGTGAAGACCTATAAAGGATCACAATGAGGCAGTTCAGTAACCATAGGAGCAACTAAGTAGCAGGCAGTGCTGATAAATTCTTACTCCTGCATGAGAATACCAAATTAAAAAACTGACTATTAAGTATTTATAATACATTTTTAAATGATTATTAAATTGATTTGGATAAAAGTCTAATATTTTTCTGCAGCACCCAAATGCGTTTTGTGATACTGATACTAAGTGTTCATCTCCACTGTTCAAATATTATTCTTTAATACTTGTCCATTTGACATTAGCACAAAATGTATATTTGATGTACCCTTAGAGATGCACTTTACAAAGTGATACACTTCAGGCACTCTGTCTATCAGACCTAATCCCTTGCATCTATTTGTCACTTCCACTGTGTAATCATAAGGGATTTGATTTAGGTCATACCTGAATGGTCTAGAGGTTTTCCTGAGTGAGTGAGTGAGTGAGTGAAGTCGCTCAGTCTTGTCCGACTCTTTGCTACCCCATGGACTGTAGCTTACCAGGCTTCTCTGTCCATGGGATTCTCCAGGCAAGAATACTGGAGTGGGTTACCATTTCCTTCTCCAGGGGATCTTCCCAACCCAGGGATCGAACCTGGGTCTCCCGCATTGGAGGCAGATGCTTTAACCTCTGAGCCACCAGGTAAGCACTTTCCTTAAATTTATATCTGAACTTTACAACAATAAGGAATTCATGGTCTGAGCCACAGTCAGTTCACAGTCTTGTTTTTGCTGACTGTATAGGGCTTCTCCATCTTCAGCTGCAAAGAATGCAATCAATCTGATTTCTATATTGAATATCTGGAGATATCCATGTATAGAGTCATCTCTTGTGTTTTTGGAAGAGGGTGTTTGCTATGACCAGTGTGTTCTCCTGGCAAAACTGTGAGCCTTTGAACTGCTTCATTTTGTACTGCAAGGAAACGTGCCTGTTACTCCAGGTATCTCTTGACTTCCTACTTTAGAGGACATCTTTTTTGGGTGTTAGTTCAAGAAGGTCTTGTCAGTTTTCAGAGAGACATTCAGCTTCAGCTTCAGCTTCAGCTTCTTTACCATTAGTGGTTGAGGCATAGACTAGGATTACTGTGATACAGAATGGTTTGCCTTGGAAATGAACAGAAAGAACTTTCTGCCATTTTTGAGACTGCACCCAAGTACTACATTTCAGACTCTTTTGTTTACTATGAGAGCGACTCCGTATTTTCTAAGGGATTCTTGCTCACAGTAGCAGATCTGAATTAAATTCACTCATTCCAGGCCATTTTAGTTCACTGATTCCTAAAATGTTGATGTTCACTCTTGCCATCTCATGTGTGATCACTTCCAATTTACATTTTACAATTTCCAATTTCCAATTTACATGGACCTAAGATTCCAGGTTCCTATGCACTATTGTTCTTTATAGCATCAGACTTTACTTCCACCACCAGTCATATCTGCAACTGGGCATTGTTTTTGCTTTCGCTCCATATCCACATTCTTTCCAGAGTTATTTCTGCACTCTTCTCCAGTAGCATATTGGACACTTACTGACCTGGGAAGTTCATCTTTCAGTGTCCTATCTTTTGCCTTTTCATACTGTTCATGATCTTCTCAAGGCAAGAATACTGAAGTGGTTTACGTTTCTCCAGTGGACCTCATTTTGTCAGAACTCTCCACTATGACCTGTCCATCTTGGATGGCCCTACAGGGTGTGACTCATAGTTTCATTGAGTTAGACAAGGCTGTGGTGCATGTGGTCGGTTTGGTTAGTTTTCTGTGATTGTGGATTTCAGTCTGTCTGCCTCTGATGAATAAAGATAAGAGGCTTATGAAAGCTTCCTGATGGGAGAAACTAACTGTGGAGGAAACTGGGTCTTGTTTTGATGGGTGGTAGGGGGCAGCGGGCATGCTCAGTAAATCTTTAGTCCAATTTTCTGTTGAAGGGTGCAGCTGTGTTCCCTCCCTGTTGTTTAGCCTGAGGCCAAACTATGGTAGGCGTAATGAAGTAATGGCAACCTCTTCGAAAGGACTTGTGCCCCCAGTGTTGTATTCAGTCCTTCTGACCCTGCAGCAGGTCACTGTAGATCCAAAAGCAGAGGAACCACGGATCATATTGCCACCTGTTGGATCACAGGAAAAACAAGAGAGCTCCAGGAAAACATCTACTTTTGATGTATTGACTAGAACAAAGACTTTGACTGTGTGGATCATGACAAACTGTGGAAAATTCTTCAAGACATGGGAGTGCCAGGCCACCTTACCTGCCTCCTGAGAAATCTGTATTCAGGTCAAGAAGCAACAGTTAGAACTAGACATGGAACAACGGACTTGTTCCAAATTGGGAAAGGAGTACGTCAAGGCTATATACTGTTAACCTGTTTATTTAACTTCTATGCAGAGTACATCATGCAAAATGCTGGCTGGATGGAGCAAAAGCTGGAATCAAGATTGCAGGGAGAAATATCAATAATCTCAGATGCGCAGATGATACCTCCCTTAAGGCAGAAAGTGAAGAACTAAAGAGTCTCTTGATGAAAGTGAAAGAGGAGAGTGAAAAAGCTGGCTTAAAACTCAACATTCAGAAATCGAAGATCATGGCATCTGGTCCCATCACTTTATGGCAAACAGATGGGGGAACAATGGAAACAGTGACAGACTTTATTTTGGGGGCTCCAAAATCTCTGTAGATGTGACTGCAGCCATGAAATTAAAAGATGCTTGCCCCTTGGAAAAAAAAGCTATGACCAACCTAGACTGCCTATTAAGAAGCAGAGACATTATTTTGCTGACAAAGGTCTATCTATTCAAAGGTATTGTTTTTCCAATAGTCATGTATGGATATGAGAGTTGGATCATAAAGAACGCTGAGCCTCAAAGAACTAATGCTTCTGAACTGTGGTGTTGGAGAAGACTCTTGAGAGTTCCTTGGACAGCAAGGAGATCAAACCAGTCAATGTGATAGGAAATCAATCTTGAATATGCACAGAAGGACTGATGCTAAAGCTGAAGCTCCAATATTTTGGCGACCTGATGCTTAGAACTGACTCACTGGAAAAGACCCTAATGCTGGGAAAAATTGAAGGTAGGAGAAGGGGACAGAGGATGAGATGGTTGGCTGGCACCACCTACTGGATGAACATGAGTTTGAATAATGTCCAGGAGTTGGTGATGGACAGGGAAGACTGGCATGCTGCAGTCCATGGGGTTGCAAAGATTTGGATATAACTGAGTTATTGAGCTGAACTTGTGCATAAGCAGAACGCCACCGTGGTGAGTCCAAAATAACTTCCAATTACTTCTGTTCTTGCAGCACCTAAAGGATTGGGCTGGGGCCAAGGCGAGGCAAATGAAGCACCCATCTTTGGCATAAAACTTAAGGCAGCATCAACAACTTGATAATCAAGAAAAGTAACATTATAGTGCAATGATTTACAAATAAAAATTATTGCATAAAGCCTTGTGATGAACAGCTCTGTAGAAAAACACAAATTAATCTCACTCCTGCTCTACTCTATGACATCATTGCATTATTATGACTTATAGAAAGTATATATTTTGATCTTTAGCTACAGTTCTTGGGTCACAACTCCCCAAACCTTTGGAATTTCCTTAGTGATAAGAGCAATGGGAGAATCTTTTGCTATAATATACGGTCTGTTGCCCTTAGTTCCTGAAATGGCCACTGAGCCATAAAGGTGAAATTGTTGTCATTATTCATAACAAGCCCCCTTTTTGTCACACCTGTTTATTTCAGTGAAGTTGTTATGGGAAACATTGACTGAAACTGCCCACCATGGCCAGCACCATAGTAAACACTGGCATGCATTATTTTAGGACAGGAGTTATTAGTAAGGAACACGGAACCAAAAAGATGCCATCAACCAGAAGAATTTGAGAAGGATCAAAAGGAGATGCCACCTGTCCTACCAACCTCCCAGAATCCTCCTTGCTGGAATCCATCTTGGCTGAACAATGTGTGTACCACCAGGAAGGACAATGAGTCAGAATGATTGGCCAGAGACAAACTGGGAAACTAATTTCATCACCATAAAAATCTGAGACCGAACCATGTGGCAGAGCAGCCATCCTGGCTTCCCTTACCCTCCTGCTCTCCGCCCAGGTTCCCCTTCCCAATAAATATCTTGCTTGTCAACTCTAGTGGGACTCTTTGCTGTGATTGACATCCGGACCACTCGGGGTACTCAGGAACCAGCTTGCCCACCGATGAACCAAACCCCGTGGCCACAATTGGGACTCCTGAAATGCACTGACCAGAGTGCCCCTACTGGGCAAGGAACAAGAGACTTTCTTTGAACTCTCTCTCCTTCCCTCTCTGTTTCTTCTTCTTAACCTCTCCTATCCTACTGTTTTTCTTGTCCCCTGGTTTTGGACTCAGGAACCTGGTTAAAGAGTCTCAGCCTGAGCTGAGGGCTCGAAGCGGATCACCTCTGGTGTTGACAGAGAGCTCAAATTCTGGTTCTGGTCTGTTCTGGATACTAGTAGGGCTGAGTTCCAGTCCCTCCTTCCTGGAAGCCCAGGCAAAAGTCCCCTAATGCCTGGGCATCTGCACGTGGCAAGAGACATCTGTAAGTCTACCCCGTTTGCCTCCCTTCCCACCTCCTTTCTCCTCTTCTTTCAACCTGGCCTCCTTTGCTCCATTTGCAATCACTGAAGTCCTGAGATATTTCCATTTACTCTGTAAATACAGAATCTGAAGTTCTGTGGCTCCACAGGAGGTTTTCTGAGAGACTGTAATCTTGTACTTAAGGGAGTATCTGATTGGGACTGCCGGGCCTGTGTGTGTGTTTTCTACTTTGTGTTCTCTGTAGTGATTTGAGATGGCTATTCTGTTTTGTGAAATGGGATAACATTGTGTTGTCACCATTTTGTTTAAATCTCAGAGAAAGCTGATTTAGGTAAAAGTCTTAAAAACTGGTTCCCCAAATGGTTCTTGCTATATATACAGTTAGTAAAAGCAAGCTTGATCTTATAAACTAGTGAATTTTATACTGTGATATCTGATTCATGACTAAGTTTTGAAAATGAAGCTAGATCTCTCATTGTATCTGTCTGGACATATGTATGTCCCAGTACGTGACTTCATCCTTGGATAATATTGTTGAGGTTAAGTTGTAAATGAGCTCTATTTAATTTGTTTAAAGAAAAGTAAGCACTTACAAATCAAACAGTTCTAAATACAAAAGAAATTAAATTAATTGAATTTTATGTTCTCATGAACTGGGAAATATCAGTACTAAATTAACCTGGTATTAATGTTTATTTGCTGATCTAGCACAGACATCTCTTTAGAATTATCAGAATTAAATGTAATATTTCTGTTGCACCTAAGTTTGTTGCTGTTGTTCAGTTGCTAAGTCATGTCCAACTCTTTGCAACCCTATGGAATGCAGCATGACAGGTTTTCCTGTCTTTCAATATCTCCTGGAGTTTGTTCAGATTCATGTCCATTGAGTCAATGATGCCATCCAACCATCTCATCCTCTGCTACCTCCTTCTTTTCCTGCCCTCAATATTTTGTAGCATCAGAATCTTTTCCCGTGAGTTCACTCTTCACATCACTTGGCCAATGTACTGCAATTTCAGCTTCAGCATCAGTCCTTCCAATGAATATTCAGGACTGATTTCTTTAGGATTTCTTTAGGATTGACCCTCATCGCAGCCCAAGGGTCTCTCAAGAGTCTTCTCCAGCACCACGGTTTTCAAACGTCTATTCTTTAGTGCTTAGTTCAGTTCAGTTCAGTCGCTCAGCCATGTCCAGCTCTTTGCAACCCCATGAATCACAGCACGCCAGGCCTCTCTGTCCATCACCGGCTCCCGGATTTCACTCAAACTCATGTCCATCGAGTCGGTGATGCCATCCTGTCATCTCATCCTCAGTCGTCCCGTTCTCCTCCCGGCCCCAGTCCCTCCAGCATCAGGATCTTTTCCAGTGAGTCAGCTCCTCGGATCAGGTGGCCAAAGTATTGGAGTCTCAGCTTCAACATCAGTCCTTCCAGTGAACACCCAGGACTGATCTCCTGTCGAATGGACTGATTGGATCTCCTTGCAGTCCAAGGGACACTCAAGAGTCTTCTCCAGCACCACAGTTCAAACCACCAATGCTTCGGTGCTCAGCTTTCTTCAACGTCCAACTCTCACATCCATACATGACCACTGGAAAAACAATAGCCTTGACTAGATGGATCTTTGTTGGCAAAGTAATGTCTCTGCTTTTGAATATGCTCTCAGTTTGCTCATATTTTCCTTCCAAGGAATAAGCGTTTTTTTAAATTGCATGGCTCGATCACCATCCGCAGTGATTTTGGAGCCCCCCACCAAATAAAGTCTGACACTGTTTCCCCATCTAGTTACCATGAAGTGAAGGGACCAGAAGCCATGATCTTCGTTTTCTTAATGTTGAGCTTAAAGCCAACCTTTTCACTCTCCTCTTTGACTTTCATCTTGAGGCTTTTTATTTCCTCTTCACTTTCTGCCATAAGGGTGGTGTCCTCTGTATATCTGAGGTTATTGATATTTCTCCCAGCAAACTTGATTCCAGCTCGTGCTTCCTCCAGGTCAGCGTTTCTCATGATGTACTCTGTATATAAGTTAAATAAGCAGGGTGGCAATATACAGCCTTGACGTACTCCTTTTCCTATCTGGAGCCAGTCTGTTGTTCCATGTCCAGTTCGAACTGCTGCTCTCTGACCTCATATAGGTTTCTCAAGAGGCAGGTTAGGTAGTCTGGTATCCCCATCTCTTTCAGAATTTTCCACAGTTTCTTGTGATCCACACAGTCAAAGGCTTTGGCATAGCCAATAAAGCAGAAATAGATATTTTTATGGATCTCTCTTGCTTTTTCAATGATCCAGTGGATGTTGGCAATCAGATCTCTAATTCCCCTGCCTTTTATAAAACCAGCTTGAACATCTGGAAGTTCACTGTTCACATATTGCTGAAGCCTGGCTTGAATAATTTTGAACATTATTTTACTAGTGTGTTAGGTGAATGCAGTTGTGTGGTAGTTCGAGCATTCTTTGACATTGCCTTTCCTTGGGGACTGGAATGAAAACTGACATTTTCCAGTCTGGTGGCCACTGCTGAGTATTCCAAATTTGCTGGCATATTGAGTGCAACACTTTCACAGCATCATTTTTCAGGATTTAAAATTGCTCAATTGAAATTCCATGACCCCCACTACCTTTGTTCATAGTGATGCTTTCTAAGGCCCACTCGACTTCACATTCCAGGATGTCTGGCTCTAGGTGAGTGATCACAGCATTGTGATTATCTTGGTCGTGAAGATCTTTTTTGTACAGTTCTCCTGTGTATTCTTACCACCTCTTCTTAATATCTTCTGCTTCTGTTAGGTCCATCCCATTTCTGTCCTTTATCGAGCCCATCATTGCATGAAATATTCCCTTGGTGTCTCTAATTTTCTTGAAGAGATCTCTAGTCTTTCCCATTCTGTTGTTTTCCACTATTTCTTTGCATTGATTGCCGAGGAAGGCTTTTTTATGTCTTCTTGCTATTCTTTGGAACTCTGCGTTCAGATGATCGTATTTTTCCCTTTGTCCTTTGCTTTTCACTTCTCTTCTTTTCACAGCTATTTGTAAGGCCTCCTCAGACAGTCATTTTGCTTCATTGCATTGCTTTTCCATGGGGATGGTCCTGATTCCTGTCTCCTGTACAGTATCGTGAACCTCATCCATAGTTCATCAGGCACTCTATCAGATCTAGTCCTTCTTTATAGTTCAACTCTCACATTTACACATGGCTACTAAAAAACCATAGCTTTGACTATACAGACATTTCTTAGCAAAGTGATGCCTTTGCTTTTTAATATTCTGTCTAGGTTGGTCATAGCTTTCCTTTCAAGGAAGTAAACATCTTTTAATTTCATGGCTGCAGTCACAATCTGCAGTGATTTTGAAGCCCAAGAAACTAAAATCTGTCACTGCTTCTACATTTTCCCCTTCTATTTGACATGAAGTGATTGGTCCAGATACCCTGATCTTTTTTTTTTTCTTGTTGAATTTTAAGCCAGGTTTTTACTCTCCTCTTTCCCTCTCATCAAGAGGCTTAGTTCCTCTTCAGTTCCTACCATTAGAGTGTTATCATCTGCATCCCCGAGGTGGCTTCTATTTCTCCCAGTAAACATGGACATCACCAGATGGTAGACAGTGAAATCAGATTGATTATATTCTTTGCAGCCAAAAGTGGAGAAGCTCTATACAGTCAGCAGAAACAAGTCACAGGAGCTCACTGTGGCTCAGATCATGAATTCCTTATCGCCAAATTCACACTGAAATGGAAGAAAGGGGAGAAAACCACTAGACCATTCAGGTATGACCTAAATCAAATCCCTTATACTATACAGTGGAAATGAGAAATAGATATAAGGGACTAGATCTGATAGAGTGCCAGATGAACTATGGGCAGAGGTTTATGACATTGCATAGGACAGGAATCAAGACCATCCCCAAGAAAAAGAAATGCAAAAAGCAAAATGGCTGACTGAGTAAGTCTTACAGATAGCTGTAAAAAGATGGGAAGTGAAAAGCAAAAGAGAAAGAAAAGAGATACCCATGTGAATGCAGAGTTTCAAAGAATAGCAAGGAAAGATAAGAAAGCCTTCCCCAGCGATCAATGGAAAGAAATAGAGGAATGTGAGATGAGTGCAATTGTGTGGTAGTTTGAGCATTCTTTGGCATTGCCTTTCTTTGGGATTGGAATGAAAACTGACCTTTTCCAGTCCTGTGGCGACTGCTGAGTTTTCCAAATCTTCTGGCATATTGAGTGCAGCCCTTTTACAGCATCATCTTTTAGGACCTGAAACAGCTCAGCTGGAATTCCATCACCTCCACTAGCTTTGTTCATAGTGATTCTTCCTAAGGCCCACTTGACTTCACATTCCAGGATGTCTAGCTCTAGATGAGTGATCACACCGTCATGGTTTTCTGGGTCTTTAAGTCCTTTTTTTGTATAGTTCTTCTGTGTGTTCTTGCAACCTCTTTTTAATGTCTTCTGCTTCTGTTTCTGTCTTTTATTTTGTCCATCTTTGCATGAAGTGTTCCCTTGGTATCTCTGATTTTCTTGAAGAGATCTCTAGTCTTTGCCATTCTGTTGTTTTCCTCTATTTCTTTGCACTGATCACTGAGGAAGGGTTTTCTCTTCTTGCTTTTCGCTGGAACTCTACATTCAGGTGAGTATATCTTTCCTTTTCTCCTTTGCCTTTTGCTTCTCTTCTTTTCTCAGCATTTGTAAGGCCTCTTCAGACAACCATGTTGCCTTTTTGCATTTCTTTTTCTTGGGGATGGTCTTGATCAAAGCCTCCTGTACAATGTTACAAACCTCCGACCATAGTTCTTCAGGCTTTCTATCAGATCTAGTCCCTTGAATCTATTTGTCACTTCCACTGTGTAATCATATGGGATTTGATTTAGGTTATACCTGAATGGTCCTGTGGTTTTTCTTACTTTCTTTGATTTAAGTCTGAGTTATATATATAGCAGTATGTATATGTTAATCTCAGACTGCTAATTTATCCCTCACCCCTCCTTCTCCTTTGGTAACCATAAATTTGCTTTCTATGTCTGTGGGTCTCTTTGTGTTCTGCTTATGTTAATTTGTGTAAATTTTTTTCAGATTCCCCATATAAGTTATATCATATGATATTTGTCTTTTTCTGTGTGGCTTGTTTCACTTAGTATTATAATCTCTAAGTCCATCCATGTTGCTACAAATGGCACTATTTCATTTTTGTATAGTGAAAGTGAAGTCGCTCAGTCATGTCCGACTCTTTGCGACCCCATGGACTGTAGCCTACCAGGCTCCTCTGCCCGTGGGATTCTCCAGGCCAGAGTACTGGATTGGGTTACTGTTTCCTTCTCCAGGAGTTCTTCCCAACCCAGGGATTGAACCTGGGTCTCCCACATTGCAGGCAGACGCTTTACCATCTGAGTCACCAGGGAAGACTAGTAGTCATACTATTCCACTATATAAATATAACATATCTTTATCAATTCTTCTGTCGATGGATATTTAGTTTGCTTCCATGTCTTGGCTATTGTGAGCAGTGCAACAATGAATATTGGGGTGAAGTAGTCTTTTGAATTATGATTTTCTTTAGACATATACCCAAGACTGAGATTGCAGAATTATATACACAGAAATCTGGTGCATCTATATGCTAACAATGAAAAATCACAAACAGAAAGGAAGGGTACAACCTCACTTATTACATCAAAAAGAATAAAACATCTATGAATAAATCTGTCTAAGGAAGGACAAGATCTGTACTCTGAAAACTATAAGACACTGCCAAAAAGAATCAAAGATGACATAAACCAAAGGGAAGATATATTTTTGGATTGGATGAATCAATATTGATTGTACTACCTAAGACAATCTATATATTCTATGAAATCCCCATCAAATTACCAATGTCATTTATCATAAAACTAGAACAAAACATTTTAAAAATTTATATGGAAACACAAAAGACCCCAAATAGCCAAAGCAATCTGTAAAAAGAAAAATGTAGTTTGGAGGCTCCCTGATTTCAGACTATGCAACAAAGTTAACAGCAATTATAAAAGTACTGGCTTCCACGTCCTGGCTATAATAAACAGTGCTGTGATGAACACTGGGGTACATGTGTCTCTTTCAATTCTGGTTTCCTGGGTGTGTATGCCCAGCAAGTGGGATTGCTAGGTCAGTCACCCTGCTTATTTAACTTATATGCAGAGTACATCATGAAAACACTGGACTGGAAGAAACACAAGCTGGAATCAAGATTGCCAGGAGAAATATCAAAAACCTCAGATATGCAGATGACACCACCCTTATGGCATAAAGTGAAGAGGAGCTAAAAAGCCTCTTGATGAAAATGAAAGAGGAAAGTGAAAAAGTTGGCTTAAAGCTCAACATTCAGAAAAAAAGGTCATAACATCTGGTCCCATCACTTCATGGGAAATAGATGAGGAAACAGTGGAAACAGTGTCAGATTTTATTTTTGAGGGGCTCCAAAATCACTGAAGATGGTGACTGCAGCCATGAAATTAAAAGATGCTTACTTCTTGGAAGAAAAGTTATGACCAACTTAGATAGTATATTCAAAAGCAGAGACATTACTTTGGAGACTAAGGTCCATCTAGTCAGGGCTATGGTTTTTCCTGTGGTCATGCATGGTTGTGAGAGTTGGACTGTGAAGAAGGCTGAGCACTGAAGCATTGATGCTTTTGAACTGTGGTGTTGGAGAAGACTCTTGAGAGTGCCTTGGACTGCATGGAGATCCAACCAGTCCATTCTGAAGGAGATCAACCCTGAGATTTCTTTGGAAGGAATGATGCTAAAGCTGAAACTTCAATACTTTGGCCACCTCATGAGAAGAGTTGACTCATTGGAAAAGACTCTGATGCTGGGAGGGATTGAGGGCAGGAGGAGAAAGGGACGATCCAGGATGAGATGGCTGGATGGATCATGGACTCGATGGATGGGAGTCTGAGTGAACTCCAGGAGATGGTGATGAACAGGGAGGTCTGACGTGCTGTGATTGATGGGGTTGTAAAGAGTCAGAGACGACTGAGTGACTGAACTGAACTGAACTGAACTGAAGGCAGTTCTATTTCCAGTTTTCTTAAGGAATCTCCACACTGTTCTCTATAGTGGCTGTACTAGTTTGCATTCCCACCAACAGTGTCAGAGGGTTCCCTTTTCTCCACACTGTCTCCTAGATGTCCATCAGCAGATGAATGGATAAGAAAGCTGTGGTACATATACACAATGGAGTATTACTCAGCCATTAAAAAGAATACATTTGAATCAGTTCTAATGAGGTGGATGAAACCGAAGCCTATTATACAGAGTGAAGTAAGCCAGAATGAAAAACACCAATACAGTATACTAATACATAGATATGGAATTTAGAAAGATGGTGACGATAACCCTGTATGTGAGACAGCAAAAGAGACACAGATGTATAGAACAGCCTTTTGGACTCTGTGGGATGATTTGGGAGAATGGCATTGAAACATGTATAATATCATATATGAAGTGAATCACCAGTCCAGGTTCGATGCATGATACTGGATGCTTGGGGCTGGTGAACTGAGACGACCCAGAGGGAGGATATGGGAAGGAGGAGGGAGTGGGGTTCAGGATGGGGAACACGTGCATACCTGTGGTGGATTCATGTTGATGTATAGCAAAACCAATACAATATTGTAATTAGCCTCCAATTAAAATAAATAAATTTATATTAAAAATAAAAAAAAAAGTACTGGCATAAAAACAGACATGTAAGTCAATGGAACGGGATCGATATCTCAGAAATAAACCCATGCACCTATAGTCAATTAATCTACTACAAAGGAGGCAAGAGTATACAATGGAGAGAAGACAGTCTCTTTAAGAAATGGTGCTGGAAAAACTGGATGGTGACATATGAAAGAATGAAATTAGAACATTCTCTAACAGCACACACAAAACTAAACTCAAAATGGATTAAAGACCTAAACAAAAGACTGGATACTATGAAACTCCTAGAAGGTACATAGGCAGAACTTTGACATAAAATGCAGCAGTATCTTTTGGATTCCTGTCCTAGAGTAAGAGAAAAAACAAAAATAAACAAATGGGACCTAATTAAACTTAAAATCTGTACACAGCAATGGAAACTGTAGTGAACATACAATGTACAGAATGTGAGAAAATATTTGAAAATGACTTGCATGATAAGAGATTAATCTCCAAAATATACAAATAGTGCATACAGCTTAATAAAAAAAGAAACTCAACCCAAGTAAAAATATATAGCTTACAGTAAACGGTGTCAGATTCGTGGTCTCTGAAGGAGAAGAATTGACTCTGGGACCAAAGAAGTGGCCTCAGTCACTCAGAGGTTTATGTAGCAGAGATTTTATTAAAGTGAAAGGATAGAGAAAATCTTCCAGCAAAAGGCACTGGAAGGGAGTAGAAGAGTATCCACCATCACTAGTTTTGGTGGGGCATTATATACTTTTTTAGTGGACTGCTAAACATAGATCAAAGAAATACCTCAAAGCTGTGAAAGTTTCACCAGGCTCCTCTCCCACAACATACGTCTTGCAGTAACATCAACACAAGATTAACCAAGGGAAACAGTCGTGGGATAAGATGTCTCTGCATGAGATATTTTGTATCCATATAATCAAGGGCATAGGTTTTTGAAGAAAAATAGGTTTCCAAATAAGATATATTGGTTTGAATTATAATCATTAACATAAAGCCTAATAAAAACATTTGCAAGATGTATTGTTTTTCTGAATAATCATTAGCTCTGGGCATAAGAAAGCTAGTTTCAGGTGAAATAGTTTGTTACCATAGCATCCCAGAGCTTAAGACAAACATCCTATGTGACTAAGGTGAAGGAATGTAGAACAAAATGTTTGCCTCCTCCTCCTCAAGGGCCCTGGACTGCTTATCAACCAACCTCAGAATAAACTCTCTCAATAGGCAGAAAATCTCAATAGACATTTATTCGAAGAAGAGATACAGATGCCCAAAGGTCAGATGGAAAGATGCTCACCACTGCTAATTATTAGAGAAATGCACATCAAAACTACAGTGAGGTATAGGGGGCCATCAACAAAAAGTCTATAAATAACAAGTGCTGGAAAAAGTGTGAAGAAAAGGAAACACTCATATATTGTTGGTGGGAATGTAAATTGGTACAGCCACTAGGGAGAACAGTACGGAGGTTCATTAAAACAACTTAGAAATGGACCTGAGGTATTTGTCCAGCCCCTCTTCCCTCACTGGAACAGGCTTGCTCCAGCAACACTATCCTCCAGGGCATTTGACTTGCACAGTGGGTGCCAGACGAGCACCCTCCTGAAAATGCCAACAGTGGAAGGCATGATATCTAAAGGGCTGTTTGCAGTGACCCCCAGGGTAGGACTATGAGTGGAGCACAGAGGGCCTATTCTACAGCTAGCTGTCTTTTCTATATGGCTATGTAGACATCATGCAGAAAAGTGATATTATATGTTGTGATGATCCTGTTCATCACTTTTAATCTCTTTTCAAATCTCTCACTTCCCTTTATGAGACTTCTGCATTGCATGTTTTTGCTGGCTCTGGCACAATTCTTTGAGTTTCCCTTTTTCCTTTGGAGCATAAGGATACCAGATGAGTCCCCATAGTGCCTCAGACGATTCCCAGTTGATCATCTTTCTGCTCTCACTAAGCGTTTTGTGCATTTCCAATATCGTTTCTCTATTTTATTCCTTGAAAATAAGATTGAGAGTGGAAGAGACTGTTGAGAATGTAAGTGAGACTAAGTGGCCTAGAAAAGCCTCATCAGAACTAACCAGAAGGGTTCAGTGTGGTGCTCACTGATAGTTGGTGAAAGGGAAGGGAAGGAACCTGGATAACTTAATTTAAAATATTAAAAGTAACTTTTAGAACATATGGAAAATAATTCCTATTGCCTTATCAGGAGGTGGGCAGATTCACTACATGGAAAACAAAAGCAAGAAATGAATTGGCAGCATATGTTAGTAGGGTCTGCATAATTGTGAGAAAAAGAAATTCAAACAGATGTCCATTTATGTCTGTGATTTCCTGAGTGGTGTTTTCCATGTTACTACAAAGTCTGCACGGGCCGGAGGAGAGGGTGTTGACTAGTTCCTTAAGGTTCAGTGCAGTACAGTTCAGTTCAGGCACTCAGTCTTGTCCAACTTTTTGCGACCCCATGAATTGCAGCACACCAGGCCTCCCTGTCCATCACCACCTCCCAGAGTTCACTCAGACTCACGTCCATTGAGTCAGTGATACCATCCAGCCATCTCATCCTCTATGGGCCCCTTCTCCTCCTACTCCCAAACTCTCCCAGCATCAGAGTCTTTTCCAATGAGTCAACTCTCTGCATGAGGTGGCCAAAGCACTGAAGTTTCAGCTTTAGCAACATTCCTTCCAAAGTACACCCCAAACTGATCTCCTTCAGAATGGACTGGTTGGATCTCCTTGCAGTCCAAGGGACTCTCAAGAGTCTTCTCCAACACCACAGTTCAAAAGCATCAATTCTTCGGCGCTCAGCCTTCTTCACAGTTCAACTCTCACATCCATACATGCTAGATGGATCTTAGTCGGCAAAGTAATGTCTCTGCTTTTGAATATGCTATCTTGGTTGGTTAACGTTAGATACAGATAACTATCAGGCACTTGCTGTTTCACTCACTGGCTCTCATTAATTCTCACCTGCCACCAAAAAGAGTGACTATACCCTCTTCCCAACCCCCTTCTCTTGCTACCAAGCCTCTTGAAAAGTTTTTAATCATTGATAATATTTTTTAAGCAACACTTCCTTGCTTATTTTCTTTAATTGCTTTTTGAATTAGTTTTATATCTTAAGCAAGGCATTTCATTGCTTTTTTATATCAGAATAAACTTTTTAGAGAGGAAGATGAAAAACTATTTCATATGTTATATGGTAGCATATCAGTGTATTCTGCAGCAAAAACTCACTTGTGAGTTTATCTAGTGATAGATAACTGATGTTTTAGATGTTTTATATTCAGAAATACTTGGTAGATTTTATGCAGTTGCTTAAAATATGTTTATGAGTATTTAAGAAATTGAGTGAGATAATGAGCTGACAAGGGAAGGTGGCCTAAAAGAGCTGCATAGTCAAGCCACCTGCCTCTGTGGGTGACTGGACTCTAGACCCACGGGAAAGCTATAAAGGGTGTCAAACATATACCTGAGGGTGATCCCTCTCAAGGCAAGGGATGAGGCGTTGTGTTGGTACAATTCTTCCATCCCTCATAGATGTTAAGGTTGGCCTTTGGGAAGTGCTAATTGCCTGATACTTTTGACCTGTTTTGAAAGCTGTCAGAGCGGCCTTCATAGGCTCTGGAAAAAGCCTGGGCATAGCAAAGCAGACACACAGGCTTTAAAAACTGTTCAGAGGGTGCTGGAGTGGCAGGGCTCTGGTGATGCTGACAGGACTTTGAGTCTGTCTCTTACACTCTTCAGCAGGAGTGGATACTCTCATGTCTGTATACTTGCCTCCCTATTCTGTCTGAGCTTCTTGGCTTCATGTTCTCCTCCTTGTTAATTTATTTCCTCATTTTCCTGGAGCACATCTTCAAGGAGCTGCTTAGGAAATGATACATGTGTGCTAAGTCGCTTCAGTCATATCTGACTCTGCGACCCCATGGACCGCAGCCCACCAGGCTCTTCTGTCCACGGGATTCTCCTGCAGTGGGTTGCCATGCCCTCCACAGGGGGTATTCCTGACCCAGGGATCGAACCCGCATCTCTTTCGTCTCCTGCATTGGCAGGCGAGCTCTTAACCACTAGTGCCATCCTCAAGGAGCTGCTCAGAAAATGGTATAAAGTAAGGCACTGAGTTCCTGCATGTTTAAACTCTTTTCATCTGAACATGTGATTGATAACTCTGCTGAATGTAGAAAACTAGATTTAAAATAATTTTCTTTTAGAACTTTTAAAGATAGGATCTTCTTAAGTGTGATAGCTTCCAGCACTGCGATGAAAAAGTCAGAAATCATTTTAGCTATTACTTGTTTAGGACTTTTTCCTATCTAATCTTCTGTAAGGACACTTGTATTATTTTTTTTTAGAGACATTTTGTATAGCTTCTATATATTTGGTATAGTTTCTTCATATTTCTCTTCATTTAAAAAAAATTATGGGTATTCTATTAGTCACATAATAAACCTCTTTATCAATCCTAAAATTTTCTCCTATACCATCATCTCTGACTCATCCCTCCCCCACAGTCCTTGGGGATATTTCCTTGATGTTACACTTTAATAATTTTACTGATTTTATAAAATGTTCACAGCATTTAAAAAGCATTCTGTTCTTTTTATATGTGCAGGTTACTCACATAGTTCAGAGAATACTAATAACAGTTTCTTTGGAATTTCTATTCATCACAAATATCTGTTGATGATAATTTTGGATTGTATGTTCATTTTCAAGGCTGAGGCCCTCAAAAACTGATTTACGTACGCTCTAGGTCCATGGGGAATTTAGGCAGTGAGCTATTTTTTTCTTGTTGGGGGCATAATGGAGGTGTTGTTTTGTCGCATTTCCTGCCTCCTCTAAATAACAGAACTACTCTTACCCCTTTAGATATTAGCAGGGCAAATGGCTCCTCAGCCAGACTTCCCTTGGAACAACCTCCCACTGGGTGCGGCTTCCTACTCACTTTCCTGAGAAGGAAACTGCTTACCCTCCACTTCCTCTTTCACACTCTGAAGGCTGAAATGCTGACAGGGTGCTGGTGAATGAACTTCCACCATGCTCATGGGGACAAGATGTTTGGAGATGTTGGAGCAACAGAGGAAGGGGCCTGAGAACCTCTTTGGACAAGCTGCTGATCAATCTGAATACACTTCTGCCTCTGTACTGTTGCAGAAAAAAGATTTGAACTACTACCCTTGTTTCAACTGCTTAGTTTTACCATAATACATTCAGGAGACTCTCCAAGCGTCAATGTTTATTGGTATCCTCTCTGATACCATTCAGTTTCTTTGAAGAAGAATCCTCCTGTCTCTTGCTGGCTTCTTTATTAACTTGAACTTCTACCAAGCAAGATGAGATTATTGCTTCTCTGCTTCTCCCTAAGCTCCTCAACTCATTTCCACTGCAACATTACTTTCCCATATTTAGCACTAAGATTGTTGTCTTTCTTCCTTGAAATGATTGGTCCCATCCCTAGAAAGTAGAGCAGTTGCATTCATCACCTTGTTTTAAATGGAATTGTTCACCTTAAGTTCATCTTTATATTTCCATTAGAGGTTTGCTGACAGTATGTGCTGAATAATGGATGTCATGAAGGAAGAGTGCATGAAGTTACATGACATGCTAGTTTGGTACTAACACAGCTGAACAAAAGATCAATGAAAAAAATTCTACCACTGAATATTGTTCTCTGACTATAGGGAAACAAACTGTAAGTATATGCCATTCTTTCTTCAGGTTTAATAAGAGAGCCTGGGAGAAGAAAGCGGATAAGTCAGGCTTTCAGATATAGCATTTTATATGAGTGGAAACTGAATTGAGCTGCCATTTTGCTGCCTCTTTAGGGAAGCAAAGGGTCACAAAAGGAGCAAGATTTCCTTAAAATGCCTCTGATCTAATAGTGAATGTGAATAGCTTCTAATAATGTATTCCCCTCATTTTTAGCCAATCATAAACATTCTGATACTGATATTTTTAGGCTTAAAGATAAAATGAGATGTCACTCATTATAACACTTATACATAACAAATGGTGTTTATTTATAGAAATTTTTCTTCCTAAAGAGTTTTCTTCAGTAGTTTTCTTTTTTTAAGATTAAACACATTATGCAGTAAAAACAATAATTTCAAAATTAAAAGGAATATATCAGTTTATATTATAGTAGCTATACATAATTTAAGCTTGCTAAAATAAAAATGAAAAATGAAAGTCATTAGAGATAGAAGTAAATGTGCTAAAATTTAATTTGCATAGTAATTTTGATTGAGTTTATTTTCAGTGTCAGCTACAAATTTCCACTCACCATGGGTACTTGTGGAGGTGCTCCAAGGATGAAATCATGTGCTGCTACAGCTGCTGACCTTCAATAGCACTGAAAGGAGTTCAGGGAGGAGAGCACAAATGAGGCACTCTGCGCTTGGGAAAATTGGCAGGACAGGTCTTCAGACAGGTATTTTCAGGAGCTGATTTTATGAGCCCAATTCTTGTATCACCCCATATCTAGGAAAGCACTAAACTCCTTCATGGTGACTATTCCTTGTGACTAGCCAAAGCTTCACGAGACCAGCAGAAACCTGGGAATACATGTATTTGATTGCATGCATTCCCCCTTCACCAAAATCACATAGATACTGACCTTTCCCTTGCCTCTTAGGAGTAGTTTCTCAGAGCTTCCTAAGCTGCTATTTCCTGGGCTGTAGTCCTCATTCCTCCCCAATAAAACTTAACTCACAACTCTCACATTATGAATTTTTAAAAAGTCAGCATCAAGCAAAAATGGATATATAATGGATCGAATATTTATGTTCATTGTGAAAACATTATTGTATAGGAGAACTTTTTGGTCTGATATAAAAATAGAAAAGCAGTTTATTGCTGGGGTTATTTTATAAGGAACAATGAATAACATAATAGATTATGCCTTCAACCTCAGCTCATGAGTTTTTTACAAAGTTGAATATATTACCCCTTTATAACAGCAGTCCCCAACTTTTTTGGCACCAGGGATCAGTTTTGTGGAAAGCAATTTTTCTATGGCAGGGGGTGATGGGAGGCAGGGACAGTTCAGGTAACATGACCAGTGGGGAGCCGATGAAGCTTCCCTTGCTTGCCTGCCATTCACCTGTGGCTCACCTCCTGATGTGTGACCTGGGGCTGGGGTGTGAGAAGAAAGAAGCTGGAGGCCACTGCTTTATAAAACTGAGATGATATATTAAAATCTGAGTTAGCATTAACTCATTGCAAGGAGTTAAGTGACTGTGGTTCAGGCAGATATGTCTTAGAAATAGAGTTCTGTAACAAAGATTAGACCGTGGTTTATACATAGAAGAATGAATGCATATTATAGTAGCTAGTAATTCTCAAATTAGTTTTATATTTATGTCTATGACCCATTTTGAATTAATATTTGCATATGGTAAAAGCTAAGTGTCAAACTTTCATTTTTGTTTTTGTTTTTCTTTTTGCATATGAATGGCCAGTTGCTCTGGTACCATTTGTTGAAAAGTCTACCCTTCTTCCTGCTTTACCTTGGTACTTCTGCTTACAGTCAATCAAGTATACCTGTGTTAGTGAATTTCCTGACTTTATTTTTTTCCATCGATCTTGTCAACCACAAGCTGGCAGTTGCCACAGGTGCTTGCCATCTACCTCTCCCAGGATTAAATCGTGTGCTGCTGTAGTTGCTGACTTCCAACACCCCTCTGAAGGAGAACAGAGTGTAGAAGAAATGAAATGAAGCACTCTGTGTTCCCATAAAACTGGTAGTGCAGGTCTTCAGATAGTTAGATATTCTCAGGAGCTGATTTTATGGGTCCAGTTCTTATTCAGTTCAGTTCAGTTCAGTTCAGTCGCTCAGTCATGTCCGAACCCTTGCGACCTCATGGAATGCAGCACGCCAGGCTTCCCATTCCACTACCAACCCCAGAGCTTACTCAACCTCATGTCCATCGCGTTGGTGATGCCATCCAACCATCTCATCCTCTGTCGTTCCCTTCTCTTCCCACCTTCAGTCTTTCCCAGCATCAGGGTCTTTTCATATGAGTCAGTTCTTCGCATCAGGTGGCCAAAGTATTGGAGTATCAGCTTCATCATCAGTCCTTTCAATGAATATTCAGGACTGCTTTCTTTTAGGATGGACTGGTTGGATCTTTTGCTATCCAAGGGACTCTCAAGAGTATTCTCCAACACCACAGTTCAAAAGCATCACTTTTTCGACACTCAGTATTTTTATAGTCCAACTCTCACATCCGCACATGACTACTGGGAAAACCTGGAGAAGGTGATGGCATCCCACTCCAGTACACTTGCCTGGAAATCTAATGGACAGAGGAGCCTAGTGAGTTGCACCTCATGGGGTCATGAAGAGTTGGATGACTGAGTGACTTACCTTTCACTTTTCACTTTCATGCATTGGAGAAGGAAATGGCAACTCACTCCAGTGTTCTTCCCTGGAGCATCCCAGGGACAGGGAAACCTAGTGGGCTGCCATCTGTGGGGTTGCACAGAGTTGGAGACGACTGAAGTAACTTAGCAGCAGCCCTGGGAAAACCATAGCTTTGACTAGACTGACCTTTACTGGCAAAGTAATGTCTCTGCTTTTTAATATGCTGCCTTGGTTGGTCACGGCTTTCCTTCCAAGGAGTAAGTGTCTTTAATTTTATGGCTGCAATCACCATCCACAGTGATTTTGGAGCCCCCAAAATAAAGTCTGTCATGTTTCCATTATTTCCACATATATTTGCCATGAAGTGATGGGATCAGATGCTATGAACTTAGTTTTCTGAATGTTGAGTTTTAAGCCAACTTTTTCACTCTCCTCTTTCAGTTTCATCAAGAGGCTCTTTAGTTCTTCTTTGCTTTCTGCCATTAGGGTGCTGTCATCTGCACATCTGAGTGAGTGAAGTCACTCAGTCCTGTCCAACTCTTTGTGATCCCATGGACTACCAGGCTCCTCCATCCATGGGATTCTCCAGGCAAGAATACTGGAGTGGGTTACCATATCCTTCTCCAGGGGATCTTTCTGACCCAGGGATCGAACCTGGGTCTCCCGCATGGGAGGCAGATGCTTTAACCTCTGAGCCACCAGGGAAGCCTGAGGTTATTGATCTTTCTCCCAGCAATCTTCATTCCAGTTTGTGCTTCATTCAGCCTGGCATTTTGCGTGAAATACTTTGCATATAAGTTAAATAAACAGGGACACAATATACAGCCTTGCTGTACTCCTTTCCCGATTTTGAAAACAGTCTGTTGTTCCATGTCTGGTTCTTGGGAGGCAGGTCACGTGGTCTGGTATTTCCATCTTTTGAAGAATTTTCCACAGTTTGTTGTGATTCACAGAGTCAAAGGCTTTGGCATAGTCAGTAAAGCAGAAGCAGATGTTTTTCTGGAACTCATGCTTTTGTTTGATGGTCCAACAAATGTTGGCAGTTTGATTTCTGGTTCCTCTGCCTTTTCTAAATCCAGCTTGAACATCTGGAAGTTCATGGTTCGTGTACTGTGGTAGCCTGGCTTAGAAAATATTGAGCATTACTAGGATATGAGATGACTGCAACTGTGTGGTAGTTTGAACCTTCTTTCACATTGCCTTTCTTTGGAATTGGAATGAAAACTGACCTTTTTTAGTCCTGGGGCTGACTTTTCCAAATTTGCTGCCATACTGAGTACAGCCCTTTTACAGCATCATCTTTTAAGACCTGAAATAGCTCAACTGGAATTCCATCACCTCCACTAGCTTTGTTTGTAGTGATGCTTCCTAAGGCCCACTTGACTTCACATTCCAGGATATCTGGTGTGAGTGATCACACCATTGTGATTATCTGGGTCATGAAGATCTTTTTGTATAGTTCTTCTGTGTATTCTTGCCACCTTTTCTTAATATCTTCTGCTTCTGTTAAGTCCATACCATTTCTGTCCTTTATTGTGTCCATTTTTGATTGATATTTTATGAGTTGATTTCTCGTATTTCCTCTTATCTAGAAAAACACTAAAATCCTTCATGGTGACTACTGCTTCTCATGACTCGAAGAAGCTTCACAAGACAAGCAGAAACTTTCTTAAAAACATGCTTGATTTCATGTACTCCCCTTTACCAAAATCACATATATACTGTCCTTCCCTCCTACCTCTATGGAACAGTTTCTCAGAGCTATTGGAGGTTCTGTCTCTCAGGCTGCAGTCCTCATATTGCCCCAGAGAAAGCTTAGCTCACTACTCTCATACTGTGCATAATTTTAAAGTCAACAGTTATAATGACTGATGAAGTTACCTGAACTCTATGATTACCTGGAGCTTTGGTGCCAGCAGCAGCCCCTGGTACCCATCCATCTCCTCAGAGAGTCCAGATGAATTTGGTAAGTCTCTCCTGGATCTCAGATCTAGCATATTTGTTGATGATCCTGAGTTTTATTTGGCAATGGAGCAGGTTGCCTGCCCCCTCCCAGCTAAAAGATACTGGGGGGTGGCAGTTGAAATATACTAGGGCATGCCCACTTATAGTCTCGACATTGAATGGGGCTCAGTTGAAAGATACAGAGGAATTACCACCCAACTGAAAGATACCTGGGTGAGGGGCTGGCTGAAAGATGCCAGGGAGGCCTGGTTGAAAGATACTGAGGAATACCCAGGGCTCAGTTGAAAGATATCAAGGTTGCTCAGTCACAGAAAACTGAGTGGTATGTGCTGAGTAGTTAGGTAAGACGCCTTTCCTAATCTGATGATTTCCCTCAATCCAGCTGCCTTCATAGAGTTTTATGGGATAAAGATGAAGATATTAATGATAACTTTGATCTGAAGAAAAGGGACAAGACTCTTCCTAGCCAGTTACGGTTTTCTCAGGTGACTGAGAAATTTTCGGGAGTGGTGGAAGCCATGTCATCATATCATGCAGTGCTCCTACAGGGAAATCCACTCATTAATTAAAACACTTGCTTGTCCAGGGGTCACAGATAAGGACTGGCCATTCAGATAAGGAAGTGTTGTACATATACACAATGGAATATCGCTGTTGCTGCTAAGTTACTTCAATCGTGTCCAACTCTTTGTGACATTATGGAGCATAACCTGCTAGGCTCTTCTGTCCATAGGATTCTCCAGGCAAGAATACTGGGGTGGGTTGCCATGCCTCCTCCAGGCAATGGAATATTACTAAGCTATAAAAAGGGAATACATCTGAGTCAGTTCAAATGAGGTGGATAAACCTAGAGCCTATTATACAGAGTGAAGCAAGTCGGAAAGAAAAAGACAAATGTCATAAATTAACACATATATATGAAATCTAGAAAGATAGTACTGTTGATCCTACTTGTAGGTCAGCAAAGGTGACACAGACATTTTGAACACAGTGTGGAAACGTGAGGGTGGGATGATTTGGGAGAATAGCATTGAAAGATATACATTACCATGTGTAAAATAGATAGCCAGTGGGAGTCTGATGTGTGATGCAGGAAACCCAAAGCGCTAGGACAACCTGGAAGACTAGGATGGGGCAGGAGGTGGCACGGGGGCAGGTGTTTCTAGAGAGAGGGAACATATGTATACCTAATGCTGATTAATGTTGATGTACGGCAAAAACCACCACAATATTGTAAAGTAATTAGCCTCCAATTAAAATAAATAAATAAATAGAAATTAAGTAAAAAAAAAAGAATTGACCATTTGGTGACCTGAGAACCTGTGGTGGTCTTGAACTGCTGAAGGAAGGTACTGAGACACATAAGAGGCCTGAAGAGTCTCTGGCCTGACTCTGAGAGTAGTTAAGCTCACAAATATAGCACACTGGCCTACCACACAATCTCACTAGTGAATTTCATCTATGACAAATTCATCTAAAAATGGGATATAGAGCTGTCAAACTGAAACAGGGGACATGAGAAAGCAGCCTCTAACACTCCATCTAATGCTACAAGACTTTCCTTGAAACTACATGCCTATTGGGGAAATTATACTAAAGGAGATCTCTATCTAAAATGGCTAAACTGGAGGACTTTGAATATTCCAAAATTGTTATTTTGATGTGCACAGTTAGAAAAAGCCGGTTGTAGAATCAAGCAGACTGAATGGAATGTTTACTTTGGCATCTAGATGCTTCTAACAGAAGAAAAAATAATGTAACTTCTTTGCAGGAATCCAACTAGAAATTGCTTGAAACTGTATCAGAACTAAGGAAGGTGCCTAGCGCTGACACTGCCTCTCCCTCTGCTCCTTCTGTGTCTCCTCTTCTATCTGAACTCCTGGCCTAGATGCCATTTTCTCTTCTAACTCTTCCACTTCCTGCTGCTCTCTTTTGCCCAGCAAAGGAGGATTAAATACGAAAAGGCAGAACTGACTACAGCTTCCTTGAGGGGAAACCATTGCAGGAGAAATGCATCATCCTTGGTTCTAATCTATACACTTTGGACTCAAACAAAATTTAAGGCCTTAGCCAAGGAATTTCCCAATCCAAGTCAGGATCCTTTGGGATTTACTAAGGAATTTGAATTAACCATCCAGACCTACAAGTCTGGGTTTTCAGATTGATATAATGTAATACAGCTGTTAGTTTCTGAAAGAAAAGCAAGGGAATGAATATAGAAAGCAGGGTGGAAATGCCCCTTAACGGACTTAGAATCACTTAGTCCAGACGTTTGTACTGAAGGAAATAGCTCGAAAATTTCTCAAACCTCTCCCACCATTCTTCAAACACCGTAAAGTGGACAATGATTCAACAATGCAAGGAAGGATTGAATGAATCGACCCAGGCTATTATGGGAGACTGGTGGGGTTGGGGGGGGCTACTTTTTGCAATGCTGACACATGAATCATTCTCGTTAACCAGCAAAATGATTCTTGCTTAACTCCAACTTTTTAGAAGGTCTAAATGAGGATTTGGTTACTCTGGCTAAAAGGACACAATTTATGTTGTTCTGCTTTACATGCCGACACCCATAAAGTAATGCTCAAAATTCTCCAAGCCAGGCTTCAGCAATACGTGAACCGTGAATTTCCACATGCTCAAGCTGGTTTTAGGAAAGGCAGAGGAACCGGAGATCAAATTGCCAACATCCGATGGATCATGGAAAAAGGAAGAGAGTTCCAGAAGAACATCTATTTCTGCTTTATTGACTATGCCAAAGCCTTTGACTGTGTGGATCACAATAAACTGTGGAAAATCCTAAAAGAGATTGGAATACCAGACCACCTGACTCACCTCTTGAGAAATCTATATGCAGCCCAGGAAGCAACAGTTGGAACTGGACATGGAACAACAGACTGGTTTCAAATAGGAAAAGGAATACGTCAAGGCTGTATATTGTCACCCTGCTTATTTAACTTATATGCAGAGTACATCATGAGAAATGCTGGGCTGGAAGAAGCACAAGCTGGAATCAAGATTGCTGGGAAAAATATTGATAACCTTAGATATGCAGATGACACTGCCCTTACGGCAGAAAGTGAAGAGGAACTAAAACGCCTCTTGATGAAAGTGAAAGAGGAGATGAAAAAGTTGGCTTAAAACTCAACATTCAGAAAATGATGATCATGGATCTGGTCCCATCACTTTATGGCAAATAGATGGGGAAATAGTGGAAGCAGTGTCAGACTTTATTTTTGGGGGCTCCAAAATCACTGCAGATGGTGATTGCAGCCATGAAGTTAAAAGACACTTACTCTTTGGGAGGAAAGTTATGACCAAGCTAGATAGCATATTCAAAAGGAGAGACATTACTTTGCCAACAAAAGTCCATCTAGTCAAGGCTATGGTTTTTCCAGTGGTCATGTATGGATGTGAGAGTCGGACTGTGAAGAAAGCTGAGCCCCGAGGAATTGATGCTTTTGAACTGTGGTGTTGGAGAAGACTCTTGAGAGTAGTCCCTTGGACAGCAAGGAGATCCAACCAGTCCATTCTGAAGGAGATCAGCCCTGGGATTTCTTTGGAATGAATGATGCTAAAGCTGAAACTCCAGTACTTTGGCCACCTCACGAGAAGAGTTGACTGATTGGAAAAGACTGATGCTAGGAGGGATTGGAGGCAGGAGGAGAAGGGGATGACAGAAGAAGAGATGGCTGGATGGCATCATCAACTCGATGGACATGAGTTTGGGTAAATTCCGGGAGTTGGTGATAGACAGGGAGGTCTGGCATGCTGCAATTCATGGGATCACAAAGGGTCGGACACGACCTAGTGACTGAACTGAACTGACCCTTGTTATACTGCCTGACGAAACTTTCAAACCCATTGAGAAGGAAGAAGAGGCTATTTAAGAAAATTGTGAACCTTCAGTTGTGCAATTAAGTATACTATGTCAGTAGAAAGTTAACTGGCCCCAACCAGTTTAACTCCCAAACAATAAAGAAAGCTTGAAGAAAAAAAAAAAATCTCTTTAGAATTTTTGTCTTGAGGGAATAACTCTTACTAGGAGAACCTGAATTTGCTTCCTATGCCTTGAGACCAGAACTCTCTGGATCACTTATCTAGATCATCACTAATTCTTGAAACTGAAGCGGGAAAAAGGAATGATACCTTTAAAAGTTTTCTTATTCCAACTGCCATGTATAATTAGTGAGTTTTATATTGTGATATCTGATTCATCACTAAGTTCAGAAAATGAAGCCAGAACTTGTGTTGTATCTCTCTTGGTATTTGTATGTCTCAGTCTTCATTTTCAGATAATATTGCTGAGGCTAATTTGTAAATGAGTTCTAATCTAAATTGCCCAAAGAAAAATAAGTACTTATATAGCAAATAATTCTAAATGCAAGCGAAATGAAACTAAACAAATTTTGGGTATTCATGAATTAGGAAACATTCAGTTTTAAATACCTGGTATTAATGTTTGTTTGTTGATCTAATTAGTGTAAATATGCCCAAGAGTCATTAATATTAAGCATAACATTTTCATTATTCCTACATCTAATATTTCTCCACTGATCTCCAGTAAGATATTGAGCACCTATTGACCTGGGGAGTTCATCTTTCAGTGTCCTATCTTTTTGCCTTTTCATACTGTTCATGGGCTTCTCCAGGCAAGAACACTGAAGTGGTTTGCCATTCCCTTCTCCAGTAGACCACGTTTTGTCAGAACTCTCCACCACGACCCGTCCATCTTGGGTGGCCTTACACGGCATGGCTCGTAATTTCACTGAGTTACACAAGGCTGTGGTCCATGTGATGAGATTGGTTAGTTTTCTGTGATTGTGGTTTTCAGTCTGTCTGCCCGCTGATGGAGAAGGATGAGGCTTATGGAAGCTTCCTGATGGGAGAGACTGACTGAAGGGGAAACTGGGTCTTGTTCTGATGCGCAGGGCCATGCTCAGTAAATCTTTCATCCGATTTTCTGTTGATGGGTGGGGCTGTCATCCCTCTATGTTATTTGACCTGAGGCCAGACTATGGTGGAGGGAATGAAGATAATGGCGACCTCCTTCAGTGCCCCCCACCTGCAGCAGCCACCGCCTACTCACGCCTCGGCCAGAGACTCCTGGACACTCACAGGCAAGTCTGGGTCAGTCTCTTGTGGGGTCAATGCTCCTTTCTCCTGGGTCCTGTTGTGTACAAGGTTCTGTTCGTGTCCCCTAAGAGCCTGTTTCCTAGTCCTGTGTAAGTTCTGGCAGTTCTATGTTGGGGTTAATGGCAACCTTCTCCAAGAGGGCTTATGCCATACCCAGGTCTGCTGACCAGAGCCCCTGCCCTGCAGCAGGCCACTGCTCACCCATACTTCCACAGGAGGCACAGTCCTGGCTCAGTCTCTGTGGGGTGTCTGGGTCCTGGTGTGCACAAGGTATGTTTAAGCCTTCTGAGCATCTCTGGTGGGTATGGGGTTTGATTTTAAACATGATTTTGCCCCTCCTACCATCTTGCTGGGGTTTCTCTGCCCTTGGACTTGGGGTATCTCCTCAAAGTCACTCCACTGCCGTATAGCCACCACTGCAGTGCCACTTTCTTGCTGGAGAATGAAGAGATGGAGCCAAAGCAAAAACAACACTCAGCTGCAATATGACTGGTGATGGAAGTAAAGTCTGAGGCTGTTAAGAGCAATACTGAATAGGAACCTGGAATGTTAGGTCCATGAATCAAGGGAAATTGGAAATAGTCAAATAGGAGATGGCAAGATGACATTTTATGAATCAGTGAACTAAAATGGACTGGAATGGGAGAATTTAACTCAGATGACCATTATGTCTACTACTATGGGCAAGATTCCCTTGGAAGAATTGGAGTAGCCATCACGGTCAACATAAGGGTCTGAAAAGCAGTACTTGGATGCAATCTCAAAAATGACAGAATGATCTCTATTCATTTCCGAGGCAAACCATTCAGCATCACAGTAATCCAACTCTATGCCCTGACCAGTAATGCTGAAGAAGATGAGGTTGAATGGTTCTATGAAGACCTACAAGACTTTTAGAGCTAACACCAAAAAAAAAAAAAAAAGTCATTTTCATTATAGGGGACTGGTATGCAAAAGTAGGAGATCAAGAAATACCTGGAGTCACAGGCAAATTGGCCTTGGAGTACAGAATGAAGCAGGGAAAAGATTAATAGAGTTCTGCCAAGAGAACACACTGGTCATAGCAAGCACCCTCTTCCAACAACACAAGAGAAGCCTCTACACATGGACATCACCAGATGTTCAACACCACATCAGATTGATTATATTCTTTGCAGCCAAAGATGGAGAAGCTCTATACAGTCATCAAAAACAAGACCAGGAGCTGACTGTGGCTCAGATCATGAACTCCTTATTGACAAATTCAGATTTAAATTGAAGAAATTAGGGAAAACCACTAGACCATTCAAGTGTGATCTAAATAAAATCCCTTATGATTATACAGTGGAAGTGATAAATAGATTCAAGGGATTAGATCTGATAAACAGAATGCCTGAAGAACGATAGACAGAGGTTCATGACATTGTACCAGAGGCAGTGATCAAGACCATCCCCCAAGAATAAGAAATTCAAAAAGGAAAAATGATTTTCTGAGGAAGGCTTCCAAATAGCTGAGAAAAGAAGATGGGTGAAAGGCAGGGAGAAAGAGAAAGATATACCCATTGGGATGCAGAGTGCAAAAGAATAGCTAGGAGAGATAAGAAAGCCTTCCTCAGTAATCAGTACAAAGAAATAGAGGGAAACAATAAAATGGGAAAGGCTAGAGGTCTCTTCAAGAAAATTAGACATACCAAGGAAAATTTTCAATCAAAAATGGGCACAATAAAGGAAAGAAATGGTATGGACCTAACAGAAGCAGAAAATATGAAGAAGCAGCAAGAATACACAGAAGTACACAAAGAAGATCTTGATGACCCAGATAACCCCGATGGTGTGATCACTCACCTAAAGCCAGACATCCTGGAATGTGAAGTCAAGTGGGCCTTAGGAAGCACCACTATGAACAAAAGAGTGGAAGTGATGGAATTCTGGCTGAGCTATTTCAAATTCTAAAAGATGATGCTATGAAAGTGCTACACACACTAAGCCAGCAAATTTGGAAAAGGCAGCAGTGGCCCCAGGATTGAAAAAGTTTAGTTTTCATTCTAATGCCACAGAAAGGCAATGCCAAAGAATGCAGAAACTACCACACAATTGCACTCATCTCACACCCAAGCAAAGTAATGCTCAAAATTCTCCAAGCCAGGTTTCAACAGTATGTGAACCATGAACTTCCAGATGTTCAAGGTGGATTTAGAAAAGGAAGAGGAACCAGAAATCAAACTGCCAACATTCACTGGATCATAGAAAAAGCAAGAGAATTCCAGAAAAAGTATCTACTTCTGCTTTGCTGACTATGCAAAAGCCTTTGAATGTGTGAATCACAATAAACTGTGGAAAATTCTTCAAGAGATGAGAATACCAAATCACCTTACCTGCCTCCTGAGAAGCCTGTATGCAGGTCAGGAAGCAACAATTAGAACCAAACACAGAACAAGAGACTGGTTCCAAATTGGGAAAGGAGTACTTCAAGGCTGTATACTGTCACCCTGCTTTTTAACTTATATGCAGAGTACATCATGAGAAATGCTGGACTGCATGAAGCACAAGCCAGAATCAAGATCGTTAGGAGAACTATCAATAACCTCAGATATGCAGATGACACCACTCTTATGGCAGAAAGCAAAAAGAACTACAGAGTCTCCTGATGAAAGTGAAAGAGGAGAGTGAAAACGTTGGTTGAAAACAACATTCAGAAAGCTAAGATCTTGGCAACTGATCCCATCACTTCATGACAAATAGGTCAAGAAACAATGGAAACAGTGAGAGACTTTATTTTGGGGGGCTCCAAAATCACTGCAGATGGTGACTGCAGCCATGAAATTAAGACGCTTGCTCCTTGAAGAAAAACTTATGACCAACCTAGGCAGCATGTTAAAAAGCAGAGACATTATTTTGCCAATAAAGGTCAGTCTAGTCAAAGCTATGGTTTTTCCTGTGGTCATGTATGGACGTGAGAGTTGGACTGTGAAGAAAGCTGAGTGCTGAAGAATCGAGGCTTTTGAACTGTGGCATTGGAGATGACTCTTGAGAGTCTCTTGGACAGCAAGAAGATCCAACCAGTCCATCCTAAAGGAAATCAGTTTAAGGACTGATCCTGAAGCTGCAACTCCGATACTTTGGCCACTTGATGAGAAGAACTGACTCACTGGAAAAGACCCTGTTACTGGGAAAGATTGAAGGTGGGAGGAGAAGGGGATGACAGAGGATGATATGGTTGGATGGCATCACTGACTCAATGGACATGAGTTTGAGTAAACTCCGAGAGACAGTGATGGACAAAGAAGCCTTGTGTGCTGCAGTCTATGGGATCACAAAGAGGTGGACTTGACTGAGTGACTGAACTGAATTGAAGGTTGTGTTTCTTTTGCTCTAATGTTGGCTTGAATCATTCCTAGTGATTTTCTTGGGCTTCCCCGGCAGGTCAGCAGTAAAGAATCCACCTGCAGTGCAGGAGCCACCGGAGACACAGTTTAATACCTGGATTGAGAAGATCCCCTGGAGGAGGGCATGGCAATCCACTCCAGTGCTCTTGCCTGGAGAATCTCATAGACAGAGGAGCCTGGTGGGCTACGGTCCACACTGTCACAAAAAGTCAGACACAACTGAATCGACTTAGCATGCAGATAGTGATTTTCTTAAGGACATGAAACAAACCTCAGTAATATAATTTAATGACCTTGTTCTCTAAAATGGGAAGAGTCCCTCCCTCTGAATAGCTAGTTAAACTAGCTCATTCTCATCTACCCTACTCTTTCCCCATTCAAGATTGCAGTGTGTTTCTTAGCATTGCACATGGATCCTATGAAGATGTGAGTTCATTTTTATCCTTTGTTACTGTGATGAAGTATGAATGTCACCCTACTGATTTAACTTATATGCAGAGTGCATCATGAGAAATGCTGGACTGGAAGAAACACAAGCTGGAGCTGGAATCAAGATTGCCCAGAGAAATATCAATAACCTCACATATGCAGATGACACCACCCTTATGGCAGAAAGTGAAGAGGAGCTAAAAAGCCTCTTGATGAAAGTGAAAGAGGAGAGTGAAAAAGTTGGCTTAAAGCTCAAATTTCAGAAAACTAAGATCATGGCATCTGGTCCCATCACTTCATGGCAAATAGTTGGGGAAAGAGTGGAAACAGTGTCAGACTTTATTTTTTGGGCTCCAAAATCACTGCAGGTGGTGACTGCAGCCATGAAATTAAAAGACGGTTAGTCCTTGGAAGAAAAGTTATGACCAACCTAGATAGCATATTCAAAAGCAGACATTACTTTGCCAACTAACGTCAATCTAGTCAAGGCTATGGTTTTGCCAGTAGTCATGTATGGATGTGAGAGTTGGACTGTGAAGGAGGCTGAGCACCGAAGAACTGATGCTTTTGAACTGTGGTGTTGGAGAAGACTCTTGAGAGTCCCTTGGACTGCAAGGAGATCCAACCAGTCCATTCTGAAGGAGATCAGCCCTGGGATTTCTTTGGAAGGAATGATGCTAAAGCTGAAACTCCAATACTTTGGCCAACTCATGCAAAGAGTTGACTCATTGGAAAAGACTCTGATGTTGGGAGGGATTGGGGGAAGGAAGAGAAGGGGACAACCGAGGATGAGATGGCTGGATGGCATCACTGACTCAATGGATGTGAGTCTGAGTGAACTCTGGGAGTTGGTGATGGAGAGGGAGGCCTGGCGTGCTGCGATTCATGGTGTCGCAAAGAGTCTGAGCAACTCTTTGCTCAGACTGAGCAACTCTTTGCTTCATGACTGAGCAACTGAACTGAACCGATGGGCTGTAGACTTCCAGAGTCCCCTGTCCATGGGATTCTCCAGTCAGGAATACTAAAGTGGGTTACCATGCCTTCCTCCAGGGGATCTTCCCAATCCAGACATCGAACCAGCGCCTTTTATCTCTCCTGCATTGGCAGGTGGGTTCTTTACCATTTACATCATTTGAGAAGCCTAAATGGTGTGCTACCTACTGACAAAGAAGAATGAAGTACTGACACACATCTACATGGGGATGGACCTTGGCACCATTATGCCAAGGAAAAGAAGCCAGACACAATGGACTGTCCATCCTGTATGCTAATTATATGTAATGTCAACTCTATAGAGACAAAAGGTGGACTAGTATTTGACAGAGCTTAGGGGAGCGAGCAGAGTAGGCAATGGCAACGCACTCCAGTATTCTTGCCTGGAGAGTCCCATGGATGGAGGAGCCTGGTAAGTAAGCCACAGTCCATGGGGTCGCTAAGAATCAGATGCGACTGAGCGACTTCACTTTCGCTTTTCACTTTCATGCATTGGAGAAGGAAATGGCAACCCACTCCAGTACTGTTGTCCTCCCAGGGACAGAAGAGCCTGGTGGGCTGCCGTCTATGGGGTCGCACAGAGTCGGACATGACCTACGCGATTTAGCAGCAGCAGCCGGGGAGCGAGAGAATGAAGAGTGAGTGCTAAAGGAGAAGAGGTTTCTTTTTGGAATGATGTAAGCATTCTGAAATTAGATAATGATGATGGCTGTACACTTTATGAATCACAGACATTAAAATGATAAATTTTGTGTTATGTCAATTATATCTCAAAAAAGAGCTACTGAATTGAGGTGAATTCTGTCCTCCCCAAACTCATATGTTGAAATCTGAGGTACTCTAGCACTTCAGGATGTAACATTATTTGGAGAGAAGATCTTTTAGTAGAGCTTTAGGATAAAAACACTAATTCATAAACATACACGCACCCCAATGTTCATAACAGTTCTATTCACAATAGCTAAGACATGGAAACAACCCAAATGCCAACAACAGATGACTGGTTTAACATAAGAACCGAATGGAAGCAGAGGAGATTAAGAAGAGGTGGCAAGAATACACAGAAGAGTTATACAGAAAAGGGCTTAATGACCGGGATAACCACAATAGTTTAGCCACTAACCTAGAGCCAGACATCCTGGAGTGGGAAGTCAAGTGGGCCTTAGGAGCATTGCTATGAACAAAGTTGGTTGAGATGGTGGAATTCCAGCTGAGCTATTTCAAATCCTAAAGATGATGCTGTTAAAGTGCTACACTCAATATGTAAGCAAGTTTGGAAAACTCAGTTGTGGCCACAGGACCAGAAGACATCAGATTTCATTCCAATCCCAAAGAAGGGAAATGCCAAAGAGTGTTCAGACTATCATACAGTTGTGCTCATTTAGCATGCTAGTGACACGACTGAGCGACTTTACTTTCGCTTTTCGCTTTCGTGCATTGGAGAAGGAAATGGCAACCAACTCCAGTATTCTTACTTGGAGAATCCCAGGAATGGGAGAGCCTGGTGGGCTGCCATCTATGGGGTTGCAGAGTCAGACACGACTGAAGCGACTTAACAGCAGCAGCAGCAGCAGCATGCTAGTTAGGTTATGCTCAAAATTCTTCAAGCTAGGCTTTAGTAGTACATGAACTAAGAATTTCAAGATGTACAATCTGGGTTGAGAAAAGGCAGAGGAACCAGAAATGAAATTGCCAACATTCCTTGGATCACAGAGAAAGCAAAGGAATTCCAGAAAAACGTCTACTTCTGCTTCAATGACTACTCTAAAACCTTTGACAGTGTGGATCACAATAAACTGTGGAAAATTCCTAAAGAGATGGGAATACCAGACCACATTACCTGCCTCTTGGGAAGCCTGTATGTAGGTTAGGAAGCAACAGTTAGAGCCAAAGAGGAACAATGGACTGGTTCAAAATTGGGAAAGGATTATATTAAGTCTGTATATTGTCACCCTGCTTATTTAACTTCTATGCAGACTACATCATGTGAAATGCTGGACTGGATGAAGCAAAAGCTGGAGTCAAGATTGCAGGGAGAAATATCAATAAACTCAGATATACAGATGACACCATCTTGATGGTAGAGAGTGAAGAGGAACTAAAGAGCCTCTTGATGAAAGTGAAAGAAGCGCATGACAAAGCTGACTTAAAACCAAAATCATGGCATCTGTTCCCATAATTTCATGGCAAATAGATGGTGAGAAAGTTAAAACAGTAACAGATTTTCTTTTCTTGGGCTCCAGAATCACTGTAGATGGTGACTGCAGCCATGAAAGGAAATCTATGACAAACCTAGACAGAATATTAAAAAGCAGAGACATTACTTTGCCAACAAAGGTCCTTCTGGTCAAAGCTGTGGTTTTCCCAGTAATCGTGTATGCATGTTAGAGTTGGACCATGAAGAAGGCTGAGTTCCAAAGAATTGATGCTTTTGAATTGTGGTTTTGGAGAAGACTGTTGAGAGTCCCTTGGGCTGCAAGGAGGTCCAACCAGTCCATCCTAAAGGAGATGAGTCCTGAGTGTTCATTGGAAAGAAGTTGAAGATGAAACTCCATACTTTGGCCACCTGATGTGAAGAACTGACCCACTGGAAGACCCGGATGCTGAGAAAGGTGGAAGGCAGGAAGGGAAGGGAGTGACAGAGGATGAGATGACATCATCGACTCAACGGACATGAGTTTGAGTCAAACTCCAGGAGACAGTGAAAGATAGGGAACCCTGGTTGGTTGCAGTCCACGAGGTTTCAAAGAGTCAGACATGACAAGCGACTAAACAACAACGTGTCCATCGAGTCAATGATGTCATCTAACCATCTCATCCTCTGTCACCCTCTTCTTCTGCCCTCAATCTTTTCCAGCATTGGTTTTTTTTGTTTGTTTGTTTTGTTTTTTTTTCAATGAGTCAGCTCTTCTCATCAGGTGGTAAAAGTATTGGAGCTTCAGCTTCACCATCAGTCCTTCCAATGAATATTCAGGGTTGATTTCCTTTAGGATTAACTGGTTTGATCTCCTTGCTGTCCAAGGGACTCTCAAGGGTCTTCTCCAGAAACACAGTTTGAAAGCATCAATTCTTCAATGCTCTGTCTTTTAATGGTCCAGTTCTCATATCTGTACATGATAACTGGGAAAACATAGCTTTGAGAGGGGGTGGTCCCAAGATGGCAGAGGAATAGGATGGAGAAACAACTTTCTCCCCCACAAATTCATCAAAAGATCATTTGAACGCTGGTCACCTTCCACAAAACAACTTCTGAATGCCTGCAAAGGACACCAGGCACCCAAAGAGGCAGCCCATTCTCTTTGAAAGGAGGTAGGGCAAAATATAAAAGACAAAAGGAGAGACAAAAGAGTTAGGGATGGAGACCTGTCCTGGAGAGGGGAGTGCTGACGGAGAACTTTCCACACAGTAGGAAACCCTCTCACAGGCGGGTCTGTAGGGAGTTTTGGAATCTCAGAAGGCAACATAACTGGGAGGAAAAAACAAACAAACAAACAGAATAGTGCCTAACTGCAACTGCCAACGGAGAAGTAGCCCAGATGCTCATGTCCACCACCAGTGAGCAGGAGCTGGACAGGGAGGTGTGGGTTGCATAATCGTTGCTTAGGGTAAGGACCTGGCCTAAACACCCTGAAGACAATCTGAAGGAGCTAACGTCAGATAGCAACCCAAACTGTGGGATCACCAGAGAGGGAAAAAACAAAAGAAAGAACTTATCTGTGAAAATGCAAAAGGCTCTAAAGTGTAGCCTGGCCCAATCACAGAACAAAGGATTGAGCAAACACCAAAGTAGAACTAACCAGTTGCATACAGGCCCCTCCTTCCTCAGCTCCCTAAGGCAGAGAGGCAGGTGTGTAACAGCCAGAATCGGAAGGTAAGGGGTTGCTGCAATCTTGATCCCAGAGACAGCATTTTCCCCAAACTGTGAGCAGGCTCCCAGTTGCTAACCACGTCTTCCTGGGATCCTGGATGGTTGACATCTGCCAGGAGAGTCGCAGCCTCAGATCAGCACCCCAGAGGAGACATACAGCACACTTGAGAAGGTGTTCTTGCGGTGCACCCGCAAACCCGGTGGGGACTGGGAAAGTATATAAGATGTTCTGCCTACCTGGACAGTGAGCTCGCCAAGCAGCTGGTCTCCTGAGCAGCTCGGACCTGGGAAGGGCACAAATCACATGCCTAGCTGAGTCTGTGCCCTGGCAGAGTACCTGAGAACCTAAGTGGCTTAGACCTGGGAAGTGCATGAAACACAGGGCCCACTTGGGACAGTGCCCTTGCAGAGCACCCTGAAGCCTGAGCAGTCTAGACCTGTAAAGCACATGCTGTTGTGAGCTGTGGCACACCCGGTGTGTCCATACACTGTGAGCACTCCCCACACACGACAGTGATAATTGTTTGCAGTGTTCCTCCCTCCCCACAACACAAATGAATAAGTGAGCCTAAATAAGTGACTACCTTCTCCCACCTTGTGTCACGGCAGAAATCATACACTGAAGAAACTTGCAAAGGAGGAAGCCAGGATAAGCAAAGAAGAGGGTACTGCTCTGGAAGTGACAGGCGCAATATAGTAAAACCCTGTAGAGTAAAATTTTATATATATATATATATATATATATATATATATATATATAATGGATCAACAAAGCCCTACTGTATAGCACAGGGAATTGTATTCAATATCTTGTGATAAACCATAATGAAAAAAATATGAAAAACAATGTATATATATATATGTAAAACTGAGTCACTTTGCTGTACAGTAGAAATTAAAACAATATTGTCAATCAACTATCCTTCAATTAAAGAATAAAATCCTGTAGTTAACGTTGACTAAGAATTGGAAGGTTCTGATAGACCTTGAGGACAAGTACAAGCTGGAACAAGGAACTATCTGAAACTGGACTGACCCCACACTGCCCACAACAGCTCCAGAGAAATTCTTAGATATATTTTCACTACTATTACTAATTTTGTTTTTTAAGTGTAAGTTCTTTATTACTTCTTTTAGTTTTTATAACCTACAAAAGTTTTTATAACCTTGCAAAAAAGACCCTTTTAAAGCAACTTCCATATATATATTTTAAATTTTTGAGACTAATTTTGTTTTGTATTTTTTATATTGCATTTTTAATTTTTTATATTGTATTTTTGAAAGGTTAATTCTAGATTTTTAATCTTTGCTTTATGGTATTTGTTATCAATTTTGTACCTTTATGAGTCTAATCTTCAGTATCCATTTTCACTTAGGGATATGATTACTGGCTTGATTGCTCTCGCCCCTTTTGACTCTTTCTTTTCTACCCAAGGTCACCTTTACCTGTCTCTTCCCTCTTCTCTTCTCTATGTAACTCACCTAGCCACCAGTAGCACCCTGTGCAGGATGCCTCATCTATACAAAACAAAAAAGAACCACAAAAATACAAACCCAATCATCAGTGGACCAGATTACCGTCTCATTCAGCCTTGCCATCAGAGAAAAACAAAACAAACAAAAACTCAACACAAATCTCACCCTATATGAAGATTTTTAGAAAAGTTCAATTTTCCAAGACTGAACCAGGGAGAAATAGAAATTATGAACAACCCAATTACAAGCACTGAAATTGAAGCTGTGATCAAAAATCTCCCCCAAAACAAAACCTCAGGACCAGATGGCTTCACAGAATTCTATCAAACATTTAACAAAGAGCTAATGCCTATCCTTGTAAAACTCTTCCAAAAATCACAGAGGAAGGAACACTTCCAAACTCATTCTACAAGGCCACCATCACCCTGATACCAAAACCAGATAAAGACAATACACAAAAAGAAAACTACAAGCCAATATCACTGAGGAACATAGATACGAAAATCCTCAACCAAATATTGCAAAACAGAATTCAACAACAACATCAAAAAGTTTATATGTCATGATCCAGTTGGGTTTATTCCAGGAATGCAATGTTTCTTCAATATATGCAAATTGATCAATGTGATACACTATATTGACAAACTGAAAGATAAAAACCACATGATAATCTCAAGAGATGCAGAGAAAGCCTTTGACAAAATTCAACATACATTTATGATTAAAGCTCTTCAAAAAATGGGCATAGAAGGAACCTACCTCAACATAGGAAAGGCCATATATGATAAGCCTACAACAAACATTATTCTCAGTGGTGAAAAACTGAAACATTCCCCCTAAGATCAGGGACAAACAAGGGTGTCCAGTTTCACCACTATTATTCAACATAGTTGTGGAAGTCCTAGCTACAGCAATCAGAGCAAAAGAGAAATAAAAGGAATTCAGATCAGAAAAGAAGTAAAGCTCTCACTGTTTGCAGATGGTATGATACTGTGCATAGAAAACCCTAAAGATGCCACCAGAAAATTACTAGAGCTAATCAATGAATATAGTAAAGTTGTAGGATATAAAAGTAATACACAGAAATCCCTTGCATTCCTATACACTACCAATGAGAAAACAGAAAGAGAAATTAAGGAAACATCCCATTCAGTAGAATTCTAAGAATAGAATACTTAGGAATAAATTTACCTAAAGAAACAAAAGACCTATATATATATATATATACACACACACACACATACATACATATATATATGTATATATAAATCTATGAAACAATGATGAAAGAAATCAAATATGACACAAATAAACGGAGAAATATACCATGTTTATGGATAAGAAGAATCAATATAGTGAAAATGATCATACTACCCAAAGCAATCTATAGATTTAATGCAATCCCTATCAAGCTACCAATGGTATTTTTCACATAACCATAAAAAAGTTATTTCATGATCTGTTTGGAAATACAGAAAACCTTGAATAGCCAAAGAAATCTTGAGAAAAAGCAATGGAACTGGAGGAATCAATATGCCTGACTTCAGACTATACGACAAAGCTATGTCCTGGCACAAAGACAGAAATATAGATCAACGGAATAAAATAAAAGCCCAGAGATAAATCCACACACCTATTGATATCTTATCTTTGAAAAAGGAGACAAAAATATACAGTGGAGAAAAGATAATCTCTATAAGAAGTGTTGCTGAGAAAACTAATCACCTATAGAAGAATGAAATTAGAACACTTTCTAACACCATACAAAAAATAAACTCAAAATGTTGTATAGATCTAAATGTAAGATCAGAAACTATAAAACTCCTAGAGGAAAACATAGGCAGAACACTTTCTGACATAAATCACAGCAAGATCTTCTATGACCTACCTCCCAGAGTAATGGAAATAAAAGCAAAAATAAACAAATAGGACCTAATTACACTTAAAATCTTTTGCACAGTGAAGGAAACTATAAGCAAGATGAAAAGACAGCCTTCAGACTGGGAGAAAATCATAGCTAACAAAGCAATTGACAAAGAATTAATCTCAAAAATATACAAGCAGCTCATGCAGTTCAATACTGGAAAAATAAATGACCCAATCAAAAAATGGGCCAAAGAACTAAACAGACATTTCTCCAAAGAAGACATGCAGATGGCTAATAAACACAAGAAAAGATGCTCAACATCATTCATTATCAGAGAAATGTAAATAAAAACCACAATGTGAGGTACCATCACACTCTGGTCAGAATGCTGCTGCTGCTGCTAAGTCACTGCAGTCTTGTCCGACTCTGTGCAACCCATAGACAGCAGCCCAACAGGCTCCGCCCATCCCTGGGATTCTCCAGGCAAGAACACTGGAGTGGGTTGCCATTGCCTTCTCCAATGAATGAAAGTGAAAAGTGAAAGTGAAGTTGCTCAGTCATGTCCGACTCTTTGAGACCCCATGGACTGCAGCCTACCAGGCACCTCCATCCATGGGATTTTCCAGGCAAGAATACTGGAGTGGGTTGTGATTGCCTTCTCTATCTGGGCAGAATGGCTTTCTACAAACAATAAATGCTAGAGAGGGTGTGGAGAAAAGGGAACCCTCTTACACTGTTGGTAGGAATGCAAACTAATACAAGCACTATGGAGAACAACATGGTGATTCCTTAAAAGCTGGAAATAGAACTGCCATAGGACCCAGCAATCTCATTGCTGGGCACACACACCAAGGAAACCAGAGTTGAAAGAGACGGGTGTACCCCAGTGTTCATTACAACACTGTTTACAATAGCTAGGACATCAAAGCAACCTAGATGTCCATTGGTGGACAAATGGATAAGAATGCTGTGGTACATATACACAATGGAATATTACTCAGCTATTAAACAGAACACATTTGAGTCAGTTCTAATGAGGAGGATGAAACTGGAGCCTCTTGCACACAGTGAAATAAGTCAGAAAGAGAAACATCAATACACTATATTATTGCATATATGTGGAGTTTAGAAAAATGGTGACGATGATCTTATATGCAAGACGGCAAAAGAGACACAGATATAAAGAAAAGACTTTTGGTCTCTGTGGGAGAAGGTGGGATGATTTGAGAGAAGAGCTTTGAAACATGTATATTACCATATGTAAAATAGATGAACAGCCCAAGTTCAATGCATGAAACAGGGCACTCAATGCTGGTGCATTGGGACAACCCAGAGGGATGGAATGAGGAGGGAGGTGGAAGGGGTTTAGACACATGGCTAATTCATGTCAATGTATGGCAAAAACCACCACAATATTGTAATGTAATTAGATTACAATTATAATAAATAAATTAATTTAAAAACACATAGCATTGACCACAAGGACCTTTTCAGCAAAGTGATGTCTCTGATTTTTAACACACTGTCTAGGTTTGATTTAGATATAATGTGTGTGGAGAGTTCACATCAGCTCTACTGTTATTACTCTCTACTCAATGTCAGTATTTACAGAATTGAAAAATGTTAAGAGGAAGCTCAGATTAAAGAGAAGATCATATGCTCAGAAAACCAAATCATTTGCTTATATAAGCATACAGAAATGCAGAAAGATACCCATCAAGGTCTGCATATAGAACAGAGATCAATCACATGTTCAAAGATAGGCAAAGGTCAAGTTTCCAAATTTCAAAATTATCACTGTGAATGCACTATTGGGGTTATTTTATCTTAGTGAGTAAGAGCCTCATCAGAACACATGGAAATTCAAATGTTCCCTTCTGAGCATTGCTGTTTAATACTGAAGCAGTTCTACACACTGGATGCTTTTGATAAGAGCCAGCTGTACTTCATCAACATATAAAAAGACTACAGGGATAAAGACTCAGCCTCTCTGGCTAACACAGCCCACCCCTAATCCAGTCCTAATCTGAAACAAAGGTTAGTTGCTGAGAAATCTCTTGGAATCAAGTTAATAGGACATTGAGACCTATCCTATAATTGCTCTAGAACCTAAGTCATTATATGTATACTTTAAATAGTACTGTTCTCTTTAAGACTGAAGATCACTGGCTTTTTCACCTCTTCCCTTTCCCTTCCACTCTACATCTAATCAGTTATATAATTTGGTTGCTTCTTTCTTTGAAATGTTTTTAAGATAATGGAAAAATATTCATGTTAAGATTATAGGGGTGTTTCTATATATAGGCTATTTTTTATTTGTTACTCCAATTCCAACAATTATTTGACGTAAAATGGACCTTTGGTCCATTGTTTTTTACTTGCCATTATTCTCCACCTCTCTTTTAAAAGTCTTTTCAAACAATGTTCAAGAAAAATTAAACTAAGAAGACTGAAACATGTATGATATCATATAATAAATGAATTACCAGTCCAGGTTCGATGCATGATACAGGATGCTTGGGGCTGGTGCACTGGGATGGCCCAGAGGGATGGCACAGGGAGGGAGGGGGGAGGGTTTCAGAATGGGGAACACGTGTACACCCACGGTGGATTCATGTTGATGTATGGCAAAACCAATACAATATTGTAAAGTAAGTAGCCTCCAATTAAAATAAATACATTTAAATAAAAAAAGAAGGTTGAGAGTGCATAAAATGAAATGTTTTAGAGATCAACAATAGAATCTAAATATATCTCAAATTCTTTCATGTTTAAAATTTGCCACTATTACCCTGAACTGAGACATTATCGATTCTAGCCTCGATTACTCCAAAAGGCTTCCATACTTGTGCCTCCTGGTAGCCATGGAGAGCTACTGGGGTTGTTACTCTGCTCAAAATCCTTACTTAGATTCCCTTCATAGACTAAGCTACATCAGGGCCTACAAAGCCTTACGTGATCTAATGCTCTTCTTGCTTCTCCTTCAGTGCTTTAAAAAGGCTGGTCTTCTGGCTTCTGCTATTTCTGGCAAGAAGTTAGCAGTCATTTAAAGTGTTCTCTGTATATAAATGTTTTCTCTAGATGCTATAAAAATTTTATCTTTGGTTTGTAGTTGCTTGAACATAATGTCCCTAGATATGGTTTGCACACCTTGAATCTGTAAATATACCCTCTTAGACTAACTTGAGAAATTTTCAATCATTATTTTTCCAAGTAATTTGTCTGCCTTAGCTTTCTTTTCTTGCTTTATGAAACTCTGATGACATGTATATTAGATCTTTTCATATTTTTCTGTGAGTCCCTGAGACTATATTTTTACATGTCAATATTTTTTCTCTCTTATCTTAAGGTTGGGTAATTTCTATTCATGTATCCTTTGTAGGATAAGGGAGTTAGAGAAGGCAAGGTTCAGAAAAAGAACGAGACCAGCACTTTACAGGAACAGATCACCTTTAATGAGGTGAGAAGGGGCAGCAGTCAGATTAGTGACTGCTGCACTAACCCAAGAAAAGAGTAAGTATATATAGGCATATATGTGGAAAGCTACTGTCTTAAGGGGGCCTGTTCTTCTCCAAGGTGGTTAGGAGTCGTTATCACTTAAACAGCTGGGGCAAGGAATTGTGGCGGTTGGCCAGAGGCTGGACTGGCTGGGAGCTGGGCATAATCAACCTTAATGTCCATTTTTTTTTTCTTCAGGTGAGAGAGTTTTTTTGTTTTGCAAAGAATGGTGGGGAGGACCTGCAGGGGAGTTTTAACTTCAGGCTGTTTTGAGCCATATAACTTTCCTTCATTCTTAAGTTCATTGATTCTTTGATCTGTCATTAAGGTCCTCCAGTAATATTTTAAAGACTGTATTTTTCAGTTTTAGAATTTCTTTTGGTGGTTTTATATAGTTTCTGGTTTTCTACTGAAATTTATGTTTCCACTCATTAATAAGTTTATATTCCTTTACATCACTGAGCATAGTTTTTGTAGCTATCTTTAGATCTTTATTTACTTATTCCAACATTTAGATAACCTTGAGGATAGTTTTTTGACTTTTCCCACTTAAGAATTGTTCAGGTTTTCTAGTATCTTCATGTCAAATAATTCTGGACTGTATACTGGTCATTGTGAATGGATTTTGTTATTACCCTCCAAAAGATGGGTTAAGGTTTGTTGGTTTAAGTGTATAATTAACTAAGTTGGACTCAAACTGAAAATTCAGTCCTGGATAGCAACTCAAACCTTTGTTCAGTTCTTTTATCCTTAGCTGGCCTGTTTTCACTAATAAGTGATTAGAGATCAGCCAAAGATGGGCAGGGTTTACAGACAGGAAGTTCTCCCCTCTTTTGGCTCCTTGATTTTTAGCGCTTCATTTTCCAGTGGCTCTTATTGCCAGAAAGTCTGCTGATTTTCTATAAAGTGTTCGACATCGCCCACCAGGCCAAATGCAATCTTCTCTAAAGTTAACAGGCTTCACAAATGGAAACGTGCTCTATGCTGCTGCCTTCTTCTAGTAGCTATTGCTCTCTAGAATGTATCCACTGAGGTTCCCTCTCTAGTCCCTTTAGGTAGGTACTCCTTGCCTCCATGTCTTGCCCAGAGTTCATACTAGTTATCTGTGAGGAGTAGAAACACAGAAGCTTACACAGCTATACTGAAAATAGAACTCTCCACACTCTTACATACATTCAGTTAAGTTTGCAGGACATGTTCTCTCTTTCAAGAAATATTTCTGCTGGGTATTTGCACGGTTTACTCTCCATATTTAATTCAAGTCTTCACTCAGGTGTCAGTTATTCAGAAAGAACATCCTTGGACAAATTGTTTAATATATGCTGCTCATTTCTCCTGAGACATTACTATCTTCCAGTTTACCCTGCATTATTTTATTTCACAGTACTTATCTTTCTGACTTCATGATATGCATTAACTTTTCTTTTGCTGATATTGATCATTCTTACTAGACCATAAGCTCTAGGAGTATTGAAATCTTTGTCTGCCTTGAGTAGTGTTGCACCCACAGCACCCAGAAGAGATTTTAGCTCAATGTTGGGGTTCAATAAACACTTGTTGAATTAACAGCTCATGCTAGACAGTTAAAAATAAATCTACACACAAATATGCTTAACTGATTTTTTTGATGAAAGCAATAGCAAGCCAATAGAGAAAAGGTAGCCTTTTTGACAAATTTTGCTAGAGGAACTGGACATCTATTGGCAAAAAATGAACTTTGATCTAAACCTCCTACTTTACATAAAAATTAACTCAAATGAATCCTGACTTAAATGTGGAACATAAAATTAAAGAAGATTATGAAAATGTACAGGTGATACAATATGGAATCTAAGACTTAAATGCAATGTGTAAACCTATGGCAGTTTTAGAAGAAAAAAAAATAGGAGACCTTCTTGGGATATAAGGCTAGGGAAATATTTTAGGCTTGACACCAAAAAACATAAAGGGAAATTCATAAAAGTAAAGTTGATAAGCTGGACCTCATTAAAATGAAAAGCTTTTCTGTGCAAAATACCACATGAAGGGATGAAAAACAAGCTACAATCTTTTGAATCATATATCTGACTAGAACTAATTTGCCAGCAAAACTGGAAAACTAAGCAGTGGCTGCAGAACTGGGAAAGGTCAGTTTTCATTCCAATCCGCCAAAAGGGCAATGACAAAGAATGTCCAAACTACTGTACAATTACACTCATTTCTCATGCTGTCAAATTAATGATTAAAATCCTTCAAGCTAAGTTTCAACAGTATGGAAACCGAGAACTTCCAGATATACAAGCTGGATTTAGAAAAGGCAGAGGAACCAAAGATCAAATTGCCAACATCTGTTGGATCATAGCAAAAACTAGAGAATTCCAGAAAAATATCTACTTCAGCTTCATTGACTAACTCTAAAGCCTTTGACTGTGAGGATCACAATAAACTGTGGAAAGTTCTTCAAGAGATGGGAATACCAGACCACTTTACCTGTGAAACCTGTGTGCAGGTCAGGAAGCAAGAGTTAAAACAAGACATGGAACAACAGACTGGTTTAAAATTGGGAAAAGAGTGTCAAGAATGTATATTGTCACCCTGCTTATTTCACTTCTATACAGACTACATCATGTGAAATGCCAGGCTGGATGAAGCTCAAGCTGGAATCAAGACTGGGGAGAAATATCAATAACCTCAGATATGCAGATAACACCATTCTTATGGCAGAAAGTGAAGAGGTAGTAAGTCTCTTGATGAAAGTGAAAGTGAAAGTTAGTTACTCAGTGTCTGACTCTTTGCGACCCCATGGACTGGCAAGAATGTGGAAACCATCATTAGGTGAACACTGTGATACATCTGTAACATGGAATACCAAAGGAATTATGCTGAATGAAAGAAATCTAATACCCAAACATTTTACTGTACATTCTATTTATGTAACAGTTTTAAAATGACAAAGTTTTAGAAATGGAAACCAGATTAGTGGTTGCCAGGGCTGAGGAATAAGGAGATAGCCAAGAAAGAGGTGGATGTGGCTATAAAAATTCCTTGTGATAATGGAATTGTTCTGAATTTTAATTGTGGCAGTGGATACCCCAACTTACATATATGATAAAACAGTACAGAACTGACTAAATTCACACACAAGTATAACCATTTGAATAACATGAGTGGGTTGCATCAATATCATCCATTTACTGGCTCTTTAGGAGATAAATCTTGGTTCAGCCATTTGTTTTTTGTAAATTTTTGGCAAGTGTTAACATTTTTCAATTAAAATTACTTATGGAACTTGGTTGGCACAGAGTAAGGGCTTAATAGATAGAAGTGAGAATTCAAAATTGTCTTCTAGTGGATGTTCTAAATTGCTTTTTTTCCTAACTAATATTTGGTAATATCTTGAATTCTCTTTCTAAATTAAAGCAAATTCATGGTGAATGTGTTTGTTTTCCTTCATTTCTGGTAAGGCTGAAATTTGGCTGTAATGTGATCAGTATTACACCATAATTTACACAGCCCTGGTGAGAGTCAGCACTTTGGATTTTGAACACTTAAAAAAAAACTCTTTACCCACAGCTGAACTTGCTGGGAAGTTCATTTCAGGCATTTCAAAAACTCATTGCCTTCTTCTAATAAACATCAGTATATTTCCAGTTATTACTTACATTAAAGATAAAAATTATGCAGGTAAACCCTTGTCTTTCGCTGCCTTTGTCAGAAATGTAATACAGGACTGGATGTGTCTTTTGGTTGATAAAATACATACTGAATATTCTTAAGGTCTTCTGGAACCTTTCTCTCTTCATATTTAACCACTCACGACCACTTCACAGTCTAGTGCCTGATTATTCAGGATTACAGGCACCACTCTTCCCTCTTCTAACAGATTAGAAAGGCACCAAAGGATGACTCATTAAGTGTCTTAGGTAAAGCAGCAATAACTACAAGGAATGTATCACTCAAATATTGTCTGAATACTATTTTCAGATCAGTTCAGCCACTCAGTCATGTTCGACTCTTTGCGACCCCATAGACTGCAGCATGCCAGGCCTCCCTGTCCATCACCAACTCCTGGAGTTTACTAAAACTCATGTCCATCAAACCGGTGATGTCATCCAACCATCTTATCTTCTGATATCCCCTTGTCCTCCCGCCTTCAATCTTTCCCAGTATCAGGGACTTTTCAAATGAGTCAGTTCTTTGCATCAGGTGGCCAAAGTATTGGAGTTTCAGCTTCAACATCAGTCCTTCCAATGAATATTCAGGACTGATTTCTTTTAAGGTGGACTGGTTGGATCTCCTTGCTGTCTAAGGGACTCTCAAGAGTCTCCTCCACCACCACAGTTGAATAGCATCAGTTCCTCAGCATTCAGCTTTCTTTGTAGTTCAACTCTGACATCCATATATGACTACTGGAACAAACATAGCCTTGACTAGATGCACCTTTGCTGACAAAGTAATGTCTCTGCTTTTTAATATGCTGTCTAGGTTTGTCATAACTTTTCTTCCAAGGACTAAGCGTCTTTTAATTTCATGGCTGTACTCACCATCTGCAGTGATTTTAGAGCCCCTCAAAATAAAGTCTGTCACTGTTTCCCCATCTATTTGCTATGAAGTTATGGGACCAGCTGCCATGAACTTAGTTTTCTGAATGTTGAGTTTTAAGCCAATTTTTTCACTCTCCTCTTTCACTTTCATCAAGAGGTGCTTTATTTCTTCTTTGCTTTCTTCCATAAGGGTGGTATCATCTGCATATCTGAGATTGTTGATATTTCTCCTGGCAATCTTGATTCCAGCTTGTACTTCATCCAGCTCAGCATTTCTCATGATGTACTCTGCATAGAAGTTAAATAAGCAGGGTGACAATATACAGCCTTGATGTACTCCTTTTCCTATTTGGAACCAATCTGTTGTTCCATGTCCGGTTCTAACTGTTGCTTCCTGACCTGCATACATGTTTCTCAGGAGGCAGCTCAGGTGGTCTGGTATTCCCAGCTCTTTAAGAATGTTCCAGAGTTTGTTGTGGTCTACACAGTCAAAGGCATTGGCATAGTCAATAAAGTGGAAGTAGATGTTTTTCTGGAACTCTCTTGCTTTTTTGGTGATCCAAAATCAAATTGGCCATTTGGTCTCTGGTTCCTCTGCCTTTTCTGAATCCAGCTTGAACATCTGGAAGTTCACAGTTCATGTACTGCTGAAGCCTTGCTCGGAGATTTTTGAGCATTATTTTCCTAGTACGTGAGATGAGTGCAATGTGTGGTAGTTTGAGCATTTTTTGGCATTGCCTTTCTTTGAGTCATATTTTCAGGCTCATTTATATTCCTGAGTCTTTTCATGCTTGTCTTTCCCCATTGGGCTTCAGAACTTCAGGAAGGAAACAACTTTCTCCAACAGGTTCTGTTTTTAAAATTTCATCCTGCTGTTGGCAGTCCAAAACAACAATCAAAGTCACAACTTTTCCTAATAGTTAGTGCTTTTCAGGAATGGCTTCCTCTCACACTAGTATCCAAGCTCCACTGGACCTAGCTCAGCTTGAACTAAGTCAAGTTTTGCTATGAGAATTGTGGAGAATTCTACTCTGAACCAAAGTGCTTAAAAGAAAAAAACAAAACGAAACCCTTTTTATCTTGTCACTCAGAAATTAATCATTTACATTTCAAGAGAGCCATTTCCAGTCCTAGCACACACACAAAAAAAGATTGGGGTTATGGGTTCTAAATACTCTCAGAGTTTTAAATACTCTCAAAAGTCCCACTTGCTCTTGGCATCAGATCTTGATGATAATATTGAGTTTTCCCATGCCCTTTGACTCAGTTGATTGCAAAAGTCCTAATTCTGCCCTGTTCCGCCCAGTTTCTTGCTAACTGAGGAGGAAGAAGCTCTCAGTTCAGAGTTTTGGCCTGTATTTCTCTTCACACTGGGGTTTTGCTGACTATTGTGCAGCTGAACTCATTTGGAGAGTGCTGCTGCTAGTTCACTCTCTTCCTTCCAGATACTTTGAGGTGCAGCCTGGGATCTTTGAGCTTCCGTTGGTCACAACTGTCAACACTTACCATGAAGCCTGGTTCAGAGAGAAAGTCCCCAGGTCTGTACCTCCTTGGGATTCTGACCGTGTTCCTCTACCCTGACAGCTTACAAGGTGAGTAAAATAGCTGCGGATTCTCAGGTCCCAGAAAAGCAATTAGAAAAGTGTTCAATTAATGGCAAGAAGGTAGTTCAACCAATCAATTGCAAATATATTCATTCCATACTAGGAATTTTTAAAGTATGATCAAATTGACATGTTTTATATTACTTTATGGGAGGTATAATAACTTGTTTTACTAATGTCAATTTCAGTTAACAAATTGCTTTACCAATGTTATAATAAATTGTTTATTAACTTCTATTTTTATTAATGGAACAACTGAATTCCCAAATATTTTCAAAATGCTTTTTTAGTACTTTTATAATTATATTATTATTATTATTAGAGAAACCGCTGTTCTGTATGAATTCCTAGGGGTCTGCTCTAGTAAACAGATAATGAATTGTGGGAATAAAATGAACAGCCTGGGGAACATGGTCAACAGTATTGTAATAGCCGTGTATGATGACAGATAGTAACTGGATTATCATGGTGAGCATTTATAAAGGGCTTCCCTGCTGGTTCAGATGGTAAAGAATCTGCCTGCGATGCAGAAGATGTAAGTTCCATCCCTGGGTCGGGAAGATACCCTGGAGAAGGAAATGGCAACCCACTCCAGTATTCTCGCCTGGGAAATCCCATGGACAGAGGAGCCTAGCGAACTACAGTCCATGGAGTCACAAAGAGTTGGACATGACTGAGCAATAGAACATGCATGCATTTTCTAAGGTAAATAAATGTGTTGTACACCTAGATTGAACATAATATTGAGGTTGATTATGTTTCAATTAAAAAAAGAATAACCTGCAAATAGCATTACTTTCATAATTATGCATAAATATGAACTCACAAATGCTTGTGATTTCTTAATGTTTAAATTAGTTTATTACCCTCACAGATAATTTTTTTTCTAATCCATTGTCATGTTATTACCATCTCTTAAGCAAAATTGAAATTGTAACTTTTACCACTAACTCTGAGAAAATTAGCTAGAATCTTAAGTCATAAGTTATATGTTAAAAAGCTCTCTGTAAAAGGCATTTTATATATGTAAAGTTTCATTTTGTGCAGTTTATAAATTAACCTGTATTGAGAAGAGTTGATAGTACCTGTAGGACTCTATGGAGAAATGTGACTAGAGCATTTAGTTGTGCTTTATATAAATGCAATCTGTGCTTTAAAGGTGATTTTTTAAATCAGAAAATGTGATTTCTTTTTTTCCTATTGATAACTTAAAATATATACAAAGCTTCAAATACTTATTACTCAGATTCAGCAATTATCAACTCATGACCATTCTTGTTTTAACCATATCCACATCCATTTTGCCCAGTCTAAGCTATTTGGAAGGAAATCTTGGATATTACTTCTGAATATTTTAGCATGTATCTCTGAAAGATAGGCATTCTTTCTTAAAAGCTATGATAAACCATTATCATATGTAAAATTAAGTAAAAATTACATAATATCAATTATCTAGTTTTCAAATTTTCCTGATTGTCTTATTTGTAAATATTTTTGTAACTTTGTTTATTCAAATTAGAATCCAAGTAAGGTCTACACATAACAGTTGATTCATACTCCTCTTGAGTTTATTTTAATATATTGATCCTTTTTTTTTTCCTTAAATGATTTTTCTTCTGTCTAAGTTAATTTCTAAAGAGGATATGGTGGTATTATTATTTTGGAGGCTTCTGCAAAAAGATGAAAATAATTGAGAAAAGGCTAAAAAGTCAATATAGGATTATAAACTTCTTCAAGTGTTTGGCTAGGAAATGGACTTGATGATTTTTTTAACTTATTTAGCAAGTAATAGATTCTCTGTCGTGTATGTGTGTGTGTGTCTCTGTGTGTGGTGTATTTATTCTACCAACCTTCCATGTTCATTTTTGAATTTACATTTCTATTGGGTAAGTCAGTAAAGAAAAGCCATATATCATTGGTCAAAAAGTCTTGTAACCTATTCATCTATCTTTTGAATAAACTCCTTCCTTTCATTTCCTTAATTCCTCCATTGTTCATGGAATTATGCCATTAACCCAGCCTATTGTTTAAAGCCTGTCTTAATCTGATCCCAGCTTCAGAGCCTACCTCTCACACTTCTCCCCTATGTGATTCTCTCGTCAAAGTGGCCTATTAACCAACCATAAGGATTCCCACGTGATTTGCTCCCTCTGATTCTTGCTAACATAATTCCCCCTCAATATACAATGCCTCATCAATGCAGCTAACTATGCAATTCCAAGTCCTGCCCCTAGGAGGCATTTTCCTGACATATTTAATGCATGGGCTTCTCTCTCCATCTTCTTATAATACATATTTTCTGCTTTCTTTTGACAAATACCATACTCTGCTTGCTATTTTGACTTAACTATTTATATGCCATCCTCACAATTTTAACGAGGCTCCAATGTGCTCCTTAATATTCTCCATGGAGTTTAGTGCAACAATCTTATGTCTATTGTGTTAATAAAAATTTATTTCACGTGAGCGTCAGGGAGGGCTATAGTTGAGCTCCAGACTTCTTGTACAGGTCACATCACCTTCTCACAAATATCTGTTTGGGAACTCCCCCTTTCAGAGGAACATTCTAAGTGTCTGTGGTGTGGAGAGGTATGAAATGTGCTCCCTGCCCTCAAGATGCAAAAGGAGAATAAAGATCTGTCCATCTACTTATCTGTCAGCACAGATATGCACACACACATACGCCACAATATAACTGCCAAACCAGTGAGACAGAAAATAGATGTCTTTAACAGATTTGAAGACTTGTACTTCATTGTGTGATTTATTTGCTTAGTCTTTCTATTTATACTTTATTGGTTAGATTAGTCTGTTCCTTCATCTGTAAATGAAGATGACAATGACACTCAAGGTTTCTTTGTTTTTGTTTTTTTAAGATTAAATGCAATGTTGTAAGTGACGTGCTTAACACAGTGCTTAGGACATAGATAGTTACACCTGTTATTGCTAACAAGAAATGCAGTTCAGAGAAACCAAAGATTGCTGTGTGCCAGAGTTGGTCAGGTACATTCACAAATGTGATAGTGTGATTTGAAATAAAAAATTTTTTTTGGTCATTTGGTCATTCAGAAAATGTGTATTTGTTTTTGTCCAAGGTTCCTGGCTCACAGCTCCCAACATTCTGATAATATCCTAAGTAAAGATGATGAGAAAGGTGTCTAATGAACTAATTTCAGAACCCCGACTAAAGATGAGTGCTCAAGTTGCTTCAGTTGTGTTTGACTCTTTGGATTGTAGCCCGCAAGACTCCTCTTTTCCTGGGTTTCTCCAGGCAGGAATACTGGAGTGGGTTGCCATGCTCTCCTCCAGGGGATCTTCCCGACCCAGGGATCGATCCCATGTCTCCTGTGTCTCCTGAATAGCAAGCAGATTCTTGACCACTGAACCATGAGTAAGCCCAAAGATGGGCACTGGTTGCTAATCATATGATTAGAGGGTTGGAATTATCAGTCTTACCCTGTGCCTCTGGTGAGGAGGCAGGGGTTAGAGGCTGAATCAATTGCTAATGACCAATGTTTGTATTAGCCATGCCTATGTGATAAAGCCTCCATAAAACCCCTCAAAAGATGGGACTTAGAGAGCTTCTGGTTGGTGAATATGTAGAGGTGCAGGAAAACTGGCATTTCTGGAGATGGCATGGAAGCTCTGTGCCCCTTTCACACACTTTGCCCTTTGCATCTCTTCCATATGGCTGTTCCTGAGTTATATCCTTTTACGATAAATCTGGTAAGTGAAATATTTCTCTGATTTCTGTGAGGTGCTCTAGAAAATTCATTGAACCCAGGTTTACTCTATGGCTTTAAGCTTTTATTTATAGAAGACACAAAATTATGAAGGCTTTCCAAGTACCGATAGACCTAACATCTGTTTCTTAAAATTATGTGTATTTACCAATATTTTAAAATTATTAACTAAATCCTCCAAGGCTTTGTGAAATTTGATATAGTGTCTTTTTATGGATTAATGCTTATTTCATTAATCCATAATGAAATAATGGATTAATCCATTATTAATGGAATAATCCATTAATCTGAAGTAATTTCAGAAACCGTTTTCTAACATTCTCTTCTATAAAAGGTGCAAAAACAGAATATGCTTGGAATTGATGGGCTCACAGATGGTAAGGTACTCTGGATTTGCACAGTCCCTACAAGTTTTCACAGAACAATGTCACAGAACATGTCTTACACATGTTTCTTTAGTAACTTTAGTTAAAAAAAAAAAAAAGACTGACTCTAAACTTTAATTGCTGAAAGTCTTCCACTGTCCCCAAGTAGCCCATTCTCTCTGCTGAGGGCAGTGTATTGCCCAGACCATGGTCTGTGTGGAGCAGAGCTGCACTGACTCAGTCCCTCCCTGTGTGACCTTGGGAAAGTTACTGTACTTTTCTGTGTTTCCTCATCTATGAAATGATAATAATAATAATAATAATGCCTACCTCATGGGGTTGTTTGGGAGAATTAAATGAGTTAATATTTGTTAAATGCCTCAAGTACTGCCTGACATTTTATAGTAAATGCTTATACACATATTTTGCTAAATATTTAAACTTATTGAAAAAAATAGTTGTATACAAGGTGAGGATCAGTTTTCTTTCCCTCAGATACCCTTATACATACCTCCTTTCCTTAATTTCCAGCCACATGGTAATAGAGGAGCACAATCCTTCTTTGGTGCTTCCTCCATAGCTCAGTTGGTAAAGAATCCGCTTGCAATGCTGGAGACCCGGGTTCAGTCCTTGGGTTGGGAAGATCCCCTGGAGAAGGAAATGGAAACCCACTCGGTATTCTTGCCTGGAGAATCCCATGGACGGAGAAGCCTGGCAGGCTACAGTCCATGAAGTCACAAGAGCTGGACACGACTTAGGGCCTAAACCACCACCACCACATTCCTTCTTTGTGAATTATTCCAATTATCTTATGGGCAATGAGATTGATTGGGAAGGATGAAAGTCTTTCAGTAGATCAATTTAGTTGAATGCTGCTTTGTTTAATGCGCTGCTTTGTTTAAACAACAACAACAAAAACCTCTTCTCTCTCTTTCACCATCAAGGTTGTAGTTCACCACCTGAAGTTGACAATGGACACTTTACATATATTGAAAAAAACATACTGGGAACTGATGTGGTTGAGTACGAATGTCAGGAAGGATATACTCTTGTTGGAGAGGCTAGAATCTCCTGCACATTTTTAAATTGGTCACCGCCGGCTCCTCAATGTAAAGGTAATCTAGGTTCTCTGGAGGCACAATAGCACTAAGAGATAGAGTTGCTGTGGGGAAATTCAGAAGTGACTCTGAGAGAACGTGTCCTCCCAGCCAGAGGTAGAGTTGTCACGAGCATGTGCTTGAGCCTGAGTGAGGTCCACTTTGGTTTATTTCTCACATATCCAATAAATGGCACCCTCAAATTCTTCTAGAGGCCAGAACTTTTCATGGCAGAATTGATTGATGGGATTGGGTAAGTGGCTATTATGACAGAATAAGAAAAACGTTCTTAATGGTTATTTAAATCATTTCACTCATAATAACTCCAGGAGCTGAGTTACTGGTGCTATTTTTTTTTAACACAAGAGGAAACTGAGGCAAGAAGAGAGGCCCCATAGGGCAGAAGTTAACAGCTCAGCACAAGCCCTAGGCTCTCATTTTGCTCTGCCACTGCAATTATGTGATGTGGGGCAAGGCGTCTAACTTCCCTGTCTCAGCTGCCTCATCCCTCCGGTGGAGATGACCATAGGGCCTCCCTCACAGAGCTGCTGAAAGCTTACACTAATGATGTGTATATGGTGTTTGCACGTAGGTGACTCCAGCCAGAGCTCCATAAATACTTGCCACTGTGGTAGCCGTAGTAGTGGTGGTAGTGTATCAGGAGTGTAGAAAAGAAAGGGAGAATTCAGCAATATTTTCATCCTTTTTAAATGACATTATTGGTGTTAAAATGTGTTGTATTTGAGATAGTCACAATGCTAAGAAAATGTGTCTTGATTACAGCTCTCTGCCCAAAACCAGAAATATCAAATGGAAAGCTGTCTGTGGAGAAGGATCAATATGTCACTCCTGAAACTGTCACCGTCAGGTGTGACCCTGGCTATAGGATGGTTGGTTCCCAGAGCATCTTCTGCTCAGAGAACAAATCTTGGAGTCCGGACGTGCCCAAGTGTGAGAAGGTGAGTAACAGCCAATGGATTTTATGTCATATGACACCTCAAAATAAATTAAAGGGAAATGGGATGGTTCATAAAATAGAAAAAGAAATAATATGTCCTAAAGGTCTATTTCAGTTGGGGGGGTGAATTTATAAGGTGTCTATTGGCTCTCTCCACCTTACAGTAGGTCATCTCAGGCGTGTCAACCAAAGAGTCTTATTGACCAGATATCTAGCCTTTGGAATTTCCTCCAATAAGTGATGTGGTTTTGCTCCATTTCTGGTTGGTCAGCAGAACTGACATACTAGTATTTCGGGGGATTTCCTTTCTGCTTATACTTCCTCTGTGCTTGGCACTGATGCTGATTATTATTTGAGAACAGACACAGACTGAACTCTCAGGGAAATATTTTTCTAGGATCCAAAGTATTTTCTTGGAGTTTCCTATCCATCATCGGTCCTGGGGTTCTTCATTTTCCAATCTTCCTTATGCCATAAGACTTCCTGAAGAAGCGCACCCTTTACAAGGGTGAGGAAACTTTCTGAAATCATTCTTTTTGTTTCCTCTTTCAGGTACCTGTTGAAGTTTGTGAGGCAGTCTTGAAAGGCCAAAAACTCCTAAACTGTCTCCCGAATGCCTGGGAGGCAAAGGTGGCCCTGGAGTTACATAAATTGTCTCTGGAGATTGAAAAACTGGAGCAAGAAAAACGGAAAACGGAAATTGCTTGAGGCTTTCTCTTGGATACATGCTCAGGAAAGAAGTTGCAGTATCAATATACTTCACTGTGCAGGAGAGTGCACGCCACACTCACACAAAATACCATACTTTTTACCTTACTAACTTCTATAGTTGTGACTTTCTTATTCTTTGATTGGCAGTAGGATCTATAGTGATGCTTGTTCCTGATGCTGATAATTTATATCTTCTCTCTTGTTGCTTCCTGACCAGTCTGCCTTGGATTTATCAATTTTATTGATACATGTTTTGTGGCTTAGAATGTGGCACTTGCTCAACATTCCATATATTCTTGTAAAGACTGTGTGTTTTGCTGCTGAGTGTCACTCCTTATAAATGTCAGTTAGATAAAGTTGGTTGCTAATATGGTTCGAGTCTTCTCTATCCTGGCTGATTTTCAGTCTATTTGTTCTATCAATGATTGGAAGAAGGAGTATCAAAATTCTCTTTTTAGGTTTGTCTATTATTTCCTGCAGCTTTTAGTTTTTGCTTCATATAGTTTAAAGTACTATTATTAGGGGCATAAATGTTTAGAATTTGTATCTTCTGATAACTGACCATTTTTTATTATGTAATAAACTTCTTTACCTTTCATAATGTGCTTTGTTCTCAAATGTATTCAAACATAATTTGGTTGATATTAACATAACCTATTATCTTTTATTTTCTGTAAATTTCTAGAATAAATTCTGAGAGCCAAAATGTATAAATTTCAGAAGCTACATTTAAAAAGTAAAAATAAACAGTTGAAATCAGTTTCAATAATATATTTTATTTAACCCAAAATTTCAAAATAGTCATTTTGATATGTAATAAGTGTGAAAGTTATTAGCATTGTATTTAACGTTCTTTTCTTCATACTACATCCTAAAAATGCAGTATACATACATCAGTTCAGTCCCTCAGTCGTGTCCAACTCTTGGGACCACATGAATCGCAGCATGCCAGGCTCCCTGTTCATCACTATCTCCCGGAGTTCACTCAGACTCATGTCCATCAAGTCCGTGATGCCATCCAGCCATCTCATCCTCGGCTGTCCACAATCTGGTCCTCCTGCCCCCAATCCCTCCCAGCATCAGAGTTTTTTTAAATGAGTCAACTCTTCGCATGAGGTTGCCAAAGTACTGGAGTTTCAGCTTCAGCATTATTCCTTCCAAAGAAATCCCAGGGCTGATCTCCTTCAGAATGGACTGGTTGGATCTCCTTGCAGTCCAAGGGACTCTCAAGAGTCTTCTCCAACACCACAGTTCAAAAGCATCAGTTTTGGAGCTCAGCCTTCTTCACAGTCCAACTCTCACATCCATACATGACTACTGGCAAAACCATAGCCTTGAGTAGAAGGACCTTAGTCGGCAAAGTAATGTCTCTGCTTTTGAATATATTATCTACGTTGGTCATAACTTTTCTTCCAAGGAGTAAGCGTCTTTTAATTTCATGGCTGCAGTCACCATCTGCACTGATTTTGGAGCTCAAAGAAAAAAAAGTCTAACACTGTTTCCACTGTTTCCCCATCTATTTCCCATGACGTGATGGGACCAGATGCCATGATCTTCATTTTCTGAATGTTGAGCTTTAGGCCAACTTTTTGCTTTCCTCTTTCACTTTCATCAAGAGGCTTTTTAGCTCCTCTTCACTTTCTGCCATAAGGGTGGTGTCATCTGCATATCTGAGGTGACTGATATTTCTCCCGGCTATCTTGATTCCAGCTTGTGTTTCTTCCAGTCCAGCGTTTCTCATGATGTGCTCTGCATCTAAGTTAAATAAGCAGGGTGACAGTACACAGCCTTGACGTACTCCTTTTTCTATCTGGAACCAGTCTGTTGTTCCATGTCCAGTTCTATCTGTTGCTTCCTGACCTGCATACAGATTTCTCAAGAGGCGGGTTAGATGGTCTGGTATTCCCATCTCTTTCAGAATTTTCCACAGTTTATCATGATCCACACAGTCAAAGGCTTTTGCATAGTCAATAAAGCAGAAATAAATGTTTTTCTGGAGCTGTCTTGCTTTTGCCATGATCCAGCGGATGTTGGCAATTAGATCTCTGGTTCCTCTGCCTTTTCTAAAACCAGCTTGAACATCAAAGAGTTCACGGTTCACGTATTGCTGAAGTCTGGCTTGGAGAATTTTGAGCATTACTTTACTAGCATGTGAGATGAATGCAATTGTGCGGTACTTTGAGCATTCATTGGCATTGCCTTTCTTTGGGATTGGAATGAACACTGACCTTTTCCAGTCCTGCGGCCACTGCTGAGTGTTCCAAATTTGCTGGCATATTGAGTGCACCACTTTCACAGCATCATCTTTCAGGACTGAAACAGTTTAATTGGAATTCCATCATCTCCACTAGATTTGTTCATAGTGATTCTTTCTAAGGCCCACTTGACTTCACATTCCAAGATGTCTGGCTCTAGATTAGTGATCACATCATCATGACTATCTGGGTCATGAAGATCTTTTGGTACAGTTCTCCTGTGTATTCTTGCCACCTCTTCTTAATATCTTCTGCTTCTGTTAGGTCCATCCCATTTCTGTCCTTTATCGAGCCCATCTTTGCATGAAATGTTCCCTTGCTGTCTCTAATTTTCTTGAAGAGATCTCTAGTCTTTCCCATTCTGTTGTTTTCCTCTATTTCTTTGCATTGATCGCTGAAGAAGGCTTTCTTATCTCTTCTTGCTATTCTTTGGAACTCTGCATTCAGATGCCTATATCTTTCCATTTCTCCTTTGCTTTTCACCTCTCTTCTTTTCACAGCTATTTGTAAGGCCTCCTCAGATAGCCATTTTGCTTTTTGCATTTCTTTTCCATGGGGATGGTCTTGATACCTGTCTCCTGCACAATGTCACAAACTTCATTCCATAGTTCATCAGGCACTCTGTCTATCAGATCTAGGCCCTTAAATCTATTTCTCACTTCCACTGTATAAGGGATTTGATTTAGGTCATACCTGAATGGTCTAGCGGTTTTCCCTACTTTCTTCAATTTAAGTCTGAATTTGGTAATAAGGAGTTCATGATCTGAGCCACAGTCAGCTCCTGGTCTTGTTTTTGTTGACTGTATAGAGCTTCTCCATCTTTGGCTACAAAGAATATAATCAATCTGATTTTGGTGTTGACCATCTGGTAATGTCCATGTGTAGGAGTCATCTCTTGTATTGTTGGAAGAGGGTGTTTGCTATGACCAGTGCATTTTCTTGGCAAAACTCTATTAGTCTTTGCCCTGCTTCATTCCACATTCCAAGGCCAAATTTGCCTTTTACTCCAGGTGTTTCTTGTCTTCCTACTTTTGCATTCCAGTCCCCTAGAATGAAAAGGACATCTTTTTGGGTGTTAGTTCTAAAAGGTCTTGTATGTCTTCATAAAAATATATATATACTGCATTTAAGTACAGATATATTTAAATTAAAAAACATCTAAATTTGAACTAACCATATTTGAAATACTCAACCACATGTGGCTAATAACTATATTATACAATGCAATACCAGATTTTCCACAATGTGTTTGTTAACAAGTATTAGTATACCTTGCAATCTGGAAGCTGCAAAGAAAAGTGCAGAGAATGAAGTGCCAGGTACAAGACATGAGGATGTTTCTCTATGGGTAAGTGATACAATATTACAGAAATGCTAGTACTTGAAGTTAAGGAGTAATTGAAGTTAAAAGAACTCAATATGCTAATTACTACAGCTCTAAAAAAATTCACATAGTAATGGTATGCTACTCACACTTTATTGAATTTCTGATTTGAAAACCATTTATATAGTTGTTTACAAAAATGATCATCTTTTATCCCAAGCCATACAGAATGGTGTTTTGTGCTATAGACACCAGTGCAGATTTGGGGAACTAGAGATGATATAGGACATAACTCAGGCTTCTGAAGGGTCCTGTGGGAGTGGAATGAGTCCACTGAGTGGACAGAAAGGAAGGAAAGCCTGAGGAAGCCTGGGGCCTGGGTTGGAGACTGCCCTTTTATGGCAGATCAAAAAATAGCCACAGATGCTTCCTGTCCTTGTATCTACATCTCTAAGAATCCCTCCAATCAGAGGTAGTAGCTTTCTTCATCCTTTGAGTTTGGGTTACTTTGTCCTTTGCTTTGGCCAATGGGACAGAAGTAGCAAATGTGATGTAAGCAGAACCTTGCAAATCACTTTGTGTGTTAGGGTTCCCCTTGCTGCTGCTCTTGAAATGCTATGTCCACCATCATGTGACTAAGTCTAGCCTGTCTTGCTGGCTGATGAGAGATATGTGCCCCTTCTTTGTCTCAGCTGATAGCAGATATGTGAGGCCATGGGAATTAGCCAGTCTCCAGTCAACTCGCCAACTGACTACAGGCACCTAAGCTAGGCTAACAGAGACAAGCTGAGCTCGAACCATATCAGAAAGACTTCCCAGAAGAATCCTTGTTTATAAGTAGTTGCTTTAGGTGACTACATTTTGGAACTGTTTTGAAGCAAAAGCCAGTCAAAAAGCTCTTTTAATTTGCTTGCAGTTTGTAAAGCTATGACACAGAAACGATTAAAGTTATTGGTGGTCATGTCAAGTTATCCACACCAGGCATCTTGCAGGCAGGGCTTATTATACATGAGACAGATTCAGCTTACAAAGGACTGATCTAGATTTTCAAACATGAGATAATTCCTTTTTTGTTGTTTTGTTGAGGTGGACGTTGGTCTGGCTTTTGTGGTAAAAGCAAAATGACAGAAACTTTGGAGGAAGAGACAGGTGTTCACCCAAAGCATTCTTTCCAACACATGGGAGTAAAGCCTGAGTTGAGTGCAGGTGGAAAATAAATGTGACAGAGGCTTGTTCTCCTAATGCTGCCACAGATCCTCTGATACCGAGAGCTGCTCTCTGTAAGGGTGGGAGAGGAACACCATGAGTGACAGTGCAGACTTCTCCATGGTCCTAATGAATCAGGCGAAACAAGGAAGCAGGAGGCAGAGAGGCTCACAGAGACGCTGCAGGCGGTGCCCTAGAAGGATAGTTGTTCAGGGTGAGGGTGCTGAGGGCGATAAGGATATATCTCAAAATAACAATTATATTTTGTCTTCTTCCAATTTATCTGAGAGAGAATCATGCAGTACATTTGCTGATAACAAATAATTATTTGGAGCTAGGTAGCCAAGGATAGAGAAAATTGTTATCAGAAGAAGTCAGAGAGGACGTTTACTGTACTGACAAAGGTTATGTATCTGAAGCACAGGTCAGGGGAAGAGAAAAAGATGGCGAGGAATAGGATGGAGAGAACACTTTCTCCCTCTCTACCTCATCAAAAGAACATTTCAACGCTGAGCAAATTCCACAAAATAACTTCTGACTGCTGGCAGAGGACATCAGGCATCCAGCAAAGCAGATCATTGGCTTCAAAACCTGGTAGGAATTATTTTATTTTATTTTATTTTAAAGAACTAAGAGAGCGACAAAGGAGGTAGGGAGGGAACCCCGGCAGGGGAAGGGAATCCCGTCCCAGGAAGAGACTCTTAAAGAGAGAGGTTCCCTAAAATTGGGGAACTTTCTCACAGCTGTGCATGGGGCGAGCCCTGGAAGCACAGAGGGCAACATAACAAGAAGGAAGAATAAATAAATAATTAAAACCAACAGATTACGAATTCAACAGTATAACCCCCAGCGGACAAGCAGCGCAAACGCCTGCATCCGACAGCAGTGGGGGTTGGGCAGGGAGGAGCGCGCCCGCGACAGTGCTCTCTAAGAATTGGGCCGCGGGAGACGTAGGCTGCAGGGCTTTTCTCGAGAATTGGGGCGTAACGGGGCCAGAATCAGGTCCGCGCGTGGATAGAACGAATTATCCTGGACTAGCAAACGAGACTGGGGGATAACCAACACGCGAAACGCCCGAACATAAGGCACTGACAGGCCCGCGCACAGAACAAAGGACGGATCGGAAATAGCCGGCTGCAGACCATCCCCCACCGGCGACAGGCAGCCAGAGCCTGAAGCGCTGGAAGAGGGCAGTCGCAGCTCAAGAGAGACATTACCTACCAAATTGCAAGTGAGCCTCTTTGATGAGACTTCTGGGGGTATCTGAGTGGTCATCATCTGCCTGAAAAAGAGCCCCGGCGGAGATCCCAGAAAATTGAGCGACCCGCAAAGCCCAGAAGATGCAACAATAGTCCGCGCCAAACTCCCTAGCCACTCGGACGTGGGACCAAACCCCGGCACCCGGAGGGGACTTCCTGAGCGCCAATCCTGAGCGGCTAAAACCAGGGAATTGCATGAAACATAGGCCAGGCCCCACACGGTTATCCCGAGGATTGGGAAGGGGCAAGCCCAGTGCAGAGTTCACCACCACCCTCCCTGTGGCAAGACAGAAATCAGACACGGAAGAGACCAGCAAACAGAGGAAGGCAAACAGAGGGAACTGCCTTGGTATCGACCCCACACAGTCCTCAACGACAGAGAAAGCGACAGATACGCCGTCTCTACTTTTATGATCAAAAAAAAAAATTTTTTTTGGGGGGTGATGTGGAAGCGTGATTTTTTTTTTTAAGAATTTTTTTTCTTTCTTTAAAAATTATTTTTTTCCTTTTAAATTTGTTTATCCTTTTCTTTTCATCCTTTTTCCCCCTAAACTTCCTTAAATTTTAAGTCTTCTATATTTCTAGTTATTATTTTTATAACCTAATATTACTTAAAAAAAAAAAACCTATCATTTAAGCAAACGCCGTATGTAGTCTTAATGGTGAAGGAAGTTGTCTTTTAATAATTCTGGAATCTTTTTTTTTTCTCTATTTTTTTTTAAATGCCTCTCTCCTCATTCTTCTTCTCTTCAATAATCTATCTTTGAAAATCCAATCTATACTCCAGTTTTTTAATCTTGGCATTTTGGTATTTGTTGCCAATTTTGTACTTTTAAAAACCTAATCCTCAGTACCCAGTTTTACATGAGTGCAAGACTACTGGCTTAACCACTCTCTCCACCTCTGGAATCTCTCTTTTCCCCACCAGGTGGCTTTTGTCTCCTCCCTCCCCCTCCCCTCTCTACCCAACTCCATGAACCTCTGAGCGTTCCAGAAGGAGGAGAACTCTAAGGGAACTGGTCACTGACCGGATCTGTATCCCTCCTTCCCATCTCCCTTTTTATCCTCCTGACCACCTCTATCTACTTCCTTCCTCTCCTCTTCCAAGTATAACTCTGTGACCACCTCTGAGCGGTCCAGACTTCGGAGCACACACAAGAAAGTGGCTACGGGCTAACTTCCTTTTCCCTCTTTTGATTCCAACTCATCCCATTCCACTCACCTCTAACTACTCCCTCCCTCTTCTCTCCTCCAAGTAATCCACCTATCCTCTAGGGACGACCCTCAAGGTGGAGAAACCTATCATCATTAACCTAGATGTTTTAACATTAGTGCTGAATAGATGGAGAAATCATGAGGCTATTCTAAAAATAAATCTGAAAACCAGAATCAGGAGGCGTAACTCCAAATCCTGTGATCAACAAAGAATTCCTGAACACAGAGAACATTATCCAATTAGAGCTCATCAAACGCCTTCATACCTATACTAAAACTGAGCACTGCCCAAGGGCCAACAAGCTCCAGAGCAAGACATACCACGCATATTCTCCAGCAACACAAGAACAAGCCCCTGAGCTTCAATACATAGGCAACTCAAAATACTCCAAAACCATTGACGTCTCATAACCCATTTCTTCACACGTCACAACACTCCAGAGAGAGGAAATCCAGATCCACCCACCAGAATTCCAACACAAGCCTCCCCGATCAAGAAACTTTGACAAACCAGTGATATAACACCAAACACAGAGAGGAAACTCTATAATAAAGAGAACTCCACAAATTCCCAGAATATAGAAAAGCCACCCCAAACGCAGCAATATAACCAGGATGAAGAGACAGAGGAATTCCCAGCAGGTAAAGGAACAGGAGACATGCCCACCAAACCAAACAAAAGAGGAAGAGATAGGGAATCTACCTGAGAAAGAATTCCGAATATTGATAGTGAAAATGATCCAAAATCTTGAAATCAAAGTGGAATCACAGATAAATAGCCTGAGGTCAAGGATTGAGAAGATGCAAGAAAGGTTTAACAAGGACCTAGAAGAAATAAAAAGAGTCAACATATAATGAATAATGCAATAAATGAGATCAGAAACACTCTGGAGGCTACAAATAGTAGAATATTGGAGGCAGAAGATAGGATTAGTGAAATAGAAGATGGAATGGTAGAAATAAATGAATCAGCGAGGGAAAAAGAAAGGCGAATTAAAAGAAATGAGGACAACCTCAGAGACCTCCAAGACAATATGAAACGCTCCAACATTCGAATTATAGGAGTCCCAGAAGAAGAAGACAAAAGAAAGACCATGAGAAAATACTTGAGGAGATAATAGTTGAAAACTTCCCTAAAATGGGGAAGGAAATAATCACCCAAGTCCAAGAAACCCAGAGAGTGCCAAACAGGATAAACCCAAGGCGAAACACCCCAAGACATATTTTAATCAAACTAACAAAGACCAAACACAAAGAACAATTACTAAAAGCAGCAAGGGAAAAACAACAAATAACACACAAGGGAATCCCCATAAGAATAACTGCAGATCTTTCAATAGAAACTCTTCAGGCCAGGAGGGAATGGCAAGACATACTTAAAGTGATGAAAGATAATAACCTTCAGCCAAGACTACTGTACCCAGCAAGGATCTCATTCAAATATGAAGGAGAAATCAAAAGTTTTCCAGATAAGCAAAAGCTGAGAGAATTCAGCACCACCAAACCAGCTCTCCAACAAATACTAAAGGATAGACTTTAGAAAGGAAACACAAAAAGGACGTATAAACCCGAACCCAAAACAATAAAGTAAATGGCAACAGGAGCATACTTATCAATAATTACCTTAAATGTAAATGTGTTGAATGCCCCAACCAAAAGGCAAAGACTGGCTGAATGGATACAAAAACAAGATCCCTATATATGCTGCCTACAAGAGACCCACCTCAAAACAACGGACACATACAGACTAAAAGTGAAGGGCTGGAAAAAAAGATATTCCATGCAAATAAAGACCAAAAGAAAGCAGGAGTAGCAATACTCATATCCGATAAAATAGACTTTAAAACAAAGCCTGTGAAAAGGGACAAAGAAGGCCACTACATAATGATTAAAGGATCGATCCAAGAAGAAGATATAACAATTATAAATATATATGCACCCAACATAGGAGCACCGCAATATGTAAGACAATTGCTAACAAGCATGAAAGGGGAAATTAATAATAACACAATAATAGTGGGAGACTTTAATACCCCACTCACACCTATGGACAGATCAACTAAACAGAAAATTAACAAAGAAACGCAGACGTTAAACGATACAACAGACCAGTTAAACCTAATTGATATCTATAGGACATTTCACCCCAAAACAATGAATTTCACCTTTTACTCAAGTGCACACGGAACCTTCTCCAGAATAGATCACATTCTGGGTCATAAATCTAACCTTGATAAATTCAAAAAAATTGAAATTATTCCAAGCATCTTCTCTGACCATAATGCACTAAGGTTAGATCTCAATTATAGGAGAAAAACTATTAAAAATTCCAACATTTGGAGGCTGAACAACACCCTACTGAATAATCAACAAATCACAGAAGAAATCAAAAAAGAAAGCAAAATATGCATCGAAACAAATGAAAATGAAAACACAACTACACAGAACCTTTGGGACACTATAAAAGCAGTCCTAAGAGGAAAGTTCATAGCAATACAGGCATACCTCAAGAAACAAGAAAAAGGCAAATAAATAACCTAACTCTACACCTAAAGCAACTAGAAAAGGAAGAAATAGAGAACCCCAGAGTTAGTAGAAGGAAAGAAATCCTAAAAATTAGGGCAGAAATAAATGCAAAAGAAACAAAAGAGACCATAGCAAAAATCAACAAAACAAAAAGCTGGTTCTTTGAAAGGATAAATAAAATTGACAAACCATTAGCCAGACTCATCAAGAAACAAAGAGAAAAAAAATCAAATCAACAAAATTAGAAATGAAAATGGAGAGATCACGACAGACAACTCAGAAATACAAAGAATCATAAGAGACTACTATCAGCAATTATATGCCAATAAAATGGACAACTTGGAAGAAATGGACAAATTCTTATAAAAGTACAATTTTCCAAAACTGAACCAGGAAGAAATAGAAAATCTTAACAGACCCATCACAAGCACGGAAATTGAAACTGTAATCAGAAATCTTCCAGCAAACAAAAGCCCAGGTCCAGACGGCTTCACAGCTGAACTCTACCAAAAATTTCGAGAAGAGCTAACATCTATCTTACTGAAACTATTCCAGAAAATTGCAGAGGAAGGTAAACTGCCAAACTCATTCTATGAGGCCACCATCACCCTAATACCAAAACCTGACAAAGACGCCACAAAAAAGAAAACTACAGGCCAATATCACTGATGAACATAGATGAAAAATCCTCAACAAAATCCTAGCAATCAGAATCCAGCAACACATTAAAAAGATCATACACCATGACCAAGTGGGCTTTATCCCAGGGATGCAAGGATTCTTCAATATCCGCAAGTCAATCAATGTAATTCATCACATTAACAAACTGAGAAATAAAAATCATATGATCATCTCAATAGATGCAGAAAAAGCCTTTGACAAAATTCAGCATCCATATGATAAAAACTCTCCAGAAAGCGGGAATAGAAGGAACATACCTCAACATAATAAAAGCTATATATGACAAACCCACAGCTAACATTATCCTCAATGGCGAAAAATTGAAACCATTTCCCCTAAAGTCAGGAACAAGACAAGAGTGTCCACTTTCACCACTACTCTTCAACATCGTACTGGAAGTTTTGGCCACAGCAATCAGAGCAGAAAAAGAAATACAAGGAATCCAAATTGGAAAAGAAGAAGTAAAACTCTCACTGTTTGCAGATGACATGATCCTCTACATAGAAAATCCTAAAGACTCGACCAGAAAACTACTAGAGGTAATCAGTGAATATAGTAAAGTTGCAGGATATAAAATCAACACTCAGAAATCCCTTGCATTCCTATACACTAATAATGAGAAAGTAGAAAAAGAAGTTAAGGAAACAATTCCATTCACCATTGCAACGAAAAGAATAAAATACTTAGGAATATTCCTACCTAAAGAAACTAAAGACCTATATATCGAAAAACTATAAAACACTGATGAAAGAAATCAAAGAAGACACTAATAGATGGAGGAATATACCATGCTCATGGGTTGGAAGAATCAATATAGTGAAAATGAGTATACTACCCAAAGCAATCTACAGATTCAATGCAATTCCCATCAAGCTACCAGCAGTATTTTTCTCAGAACTAGATCAAATAATCTCAAGATTTGTATGGAAATACAAAAAACCTCGAATAGCCAAAGCAATCTTGAGAAAGAAAAATGGAACTGGAGGAATCAACTTGCCTGACTTCAGGCTCTACTACAAAGCCACAGTCATTAAGACAGTATGGTACTGGCACAAAGACAGAAATATAGATCAATGGAACAAAATCGAAAGCCCTGAGATTAACCCACATACCTATGGACACCTTATCTTCGACAAAGGAGGCAAGAATATACAATGGAGTAAAGACAGTCTCTTTAACAGGTGGTGCTGGGAAAACTGGTCAACCACTTGTAAAAGAATGAAATTAGACCCCTCTCTAACACCACACACAAAAATAAACTCAAAATGGATTAAAGATCTAAATGTAAGACCAGAAACTATAAAACTCCTAGAGGAGAACATAGGCAAAACACTCTCCGACATAAATCACAGCAGGATCCTCTATGATCCACCTCCCAGTATACTGGAAATAAAAGCAAAGATAAACAAATGGGATCTAATTAAAATTAAAAGCTTCTGCACAACAAAGGAAACTATAAGCAAGGTGAAAAGACAGCCTTCTGAATGGGAGAAAACAATAGCAAATGAAACAACCGACAAACAACTAATCTCAAAGATATATAAGCAACTTATGCAGCTCAACTCCAGAAAAATAAATGATCCAATTAAAAAAATGGGCCAAAGAACTAAATAGGCATTTCTCCAAAGAAGACATACGGATGGCTAACAAACACATGAAAAGATGCTCAACATCACTCATTATCAGAGAAATGCAAATCAAGACCACAATGAGGTATCATTTCACACCAGTCAGAATGGCTGCGATCCAAAAGTCTACAAGCAATAAATGCTGGAGAGGATGTGGAGAAAAGGGAACCCTCTTACACTGTTGGTGGGAATGCAAACTAGTACAGCCATTATGGAAAACAGTGTGGAGATTCCTTTAAAAATTGCAAATAGAACTGCCTTATGACCCAGCAATCCCACTGCTGGGCATACACACTGAGGAAACCAGAATTGAAAGAGACACATGTACCCCAATGTTCATTGCAGCACTGTTTATAATAGCCAGGACATGGAAGCAACCTAGATGTCCATCAGCAGATGAATGGATAAGAAAGCTGTGGTTCATATACACTATGGAATACTACTCAGCCCTTAAAAAGAATAAATTTGACTCAGTTTTAATGAGATGGATGAAATTGGAACCGATTATACAGAGTGAAGTAAGCCAGAAAGAAAAACACCAATACAGTATACTGACACATATATATGGAATTTAGAAGACAGTAATGATGACCCTATATGTGAGACAACAAGAGACACAGAGGTATAGAGTGGACTTTTGGACTCTGAGGGAGAGGGAAAGGGTGGGATGGTTTGGGAGAATGGCAGTGAAGCATCTGTATTTTCCTGTAAGAAACGAAGCGCTAATCTATGTTTGGTGTAGGATGCAGGATGCATGGGGCTGATGCACAGGATGATTCAGGTAGAGGATGTGGGGTGGGAGGTGGGAGGGGGCTTCGGCATTGGGCGATTGTGTTCACCTATGGCTGATTCGTGTCAATGTATGGCAAAACAAATACAGTATTGTAATTAAAAAAATAAATAAATTTAACTAAAAAAAAAAAAAAAAAAAAAGCGCAGGTCATCAGAAGGGACCAGAGTACCCAGCCCAGTCTTGGAGGAAGAAATGAATCAGGAAACCGATATGATACCTTTGGAAACTGTGTAGCCTAGGAATAAATTTAACCAAGGAGATGAAAAACCTAAGACTCTAAGACTTGAGGAAAGAAATGAAACACAACACAAATAAACGGGAAGGTATATTGTGCTCATGGATTAGTAGAATCAATATCCTTAAAATGTCCATACTATTCAGAACAATCTACAGACTCAATGCAGTCCTCAACAAAATATACGACTAGAGCAAGTTATGTGAAAATTTGTATGGAGCTACAAGAGACCCAGAATAGCCAAAGAAATCTTGAGAAAGAAGAATACAACTGGAGATATCCTACTTCCAGACTTGGAACTATACTATAGAATTACAGTAATCAAAATAGTGTGATTTTGGCACAAAAACAGACCCATGAATCAGTGGTACAGAAGAGAATCCAGAAATAAAATCATGTTCATATGATCAATTAATCTACAACAAAGGAGGCAAGAATATACAATGGGGAAAGACAGTCTCTTTAATAAACAGTGTTGGAAAACTGAAGAGCTACATGCTAAAGGATGAATCTATATAATTTTCTTATACTATGTACCAAAATAAGCTCAAAATGGATTAAAGACTGAAATGTAAGACCAAACGCCATAAAATTCCTATTAAAACATAGGCAATAACACTTTGACATCAGTCTTAGTGATACCTTTTTGTATATGTCTTCTTAGGCAAGAAAAATAAAATAAAAAATGAACAAATGGGACTACATCAAGCTACAAAGCTTTTAATAGCAAAGAAAACCACCAAGAAAATGAAAAGGTGAAAATATATTGGCAAATGATATATTTGATTAAGGGTTTATATCTTAAATATATAAACTGTCCATAAAACTCAATTTCAACAAAACAGAACAAAGTAGACAGACAACTTGAATAGATGTTCTTTCCAAAGAAGACATACAAATGACCAACATGAAAATATGCTCAACATAACTAATGATCAAGGAAATGCAAATCAAAACCACAATGAGCTACCACCTCACACACATCTGTCAGAAGGGCTGGTTTTTTTTTTTTTAAATTAATTAAATTATTTTAACTGGAGGCTAGTTACTTTACAGTATTGTAGTGGTTTTTGCCATACACTGACATGAATCAGCCATAGGTATACATGTGTTCCCTATCCTGAACCCCCCCTCTCATTTCCCCTCCCCATCCCATCCCTTAGGGTCATCCCAGTGCACCAGCCTGGAGCACCCTGTCTCATGCATCGAACCTGGACTGGTGATCTATTTCACATATGATAATGTACATGTTTCAATGCTGTTCTCTCAAATCATCCCACCCTTGCCTTAAACCACAGAGTCCAAAAGTCTGTTCTTTACATCTGTGTCTCTTTTGCTGTCTCACATATAGGGTCATTGTTACTATCTTTCTAAATTCCATATATATGCGTTAATATACTATATTGGTGTTTTCCGTTCTGACTTATTTCACTCTGTATAATAGACTCTAGTTTCATCTGCCTCATTAGAATTGATTCAAATATGTTCTTTTTAATAGCTGAGTAATATCACATTGTGTATATGCACCCCAGCTTTCTTATCCACTCGTCGGCTGATGGACATCTATGTTGCTTCCATGTCCTGGCTATTTATGCAGTGCTGCGATGAACATTGGGGTACACGTGTCTCTTTGAATTCTGGTTTCCTCAGTGTGTATGCCCAGCAGTGGGATTGCTGGGTCATATGGCAGTTCTATTTTCAGTCTTTTAAGGAATCTCCACACTGTTCTCCATAGTGGCTCTACTAGTTTGCATTCCCACCAACAGTGTAACCCTTTTCTCTGCACTCTTTCCAGCATTTATTGTTTGTAGACTCTTGGACAGCAGCCATTCTGACTGGTGTGACATGGTACCTCACTGTGGTTTTGATTTGCATTTCTCTGATAATGAGTGATATTGAGCATCTTTTCAAGTGTTTATTAGCCATCTGTATGTAGAAGGGCTATTTTAGAAAGACAAGAAAGGAGCAGTGGCAAAGATGTGGAGAAAAGGGGAACACTTGTACACTGTTGGTTAGAATCCAAATTAGTGCAGTCATGGAAAACAGTGTGAAAGTCGCTAGAAAATTTAAAAATAGAATGACCATATGATTCAGCAATTTTACTTCTGGGTATTTATCCAAATAAAATTAAAAACAGATTAATTAGAAAAAGTTATATCCCCCAATGTTCAAATTGAAGCATTATTTACAATAGCCAAGATATAGAATCAACGTAAGTGTTCATCCATAGATGAATGGATAGAGAAGATATGATATGTATACATAGAGAAAAAAAGAATGAGAATTTTCCATTGCAGCAATATGAATGGATCTGCAGAGTGTTATACCAAGTGAAGTAAGTCAGACAGAGGAAAACAAAGACCATATGATTTCATTTATATGTAGAATCTAAATAGCAAGACAAATTAACAAAACAAAACAGGAACAGACTCAAAATGCAGAGAACAAGTTTGTTGCCAGAGAGGAGGGGGTTGGGGGATGGATGAAATAGGTGAAGGGAATTAAAAGGTACAAACTTCCATCTGTAAGATAAATATGTCATGGGGATGAGATAGATATATAGGGAGTGTGGTCATTACTATTAACTGTTATGATGATGAATGTAACTGGTCTTACTAATTATTTCATCATGTGTAAAAATATTAAATCACTATGTTACACATGTGACACTAATAAAATATTATACGTTAATTACCATTCAATTGAAAAAGTCCTTTATAAAAAGAAGCAGCTGCAAGAACTTGATGTGGGCCTTCCCTGGACCACAGGGAAGTTGGGAGGAGCTAGGTTGGTTTCCATAGCAAACAATCCCTAAATGTCAAGGGCTTTATAAGCAAGATTCATTTCTTGCTATCATTGCATACCCATAGGGTGTTGGCAGGGGCAGCTCTGTTCTGGGACCCACGCAAAGGAAGCCTATACTGTAAATGGAATAAAAAACAGTTGTGCTGCCTGCTTAAGACTGCAGCTGGCAGAAGCAACTCACTTTAAGGGACCTTTAAAAGAGAACAAAGAACTATCCCACTCTGTGTCTGAAAGAAGAAGAATCAGAATCATTGGTGAACCACACCTTAGTGGGACTAGAGAAATTTCCAGCAAATCCTATACATCACATATGCTCATTCTTGCTGGGTTTCTTGTTCATGCCAATCAAAAGCAATTTCTTTGCTAGTCATACATGAAACAGAAACTATTTTTACGAAAGTAGATGGAGGTACACAGATGAGGGGAGCCAGGAAGATACATGGATCAATAGATGCAACCTGAAGGGTATGAACTGCTGTTCAGGCTAAGTTTATCTGCAAAAGCAATAAACTGAAGATAATCCAAATGTAAATCAGTAAGGTGCTGCTTTCCCATGTAGTACACTCACTCAGAAACAGTGTCGTTTGTTCGTTCACTTATTCACTAAACATTCATAAAATAAAAAGTGAAAGTGAAGTCGCTCAGTCGTGTCAGACTCTGCTATCCCATGGACTGTAGTCTACCAGGATCCTCCATCCATGGGATTTTCCAGGCAAGAGTACTGGAGTGGGTTGCGGTTTCCTTCTCCAGGGGGATCTTCCCGACCCAGGGATCAAACCTGGGTCTCCCACATTGTAGGCAGATGCTTTACCATCTGAGCCAGCAGGGAAGTCCATATTCATATTCCTAGAGTGCCTGCTATTTGCCAGATACTGAGCTAGGAACTGAGGAATAGAGCCGTGAGTGTTTAAAAACCATGCAAACTAAATGCAGCTCTGCTGGTTCAGACAGTAAAGAGTCTGCCTGCAATCTAGGAGACCTGGGTACAGTTCCTGGGTTGGGAAGTTCCCCTGGAGGAGGGAATGGCAGCTCACTCTAGTATCTTTGCCTGGAAAATCCCAGGACAGACGAGACTAGTGGGCTACAGTCCATGGGGTCACAGAGTCAGACACCACTGAGCAATTAACACACACATTAAAAACAATGAGGTGTACTTATGTGCACTAATTTGGAAAGATATCTAAAATGGAAAAAAAAAGAGAGAGCAAGTTTAAGGACAGCATTTATCATACAATTCCATTTATATAAGAAATTCTTATACATCTCTATACATAACAAACATATATGCACAATCTTATAGTGATTATCTGTGGGGTTTGTATTTGGGAGATGGTTAGGAAGAGAATGCATATATTTGACATTTTGCATTTACGTAATGTGAGCATATTTATATATAATATATAACAATGGTCATAATTTTATACTTAATAATAGTAGTAAAAGCATAATTTAGAAGACCAGCAAAAGTTACATTCAGTTGCTAAAGAAGGTAAAGACAGAGAAGACGGTAACTGAAGCAGGACATCAGGTTAAGGGATAAATTGCTATAATAGAGGTGGAAGAGTAGCCCGAGTTTCTGGGGAAAGCAACAAGGAAAAAGTTCAGAGCTCAGCTGGAAATAATGACCTCAGATGGGAGAAGGAACATCTCAGTTTTATGCGGGGAAGAAGGAAAGAATGGGTGGGATTGCTGCTTGATTGAGACATCCTTTATTATCGCTTCTGTTTTCCCACTGAAGCAAGCACACCTCCTCAAAGAGAGGCAGGATGAGGGAGGTCTGAATGTCAAGCAAGGTAGAGAAGGATTAAAAATGTTCTAGAAAATGTAAACCCAGCCTCATGGAATAGAGAATTATCAGGGGTTCGAGCTGAGGGCCCGGGTGAAATTGGTGTCATAAATTTATAGCGGTACTAGTCTGCTTAATTTTTTGTTTTTGGTTTTTCCCAGAGCACTGTTGGCATGAACAGCTGAGCCCTGATTCATTTAAGGTCTGGATTTCATTGGATGGGAGTGATGAAAGGACAAAGCAGTGAAGTTTAAGACAGCAATAAAAGATTAAAATGTGAGCCACTGACTCTCAGTCTGAAGAGGAGTCGATGACGTTGGGAGAAAAAGGTCTCAATTGCAGGAGATTAATCAGAATGAACAACTGGAAAGATGGAAAATTGTGGTCACGGAATGGTGTTATCTGAACTTTTTATTCTTTAGGTGAATTACAAGGTTCTGGGTGATGAGCAAGTCCTGGATGGCCACTGGAGAGGGGGCTGAATGGCACTGACTGAGGAGAATGCTACTGCAGATACAGAGCCTGAGGAGTTGAGAGGCCAGGCCCTCGCTGGGGTTATTTCCTGACCCTATACCTCCCAATCTGGGAGTCAGGGCAAGGGGGCAGAGCTGGAGATCAAGTGATGCAGGAGAGGTGAGGCGCATTTGCTGAGGTGTAGCTTAAGTGTCTGGGTCCCCTGGTCCTGCTGCTACTTGCGTGTGTGTTGTGCGCTTAGTGACTCAGTCATGTCCGACTCTTGGGCCCCTTAGGCTGTAGCCTGCCAGCTCCTCTCTCCATGGGGTTCTCCAGGCAAGAATACTGGAGTGGGTTGCTATTTCCTTCTCCAGGGGATCTTCCTGACCCAGAAACTGAACCCGGGTCTCCTGTCTTGCAGGCAGACTCTACCGACTGAGCTATGAGGGATTGCCACTCAAATCATGTGTGGCCTCTAATAATGAAACCCCTGGTCCCTGATGATCAGTGTTCTCTACCTTAGCTCCTGTCTCCTGGGACATGAAATGCCATCACTAGCCTGACTGATCACTGCTCCTCGTCCTCCAAAAGGGAGGGCTCAGAGATTTTGCGGTAAATCTGTTTCCTTTATCATGCCATTTACTAGGTCTAGTTTGTGGTCACAGTGTATTCACATGGGCTACCAAGAGAGGTTTAAGCCTACTCCCCCAGGAGGTAGCCATCCTTGAGGGCCAATCAGTAGAGGTTCTGCTAGAGATGCTTTCCCTCTCTCATAGGTTCTTCTTTTCACAGGTCTCCCAACCCTCCCAGGGCTGCCCTTATTCCAGATTTCAGAATTTGTATGAGAGTTATTTATAGTCATTATAAGCCTCACTAGGCAATTTCTATCTTTTATGAATAGTATAGGTTCTTGGTATGATTAGAAGAGATGGCATTTTGCATAGAAGAGATGGCTAGACACTATGGTGTCTAGCCTAGTGGAGAAGGTGGAAGAAATTAGTGGCCATCCATGTAGGGCGTCCCTGGTGGCTCAGGTGGTTAAGAATCTGCCTGCAATGTGGGAGGCCTGGGTTTGATCCCTACATCAGGAAGATCCCCTGGAGAAGGGAATGGAAACCCACTCTCATATCCTTGCCTAGGAAAGCCCATGGATGGTGGAGCCTGGTGGGCTACAGTCCATGAGGTCTCAAAGAATTGGACACGACTGAGTGACTAACATGTGGAATATTCCTAATATTCCTACTGCTAAAGATTACAGAACGGTTCTGAACACTATTTGGGGGCATGCCTAACCAGGGCGTCTTAGCTAATGTTATTATTGCTTTTTTTCTGCCAAAGTAAAGAGGATCATTGTAAGCCATATCTAATAACTGCTTGTCTCGACCGTATAGGGATGATCCAAGTGATTAGGGTAGATTTCCCAAGTGCTGAGTGGGGCCAAGTGTGTCTCTGGTGATGTACCTACAGTTCACCACCTCCAATTCACCACCACTTGAGACACATGAACCCCGGCCAGAAAGGCACGCACCTACCACTGCCCCTCTGTCCCAGGAAACTATCACATTGGATTTCACAACAAAACAACTCTCTCTCCAACCTAGAATACCATTTTAATGTACACCATTAAATGCTTCCAGAAATGCACCGAGTAGCCTCAGTACTTGGCCACTATTTGCTTTTCAGCTTTGTCATGTGAAAGGCCAAATAGCTGACAACTCTTGCAGTGTCATTTCTGGCTTCTGTGAAGGCCATATCTAATCACATCTAATCAGAGCAGCAGTGGTGGTAATATCTAAGAAGAGTGTCATTCAGATTTGTAGTTACTACCAAATATTCTCTCTTAGGTATAGGTAAATATTCTAGACGTAACTCAAGGTGAAAAGTCTTCTTATGTGCTTTACACTAAGAGTCTATCAGTCAGTGGGAGGAAATTATATATATATATATATATATATATATGTATATATAATATATCATATAGGCATTATCACAAATACACTCTATGTTTACTGATTGTTAAAGCTATTAATTATATATTGGATTTTTAATATTTAAATAAGTAGAGAACTACTTCGATAGTTAATATATAAATATTGAGAGTATATTATATAGATCACTTTAGGGGAAACAATTTTTCATCCAACAAACATCTCATACATTAAATAATTAGATAAAGCAGAATAATAAATTGTACCAAAATGATTTTTTAAATTTAAATTTATCTATTTATTTGTCTTTAAAAATATTTTTTTAAAATATAAATTTATTTTCATTGGAGGCTAATTACTTTACAATATTTTATTGGTTATGCCACACATCAACATGAATCCACCATGGGCATACACGTGTTCCCCATCCTGAACCCCCTTCCCACCTCCCTCCAGGTTGCAGCACTGTTTTTAATAGCCAGGACATGGATGCAAGCTAGACGTCCATCAGCAGATAAATGGATAAGAAAGCTGTGGTACATATACACAATGGAATATTACTCAGCCATTACAAAGTGATTATTTTTATAAATTTGCTTGATAGAGTGGCACCTATATTAACAAAAATCACCTGTAAGAGCTGAATTGAATGATTTTCCTTCATTTAGGCCACTGCATTTTAAGAGCAAGTCTTAGAAGGGACTCACCAAAGCAGAGTAGAGGGGAGAATGTCAACACTGGTCACTTCATATGTGACAAAAAGAAAAATTCCAAATCATATATAACATGCATGGTATAGCATCATCAATCTGAATATAATCACTTATTATAAGACGTATGAAGGGGAGAAGAAACTGTTAAGGAAAAATAAAGTAGTTCTCTAATATCTTGCTCTTAATCTGATGTCAGTTGAAAGTGAAGACCTCTAAAGAATCATGATGAGGCAGTTCAGTAACCATAGGAGCAACTAAGTAGCAGGCAGTGCTGATAAATTCTTATTCCTGCATGAGAATATCAAATTTAAAAAATTGACTATTAATTATTCATAATACATTTGAAATAATTATTAAATTGATTTGGATAAAAAGTCTAATATTTTTCTGCAGCACCCAAATACATTTTGTGATACTGATACTAAGTGTTCATCTCCACTTGTTCAAATATTATTCTTTAATACTTGTCCATTTGACATTAGCACAAAATGTATATTTGATGTACCCTTAGAGATGCACCTTACGAAGTGATACACTTCAGGCACTCTATCAGACCTAATCCCTTGAATTTATTTGTTACTTCCACTATGTAATCATAAGGAATTTGATGTAGGTCATAAATCGGAATGGTCAAGTGGTTTTCCTAACATTTAAATTAAATCTGAACTTTACAACAATAAGGAGTTCATGATCTGAGCCACAGTCAGCTCGCATGATCTTCTTTTGCTGTCTGTAGAGAACTCCTCCATCTTCAGCTGCAAAGAATGTAATCAATCTGATTTCGGTATTGACCATCTGGTGATATCCACGTACAGAGTCATCTCTTGTGTTTTTGGAAGAGGGTGTTTGCTATGACCAGTGTGTTCTCCTAGCAAAACTGTTAGCCTTTGAACTGCTTCATTTTGTACTCCAAGGTATCTTTTGACTTCCTACTTTTGCATTCCAGTCCCCTGTGATGAAAAGGACATCTTTTTGGGTGTTAGTTCAAGAAGGTCTTATAGGTTTTCAGAGAGCCATTCAGCTTCAGATTCAGCTTCTTTGGCATTAGTACTTGGGGAATAGACTAGGATTACTGTGATACAGAATGGTTTGCCTTGGAAATGAACAGAAAGATCTTTCTGCCATTTTTGAGACTGCACCCAAGTACTGCATTTCAGACTCTTTAGTTGACTATGAGAGCGACTCCATTTTTTCTAAGGGATTTTTGCCCACAGTAGCTGATCTGAATTAAATTCACCCATTCCAGGGCATTTTAGTTCATTGATTCCTAAAATGTCGATGTTCACTCTTGCCATCTCATGTGTGATCACTTCCAATTTACATGATTCATGGACCTAAGATTCCAGGTTCCTATGCAATATTGTTCTTTATAGCATCAGACTTTACTTCCACCACCAGTCATATCTGCAACTGGGCATTGTTTTTGCTTTTGCTCCATATCCACATTCTTTCCAGAGTTATTTCTGCACTCTTCTCCAGTAGCATATTGGACACTTACTGACCTGGGAGTTCATCTTTCAGTGTCCTATCTTTTTGCCTTTTCATACTGTGCATGGGCTTCTCAAGGCAAGAATACTAAAGTGGTTTGCATTTCTCCAGTGGACCACATTTTGTCAGAACTCTCCACTATGACCTGTCCATCTTGGGTGGAACTACAGGGCATGACTCATACTTTCATTGAGTTAGACAAGGCTGTGGTGCGTGTGATCAGTTTGGTTATTTTTCTGTGATTTTGGTTTTCAGTCTATCTGCCTTCTGATGTATAAGGATAAGAAGCTTATGGAAACTTCCTGATGCTAGAGACTGACTGTGGGGGAAACTGGGTCTTGTTCTGATGGGTGGTAGGGGGCGGGTGCATGCTCAGTAAATCTTTAGTCCAATTTTCTGTTGAAGGGTGGGGCTGTGTTCCCTCCCTGTTGTTTAGCCTGAGGCCAAACTATGGTAGGCGTAATGAAGTAATGGCAACCTCTTCGAAAGGACTTGTGCCCCCAGTGTTGTATTCAGTCCTTCTGACCCTGCAGCAGGTCACTGAAGATCCAAAAGCAGAGGAACCACAGATCAAATTGCCACCTGTTGGATCACAGAAAAAGCAAGAGAGTTCCAGGAAAACATCTACTTTTGCTGTATTGACTATGACAGAGACTTTGACTGTGTGGATCATGACAAACTGTGGAAAATTCTTCAAGACATGGGAGTGCCAGGCCACCTTACCTGCCTCCTGAGAAATCTGTATTCAGGTCAAGAAGCAACAGTTAGAACTAGACATGGAACAACAGGCTGGTGCCAAACTGGGAAAGGAGTACGTCAAGGCTATATACTGTTAACCTCTGTTTATTCAACTTCTCTGCAGAGTACATCATGCAAAATGCTGGCTGGATGAAGCAAAAGCTGGAATCAAGATTGCAGGGAGAAATATCAATAATTTCAGATACACAGATGACACCTCCCTTATAGCAGAAAGTGAAGAACTAAAGAGTCTCTTGATGAAAGTGAAAGAGAAGAGTGAAAAAGCTGGCTTAAAACTCAACATTCAGAAAATGAAGATCATGGCATCTGGTCCTATCACTTCATGACAAACAGATGGGGGAACAATGGAAACAGTGACAGACTTTATTTTTGGGGGGCTCTAAAATCTCTGTAGATGTGACTGCAGCCATGAAATTAAAAGATGCTTGTTCCTCGGAAAAAAACTATGACCAACCTAGACTACCTATTAAGAAACAGAGACATTACTTTGCTGACAAAAGTCCAATCTAGTCAAAGCTATTGTTTTTCCAATAGTCATGTATGGATATGAAAGTTGTAACATAAAGAAAGCTGAGCCTCGAAGAACTAATGCTTTTGAACTGTGGTGCAGGTGAAGACTCTTGAGAGTTCCTTGGAATGCAAGGAGATCAAACCAGTCAATGCTAAAGGAAATCAATCCTGAATATGCACAGAAGGACTGAGGCTAAAGCTGAAGCTCCAATTCTTTGGCCACCTGATGCTCAGAACTGACTCATTGGAAAAGACCCTGATGCTGGGAAAAATTGAAGGTAGGACAAGGGGACTGAGGATGAGATGGTTGGCTGGCACCACCGACTGGTTGAACATGAGTTTGAACAATGTCCAGTAGTTGGTGATTGTTAAGGGACCAGACCTGAGCCATGACAGGCTCAACAAGCTATACTAAGCCTAAGATTCAGATTCTTGTAAAACCTGAGTCATGATTCCGGGGAACCACACCCTGAGAAAGTCCCCAGTGGAGCCAAACCTGAGCCAATCCGGATAGGGATGTGGGGTTTGAAAATGGCGCGCGTGTACAGCTCAGCCAGTCATTACCCACCAGCTGTACTAAGAACCGCCTGTATAAAAGCAGCTGTGATTCAGAGCTCGGGGCTCTCATAAGGCTCCACTGTGCTGGATGAGACGGGAGCCATAGCTCGAGCTAGCAATAAAACCCCTTTATGCTTTTGCATTGCTGTGGACGTCTTATTTCTCTCAGTTTTGGGGACTCGGACTTCGAGCATAACAGTGATGGACAGAGGAGACTGGCATGCTGCAGTCCACGGGGTTGCAAAGATTCAGGTATAACTGAGTTATTGAACTGAACTGAACTTGTGTATATGCAGAATGCCACTGTGGTGAGTCCAAAATAACGTTCAATGACTTTTGTTCTTGCAACACCTAAAGGTTTGGGCTGGGGCAAAGGTGAGGCAAATGAAGCACCCATCTTTGGCATAAAACTTAAGGCAGCATCAACAACCTGATAATCACAACAAGTAACATTATAGTGCAATGTTTAAAAAAATAAAAATTATTGCATGAAGCCTTATGGTGAACAGCTCTGTAGAAGAATACAAATTAGTCTCACTCCTGCTCTAGTATATGACATCGTTGCATTACTATGACTAAAACAAGTGTATATATCTATCTTTGGATACAGTTCTTGGGTCACAACTCCCCAAACCTTTGGAATTTCCTTAGCGATAAGAGCAATGGGAGAATCTTTTGCTATAATATTTGGTCTGTTGCCCTTAGTTCCTGAAATGGCCACTGAGCCATAAAGGTGAAATTGTTGTCATTATTCATAACAAGTCCCTTTTTGTCATACCTGAATTTATTTTAATGAAGTTGTTACAGGAAACATTGACTGACACTGCCCACCATGGCCAGCACCATAGTAAACACTGGCATGCATTATTTTAGGACAGGAGTTACTAGTAAGGAACACGGAACCAAAAAGATGCCACCAACCAGAAGAATTTGGGAAGGGTCAAAAGGAGATGCCACCTGTCCTACCAACCTCCCAGAATCCTCCTCACCGGAATCCATCTTGGCTGAACAATATGTGTACCATCAGGAAGGACACTGAGTCAGAATGACTGGCCAGAGACAAACTGGGAAACTAATCCCATCACCATAAAAATCTGAGACCGAACCATGTGCCAGGGCAGTCCTCCTGGCTTCCCTTACACTCCTGCTCTCCGCCCAGGTTCCTCTTCCCAATAAATGTCTTGCTTGTCAACTCTGGTGGGACTCTTTGCTGTGACTGACATCCTGACCACTTGGGGTACTCAGGAACCAGCTTGCCCAATGATGAACCAAACCCCGTGGCCACAACTGGGACTCCTGAAATGGACTGACCAGAATGCCCCTACTGGGCAAGGAACAAGAGACTTTATTTGGCCTTTGTCTCCTTCCCTCTCGGTTTCTTCTTCTTAACCCTCCTATTCTACTGTGTTTTCTTGTCCTCTTGTATTTTGGACTCAGGAACCTGGTTAAAGAGTCTCAGCCTGAGCTGAGGGTTCGAGGCGGATCACCTCTGGTGTTGACAGAGAGCTCAAATTCTGGTTCTGGTTTGTTCTGGATACTAGTAGGGCTGAGTTCCAGTCCCTCCTTCTTGGAAGCCCAGGAAAAAGCCCCGTAATGCCTGGGCATCTGCACGTGGCAAGAGACATCTGTAAGTCCACCTCGTTTGCCTCCCTTCCCACCTCCTTTCTTCCTCCTCTTCTTTCAACCTTGTCTCCTTTGCTCCATTTGCAATCACTGAAGTCCTGAGATATTTCCATTTACTCTGTAAATACAGAATCTGAAGTTCTGTGGCTCCACAGGAGGTTTTCTGAGAGACTGTAATCTTGTATTTAAGGGAGTATCTGATTGGGACTGCCAGGCCTGTGTGTGTGTTTTCTACTTTGTGTTCTCTGTAGTGATTTGAGATGCCTATTCTGTTTTGTGAAATGGGATAACATTATGTGGTCACCATTTTTTTTTTTAATCTCAGAGAAAGTTGATTTAGGTAAAAGTCTTAAAAACTGGTTCCCCAAATGGTTCTTGCTATATATACAGTTAGTAAAAGCAAGCTTGATCTTATAAACTAATGAATTTAATACTGTGATATCTGATTCATGACTAAATTTCGAAAATGAAGCTAGATCTCTCATTGTATCTGTCTGGACATAAGTATGTCTCAGTACGTGACTTCATCCTTGGATAATATTGTTGAGGTTAAGTTGTAAATGAGCTCTATTTAATTTGTTTAAAGAAAAGTAAGCACTTACAAATCAAACAATTCTAAATACAAGAGAAATTATATTAAATGAATTTTATGTTCACATGAACTGGGAAATATTCAGTATTAAATTAATCTGTTATTAATGTTTATTTGCTTATCTAATTAACATAGACGTCTCTTTAGAACTATCAGAATTAAACGTAATACTTATGTTGTACCTAAGTTTGTTGCTGTTATTTAGTTGCTAAGTCATGTCCAACTCTTTGCAACCCTATGGAATGCAGCATGACAGGTTTTCCTGTCCTTCACTATCTCCTGGAGTTTGTTCAAATTCATGTCCATTGAGTCAATGATGCCATCCAACCATCTCATCCTCTGCTGCCTCCTTCTTCTCCTGCCCTCAATCTTTTGTAGCATCAGAGTCTTTTCCCATGAGTCCGCTCTTCACATCACTTGGCCAAAGTATTGGAACTTCAGCTTCAGCATCAGTCCTTCCAATGAATATTCAGGACTGATTTCCTTTAGAGTTGAGTGGTTTGACCTCCTTTCACTCCAAGGGTATCTCAAGAGTCTTCTCCAGCACCACAGTTTGAAAACATCTATTCTTTTGTGCTCAGTTCTGTTCTGTTCATTCACTCAGCTTTGTCCGACTCTTTGCAACTGCATGAATTGCAGCACGCCAGGCCTCCCTGTCCATCACCAACTCCCTGAGCTTATTCAAACTGATGTCCTTCGAGTTGGTGATGCCATCCAGTCATCTCATCCTCTGTCGTCCCCGTCTCCTGCCCCCAACCCCTCCTGGCATCAGGGTCTTTTCCAATGAGTCAGCTCCATGCATTAGGTGGCTAAGGTATTGGGGTTTCAGACTGGTTGGATCTCCTTGCAGTCTAAGTGACTCTCAAGAGTCTTCTCCAGCACCACAGTTCAAAAGCATCAATTCTTCAGCACTCAGCTTTCTTCAAAGTCCAACTCTCACATCTATACATGACCAATGGAAAAACCATAGCCTTGACTAGACGGACCTTTGTTGGCAAAGTAATGTCTCTGCTTTTTAATATGCTATCTAGTTTGCTCATAACTTTCTTTCTAGAGAGTAAGCATATTTTAATTTCATGGTGGCAATCACCATCTGCAGTGGTTTTGGATACCCAAAAATAAAGTCTGACACTGTTTCCACTGTTTTCCCATCTATTTCCCATGAAGTGATGGGACCAGATGACATGATCTTCGTTTTCTGAATGTTGAGCTTTGAGCCAACTTTTTCACTCTTTTCTTTCACTTTCATCAAGAGGCTCTTTAGTTCTTATTCACTTTCTGCCATACGGGTGGTATCATCTGCATATCTGAGGTTATTGATATTTCTCCTGGCAATTTTGATTCCAGCTTGTGGTTCCTCTACCCCAGCGTTTCTCATGATGTACTCTGCATAGAATTTAAATAAGTAGGGTGACAATATACAGCCTTGACATAGTCCTTTTCCTATTTGGAGCCAGTCTGTTGTTCCATGTCCAGTTCTAACTGTTGCTTCCTGATCTGCATATAGGTTTCTCAAGAGGCAGGTCAAGTGGTCTGGTATGCCCATCTCTTGAAGAATTTTCCACAGTTTATTGTGATCCACACAAAAGCTTTGGCATAGTCAATAAAGCAGAAATAGATGTTTTTCTGGAACTCTCTTGCTTTTTCCATGATCCAGCAGATGTTGGCAATTTGATCTGTGGTTCCTCTGCCTTTTCTAAAACTGACTTGAACATCTGGAAGTTCATGGTTCACATATTGCTGAAGACTGACTTGGAGAATTTTGAACATTATTTTACTAGCATGTGAGATGAATGCAATTGTGCAGTATTTCGAGCATTCTTTGGCATTGCCTTACCTTAGGATTGGAATGAAAACCAACCTTTCCCAGTCCTGTGGCCACTGCTGAGTTTTCCAAATTTGCTGGCATATTGAGTGGAGCACTTTCACAGCATCATCTTTCAGGATTTGAAATAGCTCAACTGAAATTACATCACTTCCACTAGCTTTGTTCATAATGATGCTTTCTAAGGCCTACTTGACTTCACATTCCGAATGTCTGGCTCTAGGTGATTGATCACAGCATTGTGATTATCTTGGTCATGAAGATCTTTTTTGTACAGTTCTCTTGTGTATTCTTGCCACCTCTTCTTAATATCTTCTGCTTCTGTTAGGTCCAGACCATTTCTGTCCTTTATTGAGCCTGTCATTGCATGAAATATTCCCTTGGTATCTCTAATTTTCTTGAGGCGATCTCTAGTCTCTCCCATTCTGTTCTTTTCCTGTATTTCTTTGCATTGATTGCTGAGGATGGCTTTCTTATCTCTCCTTGCTATTCTTTGGAACTCTGCATTCAGATGATCGTATCTTTCCTTTTATCCTTTGTTTTTCACTTCTCTTCTTTTCACATCTATTTATAAGGCCTCCTCAGACAGCCATTTTGCTTTGTTGCATTGCTTTTCCATGGGGATGGTCTTGATTCCTGTCTCCTGTACAATGTCACGAACCTCCATCCATAGTTCATCAGGCACTCTGTCTATCATATCTAGTCCTTCTTTATAGTTCAACTTTCACATTTATACTACATTTAAGGCTACTAAGAAAACCATAGCTTTGGCTATACAGACATTTCTTGGAAAAGTGATGCCTTTGCTTTTTAATACACTGTCTAGGTTGGTCATAACTGTCAAGGAAGCAAACATTTTTAATTTCATGGCTGCAGTCACAATCTGCAGTGATTTTGAAGCCCAAGAAAATAAAATCTGTCAGTGCTTCTACATTTTCCCCCTTCTATTTGCCATGAAGTGATTGGACCAGATACCCTATCTTTGTTTTCTTTCTTGTTGAATTTTAAGGCAGCTTTTTACTCTCCTCTTTCCCTCTCATCAAGAGGCTTAGTTCCTCTTCAATTCCTGCCATTAGTGTGTTATCATCTGCATACCCAAGGTTGCTGCTGTTTCTCCCAGTAAACATGGACATCACCAGATGGTAGACACTGAAATCAGATTGATTATATTATTTGCAGCCAAAAATGGAGAAGCTCTATACAGTCAGCAGAAACAAGACCAGGAGCTCACTGTGCCTCAGATCATGAACTCCTTATTGCCAAATTCACACTGAAATGGAAGAAAGGGGAGAAAACCACTAGACCATTCAGGTATGACCAAATCAAATCCCTTATGACTATACAGTGGAAGTGAGAAATAGATTTAAGGGAACAGATCTGATAGAGTGCCAGATGAACTATGGACAGAGGTTTATGACATTGTACAGGACAGGAATCAAGACCATTCCCATGGAAAAGCAATGCAACAAAGCAAAATGACTGTCTGATGAGGGCTTACAAATAGCTGTGAAAAGAAGAGAGGTGAAAAGCAAAGGAGGAAAGAAAAGATATACCCACTTGAATGCAGAGTTTCAAAGAATAGCAAGGAGAGATAAGAAAGCTTTCCTCAACAATCAGTGGAAAAAAATAGAGGAAAACATTAGAATGGGAAAGACTAGAGATCTCTTCAAGAAAATTAGAGATACCAAGGAAATATTTCATGCAAAAATGGGCTCAGTAATGGACAGAAATGGTAGGGACCTAACAGAAGCAGAAGATATTAAGAAGAGGTGGCAAGAATACACCGAAGAACTGTACAAAAAGATCTTCACGACCAGGATAATCACAGTGCTGTGATCACTCACCTAGAGCCAGACATCTTGGAATGTGAAGTCAAGTAGGCCTTAGAAAGCATCATTATGAACAAAGCTAATAGAGATGATGGAATTCCAGTGGAGCTATTTCAAATCCTGAAAGATGATGCTGTGAAAGTGGTGCACTCAATATGCCAGCAAATTTGGAAAACTCAGCAGTGGCCACAGGACTGGAAAAGGTCAGTTTTCATTCCAAACCCAAAGAAAGGCAGTGCCAAAGAATGCTCAAACTACCACACAATTGTACTTGTCTCACATGCTAGTAAAGTAATGCTTAAAATTCTCCAAGCCAGGCTTCAGCAGTATGCTAACAGTGCACTTCCAGATGTTCAAGTCAGTTTTAGAAAAGGCAGAGGAATCACAGATCAAATTGCCAACATCCTCTGGATCATGGAAAAAGCAAGAAAGTTCCAGAAAAACATCTATTTCTGCTTTACTGACTATGCCAAAGCCTTTGACTGTGTGGATCACAATAAACTGTGGAAAATTCTTCAAGAGATGGGCATACCAGACCACTTGACCTGCCTCTTGAGAAACCTATATGCAGATCAGGAAGCAACAGTTAGAACTGGACATGGAACAACAGACTGGCTCCAAATAGGAAAAAGAGTACGTCAAGGCTGTATATTGTCATCCTGCTTATTTAACTTATATGCGGAGTACATCATGAGAAACACCTGGCTGGTCGAAGTACAAGCTGGAATCAAGATTGCTGGGAGAAATATCAATAACCTCAGATATGCAGATGATACCACCCGTATGGCCGAAAGTGAATAAGAATTTAAAGAGCCTCTTGATGAAAGTGAAAGTGGAGACTGAAAAAGTTGGCTCAAAGCTCAACATTCAGAAAACGAAGATCATGTCATCTGGTCCCATCACTTCATGGCAGATAGATGGGAAAACAGTGGAAACAGTGACTGACTTTATTTTTCTGGGCTCCAAAATCACTGCAGATGGTGATCGCAGCCATGAAATTAAAAGGCGCTTACTCCTTGGAAGGAAAGTTATGAGCAAACTAGATAGCATATTAAAAAGCAGAGACATTACTTTGCCAACAAAGGTCTGTCTAGTCAAGGCTATGGTTTTTCCAATGGTCATGTATGGATGTGAGCATTGTACTGTGAAGAAAGCTGAGCACCAAAGAATTGATGTTTTTGAACTATAGTGTTGGAGAAGACTCTTGAGAGTCCCTTGGACTGCAAGGAGATCCAACCAGTCCATCCTACAGGAGATCAGTCCTGGGTGTTCATTGGAAGGACTGATGTTGAAGCTGATTCTCCAATACTTCAGCCACCTGATGCGAAGAGCTGACTCATTTGAAAAGACCCTGATGCTAGGAGACATTGAGGGAAGGAGGAGTAGGGGACGACAGAGGATGAGATGGATGATTGGATGGCATCATCGACTCAATGGACATGGATTTGGGTGGACTCCGGCAGTTGGTGAAGGACAGCGAGGCCTGGCGTGCTACGGTTCATGGGGTTGCAAAAAGTCTGACATGACTGAGCAACTGAACTGAACTGAATCTTGATTCCAGCTTGTGATTCATCCAGCACAACATTTTATTTTATATACTCTGCATATCAGTTAAATAAGCAAGGTAACAATGTGCAGCCTTGTTGTACTCCTTTCCCAACTTTGAACCAGTCAGTTGTTTCACGTCTAGTTCTAACTGTTGCTTCTTGACCTGCACATAGGTTTCTCAGGAGATAGGTAAAGTGATTGTGTACTCCCATCTCTGGAAGAATTTTGTGCAGTTTGTTGTGATTCACACAGTCGAAAGTTTTAGCATAGTCAATGAAGCAAAAGTAGTTTTTCTGAAATTGTCTTGCTTTTTCTATGAGCCAATGGATTTTGGCAATTTGATCTCTAGTTCCTATGCTTTTTAAAATCCAGCTTATACATCTGGAAGCTCTTGCTTCACAAACTGTTGAAGCCTAGCTTGAAGGATTTTTAACATAACTTCACTAGCATGTGAAATGAGCACAAGTGTACAGTAGTTTGAGTGTTCTTTGACATTTCCCTTCTTTGGAATAGGAGTGAAAACTGACCTTTTCAGTCTTGGGACCACTGCTGAGTTTTCCAAATTTGCTGACATAGTGACTGTAGTATTTTAAGAGCATTATCTTTTAGGATTTGAAATCATTCAGCTGGAATTCCACTATCTCCTCTCACTTTGTTCATAGTGATGATTCCTAAGGCCCACTTGACTGCACACTCCAAGGTGTCTGGCTCTAGGTGAGTGACCACACCACTGTGGTTATCCTGGTCATTAAGACCTTTTGTATAGTTCTTTTGTATATTCCTGCCACCTCTTTTTAATCTCTTCTGCTTCTTTTAGGTCCTTACCATTTCTGTCCTTTATCGTGCCCATCCTTGCATGAAATATCCCTTGATATTGCCACTTTTCTTGAAGAGATTTCTAGTCTTTCTGATTCTATTGTTTTTCTCTACTTTTTGCACTGTTCATTGAAGTAGGCTTTCTTATCTCTCCTTGCTATTCTCTGGAACTCTGCATTCAGTTAAGTATATCTTTCTTTTTCTCTTTTTGTGCTTTGGTTCTCTTCTTTTCTCAGCTATTTGTAAGGCCTCTTCAGACAACCACTTTGTCTTCTTACATTTCTTTTTCTTTGGGATGGTTTTGGTCACTCTCTCCTATAAATGTTATGAACCTCTGTCCATATTTCTCTAGGCACTCTGTCTATCATATCTAATCCTTTGAATCTATTCTTCATTTCTACTGTGTAATCACAAGGGATTTAATTTAGGTTATACCTGAATGGCCTAGTGGTTTTCCCTACTTTCTTCAATTTAAGTGCCTGAATTTTGTGATCATAGGCTGATGGTCCAAGCCACAGTCAGTTCCAGGTCTTGTTTTAGCTGATTGAATAAAACTTCTCCATCTTTAGTTGCAAAGAATATAACCAATCTGATTTTGATATTGACCACCTGGTGATATCCATATGTAGAGTTGTCTTTTGTGTTGTTGGAAAAGGGTGTTTGCTATGACCAATGGAATCTCTTGACAAAACTCTGTAAGCTTTGCCCTAAATCATTTTGTACTCCAAGGCTAAACTTGCCTGTTATTCATCTCTTGAGTTTCTACTTTTATACTCCAATTCCCTATGATGAAAAGGATGTCTTTTTTTTTTTTTAATGTTAGTTCTAGAAGGTCTTGTAGGTCTTCATAGAACTGGTCAAGTTCAGTTTCTTCAGCATCAGTGGTTGGGACCTTTAGTTGGAATAACTGCCAACAAGAAAAGGAACTCATTTGAGGGTGGGGGGACACTTAAGGAAACTAAGATATACGTTTTCAATAAAAGAAGATGTAAGGAATGTAAAAAGTATTGAAAAGAGTTATGCCTGATTAGGATTTTCTATCATTGGATTGAATTTAGTTGGGTAAATGGATTTTGTTAAGAATGGGCTGGAATAAAACAGGATTTGATTTCTCCCTCCAAAGTATTCTTACAATGCTGCTTTCGACAACAGGTTGAGTATTCCGCTGCCTTTAAATGATCTGCATTTGCTTTTAAGGTCTCACGTTACATTGGTTAAGGAAAAAGTTTTGTCTTACCATGACTGAAGATCTTATTTAACCAAGTGTTTTAAAACTTTTTGACAGACTTCCAAAATATCAAATTTTTGATTTCCAGCTAGGTCTGGGATACTTTAGAGGTATCTTAAAGAGAAATACTTGACTTGGATTATTTGGTATGTTAAGTTAAATCTAATTAATTTTAATTCTTGTTGCTGTAACCAAGTTCTGATTACACTGTAATCAAGTGTTTAACCATGTCTTTTAAGTCTTTTGTCATTTATAGACACTTTTGTACTTTGGTGCTGTTCCCAATAAGCACTTCATCATCAAGCGGATTCATAGAAAGGCTGTGGAAGCAGTCACAACAGTTCCACATCAAGATGATGTCTATGTGGGGATTGTAGCCCACACAGATTAAAGCAAGGAGCTACCTGCCCCCGGGGGCCCCTAGGAGGGGAGGGCGCAGGGTACAACCTTTAAAAGAATGATGTAGACATAGGATATTATAAAAACTGGTTAGAACCAACTAGGTCCAAGATGACAGTCGACTTTCACTAGACTTTGAGCCTCAGTATATACTCACTGTAACATATCAGCAAACTAAGTGACATGTCCACCAGTCCTGGCTAAGTGACTAACCATTGTTTCACAGTGATCTGTGATCCTATATGACTGAGTGTTCTAAACCCTTTTGTTATTTTTTTCTGACAAAACTTCCCAGATCAAATTGTAACGAAGTTTCTTTGACCTTTAGTTAACTTTGGGATTCTACAAAGGTTCCTAAAATATTCCAAAAAGAGATATCAAACTATTAATGTTAATTAGGTTTATTTGGTACTTTAAACTACATAGGAAGCATTGTCAAATGAGTAATAAATCCTGGTTATATTGTATGGTAAATGATACTAATATAGATATTCTACTGGTCATATCAGTCAGTTGGCTCAGTCGCTTAGTCATGTCCAACTCTTTGTGACCCCATGGACTGAAGCACTTCAGGCCTCCCTGTCCATCACCAACTCCCTGAGTTTACTCAAACTCATGTCCATTCAGTCAGTGATGCCATCCAATCATCTCATCCTCTGTCATCCCCTTGTGCTCCTGCCCTCAATCTTTCCCAGCATCAGGGTCTTTTCAAATGAGTCAGCTCTTCGCATCAGGTGGCCAAATTATTGAAGTTTCAGCTTCACCATTAGTCCTTCCAATGAACACCCAGGACTGATTTCCTTTAGGATGGACTGGTTGGATCTCCTTGCAGTCCAAGGGACTCTCAAGAGTCTTCTCCAACACCACAGTTCAAAAGCATCAATTCTTCAGCACTCAGCTTTCTTTATAGTCCAACTCTCACATAGTCCAACTCTCACTGCTTATATAGAATTCTTAAATATGTCCTGGTAAATTGTTATCAATCATAATTCTAGGTATTATATGAAAGTATTGTATGTCACAGCAGTAACCAAGTTATTTTATCTGTTGCATTGTAATCAGATTTAAATATGCCTGCATAAGTTTTTTGTCATTAAAGACAGTTATTGTTTTATTCTGTCGCCTTTGCAAAAATGATTCCTCTTTAAGAATAGTTACAGAAGGAACTTTTGGATAAATACACATTTCTTACTTTCAGACTATAGTGCTAAACTGGATTAGATGCCCCATGACTGGTGACCAAGGAGGTATACGTACTGGAAAAGATTTAAAGGACTCTCTCCAACCTGCAGGGGAGGACCCTTATCAGGTATTCTTAATTATCTCATGCACAGTAAAACTGAAGGAAATTGACTCTTGAATTAACTTCCACTCACTGGAATGGGTGGAAGGGCCCCTGCACTGGCCTGGCCCATAGAGAAGGTGGCTGGTCTCACGTTTACTTTAAAATGACTCTCAAACAGAGAAGAAACTACATTCACACCAGGATAAGAAAAAGACGACAGCAGAAGTAGACAGATCCTCAGCGTGACCTGTATGACCATTTATGATGTTTTCTTGTCTTCTTGGACCTTTGCATATGAATCAAATGTTATTCTATCATAGGCATGATTCTATGCTAGTTTTAGAAATCAACTGAATTGTTGGGTTTGTGGCCAATTACCTGTGTCTAGCACTTGGCTACCTTTGCGAATTTCTGCACTCCAAGGCTAGCCCTGAGGAAATTTACTTTAAAAGGAAAATTATCACCGTGATCAGGTCACTATTGATATTACCAGGTGAAATCCTCTCACCTGGTCAATTAAAAATATCTACTTTGACCCTGACCATAAATATGAGTTTTTCTCTATTACTCAAGCTCAATCAGCAACAAGGGAAGTTTCAGCTAATGAAACCTCCCACAATTATGGGATGGATTTATGTGGCTAACACCAGACTGTGCAATTTATGTTTAAAGTCTCCTGTATGTTGTGAACAATTAATTCATACTAAGGATAATCAGTCTAGTAAAGCTAGGAAAATTATGTGTGCCTTATGGGCAATGTCAATAATATACATAATTTCCCTAGAAGGTGAGTACTGGTACAGAATAGACTAAGTCAGATGACCTAGGATATTAATGGGCTACACCTAATGGAAGTTCTTGGCTTACTTCTTACTTATGACTTTGCTAACATTACTAGTTATATTATTTGTATTTCATCCATTTTACAAAATTGCTGTTTCTTTCATTACCAGATGTGCGACTGAGCCTCTGATATGAGATCTGTGATTGCAACAGTATGACTCTAGATACAGGAAGAAGCAACAAGAGGGAATGTTCTCCTGGGCCATAAGAGGCTAATATAGACAAGTGGATGCTGTTCTTTGGCCTAACCCAGTAACAGCACACTGAGTAGCCTATCAGTGAAATCTTTGCCAGACCTGGGAATGAGCATTCCCAGCACCATGGGACAAGATGGTCATGAAATGCGCCCCCCTCAAACCATGGTAGTTTGTGACCATAAAGGGGCCCTGCCAACTGGAAACTGCACTTGCCATCTAGCTTTAAAAGGTTAAATCGTGGCCACTTCAGCTGCTGACTTTCAACATCCCTGAAAGGAGTTCAGGGTGGAGATCAGGAATGAGCTCTCTGTGTTCTGGAAAAAACTGGCTGAACAGGCCTTCATATAGTTAGATATTTTCAGGAGAAGATTTTTATGAGTCCCAATTCTTGCATCTTCTCATTCCTAGAGAAATGCTAACACTGTTAACAGTGACATCTGCTTTGGTTATTAAAGTGACTATTACAATTAAAAGTCAAAATGGAGCAGCTATGGCTCAGACACCCAAGGAAATAGCTAGGTGATATTATGGGTATAAACCAGACAAGTTCTTTACAGGAGCTTGAGTTTTCAGAGCTGTGTCAGCAGATGTCACTGGTCATTCTCAAAACGATGTCTGCTGGCAGCTAGTAACTGCAACCTTTCTTTTTAAAGTTCTCCTCTTGTAACTATTACATTTCTAAACAAAGAAATTGCTTTAGGTCATACATTAACAAAATACAGAGACATGTATTGGCACCCCACTCTAGTACTTTTGCCTGGAAAATCCAATGGATGGAGGAGCCTGGTAGGCTGCAGTCCATGGGGTCGCTAAGAGTCGGACACGACTGAGCGACTTCCCTTTCACTTTTCACTTTCATGCACTGGAGAAGGAAATGGCAACCCACTCCAGTGTTCTTGCCTGGAGAATCCCAGGGACGGGGAAGCCTGGTGGGCTGCTGTCTATGGGGTCGCATAGAGTCGGACATGACTGAAGCGACTTAGCAACAGCAGCACTTGTTATCTATATGTTAATACTACATTAAGAGTTAAAACCTACTTACATAAAACTAGTAAAAGCCTACTTGGCTACAAGTCTTCCCCAAGTGCCTGACCCAGACTGGGCTTTAGGCTTATTCTTCTGAAAATAAATGAGATTTATTTTGTCTATTAAAAGTCCAGTTATCACTCCTCCACCTACTTCTAGTTGGGTCTATTACCTAAATGGCAGATCTTGGGATTGAAATTTTAATCATACAAGACTCATACTCAGGACTTAGAGTTCACATACTTCCAGTTCAATGTCTATTCTCCAACTGAGGCAGCACTGTGCCCTATTTTGATGGGAAGCTGTTGCCCAGTTCCCTGAATTAAAACTGAGCCGGACCCTGGGGCTCTGGTGTACAGATCCTTTCTGAATCCTCCATTTATTGTTTGTAGAATATAGGCTTCATTCACTCCTCGACCTTTCCTGAGTTCCAAAGGGCCATCTCAAAGAGTTGCTCATCAGGAAAGGGAGGGGTGCAGAAACAGAGGAGGAGCAGTCAAATGGTGGTGTAGACTTGGGGCAGGGTCCTGGTTCCTACTCAAGGAATATGCCTATGGTTATCTTTGAGTCCTTCTGTAGAACTGGGCCCCCACTCAGGTGGAAGATGGTGACTTCAGACTGAGTTCAAGATTCCTGTAGCACGGCTCTGTTACCTCACCACCAGCCAATCAGGAGAAAGTCACACATCTTGCAGCCCTTATCCCAAATCTTGCCTTCCTTTTCTGGGCTCTTGTTAGCTTTCCTGTTTGGCTCCTGTCTGTTTCATCTCCAACTGAAACCAACAGTTTCAAGCTAAATTGCTGTTATCAAGAGGGTGAATGCTGGTTTCAGGCACAAAATACCTTGATTTAGATCAGAGAGAGAGAGTCTTCTGCTCTACTAGGCAGGACTACAGCCAGTTTCAGCTGGAAGTAGTAGTAGAAAAAAGAGACTGCCACCCTAAATCCCAACAGATGTCTTGAATATGAAGTCTCTCACTGGGGAGTTGTTAAGGGAAACACTGAAACCACCCACCCAGGCCAGTTAACATAGTAACCATTTGTGTGAATTATTTTATGACAAAAGGTTCCAATAAGGAACACAAAACTAACAAGCTACCACCAACCGGAAGAATTCAGGAAAGGTCAAAAGGAGACACCACATGTCCTACTGATCTCCCAGTATTTATCCTCTTTAGTGGAATTCATCTTGGCTGAACAATCTGTGCACCACCAGAAAGGGCCCTGAGTAAGAATAAGTGGCCACAGACAACCTGGGTATGATAATCCTATTACCATAAAACCAGAAAGTGCAAACCACACAACAGAGCAGGCTTCCTGGGGTCTCTTTCCCTCCAGTTCTCCACCCGGGTGCCCCTTCCAAATAAAGTATCTTGCTTTGTCAGCATGTGTGCCTCCTTGCACAATTTATTTCCAATTGTTAGACAAGAGCGCCCTTTGAGGCCCTGGAAGAGTCTCCCTTCCTGCAACAAAGTGACTTTTGGAAAGTCTCTAAGGATAGGGGCTGGTTGCCAGGGGAACCAAACATGTGATTATAGAGTTTGAACTTTTAGCCCCATCCCCCAATCTCAGGGGAGAGGAGGGAAGGGAGGCTGGAGATTAAGTTTAGTTACAATGACCAGTTATTTAATCAGTCATGCCTATGTAATAAAGCCACCATAAAAACCCCAAAAGGATAGATGTGGTTCAGAGAGCGTGTGTGTTGGTGAATACACAGATTCAGCGAGAGGCATGGAAGCACTCTTTCCCTTCCCATGTACACTGCACTGTGTAACTTTTCCATCTGGCTGTTTCTGAATTATACCCTTTTCTAATAAACCAGGAATATAGGAAGTAAAAGGTTTTCCTGAGTTCTATGAGCTACTCTAAAAAATAAGTTGAACTTGAGGAAGGGATCATGGGAACCTTAGATTTATGGCCAGATGTCCTGAAGCACTGGATCTGTGATTGATGTCGAAAGGTGGTGAGAGAGTTAAAGCTTAGAGCCCTTTAAGGAGGAGGTGCACATTCCTGCTCATACTTTCCTTAGGCCTTGTGAAACGAGGTATCTTGCCTGAGAACTGGCTTTTCTTTCGAAGCTAACGATCTTTAGAAGCAAAGAATTGGACAGACTGAGTGACTGAACTGAACTGATCAGACAGCACAATGTCTTAGTCATAGAAATGCTTTTCTTAGACTCTATTTTAATGACTATAATTGTAACAAATCTTGCCTGGGAATCTGTTCCTCCAGACTTGTACCCCTGATTTCACAGCAACTGTATATCTCTCCCAGAGACATTTCTCAGAACCAGTTCTTCCTGGCTGATCTTGTGCTGAAGTTATCTCAAGATGTATGCCTTGGGAAAGGGTCTGGTGAAACTTGTACAGCCTTGACATTCCTTTTATCTATTCTCAGCAGCCAGTTGAAAAGTGTATGATGCCCTGCTTAAACTAGTGAGGCTGGGTCCGCTTCCAGTGCCTTTTGCTCGTGGCTTTCTCTATCTTTTCACTCTAATAAAACGTTGTTACACAAAGCTCTGAGCAACTGAGACTGTGTCTTTTGAGTCCCAGAGTGAAATTTTCTCCTTCGGAGACCATGAATGGATACTGGTACCATTCACAGTAGGCTATCACTATCAGTGGGAAGGAGCCTAGTAGGATTGAGTCCTTAATCTAAGAGATCTGTTACTATTGACAGGTAGATAAGAGTCAGAATTGAACTGAGTTGGAGGATATCCAGTTGGTGCTGAGAATCACATGATGTGTAGAAGTTTCAGCAGTGAATTAGCATTGTAGTAAAGTACTGGGAGTAGTGGAAATAGAGGAGTTGTTTTTCCTTAGTAGAAAATAATACAGATTAGTCTTATTCCTGCTCATCTATATGCTGATATCATCTAGAGAAAAATAAACTCGCCAGTACTTGCTGGTTATGTCCTGCCTCTGTAGAAATTTCTGTGAGATGTTCAGTTCAGTCCAGTTCAGTCGCTCAGTCGTGTCTGACTCTTTGCAACCCCATGAATCGCAGCACGCCAGGCCTCCCTGTCCATCACCAACTCTGGGAGTTCACTCAGACTCACGTCCATCGAGTCAGTGATGCCATCCAGCCATCTCATCCTCTGTCGTCCCCTTCTCCTCCTGCCCCCAATCCCTCCCAGCATCAGAGTCTTTTCCAATGAGTCAACTCTTTGCATGAGATGTAATACATGCTACTTAAAGCAGAAGACAGCAGCCATCAGAAAGAAAGGACTGGCTGACAATTCCTTGTTAGTTAACATTTTGAAACTAGAAAAAGCATGATGTAACATTGTTGCCTAGAATAAGTAACGTAATTTATTATATAAATTTAAGTACCTTAAATATACTTCCAAAGAAGTTCCTGGTTTGAAAAGTAACAACAATAATACAAATAAATAAGTAAGACTGAAGAAAGAACATGAACAATGCTAAAGAAGGAAACACTTTTGGAACATGAAAACCAGAAATAAAAAGTCTCCTCAAATTATTTTAAACAATAATTGATGACTAAATCCACAAATATGGCCACCAGTTTTTGTAAGCAAGACTGATTATAATTTTTAAATGAACGATACTGCAATTTCTAATAAATTGCTATGCTACGTTCAGTGTAATGTTAAGAATACAGAATCTGGAATTCACCGTCAATTCAAATTGTGGGTCTTCCATTTACCTGCTGTGTGTCCTAACCTTTGTGTGTCTCAACTGGCTTCCGCGGTGGCTCAGACAATAAAGAATCTGCCTGCAATGCAGGTGACCTGAGTTTGATCCCTGGGTCAGGACAATGGAGAAGGAAATGGCATCCCACTCCAGTGTTCTTTCCTGGAGAGTTCCATGGCCAGAGGCTTAATGTGCTTACTGTTCTTTCCCTGTCTTTTCCTTCCAGAATATAAATTCCACAGAACAGAAATATTTTTCTTTTTTTCCACCTCATTATGAAAGTGCAGAATAGGTGGTCTATAAATATCCCCCCCACCCCACCCCCGGAAGCCACAACTCTATAAGGTAAATAATTTTTAAATCCTCATTTTATGAATAAGGAAAAGTGTTAGTCACTCAGTCATTCTGTGTGATTTATATTCTGGAAAGAAAATACAGGGAATGAACAGTAAGCACATTAAGCAAGTTAACAGGAAGAAAACTAGGATGATGCATGATGGGGTACCAGGGCCAGGCAAAACTGACTTCAAGTCATGGAGAGTTTTAAAGTTACGAAAAGGCAGTCAGTGACAGGTTACAGTGGAGGGACAAGGCCCAAGAAGGAAACAGGGAAGGGAAATAAGAGAAGCATGTCCACGGGGGGCTAAGAGAGCATGGTTATAGACAGGAATAGTCTGAGGAAGAAATACAGCGGAGGTCACACCGAATGCATTCCACCTCTGTGGGATGGGGGGTTGTCTAAGGGTGTGTGGAGTGAGGGATGTGGAGCTCTGCCATCTGTGTTCCACCGCAAGAAGTCATGACATGGCTGCGGTGGACAGTATCCGAGAAACTGAGCAGATGACTGGAGAGAATGCACAACCTTTGTCTCTAAAAATAGATAAACTATGGGTGGGAAGAAGAAACATTCAAAAGATTTATATTACAATCCTAGAAAAAGTATGGCCATATTTTTAGTTTTTGCTCGTAAAAGTGGTTTTCTTCCTAACCCCTTTCCCTCCCTCTTCCATTCTCTCCTACCGTCTCTTACAAGGAACTGTGTGATGACAGTTAGAAATCCCTTACACAGGAGAAATGCCCAGGGGCTCTGGGTGACGTTCCTTGTGCTGCTGTTTTCCTTGGCCTTACTTTTCCGACCAGTGACCACTTCCCGTCAGTACTAGCCCCAGTTTCCCTCCTGGGTGGGCAGCATATATCAATTCTACTACAGTACCGCTCTGGTCACAGCACACAGCTTGCACCCTGCTAGAGCCTCCTGCTCCAAACAGTTTCTCATCCACAACCCTTCCTCTGATATCTGCAGTTCTCTTCACTCCAAGTGGATGAATGTTTCCACAAGAAATGTCACATCTTTTAGTCCAACTCAGATAATCCAGCCTGTAAGCAATTATATTTCTTTTGATCCCTAAAAGGTATTTTTAATTTGATCCCTAAAAGGATTTTTAAAAAATCAAGCCCTTCTGTCTATGACCAAATTCTCCTAAAGACTGAGTCTGAGTGAGGGATATTTGTGTTACACCTGCTTGTGATAGAACTTGGACTTTTCTTTTACCTGTGAGCAACGTTCCGGGTAGTGTTAATCTTTTTTTTTTTTTCTCTAATGTAGCTGTTAAACCTAGGCATCCAGGATTCCTACTCTCAGTTTCCAACCCTTATGGCATTTACCTTAAGGGACTCAGTGGTTTGTCTTGATGTCCAAGAGTTCCTACAAATATATATGAGTTAGATCCCACTATAATTCCTAATATTTAAGCAACAATTGAAGCCCAATGGGAAATGTATGGTAATTATGTTAAGGTGTGCTAATGACTATGACAAATAAGCTCTTAAATTTCAGTGATTTAATAAGCTGAATTTTCTTTCTTCATTTTGTAAATTCCCAAAAGGTCATTCCTGGTCAGCTTTCTTCCAAGCGGTGATGTGAGGACGTGGGCTTCTGTTCTTGTGTCTCCATCATTTTCAAAAGTCACGCTGTTTATTTGCATCAGTCAGGAGGGAAATGAGAAAATATAAGGAATGTAGACTCATCTCTTAACCACTTCTTCCTGGAAGAACTATACCTCACTTATGTTCATACTGCCTTGTCTTTAAACCTGTCTGAGCAGCTGCTAAGAAAGAGTTAAGATCTTTGGTGGGCACATAGCCATCTCTGCCACACTTGCCATGAGTCAGATTTTCATAGTTTTGGATCTTTCCTCAAGAGTACGGCAGCCTGGGACCAAGTGCAAAGTACATAGATGATACTAAAAGTATTCCAGAGTTGGAAAATGGCAAGGCAAGCATGTCAAAGGGTAGGCAGGGCCGCCTCCTCAACATTTCTACTTGGAAATCTCATAGGCAGTTTAAACTTAATGTGTACCAAGAGGAGTTCTTTACCTACTCTGTCATGCCTGGTCCATAGATACTGTTAAAAAGAAACAACAGGCCCCAAATGGGGTTCCTCGAGCAAAGCTCCATGTCAGCAAGACTGTCTTAGTATTAATACTTAATCTAACTGAGCTTTCAGCCCCTCCCAGTTAGTCTTGAATTTCCTGATCAGTACTAGTAAGGTAATCTGTCTTCCTCCAATAGAGGATGACCGTGCCTGAAATAGTCCTTCCTTTTCTTTGTGATATACTTATCTTATGCCTTTTCTGACTACAAAAGCCTTCCATTTTGTACAGCTCCTCAGAGCTTCTTTCTGTTTACTAAATGGAATGCTGCCTAATTTAAGAATTGTTGAATAAAGCCAATTAGATCTACAAATTTACTCAGTTGAATTTTGTTAACACTAATGAATCTCTTGTCTCCACTGTGTTAACATGTAGTATCATCACACAATCAAGGCCCAAGTAAGAATCTTAAGAAACTGCCCTTGATTTCAGATTCTCGGTTTAATCTCAATTTAATCATATTCTGCTGATTCTGCTTCCAAGTACATTTCTATCTCTTTTGCTGTGTGTCTAGTCCATACCAACATTATCTCTATTTAACTGAAATGGACTGGAATGGGTGAATTTAATTCAGATGACCACTATATCTACTACTGTGGGCAAGAATCCCTTAGGAGAAATGGAGTAGCCATCATAGTCAACAAAAGAATCCAAAATTTAGTACTCGGGTGCAGTCTCAAAAATGACAGAATGATCTCTGTCCATTTCCAAGGCAAACCATTCAGTATCACAGTAATCCAAATCTATGACCCAACCAGTAATGCTGAAGAGGCTGAAGTTGAATGGTTCTATGAAGACTTACAGGACCTTTTAGAACTAACACCTCAAAAAGATGTCCTTTTCATCACAGGGGACTGGAATGCAAAAGTAGGAAGTCAAGAGATACCTGGACTAACAGGAAAATTTGGCCTTGGACTACAAAATGAAAAAGGGCAAAGGTTAACAGAGTTTTGCCAAAAGAACACACTGGTCATAGCAAACACCCTCTTTTAACCACACAAAGGAAGACTCTACGCATGGACATCACCAGATGGTCAATACTAAAATCAGATTGATTATATTCTTTGCAGTCGAAGATGGAGAAGCACTATACAGTCAGCAAAAACAAGACAGGGAACTGTGGCTCAGGTCATGAACTTCTTATTGCCAAATTCAGACTGAAATTGAAGAAAGTGGAGAAAACCACTAGACCATTCAGGTATGTCCTAAATCAAATCCCTTATGATTATACAGTAGAAGTGACAAATAGATTCAAGGTATAAGCTCTGATAAACAGAGTGCCTGGAGAACTAGGGACCAAAGTTTGTGACATTGTACAGGAGGAAGTGATCAAGATCATCCTCAAGAAGAAGAAATGCAAAAAGACGAAATGGTTGTCTGAGGAGGACTCACAAATAGCTGAGAAAAGAAGAGAAGTGAAAGGCAAAGGAGAAAAAGAAAGATATACCCATCTGAATTCAGAATTCCAAAGAATAGCAAGGAGAGGTAAGAAACCCTTTCTTGGTGATCAATGCAAAGAAATAAGGAAAACAATAGAATGGAAAAGGCTAGAGATATCTTCAAGAAAATTAGAGATACCAAGGGAATATTTAACCCAAAGATGGGCACAATAAAGGACAGAAATGGTATGGACCTAACAGAAGATATTAGGAAGAGGTGGAAAGAGTACACAGAAGAACTGTACAAAAAGATCTTCATGACCCAGACAATCACGATGCTGTGATCACTCACCTAGGGACAGACATCCTGGAATGTGAAGTCAAGAGGGCCTTAGGAAGCATCACTACAAACAAAACTAGTGGAGGTGATGGAATTCCAGTTTGAGCTATTTCAAATCCTGAAAGATGAAGCTGTGAAAGTGCTGCATTCAATATGCCAGCAAATTTAGAAAACTCAGCAGTGGCCACAGGAATAGAAATGGTCAATTTTCACTCCTATTCCAAAGAAGGGCAATGCCAAAGAATGCTCAAACTATCACACAATGTCATTCATCTCAGACACTAGCAAAGTAATGTTCAAAATTCTCGAAGCCAGGCTTCAGCAGTACATGAACCATGGAATTCCAGATATTCAAGGTGGATTTAGAAAAGGCAGAGGAACCAGAAATCAAATTGCCAACATCCACTGGATTATCAAAAAAGCAAGAGAGTTCCAGAAAAAAAAAAAAAACCTATTCCTTCTTTATTGACTATACCAAAGCCTTTAACTGTGTAGATCACAAGAAATTGTGGAAAATTCTTCAAGAGAAGGGAATACCAGACCACTTGACCTGCCTCCTGAGAAATCTGTATGCAGGTCAAGAAACGGCAGTTAGAACCAGAGATGGAACAACACACTGGTTCCAAACTGGGAAAGGAGTATGTCAAGGCTGAATATTGTCACCCTGCTTATTTAACTTCCATGCAGAATACATCATGTGAAATGCTGGGTGGGATGAAGCAAAAGCTGGAAACAAGATTGCGAGGAGAAATATCAACAACCTCGGATATGCAGATGACATCATTCTTATGGCAGAAAGCAAAGAACTAAAGAGCCTCTTGATGAAAGTGAAAGAGGAGAGTGAAAAAGCTGGCTTAAAACTCAACATTCAAAATACTAAGATCATCGCACCCAATCCCATCACTTCATGGCAAATAGATGGAGAAATAATGGTAACAGTTAGAGACTTTTATTTTTAGGGGCTCCAAAATCACTTCAGATGTTGACTGCAGCCATGAAATTGAAAGACACTTAACTCCTTGGAAGAAAAGCTATGACCAACCTAGACAGCATATTAAAAAGCAGAGACAGTATTTTGCCAACAAAGGTCCATTTAGTTAAAGCTATGTTTTTTTCCAGTATTCATATATGGATGTGAGAGTTGGACTATAAAGAAAGCTGAGTGTCAAAGAATTAATGCTTTTGAACTGTGGTATTGGATAGTCCCTTGGACTGCAAGGAGATCCAACTAGTCCATCCTAAAGGAAATAAGTCCTGAATATTAATTGGAAGGACTGATGCTGAAGCTGAAGCTCCAATAAGTTGGCCACCTGATGAGAAGAGCTGACTCCTTGAAAAGACCTGGACACTGAGAAAGATTAAAGGCGGGAGGAGAAGTGGATGACAGAGGATGAGGTGGTTGGATGGTATCATCAACTTCATGGACATGAGTTTGAGCAAGCTCCAGGAGATGGTGATGGTCAGGGAAGCCTGGTGTGCTGCAACCGTTGGGGTCACAAAGAGTTGGACACTACAGAGTTAATAAACTGGCCTGACAGTAGCCTAACTCTTCTTACTACTTCTACTCTTGCTCTATTTAATTCATTTTCCAGCAACAAACCCAGAGAACTTTTTATGGTTTCTTTTTAAAAAATCTATATGGAATTTATAAAGATGGTAATAATGTCCCTATATGCAAGACAGCAGAAGAGGCACAGATGTAAATAACAGACTTTTAGACTCTGTGGGAGAAGACGAGGGTGGGATGATTTGAGAGAATAGCATTGAAATATGTATATTACCAGGGACCTTTTTAAAATACAAATTTTTTATATTAATCTGCTTAAAACTCCTACTGACGTTCCATTGCGCCTAGGACATATTTCAAATATCATAACATGGTTTGCAAGATCTTGAATGGCTAAAATCTTACCTAACCCTCCAACCTCAGTTTGAGCTGCTTTCTTGCTTGTTCCTGCCATGCTGACCTTTCCCCAAGTACATCAGACACTTTCTTATCTCAGCGCCCAGATTCATATTACTCCTCCTCATTCATCATATCTTAGCTTTAATGCCACTTCCTCAGAGAGCACTTTCATGAGCCTTCCAATCTAAAGTAGGCCCATTATTTTTTCCTTAATACTTTTCATAAATCTTGTTATCTTGTAATCATATATTTGCTCATTTGCTTATTTGATATGTCTTTCCTGTTGGACTGCAATTTCCATGAAGGCCAAGGTCATGTCTGTTTTCTTCCTCAATCATATCTCAGCACTGAGTGCACAGAGAATATTTAAAATGTATTTGTTGCAAGAATGAATGGATAGGTGGATGATGGGAAACTATTGAAAAACCTCGATTCAGGGTTAAATTGGGAATTGTATAATTATAACAGGTTGAACAAAAAAAATTTGATTGAAAGATTCTGGTGAGAGTCAAAAGTTGATTCAGTGGTTATAGAAAAATGGAACATGTGTGGGTAGAGATAGAAGAAAGCAAGAGAACGGTTTGATAGGAGAGTATGGAGATGGAGTTAGTTTAGTTCAGTTCAGTCACTCAGTCGTGTCTGACTCTTTGCAGTCCCATGAACTGCAGCACGCCAGGCCTCCCTGTCCATCACCGAATCTTGAAGCTCACCCATCGAATCGGTGATGCCATCCAACCATCTCATCCTCTTTTGTCCCCTTCTCTTGCCCACAATCTCTTTCTCCTTTTCCAGTGAGTCAGCTCTTTGCATCTGGTGGCCAAAGTACTGGAGTTTCAGCTTTAGCATCATTCCTTCCAAAGAACACCCAGGGCTGATCTCCTTTAGGATGGACTGGTTGGATCTCCTTGCAGTCCAAGGGACTCTCAAGAGTCTTCTCCAACACCACAGTTCAAAAGCATCAATTCTTCGGCACTCAGCTTTCTTTTATAGTCCGACTCTCACATCCATACATGACTACTGGAAAAACTATAGCCTTGAGTAGATGGACTTTTGTTGGCAAAGTAATGTCTCTGGTTTTCAATATGCTATCTAGGTTGGTCATAACTTTCCTTCCAAGGAGTAAGCGTCTTTTAATTTTATGGCTGCAGTCACCATCTGCAGTGATTTTGGAGCCCCAAAAATAAAGTCTGTCACTGTTTCTATTGTTTCCCCACCTATTTCCCATGAAGTGATGGGACCAGATGCCATGATCTTCGTTTTCTGATTGTTGAGCTTTAAGCCAACATTTTCACTCTTCTCTTTCATTTTCATCTAGAGGCTTTTTAGTTCCTCTTCACTTTCTGCCATAAGGGTGGTGTCATCTGCATATCTGAGGTTATTGATATTTCTCCCAGCAATCTTGATTCCAGCTTGTGCTTCCTCCAGACCAGCATTTCTCATGATGTACTCTGCATAGAAGTTAAATAAGCAGGGTAACAATATGCAGCCTTGATGTAGTCCTTTTCCTATTTGGAGACAGTCTGTTGTTCCATGTCCAGTTCTAACTGTTGCTTCTTGACCTGCATACAGATTTCTCAAAAGGCCAGTCATGGTCTGGTATTCCCATCTCTTTCAGAATTTTCCACAGTTAGTTCAGGGGTTTTGAAATGATTAGGGTGAGCATGAAGACATGGGAAGTGCAGAACTGATGAAGATCAACAGAGCTGGAGAAGCAGGAATTGAGCTGTAAAGATGTCAAAGAGGTCAAAACAGTAGATATAAATAGACTTGACAAATAGATGTTTTCAAAGGGCTAGTTCACAAAGTGATAGTAGCAGGAATCTGGGGAGAGAATAAAAATGTGAGAATAAATGCCATCAATAAAAGTCATGTGAGGCGGTATCCTGGTGGTACAGTGGTTAAGACTCCATGCTTCCACTGGAGGGGTTATGGATTTAATCCCTGTTCAAGGAACTAAAATAATGCATCCCATATGCTGTGCAGGGGCGTTGCCAAAAAAAAACAAAACAAAGCAAACAAACAGATAAAAAAGCCATGTGGATAGTGGGTTAACATTCTAGAAGTAAGTAAATGTAAAGAGTGGGCTGGAAAGAGTTCTAATGTATGGCAAAACCAATACAGTATTGTAAAGTAAAATAAAGTAGAATTAAAAAAAAATGAAAAGGTTTATGGATTGAAAGACACAACGGGATAGAAGTTTTTCTTCTATCAAAAAACAAGTGGGAAACACAGGGACAGGGGAGGTGAGGGTGAGATGTATGGAAAGAGTAACGTGGAAAATTACATTACCATATGTAAAAAATAGATAGCCAGCGGGAATTTGCTGTATGACTCAGGAAACTCAAACAGGGGCTCTGTATCAATATACAGGGCTGGGATGGGGAGGGAGATGGGAGGCAGTTTCAAAAGGGAGGGGATATATGTATACCTATGGCTGATTCATAGTGAGGTTTGGCAGAAAACAGCAAAATTCTGTAAAGCAATTATCCTTCAATAAAAAATAAAGACCAGTGGGAGTGGAAGGTGGAGATTTCATGAGGAAAGGCAAGCTGGGCATGAAGTAACATCAAGATAGCTAGGTTTCTGTTAAGATAAGATTCAGCCAAGGTGAGCCTGTCCGTGGGTGTAGGCCAATGGGAAAATCTAGCGATGGAGGGCAGGATTGGATTATTTTCATGGGAAAGCAGGAGTGACAATTAGGTTTGTTTGGTTTTGGTGTTTTTAGGTTAAGTAGTAGAAGTAAATAGCAAGGATGAAGGAAACTGAAGGTTTACGTAACAGGCTGGGAACAAAATTTGGCACAAAGGCAGGGAGGGACAAGCTAAAGCACATTCTACTAGTTAAGAGCGATGGCGTGGGTGGCAGGAAGGTTCCAAGTGGGCAGATTCATTCATGTAGGCATAGATTATTCTAAACAAACACCCTGGATTTAATTTGACATTTGAAAGCTGTTGCTGCTGCTGCTAAGTCGCTTCAGTCGTGTCCAACTCTGTGCGACCCCACAGACGGCAGCCCACCAGGCTCCCCCGTCCCTGGGATTCTCCAGGCAAGAACACTTTGAAAGCTAGATAATGAATATTTTTAGACCTACTTCCAATAAACAGAAAAGTTTTTTTTTTTTTTCTTTTTGGTCTGAATTCCTGTTTATGAGCTTAGCGGAATCAATAGGTCAGAAGTCCACATCCTGCTTTTCTCAGGCTTCAGAGGCCAGCCATGAGAAGTGGAGATTTTTGTTTCAGCTCATTTATTATTATTTTTTTTTTTAAGAGGGGAGTCTAGCTATAATTTAGCAGGTTCCTTTTCCTACTCATTAGCTTCCTGACATTCATCATGCAGTTAGAATGCCTGAATTCACAATGGCAAACATTAAAGACCAACTATCTAATTCTCTATTTTGGGAACTTGAGTTTGTCTATTGCAAGTCCAGTTTCTCCCAACTGACACTGCATATCTTGTCCTTGCAAAAACTGAAGTAACCTTATCAAATATATTCAGGGTCCTGTGTAAGTTTGGGAAAGCTGATCTCATGAGACCAGAGTAAAGGGAAAATTTTATTGATGGGAATTTTGTACAAATAAATCAGTAGTCATTATTTTATGTAAATAGTACAGTGCTGGAAAAGTCATCAAGTCTTCAATAAACCCTTTAATAACATGAAACCAATGAAAAGCCCTTGGGAAAGAAAGCTCTTGGTAGTTTTCTATGTTAATTCAGGGGTGGGGAATAGGTTATCTGAATTTTATGGGAGAAGTACATCACCGACTAAATGGACATTAATTTGAGCAAACTCCAGCAGATAGTGGAGGACAGAGGAGCCTGGCATGCTACAGTCCACAGGTGTCACAAAGAATTGATCACAACTTAGCAAATGAACAACAGTACAGCTCTTGAACTGCCCCATCTCCTGCCCCACTCTCACTGTATGGATAGGGGAATACTATGTTAATTAATCATTTATGTATTTTATATTATTAGACCTCTATAGGATGAATGCATCTTCTGGTGTGGGAGTAGGAAATTCTCATCTAAGGAAAAGAGCCATTCATGGCATCATCAATCAGTTGACTAAAATATGTATTTCTCTGGGATAGCAGTGGAAAGATTTTCTTCTACTCTCTAGGATTTACTGGCTGGTCTGAAATTTAACTTGGCATGAGACAGATTAATAAGAGAAAATCAAACAAAAGCTTAATAACATATATACATGGAAGAGACCCAGGAAAACTGAGTCACTCATCAAAATGGCCAAAGCTCTCAATTTACTTTTTTAAAATTACAATTATAGTCTTTATTTTTGCAACTGGTCATGTGATTATAGGAGGGCTTCCCAGGTGGCACGAGTGGTAAAGAACTCACCTTCCAGTGCAGGAGGCACAAAAGATGTGGGTTTGATCACTAGGTTGGGAAGATCCCCTGGAGGAGGGCATGGCTACCCACTCCAGTACTCCTGCTTAGAAAATTCCACGAATAGAAGAGCCTGTTGGTCTACAGTCCATAGGGCTGCAAAGAGTCAGACATGACTGAAGCCACACACACATAATCTGTTCTTGAAGGAAGTTTGATGAATGAGTAAGTGATCTTCAATGGATTTAAATCAATTTGGGTGGTAGAGTGAGGCTTTCCATGACCCAAACTGTGTCCAGACTCCACCACTCCCCCTGGAATCCTAGTCCATCCAGAGTTTTAAAAATAGGTCAGTCTCTTTGCTGCCTCCACTGCTGCACAAAGTCTTGTATCTACGTTGATGAATGATTGCCAGACTTTCTTTGCATAGACTTCCTCCTCCATGAACTAGAGGCTCAGCCCCTCTTATTTTGAGGTACTTGGATTCTTTTGTTCTTCTAATACACTTATTTGAAAAATATAGAAGCATCTTTATCTTTCATTTCATTGTTTACCTTAATTCATTGCTTTCTGTTTGTTTGTTTTTTATACTGACTGAAAGATCTTGACAGGCAGACCCCCAGCTTGTATCTTTCACCATTTTCTCTCCGCCTACTTCTAGCACATATGAAGTGCTTGTTGAAAGCCTGAGAAGTGAAACTTACCTGGGCCCTCAACACTGCTGAACAAGCCTGACTCATTTCAACAATAAGCTCACCCTGTGTGTCTGAAATCTCCGTGCTGTTTGCTTGGTCGCTTGCCTGTGTCTGACTCTTTGTGACCCCATAGACTGTAGGCTGCCAGGCTCCTCTGTCCATGGGATTCTCCAGGCAAGAATATTGGAGTGGGTTGCCATTCCCTTCTCCAGGGCATCTTCCCAACCCAGGAATTGAACCTAGGTCTCCTGCATTGCAGGCAGACGCTTTACCGACTGAGCTAGGAGGGAAGCCCTATCTTCAGTCTTTTTATCTCTACCGAGTGTTCCTTCTCCTTCTTCCCCCGAGCACCACTGTCTCACACGAGCTTGTTTCCTTCGTCAAAGGAAAACAGGAACCATCAGTGCCTGCTTTTACCAGCATTAGATTTACATACTCATTTTTCTCCCTTCCTCCTGACAGAAAGTGGAAAGTAGAGCAGTTGTCACCAAAGCCCAGAACTTTCTCAGCCCTGCTGGTTCCTCTCCCACCTCCTTCTCCAGGGAGCCAGTGTTCTGTCTCTGCCCGCTTCCCTCTCTAGCTCATCCTCTTCAGCATTCAATACACTCTCATCTTTCCTGTTAAAGCAATACTTTATTCAGTGCATAATTCTCTGAGCCATATCTCCTGAACCTCCTGTTCTCTGCCACAACCAAACCTTTGAAACAGTTATGTCTGCATGCTCTATTAAGTTTCTAAATCATTTTCTCAACAGGTTCTATGTAGTTTTTGCTATATTTACTCCATCCAAAACTGTTACATTTATTGTTGCCCCCTATATAGTGAAATTCATCACATTTTTACAGTCTTCTCACCGGACATATAACTGAATTAGAAATATTCACCACGGTTCACTATTCTAATGGTGTAATTATGCTACAATTTCCTCAAATTAATTGTATGACGTGAGCCTGTGTGCTAAGTTGCTTCAGTCGTGTCTGACTCTTTGCGACTCCACGAACTCCAGCCCACCAGGCTTCTCTGTCCACGGGATTCTCCAGGCAAGAATTCTGGAGTGGGTTGCCATGACCTCATCCAGGGGATTTTCCAGATCCAGGGGTGGAAGGCTCCTCTCTTTTATTCTGTCTTCTGCCTTGGGAGGCGGGTCCTTTGCCAATAGCGCCACCTGGGAGGTTCTAGCTGTATCGCAGACACTGCCAAAAGAACTTTTTTTTTAAATTTTTTTTTGTTTTATTTTTTATTATCATTATTTTTTAATTTATTTTTTAATTACAATACTGTATTTGTTTTGCCATACATTGACACGAATCAGCCATAGGTGAACACAATCTCCCAATGCCGAAGCCCCCTCCCACCTCCCACCCCACATCCTCTACTTGAATCATCCTGTGCATCAGCCCCATGCATCCTGCATCCTGCATTGAACATAGACTGGCGCTTCATTTCTCACAAGAAAATATACATGTTTCATTGCCATTCTCCCAAACCATCCCACCCTCTCCCTCTCCCCCAGGGTCCAGAAGTCCACTCTATACCTCTGTGTCTCTTTGTTGTCTCACATACAGGGTCATCATTACTATCTTCTAAATTCCATATATATGTGTCAGTATACTGTATTGGTGTTTTTCTTTCTGGCTTACTTCACTCTGTATAATCGGTTCCAATTTCATCCATCTCATTAGAACTAACTAAAAAATTCTTTGAAATATTAGAACATTTGTAAATATTAAATCATTTTACAGATTAGGAAGCTTGAACAAACTTAAAACAGACTTGGTTGTTACCTTACGATTCATACTTAAGCAAGAGTCATTCCCAGATGACTCCTCAAGAACCACTATTAATCAATCTACTCTACTTCCTTTATTTTATTTTATTTTATTTATTTTTTTGGTTTTATAGTTGTCTTTATTTTTTTAAATTTTTATTTTTACTTTATTTTGCTTTACAATACTGTATTGGTTTTGCCATACATTGACATGAATCAGCCACAGGTGTACATGAGTTCCCAATCCTAAACCTCCCTCCCACCTCCCACCCCATATCATCTCTCTGGATCATCGCCGTGCACCAGCCCCAAGCCTCCTGTATCCTGTATCGAACACAGACTAGCGATTCGTTTCTTACCTGATAGTATACATGTTTCAATGCCATTCTCCTAAATCATCCCACCCTCTCCCTCTCCCACAGAGTCTAAAAGTCCATTCTATACATCTGTGTCTCTTTTGCTGTCTGGCATAGAGGGTTATCATTACCATCTTTCTAAATTCCACATACATGTGTTAGTATACTGTATTGGTGTTTCTCTTTCTGGCTTACTTCATTCTGAATAATAGGCTCCAGTTTCATCCACCGGATGAAATAGCTTATTCAAATGTATTCTTTTTAATGGCTGAGTAATACTCCATTGTGTATATGTACCACAGCTTTCTTATCCATTTGTCTGCTGATGGACATCTAGGCTGTTTCCATGTCCTGGCTATTATAAACAGTGTCATGATGAACACTGGGGTACATGTGTCTCTTTCAATTCTGGTTTCCTCAGTGTGTATGCCCAGCAGTGGGATTGCTGGGTCATAAGGCAGTTCTATTTGCAATTTTTTAAGGAATCTCCACACTGTTCTCCATAGTGGCTGTACTAGTTTGCATTCCCACCAACAGTGTAAGAGGGTTCCCTTTTCTCCACATCCTCTCCAGCATTTATTGCTTGTAGTCTTTTGGATCGCTGCCATTCTGACTGGTGTGAAATGGTACCTCACTGTGGTTTTTAATTTGCATTTCTCTGATAATGAGTGATGTTGAGCATCTTTTCATGTGTTTGTTAGTATGGTACTGGCACAAAGACAGAAATATAGATCAGTTCAGTTCAGTTCTGTCGCTCAGTCGTGTCTGACTCTTTGCAACCCAATGAATCGCAGCACGCCAGGCCTCCCTGTCCATCACCAACTCCCGGAGTTCACTCAGACTCATGTCCATTGAGTCAGTGATGCCATCCAGCCATCTCATCCTCGGTCGTCCCCTTCTCCTCCTGCCCCCACTCCTTCCCAGCATCAAAGTCTTTTCCAATGAGTCAACTCTTCACATGAGGTGGCCAAAGTACTGGACTTTCAGCTTTAACATCATTCCTTCCAAAGAAATTCCAGGGCTGATCTCCTTCAGAATGGACTGGTTGGATCTCCTTGCAGTCCAAGGGACTCTCAAGAGTCTTCTCCAACTAGTAATTAATCATAACAGGCAAGAATTGACATACATTTTCTCAAAGTTTTGTAATTTATCTTTTCAAATCCAGCTATGGAACCACATCAACATCTCATGCCCTTCCATCAAACACACACACACACACACACACACACACACACACACACACAAATATTAAAAGAACAAAGTTAAAGAATACTTATGTATAGTTATCATTAGGATACAGAATATTAAAATAATAAATTGCTTACTAATGCATACAGGTTGAGTTGACGAATCACTTTGCAGACATGTAATTAATCCTGATATTTTACCATCTGCTCTTACATATCCTGGTTTGCACTTATATTCTGTTTATTTGAGAGATATGTAAAGACAGACTTGGAAAAAAATCTATTCTCAATTCGTACATTGTGTTTTGAAAATGTTTCTAAAAGAGGAAAAACATGAAGAAAAGATAAGCATATATTTGACACACATTTCATAAGGACTCAAATAATATAGCTATACAAAAAGGGGAGTCATTCATAAATGTAAGCCAAGAAAAATTCTAATCATTTAAATTCTTGTGTGAGAGAAAATAACCTATGAGTCTCCAAAGATATTAAATCAAGACATCTTTTTTTTTTTTCCAGTAGAAAGATTTGAAGTACTCAGAATCCCTTCTAGGAAATTATTAGAAATCTATTTGTCTAAAGGATCTGGAATCCCACAGCATGTCAATGCTCTATTTGAAATGTTTGTCATCAAAGTTGGGTGCTTAAAACCACATCAGTACATGCACTTCAAAAAAGATGACGAAAATCAACACATTCACTCATCATCTATGGTCAAAATGATGATTCCTCAAATCATGTATAACAAAGAAGTAAATGATAGAAAACTACCACAGAAAAATTGCAGAACTGGAAAATGCAATAAGTAACCTGAAAATTTCAAGAGGAGTTCAGCAACAGACTAGATCAGCAGAGACAGGGATCAGTCAACACAAAGTTCACTAAAAAGTCACCGAGTCAGAGAAGCAAAAAAGAATGAAAAAAAAAAAAGAAGTGCTTGTTGGTTAATGCACTTATGGGACACCACCATAATGATCAATATAGGAAACAGTGTCAGATTTTATTTTGGGGGCTCCAAAATCACGGCAGATGGTGACTGCAGCCATGAAATTAAAAGATGCTTACTCCTTGGAAGAAAAGTTATGACCAACCTAGATAGTATATTCAAAAGCAGAGACGTTACTTTGCTGACTAAGGTCCGTCTAGTCAAGGCTATGGTTTCTCCTGTGGTCATGTATGGATGTGAGAGTTGGACTGTGAAGAAGGCTGAGTACCGAAGAATTGATGCTTTTGAACTGTGGTGTTGGAGAAGACTCTTGAGAGTCCCTTGGACTTCAAGGAGATCCAACCAGTCCATTCTGAAGGAGATCAGCCCTGGGATTTCTTTCGAAGGAATGATGCTAAAGCTGAAACTCCAGTACTTTGGCCACCTCATGCGAGGTAGAAAAGACTTGATGCTGGGAAGGAGTGGGGGCAGGAGGAGAAGGGGAAGACCAAGGATGAGATGGCTGGATGGCATCACTGACTCGATGGACGTGAGTCTGAGTGAACTCTGGGGGTTGGTGATGGACAGGGAGGCCTGGCGTGCTGCGATTCATTGGGTTGCAAAGAGTCAAACATGACTGAGCGACTGAACTGAACTGATGTTATGGAAGCCTGAGAAAAAGAGGGAGGGAAAGAAACAGAAAACTGAATCAAAGAAATAATGTTGAAAACTTCCTAAACTTGGGGAATGAAATAGACATCCTGATCCAGTAATCCCAAGTGAAGTAAAATGGATTGCAAAAAATTCCTCCTCCTACTGATACACATAGTCACATTGTCTGCATTCAAAGAAGATCTTGATACATCACATAGGAAACATCACATAGAAGATAGGAAGATAGGAAACATTGAAGATAGGAAATATCACATAGAAGGGAACCATAAAGTTATCATGTTTTATAGCAGAACCTTGAAGGCCTGAAGGGAGAGAAAAACTACTAAGAATACTGTACCATGACTTTGACCTTCACCAAAGGCAGGTAAGAATATTACCAGAAACACTAGTGCCTAGGGAGTTTATTGCCACTAGAGGTGCATTCCAAGAAATGTTAAAGAAGGGTTCTTCAAGTTGAGATAGAAAGGTGCTAAATGCCAAGATGATAGCATGACATTCGTTGGCAGTAGTTAATACAGAGACAATTGTAGATTACAGTCATGGGTAAGTCACTTGTAATTCTAGAGTAAAAGTGAAAAGACCAAAGTATTGTAAATAAATATAACAAGTTATTTAAATGGTTATGAATGTAATTGGATGTACATTGTGTTAAGTCAACAACTTAACTTGGAAGGGGAGAGAGATAAAACCTTAGTGCTATAAAAACTGGATAGTTTATGAAAGCCCCAACAAGGTAAAGGTAAAGCGCTCAGTCATGTCCGACTCTTTGCAACCCCATGGGCTGCAGCTCACCAGGCTCCTCTGTCCATGGGATTTTCCAGGCAATAGTACTGGAGTGGATTGCCATTTCCTTCTCCAGGGGATCTTCCTGACCCAGGGATCGAACCCGGGTCTCCCACATTGTAGACAGACGCTTAGCCGCCTGAGCCACCTAGCTTATGAAAGCCCCAACAAGAGTATACCTATATTTTACATCAAGGAAAAGAGAATCAAAGCCTGTTTTAAATAACAAGCAAATAAATAATCAAACAAACAAATGAAAGACAAGGGAAGATAATAAGAAAGAAAAAGGGATAAAAGCACTACAAGACAAAGAAAATAAATGATAAAATGATAATAGTAAAAATGTTTGTCAAAAATACTTTAAATATAAATATATTAAACTTAACAATAAGAGACATAGGCTGCTGCCGCTGCTGCTAAGTTGCTTCAGCCGTGTCTGACTCTGTGCGACCCCATAGACGGCCTCCTACCAGGCTTCTCTGTCCCTGGGATTCTCCAGGCAAGAACACTGGAGTGGGCTGCCATTTCCTTCTCCAATGCATGAAAGTGAAAAGTGAAAGTGAAGTCGCTCAGTCGTGTCCATCTGTTAACGACCTCATGGACTGCAGCCCACCAGGCTCCTCCGTCCATGGGATTTTCCAGGCAGAACTATTGGAGTGGGAGGCCATTGCCTTCTCCGGACATAAGCTAGATGCAAGGATAAAAATCCAAGATCCACCTGTATTGCTGTCTATGAGAAACTAACATTAGGGGCAAATAGAGGCTTAAAATGAAGGGGTGAAAAATACTATTCCATGAAAATGGTAACCAGAAGAAAGCAGGACTATTCACACTAGACAAAATAGATTTTAAGCCCTCACTAGAAAGCATGGTGCCACAAGACCTTAATCGTTTTTGCTCCTGACCCAACTACAAAAATTGGATATCCATCCACAGACAAACCTGCCTTGAAGTGAGGTGAGAGACTTGACACCGTTGGCCAAGGGACCCAGGAGGTGTCTCGCCCACATATGCATCAGGTGAAAGGCAGACAGATGTCTGTCCTGACTGTGTGCCTACAGTGGCCCCAGAGCCAGCTCTAGCATCTCTCAGCCACAGTCCAGGAGCCCCCTGGAACCACTGTCATAGACAATCACCCACAGAGCACAGTCCTTACGTGAAAGTCCAGGTTTTCATAGGAGGAGCTCCAGCACAACACTAGAGGAAAAAAAAAAAAAAGTGAGTTTGGACTTATAGACTGTGTAAGAGAAATGTCTTGATCTTATCTGGATATCCTTCCCTGACAAGGAAGAATGATTTAAGGCTAACAGAAAACTTTCCAGTCCCCTGATTTCTCCCACATAGAACAGGAGAGTCTGTGAATGATCTTCCAGCTTCCCCAGCTGTGTGGGATCTGCCAAAAGGTTCAACTGCCTCTCATTCCATCCAGAGGAGTTAGTACTGAGGTATATGACTCATAGTTATGAAGAGGCTATGAAAGCAGCAGACAGGACATGGAGCATTGAAGGGAGGCTGATCGTACTGACCGCACGAATGCAGACTCCGCCAGAGAACTCACTCAAAAGCTGCAGGAACTCTTCACCTGCAGGTTCTTCCAAGTGGCCCACTGACCCCTTCAGTGCTCTGTCTGCATGGCTCACCTTCCCCCGACCCTGTGGTCACCCCCTCCCCTGTGGCCAGCCCCTGTGGGCACAAATGACATTGGACACAAGGGCAAGTTTTGATGGACAGCAAATGAGCATGCACAGAAATCTGGCTCAAATGTGTGGACAAGGGTGAGAACAGATTAGGAAATAGTGTTATCTTTGAGGAAATGAAAGGCTGGCTGTCAGCACACATCCTGGTGCACTGTAGCATCTAGACAGGCAAAGGAGCTCAGAAATTCTACTGCGAGAGGGAGGCGTGTGAGTAGGTGTCTCCATAGAAGAGCTGAGAGAGACTCAGCGTCTCTAGCAGGGCTGAAGGAAGTTGTCTCTCTCCCAAAGGAGACTAGTACTGCCACTGCAAACACAACACAAACTTCAAGGAGCACGAAATGAAAGGAACATGACACCAACGGAGTATCACAAAATCGTCAGTATTCACATCCAAAGATTGGAGATCTGAGATTCACCTAATGAAGAATTCAAAATAGCTATTTTGCTTATTAATTTTTCATAAGCATTTCCTGCTCCAGGTTTATTGCCAGAGTAAAATATTTTTAAAAATTATTTATTTATGTTTGGCTATGCTGGGTCTTCGTTGCTGTGTGGGCTTTCTTCAGTTGTGCTGAGCAGATGCTGTTGCAGTGTGTAGGCTTCTCGCTGCGGTGACTTTTCTCGATGTATATCACAGGCTCGAGGTCATGGCTTCAGTAGCTGTGGAGTGTGGGCTCAGTAGCTGCGGTGTGTGGGCTCAGTAGCTGCGGCTTGCAAGCTGCTGCATGGTATTGGAATCTTCCTGGGCCAGGGATCTAACCCGTATACCCTGCATTGACAGATAGATTCTTATCCACTGTACTACAAAGAAAGTCCCCCAAATAGCTGTTTCAAATAACTCAGTGTGCTACAAGAAAACTCAGGAGGACAATTGAACAAAACCAGGGAAATAATACATGAACAAAATGAGCAGTTTGACAAAAAGAGAGAAATCATATAAAAGAACCAAAGAGAAATTCTGGCACTGAAAAATCCGATGATGAAATGAAAATGCAAGAACATAGCATCAGCTGCAGAATAAACCAAGCAGAAAAAGGAATCTGTGAGACAGACAACAGATACATTGAAGTTATCCATTCAGAGGGGAACAAAGAGAAAAGAATGACAAAGAGTGAAGAAAAGCAACATGACCTATGGGACATCATCAACAGAACCAATTTATCAATTATTAATCTTCCAGAAGGAGAAAAGAGGGAGATGAGGCAAAAGTTCCTTCAAAGAAATAATGGCTGAGGGACTTCCAGTGGTTCAGTGGTTAAGACTTCATGCTTCCATGGGGGGTGGGGGTGGGAGGGGAGTGTTGGCATTAAGGTAAATGGAAGCTTGGGTCTTCCCATGGTCAGGGAACTAAGATACATGCCATGCAGCATGGCCAAAGAAAAAGAAAGAGAGAATGGCTAAAAACTTCTCAAATCAAGGGTGAGATTAGAATATTTAAGCTTCTGAAGTTTTTAAGTGGCCAAAGTGAAAGAGTTGTGTCTGACTCTTTGTGACCCCATGGATTATAGTGTCCATGGAATTCTCCAGCCCAGAATACTGAAGTGGGTGGCCATTCCCTTCTCTAGGGGATCTTCCCAACCCGGAGATTGAACTCAGGTCTCCCGCATTGCAGTAGGATTCTTTACCAGCTGTGCAACAATTCCCAATTCTTGGGAAACCCAAGAATGCTAGAGTGGGTAGTCAATCATTTCTCCAGTGGATCTTTCCCACTTAGGAGTTGAACCAGGGTCTCCTGCATTGCAGGTGGATTCTTCACCAGCTGAGCTATCAGGGAAGCACTTTAAGTGACCAAAGTCAACCTAAAAGGTCCTCTACAATGCATGTTATAATAAAGATGCAACAATCAAAGAAAAAGCCTTAAAGACAGTATGAGACTAAAAACCTTGATGCTTATAAATGAACACTAACATGGTTCTAAGTTGATTTTTAAGTAGAAGCTTAATAGGAGAGAAGAAAGTAGAACAATATTGTCCAAGTGCTGAAAGAGAGAACTGCCAGCCAAGAATGGGAAAAATGTTATCCAGAAACGAAAGTAAAGACTTCCCTAGGCCAACAAATACTGAAGGAATTGAACATCAGTAGATCCTGGTGGGCTATAGTCCATGGAGTTGCAAAAGAGTCGGACATGACTGAGTAACTATGGCTGGTTAGGCCTGCCTTATTAGAAACACTGAAAGGAGTTGCTGTTGTTGTTCAGTTGCTCAGTCGTGTCTGATTCTTTGTGACCCCATGGACTGCAGCACACCAGGCTTCCCTGTCCATCACCATTTCTTGTAGCTTGCTCAAACTCATGTCCACTGAGGTGATGATGCCATCCAACCATCTCTTTTCTGTCGTCCCCTTCTCCTCCTGTCATCAATCTTTCACAGCATCAGGGTCTTTTCTAATGAGTCAGCTCTTCACATCAGGTCACCAAAGTATTGGAGATTCAGCTTCAGCAAAAGTCCTTCCAATGTATATTCAGAATTGATTTCCTTTAGGATTGACAGGTTTGATCTCCTTGTGGTACTAGGGACTCTAAATAGTCTTCTCCAGCACCATAATTCAAAAGCGTAAAATCTTTGGAGCTCAGCCTTCTTTATGGTCCAGCTCACATCCATACAAGACTACTAAAAGTAATTTTTTCACTTTGAAAGGGGTTATTCAAGCTAAAGTGAAAAAATGCTGATCAATAACATGAAAACATACAGTTCACTGGGGAAGATCCCCTGAAGGAGGGCATGGCAGCTCACTCCAGTATTCTTGCCTGGAGAATCCCATGGACAGAGGAACCTGGTGGGTTACAATCCATAGGGTCACATAGAGTCACACATGACTAGAAGGACCTAACATGTGCATGTACACCTGTGATTGTTGCTGGTATGTAAAACAGCCTTTTCAACTACCCATTCTGTATTCTCAGTGTCTTTAGTAAGGAGTTCAGCTGTTTATAGCTTTTTCCTGATAGGGTGACTCTTCATTCTTGAAGGGTCTGGGTCATCAGTCCCACCTGGATTGTGTTGCGGTTTCCATGGACTTGATGCATAGGGCATAAGAGACACTAAGTGACCTCCCATACTCCAGACACACTCTCCCTTATGTCTACTGTGGGCTCAAGTCCAGGTTCTCTTTGGTAGTCAGGATAAATCATTCCCCCATCACAGTAATCCTGGGGATTCAGAGGATGCGCAATCCATTAAGTGTAAGCCCTCAATTTAGATACGTCTTCAGCTAAAGAAAAAAAAGTGGATGTTTGAGGCAGTGGTTTGGGCCGTCACATGGAGATAATAAAGCAAATGTTTGATAAACAGATGCCTGCTGGATCTTGCACAGACAATGGGCCACAGAGCTGACTCTGGTCTCTCCCACCATACTTAGCTCATATTCTTTGCAGGTATCTCTGGTAGCAGCCTAAATTAGTTCTTACTACAAAGACACAATTTTTGGTGAAAAATCTTGCTGCCTATGCTGCTCAGAACTTAGAAGGAGGTGATGTTGGTGCTTGTAGGGAGGAGAGGGGAAACCCTTTTCTCTTGGCTTTGACCACAATGTAGTTGAGATATCTAGAAAGAAATCAATGTTGAAGTAATTTCATCCAAAGGAAGCTGAGACAGAACACACGTGCGTGGTATGCTCAGTAGCTAAGTTGTGTCTTCTTTTATGTGACCCCATGGACTGTAGCCAGGCAGACTCCTCTGTTCTGTGGAATTTCCTAGGCAAGAATATGGGAGTCAGTTGCTATTTCCTCTTCCAGGAGATCTTTCAGACCCAGGAATCACACCTTTTTCTCCTGTGGATCATGAATTGGCAGGCAGATCCTTTACCACTGAGCTACCTGAGAAGGCCCAGAACACAGGAAAAAGGCTATAAATTTATGTCAGCCATTTAGGGTTAAGTAAAACTGTCTCAAATGCAAAAAGGGAAAAATGGTTGTCTAAGGAGGCCACACAAATAGCTGAGAAAAGAAGAAACACTAAAGGCAAAGGAGAAAAGGTAAGATATACTCATCTGAATGCAGAATTTCAAAGAATAGCAAGGAGAGATAAGAAAGCCTTCCTCAGCGATCAATGCAAAGAAATAGAGGAAAACAATAGAATGGGAAAGACTAGAGATTTCTTCAAGAAAATTAGAGATACCAAGGGAACATTTCATGTAAAGATGGGTTCAATAAAGGACAGAAATGGTATGGGCTTAACAGAATCAGAAGATGTTAAGAAGTGGTAAGAATACACAGAAGAACTGTACAAAAAAGATCTTTACGACCAAGATAGCCAAAATGGTGTGATCACTCACCTAGAGCCAGACATCCTGGAATGAGAACTCAGGAGGGCCTTAGGAAGCATCACTATGAACAAAGCTAGTGGAGGTGACAGAATTCCAGTTGAGCTATTTCAAATCCTGAAAGATGATGCTGTGAAAGTGCTGCACTCAATATGCCAGCAAATATGGAAAACTCAGCAGTGGCCACAGGACTGGGAAAGGTCAGTTTTCATTCTAATCCCAAAGAAAGGCAATACCAAAGAATGTTCAAACTGTCACACAATTGCAGTCATCTCACACACTAGTAAAGTACTGCTCAAAATTCTCCAAGCCAGGTTTCAATAGTATGTGAAAACTGAGAACTTTCAGATATTCAAGCTGGATTTAGAAAAAGCAGAGGAATCATATATCAAATTACCAACATCCATTGGATCATCGAAAAAGCAAGAGAGTTCCAGAAAAACATCTACTTCTGCTTTATTGACTATGCCAAAGCCTTTGACTGTGTAGATCACAACAAACTGTGGGAAATTCTTCAAGAGATGGGAATACCAGACCACCTTACCTGCCTCCTGGAGAAATCTGTATGCAGGTCAAGAAGCCACAGTTAGAACTGGACATGTAACAACAGACTAGTTCCAAATCGGGAAAGAAGTATGGCAAGGCTGTATATTGTCACCCTGCTTATTTAACTTCTATGCAGTGTACATCATGTGAAATGCCAGGCTGGATGAAGCACAAACTGGAATCAAGATTGCTGGGAGAAATATTAATAACTTCAGATATGCAAAGGACACCACCCTTAAGGCAGAAAGCAAAGAAGAACTAAAGAGCTTCTTGATGAAAGTGAAAGAGGAGGGTGAAAAAGCTGATTTAAAACTCAACATTCAGAAAACTAAGATCATGGCATCTGGTCCCATAACTTCATAGCAAATAGATGGGGAAACAATGGAAACAGTGGGTGACTTTATTTTTTTGGCCTCCAAAATCATTGCAGATGATGACTGCGGCCATGAAATTAAAAGACATTTGCTCCTTGGAAGAAAAGCTATAATGAACCTAACAGCGTTTTGAAAAGCAGAGACATTGCTTTGCCAACAAAGGTCTGTCTAATCAAAGCTATGGTTTTTCCAGTTGTCATGAATGGATGTGAGAGTTGGACTATAAAGAAAGATGATTGCCAAAGAACTGATGCTTTTGAACTGTGGTGTTGGAGAAGACTCTTGAGAGTCCCTTGTACTGCAAGGAGATCCAACCAGTCCATCCTAAAGGAGATTAGTCCTGAATATTCATTGGAAGGACTGATGTCAAAGCTGAAACTCCAATACTTTGGCCACCTGATGAGAAGAACTGACTCATTGGAAAATACCCTGATGCTGGGAAAGATTGAAGGCAGGAGGAGAAGGGGGCAACAGAGGACGAGATGGTTGGATGGCATCACCGATACAATGGACATAAGTTTGAGCGAGCTCTGAAAGTTGGTGATGGACAGGGAGGCCTGATGTGCTGCAGTCCATGGGGTCACAAAGAGTGAGTGACAAGACTGAGTGACTGAACTGAACTGAAAACATCTTAGATAGAGTGTAAAATAGGACTTGTTCTGTAATTCCCGGGTGCACACCAGCACATGTAAAACTAGAAAACTGTAACTAATGTGCCACAGTCTTTTCATGTATTTTAGCTTCCTTCTCTTTTTGGTTTTAATTGGCCCTTACGAAAGCTTTTGTGAAATTTCCAAACTGCCTTAGCCCTGCTAAGGAGGAAACAGAGAAATGAGTCTCTGTCCACACTTTGGCCAAAATGAAAGCACACGGAGTTCAAGTAGGGGTGAGTGCAGTGTAGCAGAAACACCCAAAAGGTGAGAGCCTGGAGGAGAAGATAGAAAGGAGCAGAGCCTTTGAGTCCAACAGTTAGCTGTTGGACTCATGTGAAAATTATCTTACAAAACGAAAGCTTAGAAGTACTGCATTTCCTTTTACTAATGGCTTTGGCAATTTTTTACAGGCAAACCCAGACTTTTAAAGTGAAAATGTTGTCGCAGTCTTGCTGCTGCTGCTGCTAAGTCGCTTCAGTCGTGTCTGACTCTGTGCATCCCCATAGATGGCAGCCCACCAGGCTCCCCCATCCCTGGGATTCTCCAGGCAAGAACACTGGAGTGGGTTTCCATTGCCTTCTCCAGTGCATGAAAGTGAAAAGTGAAAGTAAAGTCACTCAGTCGTGTCCTGTCCGACTCTTCACGACCCCATGGACTGCAGCCTTCCAGGCTTCTCCATCTATGGGATTTTCCAGGCAAGAGTACTAGAGTGAGGTGCCATTGCCTTCTCCATGTCACAGTCTTAGGAAAGATTTGTTACTGACCTTTAACTGTTATCATTCCAGAATATAAGATCACCAAACAGCTGAGTGAGATGATATCTCCCTAAAAAAGAAAACAACTTTAAGTGATTTGTGCAGAAATATTTGACATCTTTGGTCAGCAGGAGATGTTTATTACAGTTAAAAGCTAGACTCATTAATTACTTATGGTCAGTAATTTCTTACCCTTAAATTTAAGAAAGCATCTTATTTTTCACCTGAGTTTCTGTCATTAACAATACATTTGTGTTAATCATCACTGTTTTTCTGGATCTTAAAAGGATTTTTTTCTCACAGGGAAAAGTTATCAAGCTCCATTTGTTAGAAACATGTTTTTTGAAGTCAGGAATAATAGCAAATAACTGGCCAATTTTGGTAAAGAATGCAATGGAATCAATTACGGCAGGGGGTGAGGAGGGGGGAAAATATGAAACTGTGAGCCCATGAGGCACACTTAGAACAAACGACCTACATCTGGGCTGCTTAGAACTTGTTGCAGTTGTCTTTTCTGGCCAGATTTCCTTTCAGTTTGTAAATAGGCATGACTTTAAGATGGCAACAAATGCCATAGGATGAGTATTATTTAACAAACTTTTAATCCCAATTTTAGTCATAATTTATGTAACTTCATTTTATTATCTGTTTTACTTTTCAGAGACACTGCAGCTGGAAAATACATTCTTTCCCCTCCCTTCCTCTGAGGGTTGTTGCCAGGTTGAAAGATGAGAGTGGTGAAAGCAAATTGAGGGTTTCATGTTAAGACTATAACTGGCCAGCCCTTCACAGAGGATATATGTTTGATTTTACTCTATAAATCTCATGAAGATTAATAGCCAGAACTACAGAAACAGTTTACCAGCTGTACTTGTTAAAAAACAAAATGAGTCAACTTGAAGATCTGCTTGACTATTAGATGATATATGAATTGGGCAGCAACCTATTCAGCAACAAGAAGGGTGCTTTGAGGGGCTCTACAAAGTGAATATTTTTACATGAAAAAAAGTGGGGCAAGTGAGCTATTAACAAAAGAAAATAATTATTGTCATTCCAGGATGTCTTTCTGGAGGGAAGAGATGGGAGGGGTTTAGCACATAGATTGCTTCTGCCTAGATAGGGTGAGGGGATGGGGAGTGGGAGGGTGGAGGGGGTGGGAATGGTGAGGGCCTCTGGTTATCCCATTGGTGGACCAGAAAATTCCAGAATGGCCGATGAAGATTATATTTCTGGGGAAGTTTGAAATTGCAATTGTCATTTATCAAGTCTAGGTTTGGTATCATGGGTTTTAGCATCATTGACACTATTCTGATTCTGTGGTTTTTCTTTTCAAAATTGTAAAATGTTGACAGAGTGAATTTAGTCTGATGGGACTGCTGGAGGAGAAGGAAGGAAGAATTCTTTATTCATAGAGTAAATATTTAATGAATGCTTAATACAGGGTTATTGAAGCATGTGTTACTAGGAAATAAAAGGAAAGTTAAAATAAGGCCTCCTCCCTTTAGCAATCCAAAATCCACCTGGAGAGATAAGACGGACAGAGGAGCCTGGTAGGCTGCAGTCCATGGGGTCGTGGAGAGTGACTTCACTTTCACTTTTCACTTTCATGCATTAGAGAAGCAAATGGCAACCCACTCCAGTGGTCTTGCTGGAGAATCCCAGGGACAGGGGAGCCTGGTGGGCTGCCAGTTATGGGGTCGCACAGGGTCGGACACAACTGAAGTGACTTAGCAGCAGCAGCAGAATAATATGCTATTTTGGTTGAATATTAGCACCATTCAGGGCCAAGAGAGAGGAAAGAGAGAGAGAGAGACCATTTTAGCTAGAAGGCTTGAGGAGGAAATGCAATTTTAGCCATGAAATTTACACTTGCCTCTGTCCACTGAACGTGCCTAAGCATTCTGAATACCGCAGTTTTTCAAGACCCGTATTTTCCAAATTCAGGATGGAACAAAAGCCACATGGTACACTCACAAGTCAATAGAATTGGATGAAGAGAATTATCCAGAACTGACATGAGTAATTTACATTTATGAATTCTGTTGAGGCTCACACCACCAAAAGAAAATCAGTTTTTTCTTCTGAAAGGGATTCAGAACAAAGCAAAAGCCTGTGTTGTAATTCTGGGAATGCATCAGTCAGCCTTGCCTGAAGCTCAGTGGAAGGCATTTTAACACACACAGAAGTGTCTAGTGCTGTAGTCAGGAGTTAAGTTCAGACATTTCTCTCCATTCTTTACAGGATCCTACTCCCCTGTAAAACTGTGTCACGATCAAGCCTGCTGACAAGAGCAAAAGTCACTCCTCGGATGTTGGAAAGAAATATGTAGAAGAAGAACATCCCTTCCAAGCAAGATTTCAAAATGTTGTGGACACCGGGAATGGATATATTTTTAAGGATGTAGAGCATGAAATGAACTTGAAAACCAGAATGATGATTAGTCCAACAGAGAATGTCTGTGAATTATTTCTTGCTCCTAGAACAATGATTGCAGATAAGGTATCTCAGTGGTATCTTAGTGGTATGTTAGTCCTTATCTGGTATATGTCTTTTCTCTTCCCCTTTAACTTTTTCTTAGCTTTAATAAAGCAACCACATGAAGGTCTGAGTTATTCAGATGGGTGTGATATGTATACAGCATGACACACTTTATAATCACTTTCTCATAAGCAACAAGTAGTTCCTTTCCCACCTTTACCAGCAACTCATATTTCTTTCTGTAATATTACTGGGTTGGGGTGGGCGGCAGGTTCCTCATGGCTCAGCAATTTCCTGCAATGCAGGAGACTCAGGTTCAATCCCTGGATTAGGAAGATTCCCCAGAAAAGGAAATGACAACTCACACCAGTATTCTTGCCTGGGAAATCCCACGAATAGAGGAGACTGGCAGGCTATAGTCCATGGGGTCGCAAAAGAACTGGACCCAGTTTAGTAACTAAACAACAACAGCAACATACAACAAAATATTACTAGCAAGACCCAGAGAAATGAGTGTGCCCAGCACTTAACGCATTGACTGAGCCAGTGTGAGATGCCTGGTTTAGAGAGCCATTTCTAGCCCACAGTCTGCCCTCCCTAGAGCTTTGCAATTTAAATATTGTGGTAAGGGACTTCCCAGACACACAGTCAGATGTTTGCAGTTGGGAGAAAAATTTTAACTGACTCAGTGAAATGGAAGGATGTGGCACTTGGTCAGGAGTGTTTTTGTGACACAGGGTCAACACTGAGCAGCTTTCAGCTTTCTAGCAGTAAGACTGCTGATTCCAAAATATACATTCATAAATCATTTATACACACACCGTTGGCACACGTCTCTTCCTTTAAATTCCCTCTTACAGGGAGCTTATTTTTCCTTACTCAGCCTCTTTGGGATGGGCTTCCCAGATGGTGCTGGTGGTAAAGAGTCTGCCTGCAATGCAGATTCCTGAATCCAGAATCCCTGGGCCGGGAAGATCTCCTGGAGAGTGGCATAGCAGCCCACTTCAGTATTCTTGCCTAAAGAACCCCATAGACAGAGAAGCCTGGAGGGCTACAGTCTACAGCGTGCAAGGAGTCAGACATGACTGAAGCGACTTAGCACACATGCACACATCTTTTGGAGAGGGGAGCAAAATTTACCATCCCATAATGTGTCTCTTTGGCATGAGGATTATTTTAAGCTGATTCGTTTTTAAGAAACAGAAGACTCAGAAGACTTGTTTGTTTTACTTACTCCTTAACTGCCTAAAATAATTTAGATGAGAAGCCTAAACCAGGAGAGAACTATCACCAAAGATAACTCTGTTGTACATAAGAAAGACATGTGGCATGGTAGATATTTGTTTATCAAATAACATGCTCCTCCCACCTCCCTGTGAACTGTCTTTCTCCCCTTTGAAGTCCCAGATCCCTTCCCTTTTCTCCTTAGCTCAGAATAACATATAAGCCTCAACTGCCTCACTATCCTTTGGGGCCTCATAATCTCAAGGAGCCTATTCTGTAGAAGACCAGATTTTGGCTTTCTCTTGTTACTCTGTCTTAATTATTAGGCCAGCTAGAAGAACCAGAGTAGATTATCTATTTATATAGATACTCTATATAATCTATAATAGAGGATCTATAGTAGAGAATCTAATAGATCCATGTATCTATTTTAAAGAACTATAAACTAAAAATCAAACTCTCCCCATGAGTTAGACATAAAACTCACAGATTTTCTTTCTTTTTTTTTTTTAATGAGAAAGATTTTGTTCCCACATATTTTCATCTGGTTTACAGATGACAAAGGACTTGCTCAGCATAACTGCTGTCTCTGGGTGGGCTGGTCACATTCAGGGATGCCAGAGATGGGAAGAGGATGCTGTTTCTGTTTTGAAATACTTTGTATTTTGACTCTGCATCAGCTCTGTTTAAATTAACAGGAAAATGGTATTTTAGTGTCTTTAGTATCTAGAACTTTCTTCCTGCTCCAGATTTTGCAACAAAATTCATCTGCAAAGCAGAGGTGTTTTGTGGAAGGGGGAGAGGTTCCACAGGTTGTGCCATTTGGTGCCAAGAGTAGAGACAGCATTGGTGCTGTCCCCTGGTGTTGGTGTAAATTGCGTTTCTCTTCTTGGTAAGTACTAGATGGATCTGGGCGTTACCAGATGATCTCATCATTGCATTATACCATCCTGTGGTCCTAGAGCAATTGCTGTGTTCCTTCTCCCTAGAAGACACCCTTTCATGAAAAAAAAGGCTCCCCACCAAGTTTCTCATATTTTCAGCAGTCTAGTAGGAGGAGGGAGTCTATATACCACAGAACAGTGTATAGGCCTTGATGTAGCCAAGGACTTTTTAGAAACTGTTAATACTGGCTTTGAATCTTCAGTGTCTGGAGCAGTGGTCTGTGGTCATCAGCTAAATGCCATGATGATTCAGGGGATCCTCAAATTTGTGATGTCAGCAGTTGTATTGATAATGATGTCTCAGTCCCCATGAACATCTACACAGATAACAGTGCATTTGAGTTCACGGCAGGAATTAGAATTCACGTATCAGCCTCAGATTAATTGAAGATGAAAACATTCTTCTCCCCCAACTCAGGCTGCTGCTGAGCAACCTTGGAGCATCCTAAGGGCTGCGGCGGCCAGCTGGGTTAGGCGCGTCACTTGGCACATACTCCATGGGGACTCTGCAGAGCAGCACTGCCCGTAATTCCCAAAGTGAGAGTCCACGAGGGAAAGGGGAAATAAATAGATCTTACCTGAAGTATGTTCCAACCTATCACAGCTCCCTTTGGAAGAAACCAGCTCAAAATGTCCCTGGGAGTTGCTGAGGTTAAACAAGAATCCCAGATTACCCTTCGAGAGTGTGGCAAACGTAGGTAAAATTTGGGGGAACTGCTCTAAACACGGCCAAGGTCATTGCTCAAAGAGGCAATTATCTGAAGGAAAGGTTTACGAGTGTGGCCTGTGCGTAAATGGGGGATTTAAAATTTAGCCTTTTAAAAATCTGTTCCCAGTGGTGACCATCTCATGAGCCAAACGAGTGTTGCCAAGCTACAAGAGAAACACAGGCAAGTTCCAAGAAGTTCATTAAAATCCACAGCTGCAAGGCTTTGCTGTACTGCTCTCCACCCAGGTGCAAGGGACAGACCCAGACGGAACCCAGCCCTCTTCTCTCTGTCCTCCTCAGTCCCTCCTCTGAGCTCCCGCAGCACTCTGTTCACACTGTTCATTTTAGCACTGAATATATTTTGCCTTGTGCCATAACTTTTAGTATGTCTATATGTTTTCCAGTTAAATCATTGTCTTCTTTCAGGCTTGTCTTTTACTAATTTAGTGCCCCAAACTATCTTCCTATACATAATAGCTTTACAATAAATTCAGTATTAACTGCATATAATTATTTCTGCCTACTGAATTTCTAGCCTTCTTTTAAGGTCTATCACAAATGCTCCCTTTCTCAAAAGCCTTTTTAAAATTCTGATGTGCTTTTGTTTCCCTCTGACTGCCTATAAAATCTTTCTTGTACCTCTTCTATAAAAGTTATTTTGCCTTGTGTTAAAGTCATTCTGCTGCTGCTGCTAAGTCATGTCAGTCGTGTCCGACTCTGTGCGACTCCATAGATGGCAGCCTACCAGGCTCCTCCATCCCTGGGATTCTCCAGGCAAGAGCACTGGAGTGGGTTGCCATTTCCTTCTCCAATGCATGGAAGTGAAAAGTGAAAAGGAAGTCACTCAGTCGTGCCTGACTCCGAGCGGCCCCATGGACTGCAGCCCACCAGGCTCCTCCATCCACGGGATTTTCCAGGCGAGAGCACTGGAGTGGGTGCCATCGCCTTCTCCGGAAAGTCATTCTAGTTGAGCTTTAACTATGTGCTCCTTTGGGGGTAGGACTCTTGTCTTCCTTGACTCTGTATCCTTGAATACTGCACACAGCTTTGCTCATTTATTTATTTATTCATTCTGCAAATATCACTGAGCATCAACTATACGGATTCTGTTCTAGGGCAGAGAGTATTAAGCAAATTAAACAAACATGGCTTTCATTCTCACAGAGCTTAAAGTCCTAACGTAAGAACTTTGACAAGTTAATGGGAAATTAAGCCTCAGTGCTTTGATGAGGTATAGAAACCATGAGATCTGGACCTGATTCAGGGTATCAGGAAGATTTCCAAAAGGAAGTGATAGACTGAGAACTACAGAATAAAGAAACTGCATGTGTAAAAGTCAAGAAGCAAGAGAACAATTGGTATAGAGGAGACAGAGGAAGTCCAGGAGCTCAAACTTGCTCCAGTGAAGAATGTTTTAAATTTACATCATAATTTTCCCCTCTAGATAACTGAAATCTACATGGGCAATACATAAAAAGGGGGAACCCAGGTTCATATATATGGCAAAATTAGCAAAAACACGTATTCTAACTCCAAGATCACTTCTCTTTCCACTAAATATTTCTTTCTATTTAGTTCTTTTAATGTCAGGCCTCTTTTTCCTTATCACACTCATGGAAACCTGTGAAGTACTCTATGTCTCCTTAAGTCATTCACATATTCTTTCATTCTAGTTAAACAGTGTTCTCTCTTGATTGTTCATCCTTAAGAGAATAACTTAAGTACAAGATCACACGTGGAACTTTGTCACGAGTAAGTTGGCAAGTAAGTAAATATGTGGGGAACAATTTTATAGTCTTTGAGCACAAAGACCTGAATGGGACTTGGGGAAACTGACTTCAAGATATCTGCATTTAGAAGGCTTTTGTTTTGCCCATATATAAAGTTTCACCAGGAAAGGAGGAAATGAAACTATAGGTTCAGTTCAGTTCAGCTCAGTGGCTCCGTCATGTTTGACTCTTTGTGACACCATAAATTGCAGCACGCCAGGCCTCTCTGTCCATCACCAACTCCCAGAGTTTACTCAAACTCATGTCCATCCAGTCGGTGATGCCATCCAGTGATTTCATCCTCTGTCACCCCCTTTTCCTCCTGCCCCCAATCCTTCCCAGCATCAGAGTCTTTTCCAATGAGTCAACTCTTCGCATGAGGTGGCCAAAGTACTGGAGTTTCAGATTCAGCATCATTCCTTCCAGTGAATATTCAGGACTGATCTCCTTTAGGATGGACTGGTTGTATCTCCTTGCAGTCCAAGGGACTCTCAAGAGTCTTCTCCAACACCACAGTTCCACAGCATCAATTCTTCAGTGCTCAGCTTTCTTCACAGTCCAACTCTCACATCCATCCATGACCACTGGCAAAACCATAGCCTTGACTAGATGGACCTTAGTCGGCAAAGGAATGTCTCTGCTTTTGAATATGCTGTCTAGGTTGGTCATAATTTTCCTTTCAAGGAGTAAGCATCTTTGCATTTCATGGCTGCAGTCACCATCTGCTGTGATTTTGGTGCCCCCTAAAATAAAGTCTGACACTGTTTCCACTGTTTCCCCATCTATTTCCCATGAAGTGATGGGACCAGATGCCATGATCTCCGTTTTCTGAATGTTGAGCTTTAAGCCAACTTTTTCGCTCTCCTCTTTCACTTTCATCAAAAGGCTTTTTAGTTCCTTTTCACTTTCTACCATAAGGGTGGTGTCATCTGCATATCTGAGGTGATTGATATTTCTCCCGGCAATCTTGATTCCAGCTTGTGTTTCTTTCAGCCCAGCGTTTCTCCTGATGTACTCTGCATATAAGTTAAATAAGCAGGGTGACAATATATAGCCTTGATGTACTCCATTTCCTATTTGGAACCAATCTGTTGTGACTATAGGTTGCTGCTAAGTCACGTCAGTCGTGTCCAACTCTGTGCGAACCCACAGACAGCCCACCAGGCTCTCTCCATTTCTGGGATTCTCCAGACAAGAACACTGGAGTGGGTTGCCATTTCCTTCTCCAATGCATGAAAGTGAAAAGTCAAAGTGAAGTCGCTCAGTCGTGTCCGACTCTTAGCAACCTCATGGACTGCAGCCTACCAGGCTCCTCTGTCCACGGGATTTTCCAGGCAAGAGTACTGGAGTGGGATGCCATTGCCTTGGTTTGGCAAAACTTGAGAAATTTAGATTTGATTGAAATGAAAAAGTGTTGATTTGGGGTTTGTTTGAACTGAGGTTAGGAGACTCAGGTTCAAGATATGCTTGAATATTGTTCCTCCAGACTTCAAAGTGGGAGAGGCTCATAAAACACAAACAAACAAAAACCCCAAACTGTAAGGTTAGAGTTATAGAATTTGTTTATCAAGAATTATATTAGAGGGATTTCCCTGGTGGGAAATATGTGGCTAATATGCTATCCTCCTGGTGCAGGGGGCCCAGGTTTGATCTCTGGTCAGGGAACTAGATCTCACATGTCACAACTAAGGAACCCTCATGCTGCAACAAAAACTGAAGATCCTGTATGCTGAAACTAAGACTCAACACAGCCAAATAAATAAATTTTAAAAAAGTAATTATAATTGGAACTGGGAAAAAGTCACAGAACTTGTTAAGGAAGTATTGGTTAGCATACAAAGTGGATCCATAGTTGCAAGGGAAGACTTCGAGACCATAAGGTTGCAGCTGTCACGTGTCATTCTGAATATGGCTGCTGGTGTCCTTGGGTCTGGTACAGTTCAAAGCAAGTTCAAATTCTCAGTGGTGCAGATATGTGTCTGAGATCAGATCTCCAGTGGCTCTCTAGACACCATATTGTATGCTTGAAAAATGATTACTCCATTTTAATTTTAATTCATCATCAGTAAGGCGATCGTATCATTTATCATCCCAACTGTGACACTTTGAGAATTAAATACAAGACTCATAATAACTATGCACCAAGAAAACTAGTGCAAACTGAGACTACCAAGGTAAGTTGGGACATATAATTATTATTTTTTAAATATTTATTTAGTTTTGGTTGCACTGGGTCTCTTCATTTCTGTGCACATTCTTTCTTTGGTTGTGGTGAGCCAGGGCTACTCTCTAGTTGCGGTGCACAGGCTTCTCATTGTGGCAGTTTCTCTTGTTGCAGAGCATAAGCTCTAGTTGCAGGGGCTCAGTCACTGTGGTGCACAGGCTTATCTGCCCCACAGTATGTGAAATCTTCCCAGACCAGGGATTGAATCCATGTCCCTTGTATTGGTAGTTGGACTCTTAATTACTAGACCGCCAGGGAAGTCCTAATTATTCTATTTATAACCAAAAAACTATTCACAGATTTAAAAACCTTAATGTTCAGAGTTTTTCTTTTCTTTATTCTAGATAACATTTCATAGAAGATTTTCTGAAAATAGTTGATATTCAAAGAATGTTAACTATAACTTAGAAAATGCCCCCCTTCCTCATGCCTAGCAAACTGGTCTCTCATCTCTAACTACAAAAATCTCTAAATATTGGCCACTGCACAGTTTTCATGAGCATGAAATAATAAGCAATATATATATTGGTTTCTGCTTCTGGTTCCTGCTAACATTTGATCTTTGACTCTAGTTCCTGACATAGAGTTTGCAAAACTCTTATAATTTCTCAAGTGAGAGAAGCATCTGACAGAGAGGTCCTGATCCCGTTGAACTTCCTGAGTGATAGAAGCATCTTTTGTTCTAGAGAGGTGACTCTTGGGGGTCTGCTGAATGGGGACTGGTCATCAGAAAGACCAAGTCATAATTAGAAGTTTGAAACTTTTAGCTCCACCCACCCCCATTCTCCAGAGAGAGGAAGGGACTGGAAATTGGGTTAATCATCAATCATATCTAGGTGTTGAAACCTTAATCCCTAGAGTGTGGGGTTCGTGCAGCTTCCAGGTTGGTAAACACATCTATGTGTCATTAGGGTGGTCCACCCCAACTTTATACGGACAGAAACTCTATAGGGCTTGGGCCCTTATAGACCTTGCTTCAGGTATTTCTTCTTCTGTCTATTCATTTTTATCCTTTAAAATATCTTTTCTAATAAATTAACAATAGTAAGTAAATTCTTCTCCTGGGTTCTTTGAGCCCCTCTAGTGAAATATTGAACCCAATAAGAGAGGGTCATAGGAACCTCAGATTTGTAGCTAAGTCAGATAGAAGTTGCTGAAGGACAGGGATGCCTGTTGTATTGTAGTCCTTGGGGCTGCAAAGAGTCAGACACGACTGAGCAGCTCAACAACAGATAGAAGTTGTGATTTTAACCACTTCTTAAAATTAGCAGCTGAAGGGGTATGGATAGTTTTTTGTAGCTGAGCCCTTGACCTGTGAATTTTGCGTCAACTCCAGGTAGTGTCAGAATTTTCTGGTGTGGAAAACCTACCTATCTGGTGTCAGAAATGTTGCATGAGTAGAGGAAAACAGTGAATTTTTCACAGAAAATGAGTCTACTGAATGAACTACCTAGAACTCTAGAACATCATTCTCCAACAGAACTTTATTTAGGGATGGGATGTTCTATAGAACATTTGTCACAACATTGGAGAACATCGCTTCCAAAGTATCACAGGTGGGAAGATAAATTATATGGTCACCCTACTGACAATAAGCATTCCATCACAGGCGCACAATCTAGTACAGTAGCCACTGGCCTTAGGGACTATTTATTGAGGGGTTGAAATGGGCTAATATGACTGAGAAATTAACTTTAAATTAATTTAAAGGTAAATTAAACAACTATATGTAGCCAGCAGCTACCATACTGCATAATGCCTCTCTAGATCACTGGAAATAAAAAGGGTAACACATGAATAGTACTAAGATAAACCAGAACATTTTCTATTCTTTCTTTTTTTAAATCCAGTGTACATACAGCCTGGATCCTATAGTGCAAGGTCTCAGTCTTTCCTTTTATTTGACTCAACACAATAATCAATTTCATCTCTATTAAATGTAAGTAAAACAAAGACCAAAAAGATATAGAAATCAAGAGTATTTGCAATACAGAGTGCTGAGTTATATATATGATGTACTTGAAACAGGCTTCCCCTGTGTTTCAGATGGTAAAGAATTCTCCTGCAGTGTGAGACCTCGGTTCCATCCCTGGGCTGGGAAGATCCCCTGGGGAAGGGAACAGCTACACACTCCAGTATTCTTGCCTGGAGAATTCCTTGGACAGAGGAGCCTGGCAGGTTATAGTCCATGTGGTCACAAAGAGTCAGACACAAGTGAATGCATTTCTTTCACTTTTCACTTGTGCGTGAAACACTATGGGAAATATTTCTAACTAGTGGAAATAATGAGAAATATAATCATAGGACTTATTCATTCCATCATAGAAAATACTTTAAGGAAATCCAAAATTTCTAGATAAAGTCTTATTTCTGCCAGAGCCCTCTCTGAAAGGACCTTAGCCCCAAAGCTCTACCTCTAGCATTTTGTTCTTCTTAATGCAAAAGGACAAAGCTCAAAGAAATTGATTTTAGATCTGCCTAACTCAAAAAATGTGTTTCTCTGTTCTGTCTTCTGCTTAGATTATGTGTATCTCTTCTGTGTCTCTTATTACTTTCTGTTAGGTATCAGTTGTGCAGCAGCAAGAAGTGGATGCCATGTAAGACAGACATCATAATCTTACCCTGTCTACTGGAGAATAAGTGTTTTGCGGGCAAGGACTGTATTTCCATAGCACCAGGCACAGTTCTTCACACAGAGTGGGTACTCAGGAAATGTCTGTCAGTTCATTCAGAAACATTTTGTGTAGATAACTCAGATTCTATAAAAACTAACTTTCTGGAACATGAAATGAGATAAGGCAAAATCTTAACTTTGACAGTAAGCCTATTGTCAGAGAGTTATGGGAACTCAGAGTGCCTCCCAATTATTAATGCATATATTATAATTGAATATAACTTTGAGAGTGTGGTAAATAAATTTTTAAAGACTTATTTATTTTAATTTTGGATATCACTATTTTATTGAGATAAAATTGACATATAACATTATATTAGTTTCAGGTGTACACAATAATGATCTGAGGTCTGTATATATTGTGAAATGATAACCACAATAAGTCTAGTTGATACCCATCACCATACAGAGTCACATTTTTTTGGTATGCGCATTGATCTTTCTTTTTTCTCTTTGGGTAGTGAGTTGGTGTATAAATTTCTATTAAAAGACTTTGATGTAATAATTTTGTATTTGAGACTCATTCTCCCCAAAATCATTTTAAAACCACTTTATTGAGGTATGATTGACATACGAAAAGCTCTATACATTTCATATATACAACCTGATGAGTTTGAAGATAGAATGGCATAAACCCATGAAACCATCACCAACACAGTCTACGCCATAAACATATCCATCACCTCCAAAAGTTTTCTCCTGTCCTCTTTATTATTGTTCTGTGTGTGATAAAATCACTTCAGGCTTCCCTGGTAGCTCAGCTGGTAAAAATCTGCCTGCAATGCAGGAGACCCTGGTTTGATTCCTGGGTTGGGAAAATCTGTTGGAGAAGGAATAGGCTACCCACACCAGTATTCTTGGGCTTCCCTTATGGCTCAGTTGGTAAAGAATCTGCTTGCAATGCAAGAGACCTGGGTTCAATCCCTGGGTCAGGAAGATCCCATGGAGAAGGGCATGGCAACCCACTTTAGTATTATTGCCTGGAACATTCCATGGGAAGAGGAGCCTGGTGGGTTACAGTCCATAGGGTTGAAAAAAGTCAGACAGGACTGAGTGACTAACACTTTCACCTTCATATATTTTTAGAGCAAAACTTTGTTTGTTTTCTGACCAGTAGATTTGTTTTTAAAGTGGTCAGTATTTGTGTAAGATGTACAGCAGAAGAAAAAGAAAATAGCAAGTGGGAGAAAGGGAGGTTTTGGGAAGTCCAGATGTAGTTGTGCAGGTGCTACTGTAGCTCTGGCAAAGTATTTGGAAATCTGAATTCCCACCAATTCAAAGTTCAGTGCACAAAGCTTTGCACATAGTAGATAATCAAGTATTGAACTGATTAAAAGTGTAGGAGTTTCAGTCCACTGTTGATGGACTGTAAATTGGTACAGCCACTATGGAGAACAGAATGTAGTTTTCTTAAAAAACTAAAAATAAAGCTCCTGTGTAATCCTGTAATCCCATTCCTGGGCATATATTCAGAGAAAAACATGTTCTGAAAGGATCCATGCACCCAGTGTCCATTGTAGTACTGTTTCCAACAACCAAGACATGGAAGCAACCAAAACGTCCCATCAACAGGAATGGATAAAGAAGATGTGGTTTATTTATATAATGGAATATTACTCAGCCATTAAAACACATGAAATAGTGCCACTTTCAGCAACATGGATAGACATAGAGATTGTCATTCTGAGTGAAGTAAGTCAGACAGAGAAGGAGAAATTTTGTATTATATCCCTCATACATGGAACCTGAAAATAAACAATACAAATGGACTTATTTACAAAATAGAAATAGACTCACAGGCTTAAAGAAGGAACTCATGGCTAACCAGGAGGGGGAAGGATGTGGGAAAGGGATGGTTAGGGACTTTAGGACTGATATGTACACACTGCTGTAGTTTAAATGGACAACCAATAAGAACCTGCTGTATAGCACATGGAACTCTGCTCAATGTTATGTGGCCAGGATGGGAGGGGAGTTCAGGGGAGAATGGATACATGAATAGGTAGTATGGCTGAGTCCCTCCACTGTGCAACTGAAACTATCACAATGTTGCTAATTGGCTATACTTCAATTAAAAAGAAGTTAAAAACACAAAAAATAAATAAAATTTCTCTTCAACATGATATGAACAAAAATGTATAGGGTGTTCATATTTCACCTACTCAGACTATTTGTTCTTTAGGGTTTTTTCAGATGAAGTTTGCTTTTTCTAACAATATGTAATTTAAAGAGCAGCAGCTACAAAGAAGTTAAAATTGTAGAAAAACCTGAGAAAGGTATAAACAGTCTTTTCCTGGAGGATTTGCCATTTAAAACCGCAGTTGTTTTTAGTGCCGGGTGTCCTTGGTGGCCGATACCTCGCAAAAGCACAGCAGCTGCAGAGAGCAGGGTTCAAGCGCTCCCTGAGGGCGTGGCTGTAGCTTTCCGCTCATTATGGACTCAAACCTTGAGAGGCAGCCCCCATTCTGAGCCCAGTGCACTGCTCCGCCAGAGACAGAAAAGAGGATCTGAAAAGTATAAAATGGAAGGCATTTGGATGGTTATGAAATGTAAGAAATCTAATTGTTGAAACATGGATGTCTCATTTGGACATGAAGAGAACAGTGAACGTATGGCAAACAAGTAGCTAGGCTGAAGAAAGAGGTAGAAGATAAGGCCGACTGAAATTTCCTGTATTAGTATCCCTGGAAGTATAACAAGCATGAGTTTCCAACTTTTCTCACCATTGGGTCACATCATTTTTAACTTAATCAAGTCTGTTTGCACGAAAAGAATATAGGCTTTGGGGCCAGAAAAATCTGGCCCCTCCACTACCTCCTAATTGTGTGTTCTTGGGAATTTACTTAACCTTTCTGGTTTTCAGTCTTCTTGGGTGGATAAGGAGGATAAATACTACCCTATTCAAAGAACTGTACAATAACCCAGTGCCTGGTGCCATGGTAACCACACAGTGAGTTTCGGTTGTTACTATCTGCTCAACAAACAATATATTTCAAGCTCTATATTTACTTACTATATGTTATACACTTATCATATAGGTCCTTGCTTTCAAAATCAAGTTAACATCAAAGGTAGGCAAATGCAGTGCAATGAACAAGCCTAGGCAATTGAAAAAACAAGAACAACAACAACAACAACAGTGTATAGCATGCAGATTAAAGGGAGAAGGAGATGATACGGATGAGCCATTCTCAAACCTCTCATTTCATTTGACCCTCAGTGCAGCTCTGTTTTGGAGGCAGGGAAGGCATTTGTCAGAATGGAAAATTAAAGCACAAGCAAGTCTCGGCTCCATTTCAGCCACTTTGAAATGAACTGATGGATTAAGAAAATTCTGGTTTCTTCCAAGTCTGCATTTCTATTATTCTTTGCCTTTCCTAAATTAAGACTACTCATTACTGTGAGATTTAATACTAGCACTCACGTTTCTTGATTCTAAGCCCAGGACTTTGTGTCTAAGTCAGAAGTAGGAGAATTTTGCTTCAAAGGAAAATTAAAATTCCACCTGGGCAGAAGTGTCTCTTTTCCTTTTCTATTGACATCATTTTCATATAGGCTTAAAATCACAATACAATGGCTCTGGCTATGTGTGTTTAAGTGTGATCATGCCTGAATAACAATTTCCATCTTCAGACATCAAAGTACTTTCACTCTGTTGTAATCATACATTCTTCCTACACGCTTATTGACGTTTGCTCTATTCTCTTTCAAACTCCTCCACACTGGAGCTTTCCCCTTGCCAAAAGAAGCAAAGTTCTCCATCTTTGGTCTTCCTTCCTTTCTTTTTAGTTACTATAAAAGTCAATCTTTCTTTCCAAAATAAATATTTACATGGAAGTTCTAGTCTTCCGTCAAAAGACAAAATAGACACACCAACAGAAGGAACAACTACATAGTTAGAATACTAACAGTGGGAATCCAGCACTTATATTGAGAGGGTGCATCAGTGTATATGAAAGTATACTATGCTTCTAATGCACTTTATTCTGACTTCTTTAGATTCCAGTTTAATCTAAAATCCAAAGTGGCCTCAACTCCCCAAAGGCCTTAAGGCATTATTTTGTTCCAAGAGACAGTGCCATAGCAATATCATGTTTCCTTGGTTACAGAGACTTCCACAGAGGCCAATATATTCCTGGCAAGGTTTAGCAGACACTGAATTTGAAATGATTATAGCATCTCTATAATTTGGTTCTGACTGCTTTTATTCAATGAGTATGTCATCAAGGATGTATGCAGTGCCTCCCTACTGTATGGATAAAGGGAATATATATGATTTTTTAATGAAAAAATCACATTCACATTAAAGGTAAAAATTGCTTTTGGGTGTGCTATGTCACCTCTTACAAAATTAAGCATCTTGAAATGTGAAACTTGTTCTTACTGCCCTCATCGAGGATGTAAAATAGAAACTGGTAGAGAAGGGATGTTACATGTTGTATCATCCACATAAATGTTAAGACCAACATAACACTTATTATACAGTTGAAAAACAAGAGGCCTTGAAGATGTGTTTGGGACCAAGTTTCTTTTAAAAGTTAAAAACTTTGCTAAGAATGTCTGTGAATCTCTGTGCTTCGTGGAATCATTTTCTATAGAAAACAAAAATATAGATGCTATTAATTAATGAACTAAAATTAATTTAAAAGCACTTCTGTTTCTACTTGTACAGAAAGACAAATATATGATATCACTTGTATGTGAAATGTAAAAAATGATTCAAGTGAACTTATTTACACAACAGAAACAGACTCACAGATTTGAAAAACAAGCCTATTGTTACCAGAGGGGAAGAGAAGGAAGGCACAAATTAAGAGTTCGGGGTTAACATATACACACTACTATGTATAAAATAGTAGTGGAACTGATGGATTAGACTACAGCAAGAGCCTGTTGTATTATACAGGGAACTCTGCTGAATAATCTGTAATAACCTATATGAGAAAAGAATCTGAAAATATATATACATATGTATAGCTGAACCACTCTGCTGTACACCTGAAACTAATACAACATTGTAAATCAACTATACTCCAACATTAAATTATTTTTTAAAAAACAACAAAAATATTTCTGAATTCATGATAGCTTTTGAAAAATAATTGTATATATTTTTAATCAAGGACTCTAAAAAAAGCAAAGCTACTATTTACACAAGGATTCAGGTTTTGATGTTGAAAAATGTTTCTTGTATTTGGTTGGAAAACATATTTTTCAGATTGATAGCAACTGAGGGACTGACAATCTGGCTCAAGAAACTCCTCAATTCAAGTTATGATAGTCTGTGTGCTTCCCTATAAATCCAACAGCACACTTTCATAATAACATTCACAATTATTTGATAACTTTACATAATTATTTATGAAATTAAAAAAATCCCCACCCACTGATAATGTGGAAAGAGTGCCAAATCATATATTACAACATACAGCAAAACGCATCAGAGTCACGTGGAATTGAGGTCTTTAAGGATGGAGGACAGTCCCCTGAAACTTAAGAGAAACTGAGGTATGGGAGAGTAAGATAATCAGAAAATAGAGGTGCTGAAAACCCAAAGTCCTGAAGAGAAAACCTTCTTGAAAGAAAATGGCTCTCTGATCATTGATGTGTGTTACAGAGCTGGGCTCAGCTAGTTTTTCGAGTTGAAAAGTTGTTTATTCTTACACAGGTCCTAGTAGGCTGCACTGAGGATTTATGGTCTTGCAGTTATAGCAAGTAGTTAGGAGTCAGAAGCTTTGGTTTCTGTTATAATTTATGAAGCTGTTATTAACCCCTTCTTTCCTTCTGCTAGCTTTTTAAGAGATAGGCAAGAATTGCTGCCTCTCAAAATTTTAAGTTTCTTTAATGAAGATATATTTCTATATGACAATTGGGAGGGAGTAACACACAGAAATTATGAGGAACGTTAACAATAATTTGAGTCCTGTTGCTAAAATATGTATTAATTTGGTATTAAATATATGCTTGTGGGTGAGTGTCAGAAATATAGCACTCTATTGTGATGTTAGCATATTAAAAAGCAGAGACATTACTTTGCCAACAAAGGTCCATCTAGTCAAAGCTATGGTTTTCCCAGTAGTCATGTATGGATGTAAGAGTTGGACTATAAAGAAAGCTCTGCACTGAAGAATTGATGCTTTTGAACTGTGGTGTTGAAGAAGACTCTTGAGAGTCCCTTTGACTGCATGGAGATTCAACCAGTCCATCCTAAAGAAAATCAGTCCTGAATATTAATTGGAAGGACTGATGCTGAAGCTGCAACTCCAATACTTTGGCCACCTGATGTGAAGAACTGACTCATTGGAAAAGACCCTGATGCTGGGAAAGATTGAAGGTGGGAAGAGAAGGGGACAACAGAGGATGAGATGGTTGGATGGCCTTATAGACTCAATGGACATGAGTTTGAGTAAACTCTGGGAGTTGGTGATGGACAGGAAGCCCTGTCATGCTTTGCGACCCTGTGGGGAGGCAAAGAGTTGGACACACTGAGTGACTGAACTGACTGAACTGACTGTAATGTTAGATGCATGCCATAATCCAGACTTATTCTGCTAGTTATAATTAGACCAAGAATTTCAAGTCCATGAATAAGTGGACATTATAGAAGAGCAACTAGAATGCCAAAGGGACTATATGAGAGACTAAGAAAAAGGCGATGAAGTCAGAGATTGCCAGAGTTTGTCAGAAGAAAATACAAAACTATCCGATACACAATTTAGGCAAAGCCAATATGCAGATGGTTTTCATTTACATATTCTTTTCTTTCCTCTATTGCCTCACATATTTATTGAAATTTTATTATCTCTCATGTTCTATGGTAGGTCTTAGATTTCAAGAGCAAGCAAGACAGACATGGCCACTTCCTTCCTAGACCTGATATTTGTTTCTTCTTATCATTTCCACATACATATTGCCTGGAAGCTGGGGACTGAATGCCATGGCCAGACCAAAGCCCAAAGTAGGGAGAGGACTGACTTGCAGTCCTACAGGTTACAGTTATGGTTAGCCAAGGGTTTTGGTTGCTATTGTTTTGTTTTCATTTGCTTATCTTTTAAATTTCCCCTTACCCACTAGGATCCCTTTACCTACCACCAGCTTCTCAGAAAATTTGACATATCAGAATAGCTTGGAATGATAATGTTGCAAAGAATAAATGGAGGAGAATTTTTCTAAGTGTGGCCTGCCCTACATTTATCCTTCTGTGGGGATAAACAGTTCAGTAGAACTGTTTCCCTCTGCTGAAATCCAGCATGACTTTGAACACATATGCCCATGTGTTTCAAGTGGTGACTGGCAGCAAAGAGAGGTTTTCTCCTGGTGGGGTTAGGAAAGATAAGGAGAAGCAGATGGTGCAGTGAGGCAGCTTCCAAGGGCCCAAGAACCAAAATGTCCCTTCTTCACACTGGTGAAGTGAACTTTAAAATGTGTTTCCAAAATTAGGGAAAATCCTCTACTGAGAATTAGAGAGAAATGTGTTAAGTGGAGGGTAGATATTTGAGAAAACTGGAAAAAGTATGAAAAACGTGAGACAGAGGATGGCAGAGAGATATGCTGGAGAAACACAGTTCAGATGGTTTAGTATCCACTGGGTTGTCTTATTTTCTCTAGTAGATCACCCATTTAGAAACGGGCTGCAAGGGGGTTCACCTCCTTGGTATTTGATCAGGAAGGTACAATACAATGGAAGAACTGGGAAGAAAATTAAAGGCATTGGCAAGGGAAAGGAAGTGGGGGTCAGAGACTCTCAGTCAGAAAAGGAAGGGCTGTAAACAGGAGCTGAAAGAAAGTGGAGTCGCTCAGTCGTGTCCGACTCTTTGCGACTCCATGGACTGTAGCCTACAAGGCTCCTTCATTCATGGGATTTTCCAGGCAAGAATACTAGAGTGGGTTTCCATTTCCTTCTCCAGGGGATCTTCCCGACCCAGGGATCGAACCCGGGTCTCCCTCATTGTAGACAGATGCTTTACTGTCTGAACCACCAAGGAAGAAAAACAGGAGCTGAGAGAGAAATAAAAAGTAAAAGAATCTATGACTTGAAGAGGACAAACAATGGTAGACTGAGAGTAATTGATTAAAGGTTTATGTTCAGAGTTTGCTGTCTAAACAAATATTTTTAGAGCTGGAACAATTCTACGTGAAAAGTTCTAGGGTGTGCCTATGGAAATGGGTGGCTGAAATTTCACTGGAAACGAATATGTCATGGAAATAAGTGTCTAGGCTGTTAAATGTGGATATGCTATCATCCTGAAAATGACTGGATATTGGGTGGAGGAGAAGACTGTGAGGATGCCAGAGCCTTCAATGAATCAAGAGCAGTGGTGAAGGGAGGTCAGGAGCTGAGAGCAAGCAGAAGGCATGGAATAATATTGTTTGGTAGAACTGTTTCCATAGAGGCAGGCTACTTTTTAAATAGTGGAAGAGAAAGAATATGAAATCGACAATGTGGAACAAACAAATTATTTGCTAATAGAAACCATGGAATTGGCAAGGATGAGTTGGTATTTTTATCTTTTCATTTTAGAAAATTTTAAATAGAAAATAAATTAGCATCATGTAAATGCCATTCAGTTTGTTCTCTAGCTTGTATATTTTCTTTGTTATGTTTTCTGCCTCTTGTTTATCCTAGTTTTCGTCTATCTTAAAACCGATCTGTTCTGCTCTGTGCCTGGTAGAAGAGTTTACTTGTTTGTTCAGTCATGTGGTATATTGTGACAGAGCATATTATGTACCACACCCAGATCTCTGTAACTTTCCTGTTCATCATCTCCTGGAGCTTGCTCAAACTCATGTCCATTGAGTCGGTGATGCCACCCAACCATTTCCTGCTCTGTTGCCCCTTTCCCCTCCCGTCGTCAGTATTTCCCAGCATCAGGGTCTTTTCCAATAAGTTAGCTCTTTGCATCAGGTGGCCAAAGTATTGGAGCTTCAGGTTCAGCATCAGTCCTTCCAATGAGTATTCAGGGTTGATTTCCTTTTGGATTGACTGGTTTGATCTCCTTTCTGTCCAAAGGGCTCTCAAGAGTTTTCTCCAGCACCACAGTTCAAAGACATCAATTCTTCAGTGCTCAGCCTTTTTATTGTCCAGCTCTCACATCTGTACATGACTACTGGAAAAACCACTGGAAAAGGTTGAGAGATATTTAACCACTCATTTGCAGGTAAGTGATCTGATATTTTATTATTACAAGACCATGAAAGGTGGAGCTATCTGCACAGCCCTTGACAAAGAGAGCTAATGAAAGGAAAGAGAATTTAAACAAATCTCTGGCCCTTGGCAGCTTCACTCATTTGCCCATTTATTTACATGTTTGTTGAATGTATCATATGTCATACACCACTAGACAAACACAAAGTTAGTGTCTAGAAACATAAAGATGATTAGTTCCTAATCCTTATTCTTGAGAGGCCACAGTCTGGTGGCATTAGCAAATAGAGCTGGCCATTGAATAAGATAGGTTTGAACCTTGTGGGCCCACTTAATATGAAAATTTTTTTAATATATAAATTTATTTATTTTAATTGGAGGTTAATTACTTTACAATATTGTATTGATTTTGTATACATCAACATGAATCCGCCACAGGTATACAAATGTTCCCCATTCTGAACACACCCTCCCTTCCTCCCTCCCAGTACCATCCCTCCGGGTTCAGTAAATACTACAGTACTAGATGATGGGTGAATCTGGGAATGGTTGAATCTGTAAACTATGGATGTGGAGGACAAACTATGAGACTTGAAATTCCACAGATTTGGATATTTGCAGTGATTCCTGGAACCAATTATTTATTGTTCAGGGGTCAACTGTAAGTACAGATCAGTTAAGTGCTGTAATAGAATACTGAACAAAGTGTTATGAATATCTGGGTGGGAATATCACAAACAAACCACAGCTTACCTGCATCTTGAAATAAGAGAATCTTAAGTAAAGAGCCTAGCAGTTGAGGTTAAAAAGAGCACAGCACAGAGGAAAGAGCACATAATTCAACTAAGCTTTAGCATCAAGTGAATGAGGAAAGAGGCAAGTGATATCAAGGGGAAGGTAGAGAGGGAGCAGATCATGAAGTGGGTTGAATGTTATGTTCAGGAGTTTGAAGTCTAGTCTATGGAAAGTTAAAGCTATATAGGATTTTAAATAAATTTCTTTAAGATGGAAACACTTTAGCACAGATTGAAAATAGGGGGTGAGGGTAGGGTTAACTCGATGCCAGAAGATAACATAAAAGATTATTACAAAAGAAAAAAACTGGTATGGTGAAAGAGAAAAGGAAAAAAAAAAAAGTTGTTTAGGAGGTTGAATTCATAAGACTTGGTGAATGATATAATGTGTTGAAAATGAAAGAAAAATAGAAGAATTCTAGAATGACTGCTGGAGTCTGGCCCAGACATACCGGTATCTTATTGTGCCATTAATTATGATTAGAAACATTAGAAGAAATGAAAGTTTGGTTGAAGAAGAGGTTAGAGTTGCTGGTTGGACAGGGGCATGAACCTATCGTTTTTACATGGTGGATTAATGGTCTCTTTACAAACAAAGCAGTTGGTTATGTGAGTCTGGAACTCAGGAGAAAGTTCATACTAAAAGTACAGTTTGGATGTCAGGGTCTAGATTTTCACTAAGATCATGAAAGTAGACCCTAGAAAGTAGGCAGAGAGCATTCAGTCTGAGAGGCCTGAGATGCACGTTGGGGCATCCATGAAACAGACATACAAAAAATTGTTTTTTCTTTTAACTCCCTTCCTGCTACTTTGAAAATTATCTTTGTTGTAAAGAAAGTATTGTTCCCCTGACAACACAAATAGGATAGAAATAGGTGCTACTGTAGAGTCTGACAACCTACAGTCATAAATGGATGAAGGACATTGGGAGTGTGGAGAGCATTCATCAGCCAAAGGAAATAGTCTCTACTCCACTCTGGGAGATTGTGAGCCTGGAGAGACACAGACCCAGTGGGGCCTAGTCTGACTTTGCAAGGAGAACATGAAATATATTTTATAAGAAATCCTCTAATTAAAAAAAAACTTTGTGTATGAATTCATTTATTTAACAAATATATGTTGAGCATCTACTGTGTTCCAGGCATGATTCTAAGAGCTGGAGACTTCTCAGTGAATAAAGAAGACAGAAATCTCTTTTCTGGATAAAGTTTAACTTTAAGTGTGGAGATATATACAATAAACAAAAGAAATGAGTAAATTCCTTGCTTAGTGGGTACAAAGAGTCCAGTGCAGCTGAAGCAGTGAGACCTAGAAAGAGTCTGGGGACAGATGAGGTCAGAGCAGTAAGAAAGAACAGGATCTTACAGGGTCTGGTTGGCCATTGTCAGAGTCTGGGCTTTTATCCTAGTGGAGACAAGAAGCCACTGGTTGCTACATTGAGAGCCTCCTTCTACAGAGTCAGGACAGACCAGGAGATCTGAGAGGAAGCTACTGCAGTCACCCAAGTCAGAAATGAAGGCTACTTGGACAAGACTGGAATGGGTGGAGGTGGGGAGATGGAGAAAGACTTGGGATGTACTTTGGAGGTAGAGACAATGGAATTTGCTGATAGATTCTATGTAAGACTTTGGCCACCTCATGCAAAGAGTTGACTCATTGGAAAAGACTCTGATGCTGGGAGGGATTGTGGGCAGGAGGAGAAGGGGACGACAGAGGATGAGATGGCTGGATGGCATCACTGACTCGATGGATGTGAATTTGAGTGAACTCCGGGAGATGGTGATGGACAGGGAGGCCTGGCGTGCTGCGATTCATGGTGTTGCAAAGAGTCGGACACAACTGAGTGACTGAACTGAACTGAACTGAACTGAAGATGTGTGAAAAAGTGAAGCACTAAATAAGACTCCCAGAATTTTTGAACTGATCTGAAAGAGGTGGTTGTCATTACTAAAATGGGGAAAGCTGTGTTGTTAAGGGTAGGGTGAAATGTAGGAGCTCAGTTTTTTTTTTTTACCTGGTAGGTTTGAAATGCCCATTAGATTTCCAAGCAGAGTTGTCAATTAAGCAATTGGGTAGATATGGTTAGAATTCAGGGGAATGATTTAGATTGGACACATAATTAAGGAATCATAGAATTTGGATTAGATGTTATATAAAGGAATTCAAGTGTCGATAGAGAAGGGAAGAGGTCAACTGACTGAGCACTGAAGCACTGTCTTTAGAGTTGGGGGAAATTCAGAGGCGTCAGCAAAGCCAACTGAGAAGACACAACTAGAGATGAAAAAAACAAAACCAAAGAGAATGTGATATCCAAGAGAAGAAAGTGCATTAAGAAGAAGGAAGTGGTCATTTGGGCCATGTGCTGCCGTCAGTCCCAAGAAATGACCACTTAGCAACTTGAACATCATTAATGATCTGGATAAGAGCAGATTTAGGAAATTGATGAGGGGAGGGGCAAAATCCTAATTGGAATATGTTCAAGAAGGAGGAGAAAAATTAGACCCAGAAATTATTTGCAAATGTTTTGAAGAGTCCTAAGAAAATAAGAAGCACAAGCTGGAATCAAGATTGCCAGGAGAAATATCAATCACCTCGGATATGCAGATGACACCACCCTTATGGCAGAAAGTGAAGAGGGACTAAAAAGCCTCTTGATGAAAGTGAAAGAGAAGAGTGAAAATGTTGGCTTAAAGCTCAACATTCAGAAAACGAAGATCATGTCATCTGGTCCCATCACTTCATGGGAAATAGATGGGGAAACAGTGGAAACAATGGCAGGCTTTATTTTTAGGGGGCTCCAAAATCACTGCAGATTATGATTGCAGCCATGAAATTGAAAGACAGTTACTCCTTGGAAAGAAAGTTATGACCAAAGCATATTAAAAAGCAGAGATATTACTTTGCTAACAAAGGTCCATCTAGTCAAGGCTATGGTTTTTCCAGTGGTCATGTATGGATGAGAGAGTTGGACTGTGAAGAAAGCTGAGCGCTGAAGAATTGATGCTTTTGAACTGTGGTGTTGGAGAATACTCTTGAGGGTCCCATGGACTGCAAGGAGATCCAACCAGTCCATCCTAAAGGAGACCAGTCTTGGGTGTTCATTGGAAGGATTGATGCTGAGGCTGAAACTCCAATACTTTGGCCACCTCATGTGAAGAGTTGATTCATTGGAAAAGACTCTGTTGCTGGGAGGTATTGAGGGCAGGAGGAGAAGGGGACCAAAGAGGATGAGACGACTGGATGGCATCACTGACTCGATGCACATGAGTTTGGGTGAACTCCAGGAGTTGGTGATGGACAGGGAGGCCTGGCATGCTGCAGTTCATGGGGTCGCAAAGAGTCGGACATGACTGAGTGACTGAACTGAACTGAAAGAAAGTAAAAAATGGGGCAGTGGCTGAAGGGAGAAGAGAGGACTTCTTTCTTCCTGAAGATCAGAGTAACAACAGTATGTGTATATGTTTGCAGGAAAGATCCAACTGAAAGAAAAAAAAAAAAACAAACTGATCATACATGCAAAAAGGGAGACATTTGCTGGAAGAATATCCCGGAGTAGCAGAGGTAAGGATGGGACCTGGGGCCCGAGTGGAGGCTTGGAACCTAGGCAAACAATGCATATTGAGTTCTGGGTCCAGCATGCAAGCCACTGGTTTGCAACCTCTGCAACCTTTGCTTATCCTGAAAATTACTGGACATTTTGGGTCCTTCACAGTAGAAAAGGCTTCCTTTGGAAACATCAATATTCAGATCTTCCTCAGTGTAAACATTGCCAAGCTAAATTTGCTGCCCATAATTGGTGGAGCTTTGAGGGAATCATAACTCTGAAAGTGGTCAGCTGGATTTGGGTTTGGAATGAAGAAATAAAACCTGAGTTGATTTCAAATTTCTCTATCCACAATAGAAACTTACATTTCTTTTTAACAGTTTGGCCTTAGCCGTGAGAAATAGATAGCCATACCATTTCAGCTTCTAGCCTAAAACTACTGACATCTCAAAGAATCTGATTTGTCTTTTAAGTGCATGCTGATATCATCACAGAAAAATGATTAATTTGGGAGCTCCTCTTGGAAGCTTGGACTTGTCACTTATCTGAAATGATGAAAACTATATTTGTCAAACAATACTTCACCTAAAAGTAAATACAGCAGTGCTCTGTGCACAGACTGAGCATCTGTGGGTCTTGGCAGCCCTTCTGGATTGGCCCCTTTAGAGAGGGAAGGCTCCCCTCGGGCCGGCATGCCACACTGTTTCATCCATGGGAAGTACTGGTGTCAAATGGTCAACAGGCCTACTTCCTGGCACAAAGTTGGGGCACGATGAACAGTTGCTAAATTAATGAATAAAACTTATTTCTGTCTGCTATCTGAAGTACTGCTATCTCCATTAGACCCTGGACTTTGAATTAGCATTTTGTCAAGTGATTTTATTAAGAACTGTGACTAGAGCCTGAAAACTTTCTTTAATAACTCACAAGCTACTTAGCTTTGGGGGCACATATTGATGCACTTTGTCACATCTGAGATAACACTTGAATAAGAAGAGCCAACTTTCTAAGCCATTTAAAAGAAATTAGCTAATCCACAGTTGCCTTACTTGCTGGATCTTTCTGTCCTAAGAACAAAGAGTTTTCAATTTATGCCTTTTTATTTTTATTGACACATCCAGTTTTCTTAAAGTTCCTACCTGGATGCCAAATAAATATTGGCTGGTGAAGTCTCTGTTTTTAGGTGATAATAGCATCGCATAAAATAGTTAAGCAGTAAATACACATACCCACACCCATCTACCCACCCACACCCCCCTCCCCCCAACGCACACACACACATTTCAGCATTCTTGCCTTTAGAACCCATGAACAGTATGAAAAGGTAAAAGGTATGACACTGAAAGATGAACTCCCCAGGTCAGTAGGTGGCCAGTGTGCTACTGGAGAAGAGCAAAGAAATAGCTCCAAAAGGAATGAAGAGGCTGAATCAAAGTGGAGACAAAGACCAGCGTGGATGTGTCTGGTGGTGACAGTGAAGTCCAATGCTGTGAAGAACAATACTGCTTAGGAACCTGAAATATGAGGTCCATAGTGTTAGCTGCTCAGTCATGTCCAACTCTTTGCAGTCCCATGGACTCTAGCACACAAGGCTCCTCTGTCCACGGGATTCTCCAGAGAGAACACAGGAGTGGGTTGCCATGCTCTTCTCCAGGGAATCTTCCCAATCCAAGGATCAAACCGGGGTCTCCTTCATTTGAGGCAGAATCTTTACCATCTGAGCCACAGGGAAGTCATGTAGCTGCCTGTTACATCCATGTAGATTCATGTTAGGTCCATGAATCAAGGTAAATTGGAAGTGGGCAAATAGGAAATGGTAAGAGTGAACATTGACATTTTAGGAATCAGTGAACTAAAATGAACCAGGATGGGTGAATTTAATTCAGATGACCATTATATCTACTATGATAGGCAAGAATTCCTTAGAAGAAATAGAATAGCCCTCATAATCAACAAAAGAGTCCAAAATGCAGTACTTGGGTGCAATCTCAAAAACAACACAATGATCTCTGTTCATTTCCAAGGCAAACCATTCAATATCACAGTAATCCAAGTCTATGCCTCAACCACTAGTGATGAAGCAGCTGAAGTTGAACAATTCTATGAAGACCTACAAGACCTTCTAGAACTAACATCAAAAAAAGATGCTCTTTTCATCATAGGGGACTGGAACGCAAAAGTAAGAAATTGAGAGATATCTGTTGAGAGATACCTGGAGTAACATGCAAATTTGGCTTTGGGATACAAAATGAAGCAGGGCAAGACTAACAGAGTTTTGTCAAGAGAACACATTGTTCATAGCAAACACATTCTTCCAACAATACGAGGATATCACCAGATGGTCTATACTGAAATCAGATCTATTATATTCTTTGCAGTCAAACATGGAGAAACTCTAATACAGTCAGCAGAAACAAGACCAGGAGCTGACTGTGGCTCAGATCATGAACTCCTTATGAAAAATTCAAACTTAATTTGAAGTAAAACCTCTAGGCCATTCAGATATGACCTAAACCAAACCCCTAACAGTTATATAGAGGAAGTGAAAAATAGATTTAAGGGATTAGATCTGATATACAGAGTGCCTGAAGAACTATGGACAGAGGTTCGTAACATTGTACAGGAGGAAGTGATCAAAACCATCCCCAAGGGAAAAAAAAAAAATGCAAAAAGGCAAAATGTTTGTCTGAGGAGGCTTTACAAATAGCTGAGAAAAAAAGAGAAACCAAAGGCAAAGGAGAAAAGGAAAGATTTATCCATCTAAATAAAGACTGCCATAGAATAACATGGAAAGATAAGAAAGCCGTCCAAAATCAACAATGAAAACAAATAGAGAAAAATAATAGAATGGAAAAGACTAGAGATCTCTTACAAAAGATTAGAGATACCAAGGGAACATTTCATGCAAAGATGGGATCAATAAAAGACAGAAATGTATGGACCTAACAGAAGCAGAAGATATTTAAAAAAGGTTGCAAGAACACATAGAAGAGCTACACAAAAAAAAGATCTTAATGACCCAGATAATGATAATGGTATTATCATATCCCTAGAGCCAGATGTCCTGCAGTCTGAAGTCAAGGGGGCCTTAGAAAGCATCACTATGAACAAAGTTAGGGGAGATGATGGAATTCCAGTTATTTCGAATCCTAAAAGATGGTGCTGTTAAGTGCTGCAGTCAAAATGGCAGCAAATTTGGAAAACTCAGCAGTGGCTACAGGACTGCCAAAGGTCAGTTTTAAATTCCAGTCCCAAAGAAAGGCAATGCCAAAGAATGTTAAAACTTCTGCACAATTGTACTCATTTTACATGCTAGCAAAATAATGCTCAAAATTCTCCATGCTAGGCTTCAACAGTACATGAATCACAAAATTCCAGATGTTCAAGCTGGATTTAGAAAAGGCAGAGGAACCAGAAATCAAACTGTGAAAATCTGTTGGGTCATAGAAAAAAACAAAAGAATTTTATAAAAACATCTACTTCTGCTTCACTGACTATGCTAAAGCCTTTGACTGTGTGGATGACAGCACACTGTGGAAAATTCTTAAATAAATGGGAATACCAGACCACCTGACCTGCTTCTTGAGCAATCTATATGCAGGTCAAGAAGCAATAGTTAGAGCTGGACATGGAACAATAGACTGGTTCCAAATTGGCAAAGGAGTATGTCAAGGCTGTATATTGTCACCCTGCTTATTTAACTTCTATGCAGAGTACCTCATGAGAAATGCTGGACTGGATGAAGCACAAGCTGGAATCAAGATTGCCGCAAGAAATATCAATAACCTCAGATATGCAGATGACACCACCCTTATGGCAGAAAGTGAAGAGAAACTAAAGAGCCTCTTGATGAAAGTGAAAGAGGAGAGTGAAAAAGCTAGCTTCAAGCTCAACATTCAAAAAAACTACGATCATGGCATCTGGTTCCATCACTTTATGGTAAATAGATTGAGGGAAGAAAAGGAAACAGTGATAGACTTTATTTTCTTGGTCTCCAAAATCATAATAGATGGGGACTGCAGTCATGAAATTAAAAGATGCTTGCTCTTTTGAAGAAAAGCTAGGATCAACCTAGAAAGTGAAAGTGAAGTCGCTCAGTTGTGCCCGACTCTTTGCAACCCCATGGACAGTACCCTGCACCAAGCTCCTCCGTCCATGGGATTTTCAAGGCAAGAGTACTGGAGTGGGTTGCCATTTCCTTCTCCAGGGAATCTTCCCAACTCAGGGATCGAAAACAGGTCTCTCACATTGTAGACAGACACTTTACCGTCTGAGCCACCAGGGAAGTGATCAACCTAGAGAGTGTATTAAAAAGCAGAGACATTATTTTGATGACAAAGGTCCATATAGTCAAAGCTACGGTTTTTCCAGTAGACATGTATGGATGTGAGAGTTGGACTATAAAGAAAGCTGATCATCAAAGAATTGATGCTTTTGAACTGTGGTGTTGGGTAAGACTCTTGAGAGTCCCTTGGTTTTCAAGGAGATCTAACTAGTCCATCCTAAAGGAAATCAATCCTGAATATTCATTGGAAGGACTGACGCTGAAGTTGAAGATCCAATACTTTGGCCACCTGATGCATAGATACGATTCATTAAAAAGACCCTGATGCTGGGAACTATTGAAGGCAGGAGAAGAAAGGGATGACAGAGGATCAGATGGCTGGATGACATCACTGACTCAGTGATGCCTGGTGTGCTGCAGTCCATGGGGTTGCAAAGAGTCAGGCACGACTGAGTGACTAAACAACAGCATATATATACACAATGACTTCTGATTTATAATGATGAAAATTAAATATTCATGTTTATTTTTACTTTTTCTCAAAATGCCACTAAAGTGACAAGAAAGGAATTTTTTACAAGTTAGAAAAACAAAAGAATCACAATGGGTGAGCAGAGGCACACAGGTGCCCCAATAGTAACTGATTTAGCAGAGAGTAGTAATATGTGAACCGTGAACTTCCTGATGTTCAACCTGGTTTTAGAAGAACCAGAGGAGCCAGAGATCAAATTGCCAACATCTGCTGGATCTTGGAAAAACCAAGAGAGTTCCAGAAAAACACCTACTTCTGCTTTATTGATTATGCCAAAGCATTTGACTGTGTGGATCACAATAAACTGTGGAAAATTCTGAAAGAGATGGGAATACCAGACCACCTAACCTGCCTCTTGAGAAATCTGTATGCAGGTCAGGAAGCAACAGTTAGAACTGGACATGGAACAACAGACTTGTTCCAAATAGGAAAAGGAGTACGTCAAGGCTGTAGATTGTCACTCTGCTTATTTAACTTCTATGCAGACTACATCATGAGAAATGCTGGACTGGAAGAAACACAAGCTGGAATCAAGATTGCCAGGAGAAATATCAATAACCTCAGATATGCAGATGACACCACCCTTGTGGCAGAAAGTGAAGAGGAACTAAAAAGCCTCTTGATGAAAGTGAAAGAGGAGAGTGAAAAATTTGGCTTAAAGCTCAACATTCAGAAAACTAAGATCATGGCATCTGGTCCCATCACTTCATGGGAAATAGATGAGGAAACAGTGGAAACAGTGTCAGACTTTATTTTAGGGGGCACCAAAATCACTGCAGATGGTGACTGCAGCCATGAAATTAAAAGAGGCTTACTCCTTGAAAGGAAGGTTATGACCAACCTAGACAGCATATTCAAAAGCAGAGACGTTACTTTGCTGACTAAGGTCCATCCATCTAGTCAAGGCTATGGTTTTCCTGTGGTCATGTATGGATGTGAGAGTGGGACTGTGAAGAAGGCTGAGCGCCAAAGAATTGATGCTTTTGAACTGTGGTGTTGGAGAAGACTCTTGAGAGTCCCCTGGACTGCAAGGAGATCCAACCAGTCCATTTTGAAGGAGATCAGCCCTGGGATTTCTTTGGAGGAATGATGCTGAATCTGAAACTCTAGTACTTTGGCCACCTCATGCGAAGAGTTGACTCATTGGAAAAGACTTTGATGCTGGGAGGGATTTGGGGCAGGAGGAGAAGGGGAAAACCAAGGATGAGATGGCTGGATGGCTTCACTGACTCGATGGACATGAATCTGAGTAAACTCTGGGAGTTGGTGATGTTCAGGGAGGCCTGGCTTGCTGCGATTCATGGGGTTGCAAGGAGTCGGACACAACTGAGTGACTGAACTGAACTGAACTGAACTGAGGAAACTAACTGCCTTCTGAGGGAGAAGCCAGTATGCTTATGAAGAACCTTAGAAAAGCTAAGAATTGGAGGTACCAAGAACCTCTCAACTCATGGGAGTGAGTGCTTGGACTGAAAACAGAGAGTATGTTCCAAATATATATGAATTATACATGGGCCTTTTTACATCCAGAGTATACAGGTGACTTATCTTGTCAGTAGAAAGTGGGTATTAAGTGGAAAAATTAACTCACAGTAATTTTCTACTTTAAGATAATACAAAGTGAAAGAAGAGGAGTAGGAAAGGCAAATATTAAGATCCCAGGATACTAGTAGCCAGGCTTATGCCTCTCTGTTCCATCCAGGCAAGGTTTTGGAGGATTTCTTTCCAGAGAAACAAATGGACCTGCAAGAAATTATTTTCAGACAATAACATATGGAGCTGCTTCCTACACACAATAACCCTACAGTCAAATCATCCATTCAGGAAATCAACCAGGATGACACACACACACACAGAAAATTGTACCAAATTTTTGGAGTCTTACTCTTCAATATTAAAGGAAATTACAAGCTATAAGAGAGTTGAGAAAAGACTCCAGCATGAGAAATAGAGGCCAAAACTAAAAAAGCAGAAAGGAAAAAAAAAAAAAACAACAACAACAACACACACATGCACACAAAAACAATGGAACTCAGAAGACACGTGCAGACAATACAAATAGCAGAATACTTACCCACCATCACACCAAAAGAAAATTTACCTAATTAATATAGCTATGAAATTAGAAAAGGATGCCGGTAAAGGCAAAAGAATATTCAGAGAATAATTAAGAGATGATGGTAATTGAAAAGCCATAGCAGTAATACAAGTTCAGTAAAAGAATTGAATGATAAAACTAAGGACATCTTTAAGAAAATATAACAAAAAGAAAAGAGATAAAAGTTAAAAAATTTAGAGAACTAATAGGAATCTCAGGACGAGTGATCTAACTAATGGGAGTTCAAGAAAGAGAATACAGAAAAAAAAATTATCAAAATAATAATATGAGAATACTTCCCAAAACTGGAGGTTCTAGGTTGACCTGTCCAGTAGAGTGAATGAAAAAGTATAATACGAGGCATATTGAGATAAAATTTCAGAGATGCAAGCTCAAAGAAAAGAAAATTGGACCAAACATCAAGAGTTTGGAGTCAGAATGATTTCTAAATTCTGGAAGTTAGTAATCCTGAAAATAGAGATGACTTCAAAATTCTAAGGGAAAGAAATTTCAATTTAGATTTAAAAAACGTAGACAAACTTTCTGTCAAGCTTGCAGGTAAAACCAAGATCTTCTCAGACATTAAAAAATTGAGAAAAGAACTATGTCTTATCCCCTTCTCCTTGTCCCCCCTTTCAGGAAGCTAGCAAAATGTGGAGAAACACAAGACAAGAAGACACAGGTTCAGGAAGAAGGAAATCCAATAACAACAATAACATAAGAGATAGAGTTAATTATCTCTTCTGGCAAAAGGAAGTCTCAAGATGACAGAAGTACAGATTGGTAGAAAATAATGAAGGACTACAAAAGTTTGTACTCCAAGAGGAAGAAAAAGTGGAACCCATAGTTTTATTTAATGTCTGACCATATTTTAGGGAATTTTATACTCAATTGCTCAGTCATGTCTGACTCTTTGTAACCCCATGAACTGAAGCCCACCAGGCTCCTCTGTCTATGGGATTTTCCAGGAAAGGATACTGGAATGGGTTTCCATTTCCTTCTCCATGGGAATTTTACGGTACTGTGCAGTTAGTGAAATGTACATAGGAAAACTGAGCAAACAGTAGAATGAGACAATTATCACTGGAAAGAAATATTTTAAAAATTAATGCAAAAATTAATAATGCACTATATACCAATCTGTTAATGTTATAGTAATAATATATAAATATTGAATATTAATTCAAGTAAAGATTATTATATAACTATATTGAGAGGCTGAGGGAGAGAAAAGAAGTAAGTATGGGAGGTTGGGGTGTAAGAGAGTTAAATTCTAATCTTCAATAATAGGAAGTCAACAGATAAGGTCCAAATTGATAAAGAAATATTAAGACATGAAGAACAGAGTACAGAGGTATATACCAGAAGATATATTAAAGATGTTGAAAATTGCTACCTTTTAGAGGGATAACGGGTCAAATAACTACTGTTTCATATACTTAAGAAGTACTGTTTGGATTTTTCAATTGCATACACACACTCATAACCTAAAATTTGAATAAAAAGTCACATATGAGGCAATGTAGGAGATAAGATTTATTGTGACTATTTAATAAAATAATGTATTATAGTATAAATATACTGTTGATGCATATAGATTATTAATAAATTCCTAAGGTCTACTAGTTGCTAATATAAAGGTTGTCTCATCATCAGAAAAATCAGCAAATACATAAACATTTTTACTCTTCATTCCCTAGTAAAACATTTTTTACTAAGAGTTGTGGATGGTAAGTGGAGAAGGCAATGGCACCCCACTCCAGTACTCTTGCCTGGAAAATCCCGTGGACAGAGGAGCCTGGTAGGCTGCAGTCCATGGGGTCACTAAGAGTCGGACACGACTGAGTGACTTCACTTTCACTTTTCATTTTCATGCGTTGGAGAAGGAAATGGCAACCCACTCCAGTGTCCTTGCCTGGAGAAGCCCAGGGATGGGGGAGCCTGGTGGGCTGCCGTCTATGGGGTCGCATAGAGTTGGACATGACTGAAGCGACTTAGCAGCAGCAGCAGTGGATAATAAAAAATATGAAATATATTCCTTACACTAAACTAACAGCCATGACAGCTAATATTTAATTGGTGTAAAATGTATACCATGCATTATTCCAAGTACTTTAAATTATCTCACTTAATTCTATGAGATAGATACTATTATTATCTCCATTTTATAGATGAGGCTCAGTAAAATGACTAACTCATCCAGGTCATAAGGACTTGTAAGAGATGGGGTCAGGATTCAAACCCAAGCAGAAGGCTTGGGAGCCAGTGCTATTACCCACTGTGTCACACTGCTTTATAACCTAGTTGAGGAAAAGAACAGAACTAAACAACCTTATAAGATTTAAAAGAGTTCAACATAATGTTGGAAGAGATATCTCAAATGCATGCAAGCATACTTTCGGGAAAATAAGTGTATTACTGCAGGATTCAGAAGAGATGGAGAATCCTTCTGGCTGATGGTCAAGGAAGACTTTTCTTGGACCAACCTGGGCAGGGAGAGCATTCTTTGAGAGAGAGTCAGGATGTGGAGGTAGGAACTGGATGCCAGAGGTCAGCAAGGAAAGAGTTTCACCAGGGCATTGCAAATTTTGTTCATTCATACATGAGACTGATGAGAACAGGGCAGGGAGGACCTAATGTCAAATTACAAAGGGACTTAATGTCAGGCTAAGAAGAATGGACTTGATCCTTGCAAAAGGAAAGTCATTGTTGAGCAGATGATAGTTTAATCTGGACATGGTACCTATAATTAATGAAGAGGAGGTGACAAAAACAGGGAAGGGTTTATTGTGACAGTCTGGATGAGAGTTTTCGAGATCAGACAGTAGTTGGTGAGAATGCAAATAAAGGGCTGCATTCTGGATGGGAAGAATTTGACTTACCAAAAAATGTTGGATTTTGTCTTTTCTACCAAGGAGAAATTTTTTCAAACTAGAAAGGATGGAACTGATATGATTAAAATGTTATTAAATTGCAAGAAGTTCAAGTAGAATGAATTCAAATCACTAGATTCAAACAAGTTACAACTGAGAGCGATCTAATCAAATATTGAGCAATTATGATCTTGAATCAGATGATAGAATTTCTTTTAAAATAAGAGAAAATATTCTAGAATTAATAGTAATGTATGCTCAATAGAGAAAATCAGAAAGAAGAAAAATCAGTAAGCTTACTCCACAGGTATATACTTAGATGACAATTTAAGTTACTTTTTCCATGTTGATAAATAGTCAAATTGATGATGCTATTATATATAGAACCTATCATTTTTATCTTCCTTGAATAACATTGTAATAAAACATTCCATAGTCTGTTACAAATTTATTTGTATATATAATTCTTAATCATTATATAACATTCAGTAATGTAGGTATACATACTAAAATATATTTAACCAAATATACTTGGATATTTAAACACTTTCTAAAAAAATTTCTTTTTACATAAGTGTAGTATCCTTTTACTTAGTCTTTTCTGAACTGTGAACTGTGTCCATAGACTAATATTCCAGATAAACCTTTTGGAAAAAACAGGAGAGTACGAAAAGAGCAGCCAGTTTAAATATAATTTCTATTTAGTCAGGGATGAAAGAGTTAAACTGCAAAACCCTAGTGAAACAACAAAATGACAGTTTGTTTTAACCACACTGCTGCCCCTGAAGGACAACTGATAAAGACACATGGGAAATAGCATCTAGAAAACATCCACGGAGGCACAACTAGGGTTTGATAATTAACTGCAGAAGCACACTCTACTTAGGTCTATATTTGTGTGTTATTATATTGCATTTACATTTATTTATATGTATTTGAGGGTCCCTTGGACTGCAAGGAGATCCAACCAGTCCATCCTAAAGGAAATCAGTCCTGGATATTCCTTGGAAGGACTGATGCTGAAGCTGAAACTCCAATACTTTGGCCACATGATGCGAAGAACTGACTCACTGGAAAAGACCCTGATTCTGGGAAAGATTGAATGCAGGAGGAGAAGGGGACAACAGAGGATGAGATGATTTGGATGGCATCACCGATTCGATGGACATGAGTTTGAGCAAGCTCTGGGAGTTGGTGATGGACAGGGAAGCCTGGCATGCTGCAGTCCATGGGGTTGCAAAGAGTTGGACATGAACGACTGAACTGAACTGATATGGATTTGTTAAGTTAACTGGGAAGAAGGACATAGTACATTCTTAAGTATGGGTACAATTATCCCAAAATTCATCCTCAGTTCAGTTCAGTCGCTCAGTTGTGTCCGACTCCTTGCGACCCCATGAATCTCAGCACGCCAGGCTTCCCTGTCCATCACCAACACCCGGAGTTCACTCAAGCTCACGTCCATCGAGTCAGTGATGCCATCCAGCCATCTCATCCTCTGTCGTCCCCTTCTCCTCCTGCCTTCAATCCCTCCCAGCATCAGAGTCTTTTCCAATGAGTCAACTCTTCGCATGAGGTGGCCAAAGTACTGGAGTTTCAGCTTTAGCATCATTCCTTCCAAAGAACACCCAGGACTGATCTCCTTTAGAATGGACTGGCCAATTCATCCTATTGTTGTTTAAAAACCCTGAGTTCATGGAAATGGTAAAGTTTATGGAAAAGTGATATCTGAGCCAGTTCATAACCCACTGACACTTAAGAGTGAAAACAGCGTGTTTAGAGTGAGCAGACCAAATATACAGCACTCTGTGGTGTCTGCAGTTGTTTCATTTTGCAAGACTGTATATTGTGACGTGTGAGTGGTGTGATGGATCACGTGCAAAATCTTTAGTACACTTGATGGATCAAGTGCAAAATCTGGTCATCACTTTTGTATAACTTTGTGCTGGTTAGGTAATCCTTGAAATTCACTTAGGGGAGGATCATAATACTTATGACAAGGAGTGGATGGAAGACTGAGATATTGGTGATGAACACCCAGAGCATCTGCATTACCTCCATACATGCCAGCACAAGATTTAGTGGGGACTCATAGGATAGGTCATTGGAGGACAGCCAGAAATCCTCACTAAGTCTGAGAAAACATTACTAGCTCCTCAGATGGAGCAGTGAGAATAAGTTGGGGTCAAAATTGTATGGATGATGGAATCTCCTAGGTTTTCACTTAATGGGAAGTCACACTTGGGAGTTCCCATGGATGTACTGGTAATAATCAGCCCTCTGATTTGACCATGTGCCTCTCAGAATATAGTAAACAACCAGGGTTATACTATCCAAATCAAAAGGTTTATCCAACATGCTTGTAAGCTTCTGTCATGTTGTCAGTTTTCTCACATATATAAAACACAGTTTTTTGGAAGTCAGCAAAGGTCACTACTGTTGTTCCTTATAGGCTAAGATTACTGCACAGGCTGAAATTAGAGCATAAGTAAGGTTAACACTAGTTGGTTAAATCTGATCTATTAGATGAGGGGGCAAAAGGAAAAAGATACTTTTGATTGTAGGACTTTGATGGTGGCTCAGCAGTAAAGAACTGCCTGCAATGCAGGAGACTCAGGTTTGATCCATCCCTGGGTCAGGAAGATCCCCTGGAGAAGAAAATGGCAACCCACTCCAGTATTCTGGCCTGGAAAATCCCATGGACAGAGGAGCCTGGCAGGCTACAGTGCATGGAGTCAGAAAAGAGCCAGACGCACTTTGAGACTAAACAACAACACATTTGATTGTGTTGTTCTTGATATAATGACTTTTTGGTTCTTTGTTGCTAAAGCCCACCAACTCCAGAGCTGAAAACTCTGATCTCACTTTTTATCAACTTTATGGGGGTGCGATTTACATAAGCCAAATGGCATCATTTACAGTACTCAGTTTAATGAATTTTGACAAATGCATACACACAAAACCACCACCCCAGTGGATGTTATACAAAGCTTTTTTGCCACCCTCAGAATTTCCCTGTTGCCCTTTTGCAATCAGTCCTCTTACCTCCTTGGAGTGCCCACTTTAGATGGCCATTAATTATATTTCTATCATAGTAAATATTTTGCTTGTTCTAGAATCTCACACAAATGAAATCATATATTGTGTACTCTTATGTGTCTAGGTTCTCTTGGCCAAGCATGTTTTTCAGATTCATTCATACTGTTGATGGTATCACTGCTGTTGCTGCTGTTGCTTAAGTCGCATCAGTCGTGTCTGACTCTGTGTGACACCATAGATGGCAGCCCACCAGGCTCCCCCATCCCTGGGATTCTTCAGGCAAGAACACTGGAGTGGGTTGCCATTTCCCTCTCCAATGCGTGAAAGTGAAGTCACTCAGTCATGTCCAACTCTGTATGACCCCATGGACCGTAGCCTATCTGGCTCCTCCGTTCATGGGATTTTTCGGGCAAGAGTACTAGAGTGGAGTGCCATTGCCTTCTCCGATGGTATCACTAATCTGTTCCTTTTGAATACTGAGCACATATGGAAGTACCAATGTATACATTCAGCTGTTGATGGGCATTTGAACTATTTCCACGTGTGGCCATGATGAACAAAGCTGCTAGGAGCATTTATGTGCAAGTCTTTTGTAGATATGTTTTTCTTTTCCCTGGGTCAATACTTAGAATTGGAATTGTTAGGTCACTGGGTCACAAAGAGTCAGACACAACTGAATGACTAACATACAAGGTATCCATTTAACTTTTTAAGAAGTGACCAAAGTGTTTCCCAAAGTGGTTGTACTATTTTACATTCTCACTAGCAAGGTACAAGAATTCCAGGTGTTCTTATCCTCACTAATAAAAGGTCTTTTAAAACTTTAGTCTCTCTAATGGGGAGTTAGTAGTAACCTACTGCTTTTGATTTTCATTTACTTGATGAACAATGATGTTGAATTTTTCCCCCAATGCTTATTTTGGCCATTTGAATATTTTTTTCCCATAAAATATCTTCAAGTAATAGAAGCAAGAGATGGGTAGGTACCTAGATCTGAATGGATAATGATACCATTCTTTGAATAAAGCAGATTTGAAGTAGAAGAGAGAGGTGGCTGAAAGTTAAAAGAAGCTCACTTTCATGTATTTCTCAAATAAATTCAAAATCATCTTATATAGGTCTTTTATCCTGGAAAATTCTTTACTCTCTCTTCTACCTGTTGGTGTTCTAATCAGATACAGAGGTCATCGAAGATTTGTCAAAATTATGGATTATGATAGAGAAATGGCTAAAGTTGAAATAATGCTTTCAGTCCTTATTTTAGTATATCTGCTGTGTTTATTAAACAAGTCAATAAATTCTAGGGTCATAAGGTAGACTGGTAAATATAACAACCATTTATTCAATACTTACTCTGTGCATGAAATTGTACTAGGGAATAAAAGACAAAATGATAAATTAGATCTTGTAATTGCCATAAAGAGTTCAAACCTTCTTGCAATTTAGAGTTATCCTTCAGTGAGCCCTTATGTGGCAGAATGTACTAAAAAAGAATCAGCAAGGAGAGGCAAAGGGCTTCCGAAGCACAAGGATTAATATGTAGGAGGAAGAAGAAAGGATACTACAGAAGTCTTAGAGGAGGTGGTAAAAATGGAGACCTCGAGGAAAGAGCATTTTCACCAGTGATTGCAGTCAGTGTTTGAATCACCTTCTTTATAGAAGACTATTTGGATTTATATGAAAAAGTACAATTTATTCCAGGGAAATGCTCATCTTTAGGTAACTGGCTTTTATTTGACAACTAAAAGCGAAGTAGTAAGAAAATATTTACCCACTAATGAATCCTTCTGAGAAATATCAAGGAACAGTTATCTTTAATTATGTACCAACAAATATAAAGTAACATGTAGTGGACGGAACACAATTTTAAAGCTACTGAGACATGGATTCAAATCTTGGTTTTGCTATATGTATCTCTCGATCCAATCATTTTCTCCTTTGAGCACTTGTGTTATGTGAAAATGGATGTGATAGTCGTTTGCTTGTGGCATTGCCATGATGGCTAAGCAGTGAGATTAGTCCTCAAACTAAGACTAGCACGTGTGATGGGGTCCTTCGGTGCACACTTCTTTTTTCTCTCCTCACCCTTGTGCAATTCTAATGAGCTCAGATTGTAATTTTGCTTTTTATTTTGCAAGATCATAAATCAAGGCAAACAAAATGCAGATGGGATTACAGGGAAGTAGGGAGGGGGACAATATTAAACAAATCTGAATCTTTGTAAATGACCTAATTTTGTCAATGGTGAAATTCCACTGGGTAGGGAAAGAATAAGGCGAATAGTGGAATGGTCTCAACACTATTAGTTAGCATCTCCTTGATACTTCTGTTATAGATTTTTCAATTCTCTGTCATGATTTTTTTTTAAATACATTACACGAAAAGTGGGCATGTCCTGGTATATGAAGTGCTCATTCATGCCTGTGATTGTCATCAATTGTTGGTAATAGTCATTGAGTATTTACTGTGTGTCACACAAAGTACCAAGTGTTTTACATACATTACCTCATTTATCTTTCACAAAAACCCTATGAGGTAGGCAACATTATCACATCTGAGTTACAAATAAGTGATTCGTGTCACAGTGGTTGGTTACCATGCCACACAGAAAGTAAGGGAGCAATAGAGTCAGTAATTGAAATAAGACAATATGACTCCCAAACTTCCCACGCAGCCTTTGTGCTATGTTGCTTCCCATCACACACTTACACATATACACTAAAACACATATACCCACACACACATGAACATACATACGCACACATACATACACGCACATACTCACACGTTCACATGCATTCAGAAGCACAGCCATACACACATTAAGACACATACACACATGTATATAGACACAGACTCAAACACACAGACACACAGACACACACAAACACACACACACACCCCCACAGGTTTCTGGTTCCTGCCACCACCTCCACTTTGGCAAAAATTCACTGTCGTCTTACAAAATCAGGGCTTAGCTAGAAACATTTGCTCATGTGAGCCAAGCACCATGCTTCCATTTGGCCTTTGAGGCTTTCCTCACCACAAGGAAGCCAGAGGCAGGGCAGGATGCCACCCTGCCAAGTGCAAACATCACATGGTATTAAGTCACTTTTATGGGGGTACTGCTAAACCTGCCCCTAGTGGAAAAAAAAAGCTAAATTTGATGTAGTACAGATACCTTGACTAGTGAATTCCTGAAGAATAAACTCCCCTTAAAAGAAGCAGGAGTCTGCTCTTCAGTTTTCATTTACTTTTACAAATACACTTATTCTGTGCAGCACAGCTGCCCTGGTTTACAACTGTGTGACAAAATATCTCAGAAAAAGTTTTGATTTTCATTGGCCACTTTAAGATTGACGGGATAATTCTAGGCTGAGTTATGAATGCAAATATGAAATAGACTGATTTAGAATTGAGGAACTGAAAGATAGTGAAAGGTAGTGGTCCTTTGGTACTGGGTCTGACTTTGTGAGCAGGGGTTTTGCAGAGGGGGTGATGCTGAGCAGTGTAACAGAGGGGTTAAGATCCTAAGCCCCAGCTCCACCCTTCACTGCCAGGTGATCTGGAGGCACTTAGAAGATCCCCTGGAGAAGGAAATGGCAACCCACTCCAGTCTTCTTGTCTGGAGAATCCTATGGAGGGAGGAGCCTGGTAGACTACAGTCCAAGGGGTTGCAAAGAGTCGGACACGACTGAGCTACTTCACTTACTTAGTTACAACCTCTGTAAATACTAACTACCTCCCTGCCAGATAGAGTGATAATATCTGGCTGAAGGTTTTGTGTCTCTAGGCTTCCAGGAAATGGCACTTCTTTTCTTTCCACTATTCCCTCCTTCCCCTTTATTATTTGTACTGTATTGTGGAGGCAAGGGATTGATGGGACAAAGCTCACACCTCAGGCCTCTTCGAGTTTCTGTCTACATTCTCTCCCTTGGTTACCATGCCTTCAGACATATCATCCAAGCTCCAGCTCAACCTTATCTATGTTTTCATCTTATGCTATAGAACTCCATGTGGACAACCTGTCAAGGCATTTTACTTTCAACAAGTGCACCAAATTTTTATTTCTTCCCTAAATTACCTCTTGACTTTGAAACAGTTCTTTCAAATAGGACCTCTAGGCTCAAACACCAAAGCGCTGAGTCAGCTTTAACACTTCCCCCTCCCCTTGTTTCCTTATCTATGAGTCACCAAATTGTTAACTTCTTCCACTGAAACATGTTTGGTAATAACAATCATAAAAACTCAAATGGCTATAATAATCATGTCAAGGGTTTTTAGAGTAACAAGAGTGTTTCCTTAACATACATTTATTAGTCTAAAATTAAAGACATTTCTGTTCTCCAATCTTAAGTGGCTTGACCATTGCACAGTTAGCTGTAATAAATCGAGTCTTTGTTCAGTCACCCCATTGCAACATCCTATACACAACTGTGAAATTCACTCAACTTCCTGCTTAAAATTCTCAACAGTCCTCCAGTGCTTCTGAGCAGCACTAAATGTGGAAAAGTCTTGCATTTAAAGTTCCCTCAAATCTATTGCCAGTCTATATTTCAACCTTTTATTTCTCCAATTCATTTCTACAAGCTGTCCCGAAACGAAACTCATTACTCCTCTTGGAATAAATTGTGCTTTTCCTGACCCCATATCTCTGCTCATACCATTCTTATCTATTTTCATACTTTCCCTATTACATTGATATTCATTTGTCATATTTAGTTGAATCACTAGGATGTCAGCCTCCTCTCCTCCAACAGCCATGTTCCTTTCTGTCTTCTCTGAACCCTCATAGCACATTGATTGTGGCATGCTCATGGAATTTACCACAGAAAATCTCTTTCTTAGATTCTGGAGCACAAATATCACCACTTTCTTAGTGTGCTTCTGAGTACCAAGTGGCCCTCAGTGTATTGAAAATTTTGATGTAGTCATTGGATGGTGCCTGGGACAGTGGTGGAAGCCATGTTTTCTAACTTCTGAGAAAATCGTAGCGCTATTTTCTATTTTGTTAAATGTTTTTCAACCTAATTGTATAAACATTGCTTTGGAATTGCAAAGCTCTGTAGAGCCTATTTTTGTCCCAAATCTTTCTTGATCAATGGGTACCTGAGTCCCTGAGAATACACAGATGATTTTTATGGAGCAAGTATGAAGGCTCAGGACCACTGCTGTCATCAGATGTAGTTGGGTCTCAAATCATCTCCCCAGATTGCCTAATTCAGAGTCCTTCACATAGAAGAAAACTTTGCTGATTAATTCCAACAAAAAGAATGTAGTGTGGTAGAATAGGATAGGTAAGTAGAGGTTTGGGAATAAGACAAACTGAATTTAGATTCTGGCCTGGTCACTTACTAGCTGCACAGATTTGGGTAAATTGCTTCCTTCTCAGGTTGCTTCCTCATCTATAAAATGTGGACAGTTATCTCCACTTTAAGAAGTTGTCATAGCAAAATGGTGTATAATGTCTATATTGGAACACAACAAATTGAGGCCAAAATAATCTTCTATAAATTACAAATTTGAATATATAATTTTTCTTAATCATGCATAGATTTTTATCATAGAATCTTTTTCTAAGTTGAATAAGTGGATTTTTTTTTTTTTTTTCAACATTCTGAGGAAATGTTGAAATTTTGGGAGTGCTGTTACTGAAAGCATTACTAGAGTCCACTCAGTCACTTCTCTTAAACGTTTCTTAAAAAAAAGATGGATTATCAACTAAGTAGTTTGGAAGGTAAATGCTTAGAGCATTTAGTGTGGTTAAGCTGGGAGATATTTCTTTTTTACTACATTCGCAGACTTCAATGTTTTCTTTGAATAAAAAGTTATTATATTCACCTAATAAGCAGTTCTAACAAGCCTCATAGTTAAGTCTTCTAGCAACTCCGTAACTGGCCTTGATCTCCAACTATTTTTATGATGCCACCTTGCCTCTCACACCACTTCTATGAGCTCAAGCAGGAATGTACACTGCCTGCTTATGATGGTGTAGCAAAGGGAGTGGTAGTTAAAGTCAAGGGAGGCTCTTTGGAAAAATAAATGAAGATCTGGTATAACTTCTAAAACACTCTGAGCCCTTATACACTTTGTGATTTTATGCCAAATATGGAAGTAAAAATAAGGTATTTTGATATCAAGGATGAGGCTCACATTAGTTGGTTTTAAAAGCACTCCTCTCCCCTTCTAAACTCTAAGGTATTTTAATACTGATTGGCTTCAATGAAAGCCTATAGTTCCTTTCCTGGAGCGGTCCTAGCACTGGGTGACGCAGAGTTCTGTTCAGTACAGTAAGCATGAGTCAGAGAAAATACTGCTGTTGAAACTGTCATTTTCCTCCTTATAAAGCTCACACTAACCAATAAAGAGTGATCAGAAAGCATTTAGGAAAGGGAAAGAGGCATGGACTCCACAGCTAGTCCGAGGACCAAGGCAAAATTTCAAATTGGGGATTTCATTTAATCAGGTAAAGTGTCTGGAGGGATAGGAAACCCAGGCTAGGACTCTGCTAACCAGCTCAGTTAAACTACTGAAGAGAAATATGTTCTGAGTTGTTCCCAGTAAGGATGAATAACTGGCCCTTTTATCAATGTCCTTTGGTGTTTTTGACCAGTACTGTCATAGCTCTATGGTTCTCAACTCGGCTGCAAGCAGAATTACACGGAGCGCTTTAAACAATCCTGATTTCCTCCCGGTCCCATCTCCAGGGATTCTAATATAACTTCAGGTGTAGCTTGAACATTTGGATTTTAAAAACATCCCCATGTCATTTTAAGGTGTGGCCACCCTGGCAAACCCCTGGCATATACTTAAGGCTATTCTAACAAAGTTTCCTTTTAAGATCCACCCTCTATTTTGTTTTTACAACTTTCTCCCAGCCGACACATGCCTACAGCACAGGACGGTGACTTTCTACTTGCAGTCATACTACAGCAGTGCCTAAGTAGAATCCAAGAGGTGTCCTTGGTTTATAAGGAATACCCCTGGCTATGAAAGCGATTCTCATGCAGACATGCTAAGAACACTGTTCAGTCCCTGCTGTTTCTCGACCTGTTTTCTCGTTTGCTGTTTTCAGATTACAGAATGTTCAAGGAGACAGCACGCGGTGGTTCTTTTCTCTCATTTTGTTGCCACTTGACAGACCTCCAAGTTGAAGACGCTAGGTCCCTGGGTGAGTCCTGTTTCTCAGCTCCGGAGGAAAACTCCAAGCCCGCCGCACCTACCGCTCAGCTTTACAGACCTCAAAGGCGCTTCATTTCCACTTAAACTAATCCATTCCGGGCGGAGGGGAACGCCTACGCCGCTTAACCATTCCTCTCTCCTCCTTTCCCCCCATTATTTTGTTTACATAAGAAAGCAGATATTTACATTTCCACTCGGCGGTTCATAGCAGGCCCCACCCTAGCAAAGAGAAAGCAGGGTCCCAGCGTCCGGCGCCGACGAGCTGCTTTCCCTACCCGGGCCCCTCTTTTTCCTCTTTTTCGGATCCCCAGGGCCCGTGAAGATGCGGCTCCCGCCCTTACCCCGCCCAGCACCTGGTGTGAGAAAAGCCCTCGCCCACTCGCCTCTTTCTCAGTCCTTTGGTGAGTCAGAGCCCCGGCCCCGCCCAGGGCGCTAATCTAACTGTTATTGTTAACTTCAGAGCGCTGCCCCGACTTCAGCTCGGGTTTCCAGCCCGCTGTGCCTTCACCGCGGAGGCCCACGCCCGGTCCCCGTCCCCGCGCGCCATGAGCCCCGCGCGCCCGCGCGCCCGCGCGCTGCTGCGCCTCCTGGGCCGGCTGGGCCCGCCGCTGCTGCTGCTACTCCTGCGTCCTCCGGCTGCGTCGGGTGAGTGGCGGTCCGGGGCCGAAGCCCACCCCTGGGGCTCAACCTGCGGGCAGGGCGGAAGGGGTGGAGGTCGTCGGCACGACAGCCGAGGAGTCCGCGGAACGCGGAGGGTGGGCCGTGTGGGCATGCCTAATCGTTCCGAAATCCTCCACCTGTTAAGGGTCAGCCCTCCTACTGGCACGATCCTTGGGAACGGGAAGAGGCTCTTCGCTGCTCATCTGCCACTAAGAGGTTTACTATGCTGGGCCCCAGCTGGCAGGGTTTTAGGAGTGAGCCTTCTAGGGGAGAGGGGGCAAGTATCGAGAAGCCAAAAAGACAGGCAGAAGTCGAAGAGAGTGGATCCTTAGCGTCTCCTTAAGGCTGGGAAGCCAGATCGTTGACCACTGCAGGGTCCGGTCGTGCAGACTTGGCACTACAAGGTTGCGCGTCGTCTCCTCCAGGTGCAACGTTCCAAGGGGGCGTCTGGCTGTACTGTGTGCCTCGAAACAGTATCTCTGTGAAAGTCTAAAGCTCTCTCTGTATGTATATGATAACGAGGGGCAGGCATTTCTTTTAGTTTTGAGTTAATTGACAGACAGGAAGCCTGGCAAGTTCTTGATGTGTCAGCTCAGCACTGGATGGAAATATTATGTAGGCATCAAAAGCCTTTGCTGCCTCCCTTATTTGTCTTGGGGAAAGAATGTTGCTGTGAATCGACAAGTGGTATTTCCTCCAGTTTTGTTTATTCCTTCCTAGGTGACTGCAGCCTTCCCCCAGATGTGCCTAATGCCCAAGCAACTTTGGGAAGACGTACAAGTTTTCCTGAAGAAAGCACAGTAACCTACAAATGTAACAAAGGCTTTGTAAAAGTTCCTGGCAAGGCAGACTCGGTGGTCTGTCAGAATAATAAATGGTCAGAGCTTGCAGAATTTTGTAATCGTAAGTTCTTCATTTCATTTTAGAAAAGTTATGGGAGTGGAATGTTTCTTAAGTTTAATTTTATCCCTCTTTGGAATGACTGGTAATTGATACTTTTCTAGCTTTATTAATCACCTGGGCATACCTGTTGGCAATTCACAAACTAGCTAATTGATGGTGTTACTTCCTGGAATAGGTCCTGCTCTTCATTAACAGGTTTATTTTTTTTTTCCCTAACACTGTAACTCTTGAACTGATTAATAGCAAAAATAAACAAGAGGTACTGTTTAGGGAGTAAATTATCTATAACTATGTTTGGTAGTTACCTTGAGACACGTAATAGAGTCTTCTGTAGGACTTGCCTAGTACAACTCTGTGGTGATATTTTTAAAAATTCTCAATTTTCATTTCAAAATCTATCTTTATAGTCATTGCCCTAGTTTAGCCTTGACATGTATAAGTAAATATAAACATTTAATTCCTGCGTTTGAACAACTTGGAGCAATAGAAGCTACAGTGAACATAGAAACTGCTACAAGTATTTTTTGAAATCAGGTGTGAAATCAGCTTGAACTTTTTTTTTTATCCATGATCCCAAGGCAGGAGGTTGCAGTACATGTCTTTGCACATGTATCATGCTTTAGTGTTTCTAACTATTCTGCATAGAGTACTTCGTCTAATTCTTCAAAGAACTCCCTGAGGTTAGTTAAGGACGTATCCACACTTTCAGTTGAGAAAGCAGCTCCCAGTTAAACAATTTCCTTGGGATCAGGAGCTCCCTATGCAGAAGAGCCAGTGAGTCTGTTGATCATAGATCTAATGTCCCTTAAACTATATGATGCCACTATAAATTCGCATTTGTCTGGATGTTTCCAGTTTTTAAATACTTCATGTGCTCCATTGGCTCATCTGATCCTTGCCTCCGTAGGTTGTCCTGAGGATTAAATGAGTTTACATGTGTAAAACATTTACAAGTACTCATAAATGTTAGCTATCTTTGTTAACTATTGTTGTTGTCCAGGACACTAGCCCAGGGATCTGGAAATGCTGGTTCTTATCTATCCCTATGATACATAGGACAGGGTAAGGGAATTGGCATTAATTGAGTCAATGCCAGAACCATGCCAGGAAACTTAAATAAGTTACATTTTCTAAATTGTGGACATAGTGACTTTGGTGTACCAAATCTACTTCACAGGGCTCTAGTAATTAGCGAATTAAATGTGAATATGCTGATACACTATCAATGCCATAGTGACATTAATATGAATACTAAATGTACAAAGAAATACAGAGGAAGAGTGATCTAAAGACCAGATAATTTAGACATAGATTATACCATAAGGTGATACTCATTTTTGTTGTTGTTGTTTTGTTAATGCTTTTAGGTAGCTGTGATGTTCCAACCAGGCTATTTTTGCATCTCTCAAAAAGTCTTATAGCCAACAGAATTATTTCCCAGAAGGTTCCACTGTGGAATATGAGTGCCGTCAGGGCTACATACGGGACCCTTCTCTCTCCAGGAAACATAACTTGTCTTCAGAATTTTATGTGGTCCAAACCTGATAGATTTTGTAAAAGTGAGTATAGTTTTAAAGAGTAATCTTAATCATGTGGTGTTTGGGGAAAATAATGTTTCTTCCTTCACTCATAGTGGAAGTCTATGTGTACATATTATTATTTAGAATGTTTCTTAAATGAACCATTAGAACCAATTTGTTTTAAATTAGGCAAACTAAATACTTGTTAGCTAGAAATATTACTTTGCTCACTCTTTTCACATTTAAGGTTTCAGTTCAGTTCAGTTGCTCAGTTGTGTCTGACCCTTTGTGACCCCATGAAACGCAGCACCCTAGGCCTCCCTGTCCATCACCAACTCCCACAGTCCACCCAAACCCATGTCCATTGAGTCGGTGATGCCATCCAACCATCTTATCCTCTGTCGTCCCCTTCTCCTCCTGCCCTCAATCTTTCCCAGCATCAGGGTCTTTTCAAATGAGTCAGCTCTTTGCATTAGGAGGCCGAAGTATTGGAGTTTCCACATCAGTCCTTCTGATGAACACTCAGGACTGATCTCCTTTAGAATGGACTGGTTGGATCTTCTTGCAGTCCAAGGGACTCTCAAGAATCTTCTCCAACACCACAGTTCAAAAGCATCAGTTCTTCAGTGCTCACCTTTCTTTATAGTCCAACTCTCACATCCATACATGACCACTGGAAAAACCTTTAACCTAAGATTAAACTTAGTTTAAGTAAGTAAGCGAAGTCGCTCAATCGTGTCCCACTCTTTGCGACCCCGTGGACTGTAGCCTACCAGGCTTCTCCATCCATGGGATTCTCCAGGCAAGAATACTTGAGTGGGTTACCATTTCCTTCTCCAGGGGATCTTTAAGGTTACCTAAAAATGCAATATTGGTAAAGAACTCTCCTGCCAATGCAGGAGACTTAAAAGACATGAGTTCGATCCCTGGGTCGGGAAGATCCCCTGGAGAAGGAAATAGCCCACTCCAGTATTCTTACCTGGAGAATCTCATGGACCGAAGAGACTCGCAGGCTACAGTCCACAGGGTTGCATGGAGTTGGATGTGACTGAAGTGACTTAACATAGTGAAAAATGACTTAAGTGTATATTTTAAAGAAAGTGAAAGTCGCTTAGTCATGTTTGACTCTTTGTGACCGCATCGACTAATACCTTGCTTTCTTGAAACTGATAAAATGAAGGTACAATTTAAATATTTGGATAAGTAGTAGCAACGGTTCAGATGGTGAATTTGCATAGATATGCCTGATAATTTAACCAAAAAAAGTCAATTTATATTCTTTCCTAGAAAAATCATGTCCTAAGCCTAGAGAAATAGAAAATGGTCATGTCAATATTACAGCTGACATACTACTTGGTGCGACCATCTATTTTTCATGTAACACAGGGTAAGTTTGAGCATATGAAACACTATATTTAACAACTGGAAAAACAAATTAGAATTTAATATGGAAACTTTTAGATTTGTGATAAGCAATAAAACCACCCTGTGCTCAATGATGAACTCATTGCAGTTAAAGTTAGTAAAATGGGGCAAGAAAGGAATATTTCTTATAATACCACCAAAATTCTCTCAATTGCTAGATTTCATTATCAAGTTTTAACTGTGACTTGTAGAGGAAAAAACTTGTGATAAGTTGATGATCCTTAGAGAAATTAAATCTTTTCAGTGTTGAAACCAGTCTTTACCTAAATAATGAGTTTGCATTTGTTTGTTTTCTTTGTATGTAAACAATCTGTTATAAAATATCAAGGGTTAAAAACGATCATTCCTAGTGTAAAAATATCATTCTGACCTAATTTTGTAACTTCTCTGTGTGGGAAAGGAGTATTATCATTGAGGATTATCAGTGTTTCAAGTGCTGCTAAAACTTTATATTCATTTTCTCATTTAATATCTGTAAATTGAACTATGATATTTTATTCTGTGTGTGTGTCCCTATTATTTATAAAGCTACCAGTATCATTTGTCTCCTGTAGTAAACACAGATATTTGGATCATTAATAACAATCTGGGGATACTTTGAACCCTTTAAATATAAGTACATTCTATTATTCTATGGAATCTGTATTGATCTTTTAGAACTCAGAAATAGAAAAGATTTAAGTATCTGTATTCTTTAAAAATGTTTTTAAATATTTTAATATTTTCTAACATATGCCTTACCCAAATAAAAAATATTTTGCTTATCTTACACTTTTTTATCTTTGATATCATCCTTTTACATATATTTTTTTCATTTCCTTTAAACTACCAAATGAGCTTTTATCACCTATTGTCTTATCTCTATCTATTGGTGTAACAAATATTGTAAGGTGCTATTCTGAAGGATTTAAGGGAAGGCAAATATGTGTGAATGGAAGTTAATGTTTTTTTTTTTCCTTCCCTCATTATTTTAGGTACAGATTAGTTGGTGCAGCTTCTAGTTTCTGTGCTCCTATGGGAAATACTGTTGGGTGGACTGATGGATTTCCAGAATGCCAAAGTAAGACTGAAAAAATCTAAGCACTCTGCTGTAGGAATGAATAATCAATGATAAGTTGCTTTTGCTTTTTAGAATTGCCCTTAGTATATGTTTGTAGTACCCTCACCTTCCAATGTGTGAATGTTTTGCTTAGTTTATATAACTCTATTAGTAATGCATCTCAATTTATTAACCATGAGGATAAAGGATTAAAAATTAACTAAAGTTTATATTGTGCTTGGTCATTTATTATCTTATCATTCCTTCTAACAGTCAAATAAAATAGATTTGGGATTTTTTTTCCCTCCTTCATAATTTTTAATTTTGTGGTGGTTAAAAGACTATTCATTAGAAGGTCTGTACGACTTGACCCTAGATGCCGAAATAAGTAGCCAAAGTAGGCACTTAACCCAGACCTCTTGATTTCAAGCCCATCATTCTTCTAAGACCTAGTGTTACTTTACACTAGATTCCTTTAAGGATTGTTAACTGAGCTAATTACGCTGACATGTTTTAAACCGTGATATACTTTTATCTTTAGAGAAATAAGCATATATCGTACTGAAGAAATATGTGCACTTGAAAATTCTGTCTTCTCAAGAGGGAAGAAGGCAGGCACAGAGGCTAATTTCCTAAAAGGGGATATCAAGTTAAATATATGCACATTAGAAACATATGTCTCCTGAAAACAGAGGAGCAGATATGTGCAGTGTTTTAAAAACTAGGCTTTATTTCTCTCATCCTCATTGAAATTATTGCTCATTTCAAGTTTTGGTGTTATTAAGAGCAGGAAACTTGAGTAGATGTAGTGTAATTTAACAAGCATCCCGCTCTCTGGTAGGGAACGTGTGGGGTCAGCTGATAAGAAGACAAATGAAGTGAAACCTTGCCAACCAGGAGTTTGCTCTTGCCACGCCCACCTTGGACCCCACCTCCTATATCTACTATTCCTTTTTTCATTATTATTTTCAAATATCCATCCTTACTACCCACCATCACCTTTCCTATATCATCCAGTTAGGAATGCTATAGCTGATACTAAAGCGAATATGGAAAGCAAGCAGGAGCTAGACTGTATCTTTTTTTCTGACAGAGGCAACAACTTGTCACAAAGTCTAGACAAGCAGTCTCTCAGTTGAGGCCAACATATTTACAAGCAACTGCTGTCATGAAGTTCACAGAAATGTGTACACCAAGCATGCATTCCGGCACAGAAGAGCTTTTGCACTGCAAACCCAATTTCTCTTTGTGTTTGCTTACAGCTAGTCCAGGTCCTGCTCTTTGTCTAATATCTTCAGTTCTGTGGTAAAAACCCTGATGTTCATATTTTCCACTCTGACTCTCTTTTTACCTGGCTGTGCAACTCTTCAATCACTGACATCTGTATTCTGTGGGAAAGAGCCTTTTTCATTCAGCAACCCCATGTCTTCAACTATCCCTATTAAAGCCCTACTTCTCCTAGCGTAGACTTTCCGCCAAAGTCTTCAAGTGGAAAGTATAAATTCTTAAGCAATGAGGCTTTTGACCTCAACTGAGCACACAACATATCTCAAGTATGCAGTCTGGGCTTTTATCAACACATGAGGCAGCATTGGATGTCCCTTTGTGGATGTGGATATGGAGGCATGAATCTAAAGAAGGGAGGATTAATGGACATATTCAGAACTTTTCCTTGGTCATACGCCGATCAGAGGTGATACTTATTCACCTCTGAAGAAAGTCTCAGTGTCAGAAACACCTGTGTTTCTATCTCTCTGCCAATATTTTCTTTTCAAAAATAATTTTAGTTGACTGCTAGCACTCAACTAAGTAAGGTGACTGATAAGGTGAATAAGTATGACCTCTGATTGGCATATGATGAAGAAAAAGTTCTGAATATGTCTATTGCTCCTTCCTTTTTAGATCCACACCTCCATATCCACATACACACTGGAGAAGGAAGTGGCAACCCACTCCAGTGCTCTTGCCTGGAGAATCCCAGGGACGGGGGAGCCTGGTGGGCAGCCATCTATAGGGTCGCACAGAGTCGGACACGACTGAAGTGACTTAGCAGCAGCAGCAGCAGTACACACTAACCTAGAATCAGTTGCTGCTATATATTATCTGTCATTCCAGGCCCCTTTCTTTATCTTAACCTCTCACTTGTAAGCATCAAATATTTTTCCTTTATCTCCTTAATATATTTCTCAAACCTGTATTATCTTCTCTATATAACACTTTTAATATGGTTTACTAGCCTTCAATAAGGGCTATTCCTAAAATTTTCAGGGCCTAGGACAAGAGTATAAATGGAGGTCCCTAATCTAAGATTCAGCCCTTCTCAAGTTGGTGCCCCCTTCTTGCACTGTGAGGGGTCTCTGATGCCTGTAAATGGATAGCTCAATCTACACACCCAAATCATATCCCCTATAACCCTTAGCCCCACTCCATTGAATTCTGGCCTAAAGGTGGACACATCAGCAGTATAGACTATTGTCAAGAATATGGACTAGGAGAAGCCCTGAATGGAGTGTTGGCCCAGGAGTTCTGGGCACCAGTTCCTGGAGCATGATTTAGAATGGGGTGGGGAGGAGCTCTCATTGAGCATACTATCTCAGCCCTGCAGATTCCGCATCTAGTAGAGAGAGGCACACCCAGAGGAGGGCAAGAGCATGGCCTTTCCATGTGGGAGCGAGGCAGGAGTTCCACTTGCTCAAGTGATGCTGACTGCAGCGGCCTCCAGCCTCCATCCTCACACACCTTTAGTGTGTTATCCAGCCTCTACCCAGTCATCCGTCTGAAACACAAGACAAGATGTGACTTGTCTCTTCCCTTCTTGAAAGAGACTTGATAGTGTCTCCTCATCACGTCCAGCGTACCAGGTCTAAACCCCTTCATATAGTGTGCAAGTCTAGCCATGGTCTATCCAATTCTCCACACTTTATGTCTTGCCCTCCTCCTTCACAAACTGCTGAGGTTGTCTGGATACCTCAGACTTCTTCATGTCCCCACATCATTTCTTATGATACTGCCTTTGCCAGGAAATCCCTTCAGTGTCCCCTACCCCTTTTATTTTATTTTTTAAGAGTTTGCTCTTGAATTTCTCCTCGAAGCTTTTGCTGACTGTACCCACAGTCCCAGGCTGGCTAACTGTTCTTTGTTTCCACACCACTGTGCATGCTTCTGTGATAATCCTCACCATTTTGTATGGAAATGATCTCTTTGAATGTCTCTTTCCACTATAGTTTAAGACAGAGGAACTGTATCTTACTTGGCTGTACTTCTATTGATAGAACAATGCCCAGTATGTATTACATGCTTAGAAACTGTTGGGACTGAGCTGATGGTAATGTGTGTTGTTAATACCCACTCAGCCCAGTGTAAATCAGATTAGCTTATTTTTGTCCCCTGCTTCGATCAGTGGCCTAAAAGTATTTCATAAATAGCTAGTATTGTCTGGGTACTTAAGAGTATTTGATGTAATATAATTTGACGTCCCCATGTGATCGCATTGCTTTCTTGCTTAAAAAAAAAAATAAAAGACAAGAAAAACAGGTTTATGTCTCTAGAGAATGTGGAACCACTGAATTTTTTTTTTATCAGGGAGCTGCCAGGGAGAGGCTTCTTTTATAATATAACAATCAATACTTTGCTTGTATTTGTTTTACAAATTCAGCTGCTCAGTAAGACTTACTTCAAATAAAAGGCCAAGAGTCAACACATGCTTTAAAAATTTTATCCTGAAAATCAAAGTCTAATTTTGACTTTTAAAATCTTTTGCTCTATCCAAAATTTCTATTTCCCATGCATGCCACTTACATTCCCAGCTCCTTTCATTTCGTTTTGTTTCTCCCTGGAATCAAAAGCAGAGCCCTCTTCTCTGCTCTAAGGAGGGTACATCTTAGGTTTAAACTCAAGTCCTTTTACTGCTTAAATGGAAGTCTCTGCCTTGCTTTCTCTGAGATGAAATGTTTAATTTAGAAAAATGGTATATTTTTATTTTTAAATAAAATGTTTAACATATTTTAATCTTGTTTATAAAATTACCTTGTGGATTTAATTAATTTGACATATGTTATGATGTTTTAAAAGAAATCTTATGTCCAGAACCACCAAAAGTTGACCATGGAATAATTCAAGAGAAACAAAACAGTTATACATATGGACAATCCGTAACATATAAATGTATGGAAGGCTTCACCCTACATGGAGAGAGCTCTATCTATTGTACTGTAAAAGATGACCAAGGAGAGTGGAGTGGCCCCCTACCTCAATGCAGAGGTAATCAGTTTGCAAAGTTACAGTTCTGTTTATTCTTACCCTTGGGTCTGTGTATGGGCTTCAGAGATCATACAGACTCACTGAGAAATGAATGTAAAATGTTGTACATAAACATATTTGCATGTTTCTGGGGAATAGACTCTACGAGGGAGTCTATGACTTCCAAAAAGGAAGAAGCACCGATGTGGAGAACATATGTTGCTGCTGTTGTTGTTTAGTTGCTTAGTTGTGGCTTACTGTTTGCAACCCCATGGACTGTAGCCTGCCAGACTCCTCTGTCCATGGGATTCTCCAGGCAAGGATACTGGGATGGGCTGCCATTTGCCTTTCCAGGGGATCTTCCCAACTCAGGAATCAAACTCGAGTTTCCACTTCTTCTGCATTACAGACAGATTCTTTTACTGCTGAGCCACTATAGGGTAAAATACAGATAATACACACATGACCTCTGTGAATATATGTGTATATGTAACAGTGCAAGTGTGTACATACTTAGTCATGTCTGACTCTTTGTGACCCTATGGATTACAGCCCACCAGGCTCCTCTGTCCATGGTATTTTCTAGGCAAGAATACTGGAGTGGGTTGCCATTTCCTTGGGATCGTCCTGACCCAAGGATCAAACCCAGTCTCCTGTGTTTCCTGCATTGCAGATGGATTCTTCAAGGCTTGAACTGCAGAGTAGGATGGAGATGTATAATTATATATATATATATATATATGCACACACATACGTCTCATGTTTTTAGTGAATTAGCTTATATTTGCTGTTTCTTACCATGTTACCTTCTTTCAATAAGTTAATATAGATATATTCTTGTTTATAAAAAAAGTGTATAAAGTGGTTTATTTAATTGAGAGGAAATCTTAGATTGAACTGAGATCTAAATAATGATCTTATATGTTTGACAACAAAGAGAAACTCTTGCCCACCTGTTGACTTCATTGAATTGTATTGTTTTCTGCCTCCAGAATTTCTCTCTTATTGACAATGCTCTCTTGTTTACATTTCTAGAACTTTCCTAGGAGGTGGCATTTATTTAAGCAGTATCATATTCAAATGCCAGTATAACTCAAACAAATAACTACTTTTATAATTATACTTGAATTTTATTAGCATGGTTCTTAAATAGCATTGCTTATTAATAATAGTTTTTTATATAAGTGGTATGCATGAATATTATGAAGTAACGTTAAAACTAGGCTTCCCAGGTAGCTCAGCTGGTGAAGAATCCACCTGCAATGCAGAAGACCTCAGTTTGATTGCTGGGTCAGGAAGTTCCCCTGGAAAAGCGAGAGGCTACCCACTCCAGTATTCTTGGGCTTCTCTGGTAGCTCAGGCTGTAAGGAATCCACCTGCAATGCAGAAGACCTGGGTTTGATCCATGGATTGGGAAGATCCTGTGGAGGAGGGCATAGGAACCCATTCCAGTAATCTTGTCTGGTGAATCCCCATGGACTGAGGATCTTGTCAGGCTACAGTCCATGGGGTCACAGAGAGTTGGACATGACTGAGTGACTAAGCACAGCACAATGTTAAAACCATGTTGATGATTATATAAAATGAGAAGTAAAAGTCTCTCCTAGTCCTACCCTCAGAAGTAGCCACTATTTACAAATTTTTGTATTTTATTCTAGGAAATAAATATACATACACATATTTCTTTTTAAAATCATATTAATGATATGTATATATTATTTACTTAACCAGTCTCCTATTGAAGGGAATTTAGTATCTGTTCTAATTTTTAAAAAATTATTTTAAAAAGGTTCTACAGTAAATATTATTGTGTTCCTTGTGTCTGTGAAAATACATTTTTACAATAAATTCCTTGCAGTGTAATTACAATATCAAAGATATATGCATTTAAACTTTTGATAGATGTTACCAATATTGTTTCAAAAGAAACTGTACCAATTTACTGTCCCAGTAATATTGCATATTTGTTCTCTGTACCATTAATGGTAATGGTTATTATGGTGTGAAGATGTGATAATTAACAGGTGGAAATTTCATTTAATAGTTTGAATTCATTTAAAGTGAGTAAATTTTGATATTTTAAATTTTAGCCATATGATCCACTTTACATTTATTTCCCCTATTTTATTAAATAATCAGCTATTTAGAATTTACAACTCTATGGTAATGCTCAAGGATGTCATGCAGGCCAGTGCTGGCATGACAGTAACCACAAAACCTGGGTAGATTTTTTCTAAAACCACATTTTAAAGGCAAAAATTGTTTCCCCGGGGAATAACTAGGGTTAAATGAACTGAAATTCCGAATGAAGGCAAATGATTCTGATGTGCACCTAGACTGAGGATCCATCTTGAACCAGATAAAAGACCATTGCTCTCAGTAGTTGTGGTTAGCTAGGATAACACAATGGAAACTGGAATTCCTCAAATGCTGACCCAGGTTTTCCTAAGAGCCATTTGCCGATTTCTAGGAATGCAGATGAGACCGGGGAGCTAGACCCCAAGCTGCAAAGTACAAAATGAGATCATCCTGAACCTTATGGTATTTGGGCAACAAACCCATCACAAGAACAGGCTTGTATCAAGCATACAACCAGCATCCTTCTTACAACATTTAAGCTCATTTTGAAGCTTTGTGGAAAGAGAGGGTGTGTTGCTAGAGAGGGCACTGCTGAAGAATAGACCTGGATCTCCCACAGTCTCTCAGGTTTGAGGAAAAGATCTGCTTCCAAGTAGCAAAGTAGACTGAGTCATATGGAAACTGTAACCCAGCTCAGTCCTCATAGGCTGAGGATGTGATCACCGCAAACCAATCTGCCTATCAGAAAAGGATAGCCTCCCTTTGGAAGATCATATCATCTGAATTTTATACAATGTATTGCATGTAATAAAAATTATTAGATATGGAGAGACACAAGAAATTATAACCAAATTAGGAGAAATAAAAAGCAAATAAGAAAAATCTAGATAATTGAGTTAGCTAACAAGGATTTTAAGTGATTAATATATTCAAGATACTAATGGAAAAGATAGAGAACTTCAACAGAGATTTGGAGTCTATAAAATGGAGTAAAATAGACATTTTTCAGTGGGAAAATATAGTATCTGAGCAGCACAGTAGACAGGTTTAACAGCAATTTGGACATAGCAGGAGACGGTATTGGAAACTGGAAGAAAGGTTAATTAAAACTGAAGAACAAGAAGAAAAGTGAAAGTAGAATATAGACCAAATATAAGAGACATTTGAAATATGGCTGTTCTAATTAGGATTAAAAAAATAGGGGAGAGAAAGAGAGAGAGAGGGAGAGAAGCATAAGAAATATACTAAGAGATAATGACTGAAAAATTTCCCAAAGTGATGAAATATATCAACCAAGAGATTCCAAAAACTTTCAGGACTGTAAGCAGAATAAAAACAAAATCATCTCCAGGCACCTCATAGGAAAACTTTTTCGAAACTCATTCATCTTACAGATGAGAAAACTGAAGCTTAGAGAAGTGGACAGCAGTTTCTAATATCTGGTCAAACAGGCTTATATACTGCTCAGTACTGCCTTATGAGGGAGACTTGATCAGCAACTCAAAGTCAAACAGACCTAAAATTTTAATGTTAGATTGGTGACTCTCAGAATAGGGTCTTCACTAAATCTGCACTTCAGATACTTGTTATCTCACCTAAAATCCAAAGAGGAACTAAACTTTTTTTCTTTGTAAGATTGGTAACCAACACAAGAGGAGAAAAGGGATTTACTGTAGTCTGATTGAATTTATTGCTTTAAAAGAGAAGTGAAACAAAACAAGTTCCCAAGGTCACTAACATGTCCTGACCAATTTGGAAAAAGTGACTATGTTGTGCTTATCTTTGTTGCTTCAAGGTTGCATCCTGTTCTTCTTTGGTCTTGGCATGAGGGGAAAAGCACAATTTATGAGAAAAACTCTTTATTTGAGGGGTATTAAGAATGAGATCACTGCCAGTTCTGACTTTGATTTCCTTTTCAAATAGAAAACAGTTTTAGGAATCTCAGTATTACTTTGGTGTAAATCCACTTTAGTTGCCTATAGGTGAAACTTATTGCAAAGCAAATATAATATATAGCATTTCAGTTCCTTGGGAAAGACATGAGAATACTTGGTTTCCTAAAAGTCATACCTATATATTTGTGGGGAAAGAGAAGAGTCAGAGCAAGCAGTTGGTTCCTAAATCTTAACTTGGACAGCATTATTTACCTGATTTTATTATAACATTTTTCTTCTACAGAAACTGATGTTGCACCAACAGTTCCAAAATCCACTGAAGCAAATGTTCCAGGTACCAAAGTCCTATCAGCTCCTCAGAAACCCACCACAGTGAATGTTTCAGCTACAGAAACCCCATCAGCTCCTCAGAAACCCACCACTGTAACTGTTTCAGCTATAGAAACCCTACCAACTCAGAAACCCACCACTGTAAATGTTCCAGCTACAGAAACCCCACCAACTCCTCAGAAACCCACCACTGTAAATGTTCCAGCTTCAGAAACCCCACCAGCTCCTCAGAAACCCACTGCTGTAAATGTTCCAGGTACGGAAACACCACCAACTCCTCAGAAACTCATCACAATAAATTCTTCAGCTACACTAGTTTCTCAGACATACACCACTGTAAATGTTCCAGCTACAAAGGTCCCATCACTTCCTCAGAAACCTTCCACAGCAAATGGGTCAGCCACGACAGCCTGGAATTCCCCAATATCAAACACTGTCTCTGCAGCAGCTCAGGATCCCATCATGCCAAATGCTTCTGCAGCCACACCAACAACCCAGAGACTCACCCCCAGCAAAATCTTTACTTACACAGAATCTTAAAGCTACACAAAAGTCTACTTCTGTACATACGAGTAAGGGCCTCCGTATAACACAAAGACTGACTTCTGCTCGTGTTACAGCAGCGAAAAGCACAGCTGTTCCCAGGACAACCCCGCGTTTGCATGCAACAAGCGCGCCTAAAGGAAGAGGAAGCGCTCCTTCAGGTCAGTGACTCAGTGCAGGTTTCCACAGATGGATTTTATGTGCATGATAGAAATTTAAAATCCATCAGGGTTGAAACATTAAGAAGCCTCTGGTTTATTGTAGGCAGTTTCTTCATAGTAATGTTCTGACTTTCTTCAGAGGCTAACTTTGGATTGTGCTCGAGTATACCTTTAAGAAAGAAATATTTGTGCAGTGATATAGAAAAAGGTTGTGGTGTCATAAAAGCAATTCTAAATTACTGTCAGTAAAAAAATGCTGCTTTTCATGTTAGCTTTAGGGAGCCACTGAATTCCTCATGATCCCTCAAAGAACCAAGAAGGTATAATCCTTTAGGTTGATTTCTAGGTCTGATTCAATGACAAAGACCCATCCCTCAAGCATGCTAAAGAAACTCTCCAGATTCCCTAGAGTTGCTGATTTGGTTAAGTACCTTAATAGTATCTTCTAAGTAATTAAAAACACAGAGTTCTTTGAAATCTTTCAGGTTAACTCTTTAAATGACAGTTTTTATGAAAGCAGAGTAACATATGCTTTAGATTTCAGGAAAACCTACTGAGTGAATGAAACCCATCTAACTAATGCTTTTTCAGACCACCAGGATGTCTTCTTATTTTACAACTTGCTTAATGAATAGCCATTTTTATAGACACTCTTGTTCTCTAATAGAGATATGTGGATTTTTGGTTGTTTTTATCTGTTTATCTTTTTTTTTTTTTTAAATCTCAATAGGATTGAGCCAAGAGGCAATTTTTAAAATTATTTTAACTTTTTATTGACATCAACACAGAAAATTGTACAAAATATACATATAAGGCTTAATAACTTTCCTAAAGCAAATATCAGTGTAATTACCACATATGTCAAGAAATAGAGCAGTATCAGCCCCTCACCTTCCAGATGCTCTTCTCCAGCCAATGAAACTGTGGCTTTCTGCTCTCTGTGCCAAGTGGCCTAGGGATTTCTCCCTGCTGCGCACAGGCAAATCCCACTCCCTGCAACTCATCTGCGGCCTGAGCTCTCTCGGCTTTTATTTATTTCTGCCTGAGTTAGTTTGTTCTTCCATGTCTTCAAATAGTTATCATTGTTGTTTTTTCAGTACATTGTCCAAATTTCATAAATTTCCATACTCAAGCTCATTTGGCCATTACCCAGAATCTTTAAGAACCTAAAACATTACAGATATTATTGTTGAAATTTCCTTTGTATGTTTCTTTATTCCTTTAGGTGAAAGGTCAAATACACAAAATCTCACTCCAATTAGTTCCCTTTTTTAAAAGGGAGCCTCAATTCCTGCCTGCTTCTTTAAAAAAATTTTCATCAAAGTATTGTTGATTTACAACGTTGTGTTCATTTCTTCCATACAGCAAAGTGACTCAGCTTATATATTAAATCTCAACCTTCTAATTTATCTCTCCCTCCAACCTTTCCCCTTTGGTAACCATAAATTTTGTGTTCTCAGATTGTGAGTCTGTTTCTGTTTTGTAAATCATTTGTATCATTTTTTTCTTTGTAGATTTCATAATACCTGGTATCACATGATGTTTGTCTTTGTCTGACTTACTTCACTCAGTGTGACAAACTTCACTCTGTGTGACAATCTAAAGGTCCATCCATGTTGCTGCACACGGCATTGTTTCATTCTTTTTACGGCTGAGTGATACTCCATTGTATATCTGTCCTGCATCTTCCTTACCCGTTCCTTTGTTGTTGGACATTTAGGCTGCCTCCTATGTCTTGTCTATTGTGAACCGTGCTGCAGTGAACACTGGGGTGCATATATCCTTTCATATTAGAATTTTTATCTTTTCTGGATCTATATTCAGGAGTACTGGATCATATGGCAACTGGACTATCTTGGTAGCTCAGCTGGTAAAGAATCCACCTGCAATGCAGGAGACCCCGCTTTGATTCCTGGGTCAGGAAGATCCCTTGGAGAAGGGATAGGCTACCTACTCCACTTTTCTTGGGCTTACCTGGAGGAGGGCATGGCAACCCTCTCCAGTAATCTTGCCTGGAGAGTCCCCATAGACAGAGCAGCCTGGTGGGAGTCATGGGTTCACAAAGGGTGGGGCACGACTGACCGACTAAGCACACACACAGCAACACTATTCTAAGTTTTTAAGGACTCTCCATACTGTTCTCCATAGTGGGTGTACCAATTTACATTCCTACCAACAGTGTAGAATGGTTCCCTTTCCTCCACATCCTCTCCAGCATTTATTATTTGTAAACTTTTTAATGATGGCCATTCTGACCGGTGTGAGATGGTACCTCATTGTGCAAGCTCCCTCTCTGTGTTTTTATTCTTATGCTACATGTATGTCACCATAAGTAGTACATATTATTGCTTTGCATGTTTTTTATAATTTGTATAAACAGTATGTCATATGTTTCATTACCTAACTTGACTTTTGCACTCAACATTGCTTTTGTGGCTTATATTGATCCAATTAGATTCAGTTCATTAATTTTACATTTATATGTGGTTACTGACCTCTTAAAATTTTACAACATCTCTGGCCCTAAAATTTTACAACATCTCTGGCCCCTAAAAATTTTAGGTTGAATATATAGGGCAAGGTGAAGAGAAACAAGTTCACTTAGTATAAATTTGTTATAGGGCTAACTGTGTTGAAATACTTTTTTCTGCATGAGTATGATAATTAACAAATTTAACAAACTTTTCAATTATTTTAAATGATTATGATAACAATACAGTGAATATTTGGGATCAAATTTCTTTCTTATATAAAATTAACTTACCCTTTAAATATTGTATGCCTTTTCTGCTTTTATTGAAAAAATAGTGGTAGCTATTACTGAGTGTAATCCATAGTGCATGTACCATGCACCTTCCATTTGTCAGTGTTAGTCCTTACAGTAACCTTGACTTGCCATCAAGTCATATAACCAAATTTACATAGTGTTTGTTTCAGTATTCAGTAACTCTTTAATCACATTTTATGTTTCTATTGTTGACTGACTTTGTTTAATAGAAAGAAAAGAAACAAAGTGAAGTCACACAGTCATGTCCAACTCTTTGCGACACCATGAACTGTAGCCTACCAGGATCCTCAGTCCATGGGATTTTCCAGGCCAGAGTACTGGAGGGGTTGCCATTTCCTTCTCCAGGGGATCTTTCCAACCCAGGGATCGAACCCAGGTCTCCTGCATTGTAGGCAGAGGCTTTACCATCTGAGCTACCAGGGAAGCCCTTGTTTAATAGAGATAGATACTAATGTGTGTTACTTGATTGTTAGTAATATGATTGTTTTCATTAATTTATTTATAATTGTTTAGTTACTTTTGAACTTTAAGTACAGGTGATTGATAAACTTATATATTTATTAAATTGCTAGCAAATCAATGACTTCAAAACATTTTTACTTTTGTAATTCTTTCCTTTTTTCCTTCTTTAGTTGCTAGCATCATTGCATCGGGTAAGTGTGACTTTCTGAGAGTTCGCAGAATTTGTCATCGCTTTTGGATATATAATTCCTGGAAAAGAATACTGTTTTTTTACTGTCTTTGTTGTTGCTGTTCAGTCACTAAGTCGTGACCAACTCTTTGTGATCCCATGGACTGTAGCATGTCAAGCTCCTCTGTCCTCCACTATCTCCCAGAGTTTGGTCAAATTCATGTCCATTGAGTTGGTGATATTGTCTTAGGGATACTATCAGAATACAGTATGTGTGGGTGCCAAAGAGAAAACGGGTAAAGGCATCTTACCGACAAGAACATTCCCCACCATGTTCTTGTTCCAGGGTAATTTGAGGAGAACTTCAAATCATTTGGCCAGTCAGTCGAGCATTATTGCATGTCTAGTGGCTCACTGCATCTCATTTTAGTGCCTAAGAATCACAAGAGGAGAGAGTTATCAATACAGTTTCTATCCTCAAGTGTTTTATAATTAATCATAAACTACTCATTGACTATTTCTAGATTTGTCCTGTCCCAAGTAAAACAAAGAGTGTTACTTTAGGTTATATCTTCCTTTTCCCTTCCCAGTCAGTGGTTTAAAGTAAAGTTTCTCCAAAAATGCTCTGTTGCTGTAGGCATGAGACCAAAAGCATACCTGGTGTTGTGATTTCTTCTATCATTTGGTCCAATCCTTTTTTGTTCGTCAGTATATCATCTGATGTTATATATTAACAAGATTAATAAGATGGTAAAAGAAATGTCTGTTAAGAAGCTATACAGCTAAATTGGCATATTGATAAGTAATGTCTAATGGAAAATACACTTATAAAAATTTGTAAAAAACACTTTGATTTATGTGTTTATAAGCTGAAAGCTCATCTTATGCATGCATGAATTAGCCATGTGACTATGAAACTGAAAGTAATACTTGCTTTTATTATTTTCATTGTTGCTTATGATAGTTTTTATGTTTTAGGCAAAACTCTTTTAAGCTAAAAGATTTATTTTGAAAGATTCCAGAAGTTGCAATTCATTTTGTCCATTCTATATTTTAAATAAAAATATATGTATTCCAAGTGAAAATCTCATGATCTAATGGCTTAATGACATTTTTAATAGATGAAGTTAAAATTTAATAGATACGCTTTTTCTTACCAGCTCAGTGGCATTCAGTGAAGGTTTGAGGTGCTTATTATTTTTTCTGAAATTCTTTAAGTATATATTGTATGAACTTTCCCTTAGGGTTAGTTGTAATTCTAACCCATGCTTAAAAATAAAGAGGAATTCCTTCTCTCTATATCAGACATATGGTAATATTTTGGGGGTGATCTTATACTTATAAAATATAAACCTGAAAATTATCTTTACTTCTTAAATGTATTCTGTGAATGAGGTCACTTTTCTCATTTTAAAGATAAACTCTACAACAAGGAAATTGCTTTTATTGATTCCACTGCAATGCACATGAGTGACACAAATGATATTAGAACTTTGTATTTGAATGCAAAAACTCTGAATTTTTTCCTGTTTAATTTTGCCAAAAAATAGAGACTGACTGCTCACCTCAGAACTTTATTTACTGTGTAAGTGAAGCCTGCCTTGTGATTTTCTTTAAAAAATTTTTTTTGTTTATTTATTTTTGACTGTCTCGGGTCTCAGTTGCCACATGTGAGATCTTCGTTGTGGTGCACGGGCTTTATAGTTTGCTGCCCATGGGCCGTCTGATTGAGGCCTAGTTGCCCCAAAGCATGTGGGATGTTTAGTTCCCTGTCTAGGGATCAAACCCGCATCCCCTGCATTGGAAGGCAGATTCTTAACCACTGGACCTCCAGTGATATCCCTGCAAGGTGATTTTAAAAGCTATTCTCTGCTATGTATTAGTGTATTTTCCAAAAACAATGTTGGTTTGTTTGTTTGTTTTTCATTATTATCCTCTCCCCCTCAAGGATCTTGTATGGCATTTTTTCCTAATCATCCCTCTAAAATATTAATACTACAGATATAAATCTATTTATGTACTGTATGCACATCTGTACTTTATATGTAAAAAAAAAAAAAAAAAAAAAAACCCTTTGTCCCTTTAAGGATGATACCAACCCCACTGAGAATACATGCTGTACATAGTTGTGGGGTTTTCTGTTTGCTTTTGTTGATAGCATTTTATAGAAGGACGACTTGTGCTTTGGAGTCAGTCAGACCTTGGTTTCAATCCTGTTTTGGATTTTTTTTTCCATTTAATAATTACTCAACCCAAGTGATTTACTTAATCTCTCTGAGTCTCAATTTTTCACTTATGAGATGGTGATCATGATTCTTATTTAAAGTCTTGGAAACTTAATGAAATATGGGTTGTGAAAACTACTGGCATTGTGCTAAAAATTGGGTAAATCTCAGCTTTAAGAATTCTTTTTATTTTGTCACTATTATCTTTGTGAGATGGATTTCTGACAATTTTATCGTCCCCTCTGGCCACAGCAAAGAATCAGACAGCCCTTTATTAGAGTAACATGTGCATCTTGGGTCGGTGGTAAGGACTGCCCTGAAACATGCCTGTGTTTTATTTCATTCACTTCTCACAACAGTCCTGTAATGTAGCTGTGTCCCACCTTGTAGCTGAGAGGAACTGTGCCTGTGCAGGAGTCTTAACTTGCTCAAGGTCACACAGCTATTAGGCAGTTGAATAGAGGGAGATGATTATTTTCTTTAGCACTCAGTGCTTGAAAGGGTAGAAAAATTCTTTTCCTAGATCTGTACGACTCAAATTTAACAATTAAGATAGTCCTGATTCTTTATAAGTGTTGTTTTTTTTCCCTTCACTGCTGAAATCCTATGTTGTGCCACTCACAAGCCACTTGTAGCAATTAGCAATAGTAAAGAAAAAAAAAATTTAGAGAATGCTCAGTGAAGTATTAAAGTACGTTTTCTTTTAAATATCACATGCTTATTTACTTATGCTTTTATGTTAAATAGGATTATAAGGAAGAACAAAACCTATTCACAGCTTTCTTAGTTTTTCACAGTACAAAGAGTGCATTTCCACTTTATGGCATATGTATAAGTGAGACCTTTTGAAATGACCAGATGAATCCACATTTCTTCAGGAAAGGAGGCAGCCTCATTCTGATTTGGGTTGTTCAGGAATGGAGATAATACTCTATATATTAATGTAATACCCATCTAATACAAATTTAGTTTGAGTAATCTCAGGTATGTTTATTGAGAAGATTATGAACAGTTAAAATCATGCATTTTTACTATTTACAAGTACCATCCCAGTTATTGGAGATTATGTGCTAATATGTGACAAACTGCTTTGCACTATTTTAAGTACTAGGTGAATATATTTGTACATAATGGGGAACATTACTAAAATACTCCTTTTACTTAAGAGAAAAACATTTCTAAAATTATGTGATTTTCCTACTCAAATGCTCCTTAATGACACTGGAATCATAATCTTAATTTCATTTATAATATTGTAGTTTCATTTATCCCAGGTTGTTGTTGTTGTTCAGTTGCTCCAACTCTTTGCTACTCCATGCACTGTAGCACACCAGGCTTCCCTGTCCTCCACTATCTCCCGAAGTTTGGTTTGCTCAAGTTCACCAAGTTGGCCTAAGTTGTTTTAGTCTTAAATTAGTACTGATTCACCTTTGGGTAAATTTTAGATCATGAACTATTGCCTTTATAAATTTTTCCTTGTTTTAATTTGCAAAATAGTATTCTCATTAATTATTAATTGAGGAATAATTTATTTAGAATAATACTTCTCATATTTCTGTAATTTTCATTGGTTTTCTGTTAGAACATAAACCTTCACATTTTCTTTTAGAATCACATATATGTGCTGACCAGTGTTCTAAGAATATTCCCACTTTTGTCATGCAACCATTTGGCATCACTTTAAAATTTTTCGATCTTCATTTATCACTCAAATTGAAAATGGGATTTTTCTGCAACATTTGAAAATGGTGGGATTAATGGGAAGTGGTAAAACAAAAAGAAACTCCAAATTTTAAAGGAGCCATGACTTATTTTATTAGTGCAATCTTCAAACTAATGCTTTGGTGCTAAGGAGTCAACTAAAGAAATTGGGTAGAATACTGTAAATTCTGTAGTAGAAACAGCTGTTTTTAAAATTATGTATCCAAAATAAATAAAATAAAATAAAATAATGTATCCACATGGCAGCTCACTTATGTGACATTTATCGTATTTTGCTGATTTGAAAATGGACATACTTGTTAGTCACATTAGCTTCAGTTGCTTTTCTAGTATCATTTATACTTTTCTTTATAGTACAGATCAAAAAAATAGAGTGCAAGGATTTGGGAGGGTGTAGACTTAGCAGCAGCAGCAGCAGCAGTGGGGAGGAAAAGGGATATGCAGGTGGTGAGAAGAAAGGGCAGTGACTGGTTTTAAGAAGAAAGTTTCCGTGTAAAAATCAAGGTATAAATTTCTTTTTACAGTTGATCAAATTATTTCATCAGTTATTTGTTGTTGTTCAACTCAAAATAGTGCATTTAATATTGAAAGTAAATACCAGTTTCCCTAAAAGAAATTTTATCTGCAATAGACTAAACACTGGAAAGCATTTCTGTAGTTTTACTCTCCGTGCCCAGATACCGATGCCTTTCCTATGATGAAGAAAGGCCTACATCTCTGTTACCTTTACTATGAACTGAGTAAATGGCCTTGCCATTAACCACATATGGAAGCTTCACCTTTCACAGACTCAGTTTAATAATCTACAAAATAAATGTGAACTCCAAGACATCGTCTAGTGCTGAAATTGTACATAGTACAGTCAATATGTTTAAATAATCAATGATCAAATAATTTAAAATTAAGCATGGTGGGGTTGAAACATGTTAGAATCCTCTCAAATCTGTAAGATTTTATTTGAGCATTGTGATACTTCATTTTAAATATTTCATTTTCCCTTGAAAGAAAACAGGATAAATAACATGTAGATTTTACTGTCAAACTTGTGACCTAAGCAAGCAAAGCAAAGTATAATTCATGTCTCCTGTTTTTCTTTTAACTTACCTGATAATCAGTATGTTTGTCATTGTGAATTACACTGTATATGCAATTGCTCATTTCTATATTAACTTACCATTTTTTCCCCCTCAAGGATGTGTTGCTGTTACTATAATAATTGGTATCATAATTCTAGTCAAAATTTTCTGTGACAGTGGAAAATCAGGGTGAGCAAAAATTCTGATGATTTTTAAAAATTTGTTCTTAGCTTCTTTCCAGTAAAACTTGACACTATAACAGTAGATAACTTTCTAAGCTTAATTGTATTTTTTGACATGCTATATCTTTATTCCTTTTGTCTATATTTGCTATCTTGGATGAATAGACTGTCTGTTAAAAAAAATTTTAGAAATCTCAGTATATACAAGAATATTAAGTGATTTGAAAGCCAGAGTCTCATTGCAACCTATTGATCAACTCATCTTTTTCTCTACATAGTAAAATTTATGAGTATCTGTATGTTGTACAGAAGTGAAAATGTCTAGAAAAAGAAACTCTAATGTATTGCTAAATTGCATATGATTAGGCCTATGAATAAATTGGATTTATTAATAGATGACAGTCTAGCCAAAGTCAACTCAGTGGTTAAGAGGGCAGGTTCTAGACCCTGGCTGCTTGATTCCAATTCAGGGTCTACTGTTTACATGCCGTTTGACTGTGAGGAGCTTCACCTCTCTGTGCTTCAGTTTTCCCATTTGTAAAATGGGGAAATAATAGTACCCACTTCATGGGATTGTAGTATCTGTTTGTGGGATCAAATGAATCACCACTTGTAAAGGGATTAGGATCTTACTTGGCACACAGTAAGCACTCAGGTGATAAAACAACGCAGAAAGAAAAAAAAAAATCAATGCTTGAAATGTCTGATCTGCATTGAATATACATGTGTTAAATATCAAGTCATGCTTGGCTCTGATACATCCTGTAGACAGAGTACTATTTAAATTGACCTTCTGTTTAGTAGATTTTATCATTCAGGAAACTAACTGTGGAGTTCACAGAAACTGAATTCTTTCTGAAGTGCCCTAAAGCCTGTCTATTTTTTTCATTGCTTAAGAACAATTATATTTTAATGCTGTTACTCAGTTGCCTTTTCAATTCTTTGGATGATGTATCTCCTTTTTAGCCTTCATGGCTCTTTCCCTTATCTTTAAGTGAACGATATTATTTAAGCTTATTATAAACTTAAGTATGAAAACATTCTTTAAATCACTAAGCAGTTCAGTCTTTTGCTAAAAGCATTTGGCCACTAGGTCCTATTTTTGGTCAGGTTTTATAGATATTTGTTTACTGTTGATAAAATACTCAGATGCTTTAAGAGCAAATGTAGTAAAATATGACTTCTTCATATTTTTCTGAATCTTTTAAAGAATGTGGTTTAGAGCTCAGTATAAATAACAGAATTCTAAGTCATATAAAGTGAATTAAGTTGGTACAGATGCCTCCTTAAGACTATTTTGGAAAAAAGAATAAAACTTTTTTTCCTGTTCTTCATTACATTTAGTCCAGTTCTACTTTTGAATTGGAGCATGATCAGTATAATTCTCAAGCCAATATTCCAGGGCTTTTTAGGTTGAAGGAGAGGGAATGGAATGAGTTTACTGGGAGCTTTCTCTTGGCTATCATCAGTTTCTTCAGATATTTTGGTAAAATAATTGACCATGGTATTTTTAATAGAATGAAAAGTGCTGAAATATAGAAGGAAGGAATATTTATGTTTTATTGGGATTTTGCTGTAAACCGAATTCTTCTATTTCTGAATCAGAGAAAATTCATGCAAACCCCTAAGAAAGAATTTGCCTTATTTTTAAATGTCCACTTAAAAACACTCCACTTGCCTTATTTTGGAAGTATAAGCTGTTGAGAGTAAGAGCTAACTTTGTATATTCTTTGTTATTCTCTCAATTTTATGCTGATTTAATAAAATTTAATTTTCAGTGAGACAGGGGAAAGAGTAAGTAAGTGTGAAGGTGTCTTATACCTTACCTGTTGATCTTTGTGTTTGCCTGTCCAAGGAGTTTTTTACATCTTTTAGAAGTGTTGGTATATATGATACATTTTAGTTTATAAAAAGAATTGTGATTGTAAACAAATGCCCATGTTGCTTTTTGATTGAGCTTTTGACTTTCACAACCCAACACTATTTTCCTTCTCTACTGTTCCTACACACATGAGAACAACAAAGCACTTAAGTGTCATGATTCACTGTAACTGGTGATGCTGCAGAAGTAAGACCTCTGGTAATTTACAAAAGGTATACGGTTCAGTAAAATCACATTTCTGTGTCTCGGAAAATGTTGATTAACACAAATGGCTTGGTATATATCTGTGACTATTACAAGACAATAGAGGTTTAAACCTCTATTATTGTTAGAATTCTTTTTCTTTGTTGAATGATTGACTAACACATTGATTTTTGTTATTGTGACATGTCTTCAGCCTTTCACTCTTCAGTAATATACCTATTATCTCATTCTGTGTTTTTACTCAGTTTATTGAAATGTTTGGATGTTCACAATCCTGTAAATAATCTGGAAAAAGCAAAAGATGGATACATTAGGGCTTACAAATAGGAATGTTTTCATTGTGACTACTTGCATCATGAGATGGTTGGCTCATACTCTCTTTGTTTCTCCCATTTGTAATATTTAAGGAATATCAAATCTATTTTAAAGAGTCTTTTATAAGTCATGTTTATAGATCTTATCTCTATTATGTTGTGAGTCAAAATTATCAACCAAAATTGACTTAATATGTATGTATATGTGAAACTTTCTAGGTATGTTCTTCTTTTGATTAAACTTTCTTCTATTCCAGGGAGTTTTAATTTATTTTTAATCTGAAAGTATCTTAGTTGAATCTAATGGTAATTAATCACAAGAAACTAAAAACTCAAGTGTCATATTTTAGTTGGTGTTGCTTAAAGAATCCAGCTACAGTACGGGAGACCTGGGTTTGATCCCTGAGTTGGGAAGAACCCCTGGAGAAGGGAATGGCTACCTGCTCCAGTAATTTTTTAATTACTGGAGTGGATAGCCTGGAAATTTTTCTTGCCTGGGAAATTACACAGACAGAGGAGCCTGGCAGGCTATAGTCCATGGGGTCACAAAGAGATGGCTATGACTGAGTGACTAACACAGTTTCATATCTGCTGCTGCTGCTGCCTAGTCGCTTCAGTAGTGTCCAATGCTGCAATCCTATAGACTGTAGCCCACCAGGCTCCTCTGCCCATGAAATTCTCCAGGCAAGAATACTGGAGTGGGTTGCCAGGCCCTTCTCCAGGGGATCTTTCCAACCCAGGGATCAAACCCAGGTCTCCTGCACTGCAGGCACTTTCTTTACCGCTGAGCCACCAGGGAACTATACTGGGTGGGATTGTCCATGCTCTATAACTTACTAACTTTGCATTTTTTTTTGTACCCCAAATTAACCAACTATTCTATTTCATGATTTATCACATAGTAATTAAAAAATGAATATATGTCATCAGTAAGTAATTTTGGTTTTAACTATTTTTTTCTTACTTTCAGGACATATGTGTATAACATTGACAATTTTGCTTATGATGCTAGAAACCATTGGCTAACTGAGCCAAAGAAGTTGAGAAGAAAGTGTTTTGCATATTATCTTGTTTTTAAGATGCATAGGAATGTCCACGAAGCAAGGAAAGATGAATCTGTCCTGGAATCACATTCTCAATACTCCTAAGACCCTTGAAAATAGAACAATTCATTAAGATTAAGAGTGATTACTTTCATAAAAGTGTGGGAAAGTGGAGAGATTTGTTCATGTTTAGAATGTGAGACAGAAGAAAAAAAAGTGAATTTTTTCACCAAATATGTAATGTTATTTTCATTTATAAAAGACTAAAAATTAAAACAATTGGATATTGAAAACAAATGAACCAGTCTCTTATAAGGAAAATTGTCAGAGAGATAAAACACATTATACAGTAACTTTCCTTGACTAAAGGGCATTTTCTACTTTTCTTATTCTATTAAAATGAGGCTGAATTAGTTAGCAAATTTTTAAAGAAAAAATATGCTGATGATCCAAGAGTGTTGAGTTTCTTGGGTTAGTTGGTGACAAAGGAAGAATGCAGAATGAAGGAATAATTCTTCCTTTTCATACAAGCACAGATAGTGAATTAGCTCCTTATTTGTAAGACAGATCAGCTATAATTTTGTTAGAACAATTTTTCTACTTGAAAAAAATGCCCCCATGAAAGAGTGAAAGTTGTCTTAGATTGACTTAATGTCTTTATAACTCTGTAGAGATATTATACTATTAGTATAAGAAGAGATGTTATATTTCTGAAGTGAGATGTTCATATTCAAATTGTAAATCTTATTCTTTTGTAATGTTAAGTTTAATTTATATTTATTTATGTTTTACATGTATATCAGAAAAAAATTCAAGGAGGATATGTAAAGCAAAATTTATTTTCCCTAAGTAGAAATAACCACATTTTTGTCTCATGTAGTATTTGACATTTATTTTCTTGTGTAAATTATTCATAAATAGGGCAGCTCCTTCCTGCTTTTCATAGGAGTTTAGAATGCTGCCCTTTGGCCTAGTGAGAATCACTTTTAATGTGTTACTTGTTGTTGATTTATCTAAAGGCAATCACATCAGTTTCCAGATTCTTAATATGTTCTTGTCATCTTGCCACTTACATGTTAAGTGTTGGCATAGACTAGAATATATACATAAATAAATTTCACAATAAATATATTCTCACATTGCTTCATTGACTTTGTTGTTCAGTTCAGTTCAGTCGCTCAGTCGTGTCCGACTCTTTGCGACCCCATGAACCGCAGCACCGCAGCAGGCCTCCCTGTCCATCACCAACTCCCCGGAGTTCACCCAGACCCATGTCCATTGAGTTGGTGATGCCATCCAACCATTTCATCCTCTGTTGTCCCCTTCTCCTCCTGCCCTCAATCTTTCCCAGCATCAAAGTCTTTTCAAATGAGTCAGCTCTTCGCATGATGTGGCCAAAGTATTGGAGTTTCAGCTTCAACATCAGTCCTTCCAGTGAACACCCAGGACTGGTCTCCTTTAGGATGGACTGGTTGGACCTCCTTGCAGTCCAATGGACTCTTAAGAGTCTTCTCCAACACCACAGTTCAAAAGCATCAATTCTGTGCTCAGCTTTCTTCACAGTCCAACTCTCATATCCATGCATGACCACTGGAAAAACCATAGCCTTAACTAGATGGACCTTTGTTGACAAAGTAATGTCTCTGCTTTTTAATATGCTGTCTAGGTTGGTCATAACTTTCCTTCCAAGGAGTAAGCATCTTTTAATTTCATGGCTGCAGTCACCGTCTGCAGTGATTTTGGAGCCCAAGAAAATAAAGTTTGTCACTGTTTTCATTGTTTGCCCATCTGTTTGTTGTTAAAATGTTTTAAAAATAAATTTTATAAGCATCATGACATTTCACTATAAATATTTAAATATGTGTTTCCAACAATAAAGACTTTTCCCTAACCACATCATCACAACTAACAAGATTAATGGTAATTTCCTAATAGTTTCTAATATTAGAAATTCCTTTAACTTCCTTAAAAGTTCTGCAAATAGGCCAATGTCTATCTACTAATTCATTCATTTGTTAAATAGGAGGACCTACTCTACCTGCTGTGACAGTCTGTGCTTCCTGGGGGTAGCAGCAAGGATAATACTGATTTAGTTACTCAGAAAAATACCTAAGAGCCTACTCCAAGCAGGTTATCATGTGCTAGGTGCTGCAGCTACCAAACGACTGCGCAGTATCTACCGACTTATTTACTTAGAAGAAGACCAAAACCATACACTTATTGAGAGAAAGAATGTAAAGTTATGTGTTACACTTGTACAGAATATAAGGAGTGCCTAAGCTATTTTTGCTAGGTGATGGGCTGTGATCATTCAAGACTGTGCAAAGTGAGAAAGGACAAATAGATGAGATTCACATGGCAGGACTGGGGACTGCAAGCAGTGTAGCAAGCTCAAAGTAGGAAAGGCTTAGAGGACTATGGTGTGTCATATGTTTAATGTAAAATGAATTCTGGATAGTTTATTTTGATGTGATTGAATTAAAAGTTGGAATCAATGGTCACAAGTTTGTAGCAAGAGTTTTAGATACTGGGAAACATTAAACTTTGACAATAAATTATATTGAGTTAGTCTTTACATCTTATTACTTAGATAAGGGTATAAGCTGAAAAATATCCAACAACCAGTTTACATGAAGAAAATAATAATAGAAATAAGTATATTAAGTATAATGGGATTTTCCTGTATGACATAATTTGTACCCTGTAATCATGAAGCTGAATAGTTTTATATTTTCCCAAAGTAAGCTCTTCTATAATATTATACTTTAATTGCCAAGATTGTATTATTGCTTTTACTTTTGAGACTGGTGCTTATTTGTTGTAGGAAATTATACTTGCTCACCACAGAAAGTTGTGTTTTATAGTATTTAACCCACAATTGCTATCAAATTTCTTGGAACATTTGAACATTAATTATTTTTGTCTTATCACACCTTGGCACTGTAGTTTTAGTCAATGCCCAAAGTGGACATGCCTTATTTTCCACACACCGACTTTGAGTGTTCCCTTCACCCCCTTGCCTAAGTTAAAACTGCCTCTTCTCTAGGGCTGGTGATTCCTTTGCAGCCCACTCCAGTGGTGGCTGGTTTATTTTCAGACTGCACATGCTTCAGTGTTCAGAGGTGGTGGTGTTTTCCTTGCTTTCCCTTGCCACTACTTCCGTCTCAGGTCTCCCATATATTCTTTAAAAAATAATTATTCTTTTTACTCTGGTTGGGTAATTGACTAAAATGTAATTTGTTTACCTGTAGTTTTTCCTCTCCCGATTTCAAACAGCTAGCCAAATTTCAGTCTTCCTTGCCACAGGGAACAATATGGAAGCAGAAAATTTAAAGAAGCTTAAAGACAGTTCTCTTCCCTGTTTTGTTTTTTTCTCTGACATTCTGTGTTCGCGTCATAGACTAAGTTGTGTGAAGGAAGGTAGAATCAGAACTAGGAAGAGAAAAGATCCTTGTAAACAACGAAGAAGACAGATGTTGCTCACAATCTAAAAGTTTCCAATCCAAGCATCCTGACAGTTTCTGGGGTGGGGAGGTAAGGGACAGGAAGTGAACCTTTTGAAGTTGGATATTTTGAAGTTAAGGTTAGCAGAATTTCTTAAAGGATTAGGTGTGCAGTTGAAAAAAAAAAAGGAGTCAAGGATGACACCAAGATTTTTAACCTGAGCAACAGAAAGGAGGAAGTTGCCACTTACTGAGCAAGGAAAGACTTTTGTAACAGAAAGATCAGGAGTTTGTTTTTTTACATGGTAAGTTTGAGATGCCTTTCAGACATCAAAGTGGACATGTATGAATAGTCAAAAATACAGATCTGGAGCTTGGAGGAGGTGTCCAAGCTCGATATGTTTGGGAGTCATCAATAGGAGAACATATGTCAGGGGAACCCAAGAAAGCAAAAGAATGATTAATAGTCAACTTTTGCTTTTACAGTACACAGGCTATTGGTGACCTTGTCCAAAATTCTTCCAGTACAGTTGTGGATAAAAGCCTGGATTGGAAGAGAAACCTGACAGACACCACATTAATCGACTGGTCAAAGGTAACATCACCAATAATGGGACAAGTGACATGAAGTGATGGATCACCTTGAGAAGAGCTCAGTACCATTTGCATGGTAGTCCTTTTAAAAATGCTAAATCTAGATCAATTTATGAGAAAGCATCAAAAAAGCAGTTCAAGGAACATTCTACAAAATAGCCTGTATTCTTCCAGAATGTCTAGGTCATGAAAATGAAATACTGCTCCTTGCCTCAAGCAAATAATAAAGTGCAAAAATCTTTGAGACAGAATAGCAAAAAGTAATAGGGAAAAAAACAATGAAATCAAAAGTTAGGTCTTAAACAATACAACTGGAAAAATTCCATTTTGACTGATAAAGAATAAAGAATAAAAGGAGAAGAATTACCAGTATCATAGTATCAGAATGTATCACTCACTATAGAGCCTGGTCATTAAAAGAAAAATAAGATGATAATAATTTCATGCCAATAAATTCAACATTATGCCAATAAGTTCAACAAAAAATTAGGAAAAATGAATAAATTAGTTGAAAACAAAAATTATATACAGTCTGACCCAATAAGAATATACAACTTGAATAGCCCTATATTTAAAAAAAGTTTTCTTTTTATTTTTTAAATATAAACTTACTTATTTTAGTTGGAACATGTATAATATCATATGTGAAACAAATCACCAGTCCAGGTTTGATGCATGTAAAAATGTTTTCAATTAGAAATCTTTCCAAAAAGAAAACTCTAGGCCCAGATGGTTTCACTGGTAAATTCTAACATTTAAGGAAGAAATTAGACCAGTTACACAAATTCTTTTAGAAAATAGAGGAAGAGAGACTATTCCTAAATTCATTTTATGAGGCCAAAGACATGAGAAAAGAAAATTATGAACCAAGATCCCTCATGAAAATAGGCACAAATAGCCTTAACAAAATTTTAACAAAACGAACCTAACAATATGTAAAGAATATGGTACATCATAATCAAATCAGTTTTATCCCAGTAGTAAAAGGTTGATTTAATATCCAAAAATCAATCAGTATGATTCACCATATTAATAAAATAAAGGAAAAAAGATCAGTTCAATGGATACAGAAGTTTGAAAAAGTCCAACATCAGTTCATGATAAAATCTCTCAGAAAACTAAGAAAAGGGAAATTTGTTAACCTAATTGAGAGCATCTTTAACAAACCTACTTTCTGCTTTCTACATAAGGAAAGGAAGAAAACATGGATATCTACTACTTCTATTCAGTATTTTATATGAAGTTTTAACCAGTGCCATAAGCCAAGAAGAAGAAGTGAAAGTCAATGAGTTGGAAAGGTAGAAGCAAAGTTGTCTTCATGAGCAAATAGTATGATTATACATAGAGAAAAGACTCTACTAGAATAAGTGAATTTAGTAAGGTCACAGGATACAATGTTAATATACAAACAATTATAATTTTATAATTCATATACCAGTAATGAATAATCAGAAAAAGAAAATTTAAAAACAATCCCACTTCCAGTAGCATCCCAAACATGAAGTGTTAACAGAGACATTTTGCAAAAATGTGAAAGAACTCTATGAAGAAAACTATAAAACTTTGCTGAAAGAAATTATACATCTAAACAAATGATATATCATTTTCATGAGTCAGAACAGTTAAGGGGATTAAAATGGAGGAAACCTTGTTCGGGTTTCATAAGCAGGAGAACAGGCCTGTGATCTTGCTTCTGACCTACCTGGTCACTGCAGATTCCGTGCCTCTCCACTAGCGCAGATAGTCAGGCAACATTTTAGAGAAGAAAGGGAGTGGGTCTTGGAATTCTTGAGGCCCTGGAGGTCTGGCCAACTGCACCCCGGGTTTAGTGAAATCCTATGATTCACAAGATAAACCAAATTTTACACCATTGTAAAAATGTTAAAGTAAAACCAGAGCTGCATTTTTGCATGCAAACCGATGATGATATCTGTTTGCAGCCTGGAATCATAAGTGGGAATCCCTGAAACTGCAATTTGAAGTCTCACTCATGAAGGAGACACACTGCCTGAGACCTTTTCCAAACTCGGACTCCAGATTACTGTTCCCAAGGGACTTCCCAGTGTGTTGTTTAAGTCTGGATATTAGTCAGCCCAATTTGATGATGTCTGTGTTGTTACTCTTTTATTGTTTCTATTTTTCTTTTCTTTTAATATTTGTATATTGAAATTAAGTTAAGAACCCTCTATTAAATATTGAATTTATTTATTTTGTTTGTGGTGATTTTTTTTTTTTGGTTAATAAATTCTTCAAACCTAAAATGAAAGTAAAAACTTCAACAAAACATAAATTGGTGCTATGAGCAGGATTCGTGAATAAAATGCCACTCTGTAAAAAGAAAGAAGTTAAGACTAACCAAGTTTTTATTCCTGGATGAGAAGATTTGCCTTACTGTTTGTTAGCTACTGAAAGGGACATATCACTGGATTGTGTGAGAACTGGGACCCCAAATTAAAGTGGGCCAAACCTTTACAAGTTATATGGAATGGTTGTGGCTCATGCCAATTGAGAAAGAACAAGACTGTACCTCGCTGGATCCAAGAGTCTGGATCCTCTTCTCTGCCTAATGTAAGATATATGAAACCAAATTAAAATTGGTTGAAGAGAAATTAAAATTAGAGAAAGAGTTATGTGACTTGCAAGGATGATTGTCCATGTTACAAAGTCAAAATTGCATTTTAGCTCCATCTGTCAGTAGTCAAAAGGCCTCTCTGTAAAGATCGCACAAGTTAAATATGGAAAGCAGTGTGGCAAAGTTAGCCAAAAAAAAAAAAAAAAAAAAAACCAAACCGGAAAGAAAAATCATCGGCAATAGCTAAAGCAGAGGTAGATCAGAACCCCAACCGTTGGGATGGTAGATCAATCTCTCCAAAATCCAGGGACCTGCCCAAACTGTAAAGTTTTGGGGAATAAATGGGCTAAAGGAGAGATTTTACCTAAGGCTAAACAAAAGATAATGAAATTTACAACTCACCAGGCAAGAAGGGAGGCTCAAAAATTTCTAGGGCTATTTGGTTTCTGGCAATAGCATATTCCACATTTGAGCCAGGTATTGAGTCCACTTCAGAAAATAACTCAACATTATCTTTTAAGGAAAGAAAATGTAAGTAAGAGGTTTTCAGTTCAGTTCAGTCACTCAGTCGTGTCCAACTCTTTGTGACCCCATGGACTGCAGCACACCAAGCCTCCCTGTCCATCACCAATTTTCAGAGCTCGCTCAAACTCATGCCCACTGAGTTGGTGATACCATCCAACCATCTCGTTCTCTGTCGTCACCTTCTCCTCCTGCCTTCAATCTTTGCTGGCATCAGGGCTTTTCCAGTGAGTCAGTTCTTCGCATCAGGTGGCCAAAGTATCAGAGTTTCAGCTTCAGCATCAGTCCTTCCAATGAATATTCAAGACTGATTTCCTTTAAGATTGACTGGTTTCATCTCCTTGCAATCCAAGGGACTCTCAAGAATCTTCTTCAACACCACAGTTCAAAAGCATCAATTCTTCTAAACATCCAAGCATCTAAGAGATTTTGGATAACGATTAAGAATAATTATGCTTTAGGAATGTCTACTTAAAATAGTTTTTGCAAACGTTGGTAACTTAAATTGCTAGGGCTGTGCTAAATTAAGCAATGGAAGTTAACTGAATAGCTAACCCACTCCTATATAAGATACTGAAACTCATTGCTGAACACTGGCTTCGTCTTACATTAAACCTGTCAGTGAATGTTTGGTAACATCCTGAGATGTTCTCTATAAGAAAGCAAATATTTAGAAAATCATCACTGGCATTTATGTTCACCAATCTACAGAATGCTAATATAAAGGACAATTCATTGTTGCTTAAGGGAAGTAGGATGCATGCTTTTAGTAAAGAAAGTATGAGGAATAAATGAATGGGAAAATAAAATAATGAATATAAAAAATGATAAAGTTTTGTGGAAAGTGGACTCCGAGAAAAGAGTTTTATGCATCATACAAGTTTTTCTTGGGATGTTGTACAGCCTTTGATAACACATTTTAAGTTTCTTTACCTCTTAAAGGGGCCTTCCTGGTGACTCAGTGGTGAAGAAAACACCTGCCAATGCAGGAGACAAGGGTTCAATCCCTGGGTTGGGAAGGCCCCGAGAAGAAGGAATGGCAACCCACTCCAGTATTCTTGCCTGGAAAATCCCATGGACAGAGGAACCTTGCAGGCTACTGTTCTTGGGGGTCACGAAAGAGTCAGACATGACATAGTGACTAAACCAACAACTAACAATGTCTTAAGTGATCTATATTTGCTTTTAAAATCTGTTATTATTACTTTAGCTGAGTGAATAACTATTGTTTCATAGTGACCTGTGATCCTATCTGAGTTTTTTAAACCCTTTAATATTTTTGACCATCTTCCTAAAATCAAATTTGAATAAAATTTTTTTGACCTCTAGTTATCTTTGAAGTGCTTCAGAGGGCTCCTGAGGCATCCCAAAGAAAGGTATGAAGCTAATTAGGTTCATTTGGTAGGTTAAAGGTACATGGGAAGTATTGTTAATAAGTAATAAATCTTCTCAGATTGTATTGTATGGTAAATGTTACTAATATGGATATTCTGGAAATTATAGAGAATTCATGAAGATCTGATATGTCCTGGTAAAATGTTATCAGTCATAATTCCAGTTACTATCTTAAAGTGTTACATCACAGCAGTAACCAAGTTGCTTAGTCAATTGCATTGTCATCAGACTGTAAATGTGCCTTCTTTTAAACCTTTCTGTCATTATAGAGAGCTATGGTTTCATTCTAATGCCTTAACAAAAAAACTGCCTCTTCAAGATTTATAGAAAAGACTTTTTTTAAGATTAAATTGAAATTTAACTAGATAAACAAACAACAGTAAGCTGATATCAACAGTAAGCTGGTATCAGACTGGAATTTGGCTTTCTCTCTGTTAAGAGAACAAAGTTTTCTTGGAATGTGAATTTTGATAACAGACTATGCATATTTTTTTCACCTTTAAGTAATTTACATTTGTTTTTTGAATCTTTTGTTACTTTGGTAAAGTAAATACTATTTCACAATGATCTATGAAGATTGTGGCCACATAGACAGAGCTCATTCTGCTTCTACAAAAATTAACTGCTTATTGTCAGACTTCTGCTATCCTGATGTCCATAAAACATGGCAACAGTCTACTCCTAAATCAAGGAATTTAAAATGGGTAAATAATAGCTGTAAATCACACAGCTAGGGCTATGGGGAGTCCAAAATGGCTGCTTGGCTTCTCCCAGATCTCTGAAAAACCACAGTTTTTAATTTGGAGAGATAAAACTTTCCCTGGCAGCAGGGTTAACACCCTCACAAAACACTTTTTATGCTTACTGAATAAAAATTCTAGTTTTGTTAATTGATATCTATGTTGACTAGGATTCACTTCCCAGATAGTTCCTCCCTCTATGGATAGAAATTAGTTACTCCATGAACTACAACCAAGGAACATGCAATTATATATGTTAATTGGAGCTTATGGCAAAAACAGCAAGGCAAAAGAATACCTTTGGGCTTCCGGAGCAGGGAAATTTCCAGAGGCCAGGAGAAATTACACTACCTTTGAAAAACAGTTATTGGCTTATTATTGGGCTTTGGTTGATATGGAACAATTTACTATAGATCATACTGTAATAGTAAGGCCTCAAGTGACAATCTTGTAATGGGTACAAAATTTCCCAGCATCTACAGGATTGGGCAAGCCCAGGAGTCCAGCATAATAAAATTGAAATGATATATTCAGGACCGAGCCAAATCATGGCCATATGAGTTCACTGCCTTATAGGAAAACATTTCTGAAATTTCAACTGAAGGACTCAAGGAAGAGGTTATAATTAAACTAGCGATAACTGTGTCCCTTATAAAATGGGGAAAGCTCTTTGACACTTGAATTACACAAGAAAAATTATATGCATTGTTCACTGATGGATCAGCTAAATATACGGGATCCACTTGCTATTGGAAAGCAGTGCATATAATTTGGTGACTAAATTGCTAACAACTACTGGGGAAGGTGAATGCAAAAGGCAGTCTGAGGAGGCCTTACAAACAGCTGAGAAAAGAAGAGACACTAAAGGCAAAGAAGAAAAGGAAAGATACACTCATCTGAATGCAGAATTCCAAACAATAGCAAGGAGAGATGAGAAAGCCTCCCTCAGTGGTCAATGCAAAGAAATAGAGGAAAATAATAGAATGGGAAAGACTATAGGTCTCTTCAAGAAAATTAGAGATACCAATGGAACACTTTATGCAAAGTGGGGACAATAAAAGACAGAAACGGTATGGCCCTAACGGAAGCAGAAGATATTAAGAGGCGGCAAGAATACACAGAAGAAATGTACAAAAAAAAGATGTGAATGACCTTGATACCACCTTGATCACTCACCTAGAGACAGACATCCTAGAATGTTAAGTCAAGTGGGCCTTAGGAAGCATCACCACAAACAAAGCTAGTGGAGATGGTGGAATTCCAGTAGAACTATTCTAAATCCTAAAAGATGATGCTGTGAAAGTGCTGCACTCAATATGCCAACAAATTTGGAAAACTCAGTAGTGGCCACAGGACTGGAAAAGGTCAGTTTTCATTCCAACCCCAAAGAAAGGCAATGCCAAAGAATGTTAAAACTACCACACAACTGCACTCATCTCACGTGCTAGCAAAGTAATCCTCAAAATTCTCCAAGCCAGGCTTCAACAGTACATGAACCATGAAGTTCCAGATGTTCAAGATGGATTTAGAAAAGACAGAAGAAGCAGAGATCAAATTGCTAACATCCACTGGATCATTAAAAAAGCAAGAGAGTTCCAGAAAAACATATACATCTCTTTTATCAACTATGCCAAAACATTTGACTGTGTGGATCACAACAAACTCTGGAAAATTCTTTAAGAGATGAAAATACCAGACCACCTGACCTGCCTCCTGAGAAATCAGTATGCTGGTCAAGAAGCAACAACTAGAACTGCACATGGAACAGCAGACGGATTCCAAATTGGGAAAGGAGTACATCAAGGCTGTATATTGTCACCCTGCTTATTTAATTTCTGTGCAGAGTACATCATGTGAAATGCTGGGCTGGATGAAGCACAAGCTGGAATCAAGATTGCCAGGAGAAATATCAATAACCTCAGATATGCAGATGACACCACTGTTACAGCAGGAAGCAAAGAAGAACTAAAGAGCATCTTGATGAAAGTGAAAGAGGAGAGTGAAACAGTTGGTTTAAAACTCAACGTTCAGAAAACTAAGATCATGGCCCCTGGTCCCATCACTTGGCAAATAGATGGAAATGATGGAAACAGTGAGAGACTTTTGTCTTGGGCTCCAAAATCACTGCGGATGGTGACTGCAGCCATGAAATTAAAAGACTTTTGTCCCTTGGAGGAAAAGCTATGACCAACCTAGACAGTATATTAAAAAGGAGAGACATTACTTTGCCAACAAATGTCCATCTAGTCAAAGCTATGATTTTTCCAGCAGTCATATATGGATGTGAGAGTTGGACTAGAAAGAAAACCTCGCACAGGAGAATTTATGCTTTTGAACTGTCATGTTGAAGAAGACTCTTGATAGTTCTTTGGGCTGCAAAGAGATCTAACCAGTCCATCCTCAAGGAAATCAGTCCTGAATATTCTTTGGAAGGACTGATGCTGAAGCTGAAACTCCAATACTTTGGCAGCCTTATGTGAAGAACTGACTCATTGGAAAAGACCATGATTCTGGGAAAGAATGGAGGCAGGAGGAGAAGGGGATGAGAGAGGATGAGATGGTTGGATGGCATCACTAACTCTATGGACATGAGTTTGAGTAAGCTCCGGGAGTTGGTGATGGACATGGAAGCCTCGCATGCTGCAGTGCATGGGGTTGCAAAGAGTCAGACAGGACTGAGCGACTGAACTGAACTGTACTGGGGAAGTTAAAAGTAGCTGATTTTCCAAGCTGATAATTCCATGGATTTAGGAACCTGGCAAGTAACTGTCCATAGGGTCACACAGAGTGGGATGCGACTGAAGCAACTTAGCACACATGCACATCTATTTATCATGTATTAAAGCAAGAGAATTTATCTGAATGACATCTATTCACAGATTCTTGATTGGAAGCCAATGAATTGGACCTGGTTTCCCTAAGGCTAAAGAATAACTGACAAATTCACTCCAAGGAGCTATGTAGAAAAAAGTTATGGTCTGACTTTTGGGAAAATTTTCAAACTATTACTGTTTCAGTCTTCTTGTAGATGCTCACAGTGTTCCAAATTCTACAAAACAGTGGTATAACTCTATTACAGGTAAACAAACATTACCCAAGCAGTAGAATTTGATCCAGACTCCAGTGACTTAAAAGGCTTGACTTTTTGGGCACACCAAAAAATGTGGCCATCTGACAGAAAAAGCAATATATGGGTGGGTTCAGAATCAAGGTATTTCTTTAACTATGGATCTCATTAAATCTGTTATTTTACAATGTCTATTTTTTAAACATATTAAACAGAAACTTGCCACAATTAGTCAAAGGACAATTGACACGTGACAAGCTGCCTGGGCACATATGGCAAATTAATTATATCGGTTCATTGATTTGAGATAAAAGATGCCAATATGTACTGCTGTGGACACCTATTCTGGATATTTAGTGGCCATTTAATCAGACTAATATAATTAATTTATATTATGGTGTTCTACTTCAAAGTCAGTGTAGCAGTGGATTGCATTTTAAAGGTAAATTAATACAAGAATTTGCTCAGAAACATAATATACAATGGATTTTTCATATTTCTTATTATTATCAAGCTGCTGGCTTGATTGAAAGAATGAGTAGTTTGAATAAACAGAAGTTAATTAAACGTGGAGAGGGCTCTTACAAAAACTGGAAGACTAACTTTATTACTGCCCTCACATTTTAAATAATAGACCAATAAGAGAATCAGCAACTCCTTTGAGAATGACTATTCCAAACTTACAGATTCATAAAATAGACTTCCAACCTGAAACATTTGAGTATTGGGAAATCAGTATAGGAGCACCAGCTCATTTCTGAGCTACTCCTGAGGCTTCTGAACTGGATTTGTACTCTATATCTGAATATAGATTTACTAAAAGATTGATATGTATTATTTCAAGTATTGGAGTTAAGGTGTCTCCTGGACACCTTGGATTAATTACAGAACATTCCAGTTTAGCTTTAAAAAGGGTCTGTGTTTATGGGGGAGTTATAGACTCAGACTGCCAAGGAGAAATATGAGTAATTTTACAAAAGGGAAAAAAGGATGATCTATTTATCAATAGACATGATTTGTTGTTGTTCAGTCACTAAGTTGTGTCCAATTCTCTACAACTCTATGTTCTGTAACCTGTGAGGAGCCTCTGTCCATGGGATTCCCCAGGTAAGAATATTACAGTGGGTTGCAATTTCCTTCTCCAGTGGATCTTTGTGACCCAGGGATCGAACCCACGTCTCCTATATTGGCAAGCGGATTCTTTACTGCTGAGCAACAAAGGAAACTTCAGTAAACAGGATGGAATTGCTGAATCGCTGATTCTTCCATGTGTAATTGTCAAAGCACAAAAAATATCTCCCATCTCACTAACAGTGAGGAGTGATGGCCAGTTCGGGTCCATAAGTAAAATGCCTGCAATTGGAGCTAAAGTCTGGGTGAAGCAACCTAACAGCCCTTCCATGCCTGCTGATATGATAGTGCAGGGGAAAGATAATACCATGTTAGTGATAATCCCCTGACAGGAAAAAATGGAAATAGTTATCATTAAGCCAGTGTTGACTGTATAGAGCTTCTCTATCTTTGGGTGCAAAGAATATAATCAATCTGATTTTGGTGTTGACCATCTGGTGATGTCCATGTATAGAGTCTTCTCTTGTGTTTTTGGAAGAGGGTGTTTGCTATGACCAGTGCATTTTCTTGGCAGAACTCTATTAGTCTTTGTACACATGGACATCACCAGATGGTCAACACCAAAATCACATTGATTATATTCTTTGCAGCCAAAGATGGAGAAGCTCTATACAGTCAACAAAAACAAGACCAGGAGCTGACTGTGGCTCAGATCATGAACTCCTTATTAACCAAATTCAGACTCAAATTGAAAAAGTAGGAAAAACCGCTAGACCATTCAGGTATGACCTAAATCAAATCCTTTATGATTATACAGTGGAAGTGAGAAATAGATTTAAGGGCCTAGATCTGATTGATAGAGTACCTGATGAACTATGGAATGAGGTTCGGGACATTGTACAAGAGACAAGGATCAAGACCATCCCCATGGAAAAGAAATGCAAAAAAGTAAAATGGCTGTCTGGGGAGGCTTACAAATAGCTGTGAAAAAAAGAGAGGTGAAAAGCAAAGGAGAAAAGGAAAGATATAGTAAGAAGGGATAAGAGAGCCTTATTCAGTGATCAATGCAAAGAAATAGAGGAAAAGAACAGAATGGGAAAGACTAGAGATCACTTCAAGAAAATTAGAGATACCAAGGGAACTTTTCATGCAAAGATGGGCTCGATAAAGGACAGAAATGGTATGGACCTAATAGAAGCAGAAGATATTAAGAAGAGGTGGCAAGAATACACAGAAGAGCTGTACAAAAAAAGTTCTTCACGACCCAGATAATCGTGATGATGTGATCATTAATCTAGAGCCAGATATCTTGGAATGTGAAGTCAAGTGGGCCTTAGAAAGCATCACTACGAACAAAGCTAGTGGAGGTGATGGAATTCCAGTGGAGCTATTTCAAATCCTGAAAGATGATGCTGTCAAAGTGCTGCACTCAATATGCCAGCAAATGTGGAAAACTCAGCAGTGGGCACAGGACTGGAAAAGGTCAGTGTTCATTCCAATTCCAAAGAAAGGCAATGCCAAAGAATGCTCAAACTACCTCACAATTAAACTCATCTCACACGCTAGTAAAGCAATGCTCAAAATTCTCCAAGGCAGGCTTCAGAACTGCGTGAACTCCCTGATGTTCAAGCTGGTTTTAGAAAAGGTAGAGGAGCCAGAGATCAAATTGCCAACATCTGCTGGATCATGGAAAAACCAAGAGAGTTCCAGAAAAACATCTATTTCTGCTTTATTGACTATGCCAAAGCTTTTGACTGTGTGGATCACAATAAACTGTGGAAAATTTTGAAAGAGATGGGAATACCAGACCACCTAACCTGCCTCTTGAGAAATCTGTATGCAGGACAGGAAGCAACAGTTAGAACTGGACATGGAACAGACTGGTTCCAAATAGGAAAAGGAGTACGTCAAGGCTGTATATTGTCACCTTGCTTATTTAACTTCTATGCAGAGTACATCATGAGAAACGCTGGGCTGGAAGAAACACAAGCTGGAATCAAGATTGCCGGGAGAAATATCAATCACCTCAGATATGCAGGTGACACCACCCTTATGGCAGAAAGTGAAGAGGAGCTAAAGGGCCTCTTGATGAAAGTGAAAGAGGAAAACGAAAAAGTTGGCTTAAAGCTCAACATTCAGAAAACGAAGATCATGGCATCTGGTCCCATCACTCCATGGGAAATAGATGGGGAAACAGTGGAAACAGTGTCAGACTTTATTTTGGAGGCTCCAAAATCACTGCAGATGGTGACTGCAGCCATGAAATTAGAAGCTTACTCCTTGGAAGAAAAGTTATGACCAACTTAGATAGTATATTCAAAAGCAGAGACATTACTTTGCCGACTAAGGTCCATCTAGTCAAGACTATGGTGTTTCCTGTGGTCTTGTATGGATGTGAGTGCTGGACTGTGAAGAAGGCTGAGTGCCAAACAATTGATGCTTTTGAACTATGGTGTTGCTGAAAACTCTTGGAGAGTCCCTTGGACCGCAAGAAGATTCAACCAGTCCATTCTGAAGGAGATCAGCCCTGGGTGTTCTTTGGAAGGACTGATGTTGAAGCTGAAACTCCAGTACTTTGGCCACCTCATATGAAGAGCTGACCCACTGGAAAAGACTTTGATGCTGGGAGGGATTGGGGGCAGGAGGAGAAGGGGATGACAGAGGATGAGATGACTGGATGGCATCACTGACTTGATGGACACGAGTCTGATTGAACTCCAGGAGTTGATTATGGACAGGGATGCCTGGCGTGCTGCGATTCATGGGGTCGCAAAGAGTCGGACACAACGGAGTGACTGAACTGAACTGAACTGAACTAGAACCCTTATGTAAAATTTGGCAAAAAACAGAGTTATAAATTTTCATCAGTTCAGTTCAGTCACTCAGTCATGTCCAACTCTTTGTGACCCTATAGACTGCAGTACACCAGGCTTCCTTGACCATCACCAACTCCTAGAGCTTGCTCAAACTCATGTCCATTGAGTCAGTGATGCCATCCAACCATCTCATCCTCTGTCATGCCCTTCTCCTCCTGCCTTCAATCTTTCCCAGCATCAGGGTCTTTTCCAGTGAGTGAGTTCTTCACATCAGGTGGCCAAAATTTTTGAGTTTCAGCTTCAGCACCTGTTCTTCCAATGAATATTCAGCTTTTCTATATGCTGTCTAGGTTTGTCATAGCCTTTTCCCCATGGAGCAAGTGTCTTTTAATTTCATGGCTACAGTCACCATCAGGAGTGATTTTGGAGCCCAAGAAAATAAAGTCTTTCACTTTTCCATCGTTTCCCCAACTATTTGCCATGAAGTGATGGGACTGGATGCCATAATCTTAGTTTTCTGAATGTTGAGTTTTAAGTCAGCTTTTTTTGCTCTTCTCTTTCACTTTCATCAAGAGGCTCTTTAGTTCTTGTTCACTTTCTGCCATAAGGGTGGTGTGATCTGCATATCTGAGGTTACTGATATTTCTCCTGGATATCTTGATTCCAGCTTGTGCTCCACATTTCACATGATGTACTCTGCATGGAAGGTGAAAAAGCAGGGTGACAATACATAGTCTTGACGTACTCCATTCCCAATCGTGAACCAACTTTTTGTTCCATGTCCTGTTCTAACTCTTGTTTCTTGATCTGCATATAGATTTATCTGGAGGCAGGTCAGGTGGTCTGGTATTCCCATCTCTTTCAGAATTTCCCAGAGTTTGTTGTGATTCACACAGTCAAAGGCTTTGGCATAATCAATAAAGCAGAAGTAGATGTTTTTCTGAAACTCTCTTGCTTTTTCAATGATCCAACAGATGTTGACAATTTGATCTGTGGTTCCTCTGCCTTTTCTAAATCCAGCTTGAACACCTGGAAATTCTTGGTTCACACACTGTTGAAGCCTGGCTTGGAGAATTTTGCTCATTACTTTGCTAGTGTGTGAGAAGAGTGCAGCTGTGCAATAGCTTGAATATTTTTTGGCATTGCCTTTCTTTGGGGTTGGAATAAAACTGACTTTTTCCAGTCCTGTGGCCACTGCTGAGTTTTCCAAACTTGCTGGCATATTGAGTGCAGCATTTTCACAGCATCATCTTTCAGGATTTGAAACAGCTCAACTGGAATTCCATCACTTCCACTAGCTTTGTTTGTAGTGATGCTTCCTAAGGCCTAATTGACTTCACATTCTAGGATGTTTGTCTCTAGGTAAGTGATCACACCTTAGGGTCATTCAGATCTTTTTGTATAGTTCTTCTGTGTATTCTTGCCAGGTCTTCTTAATATCTTCTCTTTCTGTTAGGTCCATACCATTTCTGTCCTTTATTGTGCCCATCTTTGCATGAAATATTCCCTTCATATCACTGATTTCTTTGAAACTTTCATAGATAAATGTAACTGCATCTTGATAGGTTTTCAGGCTACAGTCCATGGAGTTGCAAAGAGTCATACAGGACTTAGTGATTGAGCACACACCTTGATAGAATATTCTATTGTTATTACTATTGCTGCCAATGAGTTATTGGATATAGGAGCAGATGTGCAAAAACATACTTCTCATTCATAGTAGGACTTTTTCTTTACTAAATCCCCTTCTATCGAAAAATTGTTTCCTTCATTGCTTAACCCATTACTTATTTCTTTGATCACTTTATTTATATTGATGATCTAAAATTTTTATTTGGCATATATAGTTAAGAAGGCTGCTTATGTTATCTTGCCTTATTCCCATGCTCTTCAGCCTAAACAGTCCTGAGGCTATTAAGGGAAATTACAATGAGGAAGTCTTATTCAGGCTTCACAAGTTAGGAGAGCAGGTATCTGATCTTGGTTCTGACCTGCCTATACACTGCCCAGATTCTGTTCCTACCCTCAAGCACATTTAGTCAGGCAGCACTTTCGATAAGACAGGGAGTGGGTTTTGGAATTCTAGAACCCCTAGGGGTTTGTCCAACTGCACCCAGAGTTTAGTGAAATCCCATGACTCATAAGATAAAACAAAGAGTATTGTAAAAATGATAAAGTAAAGCCAGAGTTGCATTTTTGCATCCAAACTGATGACAATAACAGTTTGCAACCTGAGAGCCCCCAGCTCTGCAATCTGAAGTTTCAAACAAAAGTGAAACTTTTGCAAAAGGGAATACACAATGTTAAGAAATCAGTTTTCCACACATCCTTCTATAATCCCAGCAGTGATTTAAAGAACTTGATCCTAAATCTAGATCAGAAGTATATATTTTTCTCAATCCTCCTTTCCCAGTGTTATTTTTTAAAAGGGTCAGAAAATGAAGACAGGACACACTAGAGGTAATACAATTAATTGAGATTGCAATTTGGAATGATTCCATTGTCCATTTCCAAGATAAGTTGTTTTATATCTGACAGTCTGTAATTTTTATCTGCTTTTATTAGTTTAATTATTAATGAATGTTTATCCTTCATTAATTTCTCAAAACACTTATTTTGGTGTTTCTAGCATAGTTTTTATTTAAAAAATTTCATCCATAGTGAATTTCTGTTAAAATGTTGATTCCTATTGGCTGTTTCCTACATTTTTTCACATATTTTATACTTTTGATTTGCAATTTAAGATAGCCTCCCTTGATCTAACAGCAAGAAGAGATTTCTCCCTCTTAATTTCTAAGCACTCTTTTATGGAAAGCTAAAATGCATTGTTAAAGTGCTTTCCTCAGTATGCTAGCATATTTGGAAAACTCAACAGTGGATACAAGACTGTAAAAGGTGTTTTCATTCCAGTCCCAAAGAAGAGTGCCAAAGAATGTTTAAACTATTGTACAATTGTGCTCACTTCACGTGTTAGCAAGTTTGTGCTCAAAATCCTTCACACTAAGTTTTAGCAGAACATAAAACAAGAACTTCCAGTTTTACAAACTGGGTTTCAAAGAGGCAGAGGAACCAGAGATCAAATTGCCATTTGTTGGATCATGGAAGAAGCAAGGGAGTTCCACCAAAACATCTACTTCTGTCTCACTGACTAACCTAAAGCCTTTGACCATGTGGATCAAAACAAATCGTGGAAAATTCTTAGGGATGGGGTCTCCTGGGAAACCTATATGCAGGTCAAAAAGCAACCGTTAGAACCAGACATGCAACAACTGACTGGTTCTAAATTGGAAAAGGAGTATAACAAACCTGTATATTGTCACCCTGTTTATTTAACTTCTGTGCAGAGTACACTGTGCAAAATGATGGGTTAGATGAATCATGAAGGTTGATGAATCATCAACAACCTCAGATATGCAGATGATACCACTCTCATGGCAGAAAGTGAAGAGGTACTAAAGAGCCTCAAGATGAGAGTGCAAGAGGAGAGTGAAAAAGCTGGCTTGAAACTTGACCTTCAGAAAACTAAGAACATGACATCTGGTCCTATCACTTCATGACAAATAGAAGGGGATAAAAGTGTAAGCAGTGACAGATTTTAATTTCCTGGGTTCTAAATTCACTGCAGATGGTGATTGTAGCCATGAAATTAAAAGACACTTGTTTCTTGGAAGAAAACCTATGACAAACCTAGACAATGTGTTAAAAAGAAGAGACATAAATTTGCTGACAAGGGTCTCTTTGGTCAAAGCCATGGTTTTTCCAGTACTCATGTATGGATTGAGAGTTTTACCATAAGAAGACTGAGCACTAAAGAATTGATGCATTTGAACTGTGGTGCTGGAGAAGACTCTTCAGAGTCCCTTGGACAGTAAGGAGATCAAACCAGAAAATCTTAAAGGAAGTCAAACCTGATTATTCCTTGGAAGGCTGATGCTGAAGCTCCAAAACTTTGACCACCTGATGGGAAGAGCTGACTCAATGGAAAAATCCCTGATTCTGGGAATGATTAAAGGCAAAAGGAGAAGGGAGCAGCAAAGGATGAAATGGTTAGATTGCATCACTGACTCAATGGCTTGAATTTGAGTAAACTCTGGGAGATAGTGGAGGACAAAGGAGCCTGGAATGCTACAGCCCAGGGGTCACAAAGAGTCAGATAGGACTTATCAACTGAACAATACGGACATTTGCTTTTATTATTTCTTTTACTTTTTTGTTGAAGTTCACAGCAGGTATAACACACTTAAATACAATCACCAGTCTAGGTTGGATGCAAGATGCTTGGGGCTGGTGCACTGGGATGACCTAGAGAGATGATATGAGGAGAGAGGTGGGAGGGGGGTTCAGGATTGGGAACTCGTGTACACCCGTGGCGAATTCATGTCAATGTATGGCAAAACCAATACAGTACTGTAAAATAAAAATAAAATAAATAAATAAATAAATAAATAAATACAATTTATAAAAGTTGCTTTGTTGTTGTCACTCAGTCATTCAGTCGTGTCTGACTCTTTGAGACGCCAAGGGCAGCAGCATGCCAGGCTTCCCTGTCCTTCACTGTCACCCAGAATTTGCTCAGACTCGTGTCCATTGAGTCAATTTTGTCATCCAACCATCTCATTCCTCTGTCTCACCCTTCTCCTCCTAGGAAATAATTTTTAAGTAATCATTTAAATATTTTATTTATAAACTCATGGATATTTTTCTTGTCAAAATGTGTTACCTACATTTAATGTTATACTATTAACCAAAATGTTGAAAACTTAATTAAATAACATCTTTTTACTGTTAATACTGTTTTAAAAATAAATTTGAAAGGTGTTATCTCTAAGGAAAAAACAACTTTGAGGTAAAATTCTCTATTAAATTCATTAACCTATTTCATATACAAAGATTACAGTTACCAGGTGACTGTAGAACCTTCACTTTTCCCTGAGTACATGAATTTTTTAAAAATACGAATGTCACATAGAAAGAACTGAAAAAAATTTGCCTACTTTCTTATTTTTTCAATTTTTATGGTTATTTTACATTTGGATAACTACTTAGTGACTTTTAATAGTTGTTTGAAATTATTTTGCCTCTAAATTACAAAATTATCTAGAAGCAGTTAAAGCAGTCCCGATAAAATAAAATCTTCCAATCAAAGCTTACAAATTGGAATTATTTCATTCTTTGAGAAGTGTGGACAGCCATAGTGTTTCATCATGAAAGGCAGAAATCTATTTTGGGAGTTCTGGGAATCTCCCATTCCTCAGGGTGAATTTAGATTTTGTTGAGACTAGAAAATATACAACTGTGGGCAGGAGTGATGCTTTTAAGAAAATGAACACGAAATGATGAATTCAAATGTAGTTACTAATACTACCACCTTGGAAGAGACCATGCAAAGGAATGCCCCTGAGCATTAGCTTCATTGATGAAAATAACCAACAAATAATCTATAATAGGAACCTAAAATAGAAGTAGAAAGGAGTTTTATTTGAGCTGAACTGAGGACTGTAGCCTGAAAGACAGCCTCTCATATAACTCTGAGGAGCTGCTCTGGAGAAGTCTGGGTTTCAGAACAGTTTTGTATCTTGTCAGAACAAGAACGTTAACCAAGTCAGGGATATATTCCTTTAAGATTTAAAAAATAAAAACAAAAGCCCACAACAGATTAGCAGGTACACGTAAGTAGTCAACACAGCCTTGCAGCTGGGGAGGGAGTTTTATTATTGGAGTACTTGCCTTTGTGTTCCAGAAAAAAAGTAATTTAATCTTTGTTTTTTTAACATGAACATTCTTTACTTCTGGTCAATGTGTCTTTTTCCTAAGAAAGTAGATGTATAATGTATGTTTGATGGGCCACAGACTGGCTGTTTTAGTTAGCATAAAACTGAAGTTGCTGCTGCTGCTGCTAAGTCACTTCAGTCATGTCCAACTCTGTGTGACCCCAAAACAGCAGACCACTAGGCTCTTCTGTCCCTGGGATTCTCCAGGCAAGAATACTGGAGTGGGTTGCCATTTTCTTCTCCAATTCATGAAAGTGAAAAGCGAAAGTGAAGTCGCTCAGTCGTGACCAACTCTTAGCGACCCCATGGACTGCGGCCTACCAGGCTCCTCCGTCCATGGGATTTTCCAAGCAAGAGTACTGGAGTGGGGTGCCACTGCCTTCTCCGAAAATTAAAGTTAACTCATGTAGAATATAAAATTAAAATAGGCGGGAAGGGAGCAGGGCACCACCTTTCAAAGAATGACACAACCTGAGGACACAAAGTAAACTGATTAGAACCAAATAGGTCCAAGATGGTAGAAGAGCTGACTTCCACTAGAACTTCAGCCTCAGTATACACTCAGTGTACTACATCAGCAAGCTAAATGATTCACCTATTGGTGCAGGTCCAAGGGAACCATAAAGTCAAAAATTGGGTGATGGCCCAATTTCTGAAAATCCCCATCCCTTTCCCCAAATAACTGGAATAATCCCTCTACTCATTAGCCTATTAAATTACCCAACTCTTTAAGAACTGACAACCCCATTCCCTGGGGCTGCTCTCACCTTCTGAGATGGCCCACAGTCTGCCTGTGAAGTGTGTTTCTCTCTAAATAAATCTACTTCTTACCTGTCACTTTGTCTCTCACCGAATTCTTCCTGTGATGAGGCATCCAGATCCTGAGCTTCATTAAGTCTTGAGACCATGTATGTGATCTCAGTTAAAATAACATGGCTTCAAGTCCCAATCTGAGTTGCATGGTTTTGGAATTATTTCTCCAGACCTCAATATGTGAAAATATCTGTTATCAACTTTGGACACAGTCCATGTCAGTTCATGTTGGCTTTCACCAAGGGTCAGGAGAAAATGACCCTTAAATTGTAACTACAATGTTCTTCCACAGGAACAAAAAAGAATCTGTGTATATTCTGAAACATTTAAATAGGCAGATAAAAGGTCATCTTTCCATTTGCCTGCTTGACATAGATTTAAGAGCGAAGCACATATTTAGAAGTAAAAATACAAACCGATAACTTTATTTTTTTAAATATAAATTTATTTATTTTAATTGGAGGTTAATTACAATATTGTATTGGTTTTGCCATACATCAACATGTATCTGCTACAGGTATACAAGTGTTCCCCATCCTGAACCCCCTCTCCTCCTCCTCCCCCCCATACCATCTCTCTGGGTCGTCTTCAGTGCACCAGCCCCAAGCGTCTAATATGCATTGAACCTGGACTGGTGACTTGCTCCATATATGATATTATACATGATTCAATGCCATTTTCCCAAATAATCCCACCCTCTCCCTCTCCCACAGAGTCCAAAAGTCTGTTCTATACATCTGTGTCTCTTTTGCTATCTCACATACAGGGTTATTGTCACCATTTTTCTAAATTTCATATACATGCGTTAGTATACTGTATTGGTGTTTTTCTTTCTGGCTTACTTCACTCTGTATAATAGGCTCCAGTTTCATCCACCTCATTAGAACTGATTCAAATGTATTCTTTTTAATGGCTGAGTAATACTCCATTGTATATATGTACCACAGCTTTCTTATCCATTCATCTGCTGATGGGCATCTAGGTTGTTTCCATGTCCTGGCTATTATAAACAGTGCTGTGATGAACACTGGGGTACATGTGACTCTTTAAATTCTGGTTTCCTCGGTGTGTATGCCCAGCAGTGGGATTGCTGGGTCATAAGGCAGTTCTATTTCCAGTTTTTTAAACAATCTCCACACTGTTCTCCATAGTGGCTGTACTAGTTTGCATTCCCACCAACAGTGTAAGAGGGTTCCCTTTTCTCCACACCCTCTCCAGCATTTATTGCTTGTAGACTTTTGGATCGCAGCCATTCTGACTGGCGTGAAATGGTACCTCATTGTGGTTTTGATTTGCATTTCTCTGATAATGAGTGATGTTGATCATCTTTTCATGTGTTTGTTAGCCATCTGTATGTCTTCTTTGGAGAAATGTTTATTTAGTTCTTTGGCCCATTTTTTGATTGGGTCATTTATCTTTCTGGTATTGAGCTGTAGGGGTTGCTTGTATATTTTTGAGACTAGTTCTTTGTCAATTGCTTCATTTGCTATTATTTTCTCCCATTTTGAAGGCTGTCTTTTCACTTTGCTTAGAGTTTTTTTGTTATGCAGAGCTTTTAAGTTTAATTAGGTCTCATTTGTTTATTTTTGCTTTTATTTTCAGTATTCTGGGAGGTAGGTCATAGAGGATCCTGCTGTGATGTATGTCGGAGAGTGTTTTGCCTATGTTCTCTTCTAGGAGTTTTATAGTTTCTGGTCTTACATTTAGATCTTTAATCCATTTTGAGTTTATTTTTGTGTGTGGTATTAGAAAGTGTTTTAGTTTCATTTTTTTTTTACAAGTGGTTGACCAGTTTTCCCAGCACCACTTGTTAAAGAGATTGTCTTTAATCCATTGTGTATTCTTGCTTCCTTTGTCAAAGAAAAGGTGTCCATAGATGCGTGGATTTATCTCTGGACTTTCTATTTTGTTACATTGAGCTATATTTCTGTCTTTGTGCCAGTACCATACTGTCTTGATGATTGTGGCTTTGTAGTAGAGCCTGAAGTCAGGCAGGTTGATTCCTCCAGTTCCATTCTTCTTTCTCAAGTTTGCTTTTTGCTATTCGAGGTTTTTTTGTTTTTCCATACAAATTGTGAAATTATTTGTTCTAGCTCTGAGAGAAATACCATTGGTAGCTCGATAGAGATTGCATTGAATCTATAAATTGCTTTGGGTAGTATTCTCATTTTCACTATACTGATTCTTCCAATACATGAACATGGTATATTTCTCCATCTATTAGTGTCCTCTTTGATTTCTTTCATCAGTGTTTTATAGTTTTCTATATATAAGTCTTTAGTTTCTTTAGGTAGATATATTCCTAAGTATTTTATTCTTTTCGTTGCAACAGTGAATGGAATTGTTTCCTTAATTTCTTTTTCTACTTTCTCATTATTAGTGTATAGGAATGCAAGTGGTTTCTGTGTGTTGATTTTATATCCTGCAACTTTACTATGTTCATTGATTAGCTCTAGTAATTTTCTGGTGGAGTCTTTAGGGTTTTCTATGTAGAGGATCATGTCATCTGCAAACAGTGAGAGTTTTACTTCTTTTCCAATTTGGATTCCTTTTATTTCTTTTTCTGCTCTGATTGCTGTGGCCAAACTTCCAAAACTATGTTGAATAGTAATGGTGAAAGTGGGCACCCTTGTCTTGTTCCTGACTTTAGGGGAAATGCTTTCAGTTTTTCACCATTGAGGATAATGTTTGCTGTGGGTTTGTAATATATAGCTTTTATTATGTTGAGGTATGTTCCTTCTATTCCTGCTTTCTGGAGAGTTTTTATCATAAATGGATGTTGAAGTTTGTCAAAGGCTTTCTCTGCATCTATTGAGATAATCATATGGTTTTTATTTTTCAATTTGTTAATGTGGTGTATTACATTGATTGATTTGCAGATATTGAAGAATCCTTGCATCCCTGGGATAAAGCCCATTTGGTCATGGTGTATGATCTCTTTAATGTGTTGCTGGATTCTGTTTACTAGAATTTTGTTAAGGATTTTTGCATCTATGTTCATCAGTGATACTGACCTGTAGTTTTCTTTTTGTGCGTGGCATCTTTGTCAAGTTCTGGTATTAGGGTGATGGTGGCCTCATAGAATGAGTTTGGAAGTTTACCTTCCTCTGCAATTTTCTGGAATAGTTTCAGTAAGATAGATGTTAGCTCTTCTCGAAATTTTTGGTAGAATTCAGCTGTGAAGCCATCTGGACCTGGGCTTTTGTTTGCAGGAAGATTTCTGATTACAGTTTCAATTTCCATGCTTGTGATGGGTCTATTAAGATTTTCTATTTCTTCGTGGTTCTGTTTTGGAAAGTTGTACTTTTCTAAGATTTTTGTCCATTTCTTCCACGTTGTCCATTTTATTGGCGTATAATTGCTGATAGCAGTCTCTTATGATCCTTTGTATTTCTGTGTTGTCTGTTGTGATCTCTCCATTTTCATTTCCAATTTTATTGATTTGATTTTTCTCCCTTTGTTTCTTGATGAGTCTGGCTAATGGTTTGTCAATTTTATTTACCCTTTCAAAGAACCAGCTTTTGGCTTTGTTGATTTTTGCTGTGGTCTCTTTTGTTTCTTTTGCATTCATTTCTGCCCTAATTTTTAAGATTTCTTTCCTTCTTCTAACCCTGCATTCTTCCTCTCTTCCTTTTCTAGTTGCTTTAGGCATAGAGTTAGGTTATTTATTTTACTTTTTTCTTGTTTCTTGAGTATGCCTGTATTGCTGTGAACTTTCCCCTTGGCACTGCTTTTACAGTGTCCCACAGGTTTTGAGTTGTTGTGTTTTCATTTTCATTCATTTCTATATATATTTTTATTTCTTCTGTGATTTGTTGGTTATTCAGCAGCGTGTTTTTTGGCCTCCATGTGTTGGAATTTGTAATAGTTTTTCTCCTGTAATTGAGGTCTAATCTTACTGCATTGTGATCAGAAAAGATACGTGGACTGATTTCAATTTTTTTTGAATTTACCAAGGCCAAATTTATGGCCCAGGATATGACCTATCCTGGAGAAGGTTCTGTGTGTGCTTGAGAGAAAGGTGAAATTCATTGTTTTGGGGTGAAATGTCCTATAGATATCAATTAGGTCTAACTGGTCTATTGTATCATTTAAAGTTTGCATTTCCTTGTTTTTGTTTAGTTGATCTATCCATAAGTGTGAGTGCGGTGTTAAAACCTCCCACTATTGTTGTGTTATTGTTAATTTCCCCTTTCATACTTGTTAGCAGTTGTCTTACATATTGCAGGGCTCCTATGTTGGGTGCATATATATTTATAATTGTTATATCTTCTTCTTGGATTGATCCTTTGATCATTATGTAGAAACACATAACTTTCCTTTCACTCAGCTGCCCTGGGCTTCCACTTCTGCTAAACCAAATCTTCACCTGCCTTGCATTCTCATCCTCATAATGGTGGCAGTTTCTTGTCAAGAGGAACAGCCTTCTACTAAAGGTAGGAGTTCACCAGAGCTTCAGTTCTGTACTCTGATCCTACCTGTTGTTGTTGTTCAGTTCCTAAATCATATCCACTCTTTGTGGCCCCATGGACTGCAGCGTGACAGGCTTCCCTGTCCACCATCAACTCCCAGAGCTTGACCAAACTCATGTCCATTGAATCGGTAATACCATGCAACCATCTCATCTTCTGTCACTCACTTCTCCTTCTGCCTTCAATATTTCTCAGCATCAGCATCTTCCCAATAAGTCAGCTCTTTGCATCAGATGGCCAAAGTATTGAAGTTTCAGCTTTAGCATCAGTTCTTCCAATTAATATTCAGGGTTGGTTTCCTTTAGGATTTACTGGTTTAATCTCCTTGCAATCCAAGGAACTCTTAAGAGTCTTCGCCAACACCGCAGTTCGAAAGCTTTAGTGGAACCATTTGTTAAACAAAAACCAACAGGATTATACTATTTCATTGTAACTTCCATGTTGAACAGGAAACTTAAAATGGTATTGTATGCTTGTTCTCAAATCACCAGTTTATCAGAACTGATTTAATTTCTTTATCTTTCTGGGACCTGTTTCACTGACAAAGTTTTACATTTTCTTTACCAAGTCTTAATATGTATTATATCTTCCTACAGAAATTTTAAAATTCAATATTTTTGTCCACTACACCATCCACTTGTCCCTGAAAAAATAGATATGTATGTCTATTAAGAAGCAAACAAGATTAGCTCATTCTGTTTAAGAATATATGGCAATTATTTATTTCAATAATCGCCTTCACTTTTCATAATTTAATGTTTTATGTGTGTATTTCTATTGAATTAATCTTTCATTTTAATAACCATTTTTCTCATAAGGAGAATTCTTAACACTGCTTTTATGTATTTTAGCTAAGCCTCTTAAGAATTCATTTCCACATGTTTAACTATTCTCATTGCAAATTTGTATTAAAGTTAATAGGTAAACCTTCTATGACTTCTGAACTGCTTTTGCACCTCTAGCCTTAATTACAGCCTGCCCACCAATGTCTGAATCATTGAATTTTTATTATTATATATCCCCATCAATTTGTTATTTTTTAATCTAATGTCTATTTTATATGTAGAAGTGAATACAAGGCTATTGAAAAATGATTTGAAGTTATTTGCTTGATTTAAGTCTTGTATTAGATCATTCCAAGACAACTAAAGTTATCTTTTAGTGCCAAATTAAAACATCTGGAAATTTTCTAAAATGTTGGCTAAAGTTATGGACATTTTTGTTAGCATTGCTATGGTATTATTTGTTCATATTTTAGTGAAGTTTTCAAATAAATGTTTTTTTTTAATAGTTTATTTTACTTTACAATACTGTATTGGTTTTGCCATACATTGACATGAATCAGCCACATGTGTACACGATCTCCCAATGCCAAAGCCCCCTCCCACCTCCCACCCCACACAGTCCCCCTGATCATCTCGTACATCAGCCCCAAGCATCCTGTATCCTGTAAAAAATGTGGAACGCTTCACGAATTTGCGTGTCATCCTTGTGCAAGGGCCATGCTAATCTTCTCTGTATCGTTCCAATTTTAGTATATGTGCTGCCAAAGCGAGCACCAAATAAATGTTTTTAATGGAAACCATTTTATCAATAAATATAAAATTTTATGTTTACTTAAATGTTATGCTAGCTCTACCAAAATTATTAAATTATAGTTTTATACTTTAAGTAATTAGATAAAATACAAATTCTACTTATGTCAAATAATATTTAGGAATAGACACAGTTTTATGAGGGATCATAATATATGACTAAGGTATCATATATTATGGTGTATAAATTGTAGTTTATTAAATTAATAGTGCTGTACCAATAGTCAATTGATTGAAACAATAGTGTTTACTTTGTCATTTTTCTAAGAGTTATCTTTTCATTTTAGTAGAATATGTGGTATGATAAGTGGTCCATAGCACTGGGTAGCAATCATAAGATCAATATTTTTTTTAATGTATTAAATATTTTACCTGAAAATGCTTCATTATTTTTTCTATTTGATCATAAAATTAAAATTATTGTTTGTTTTAATTTCATGTATTTTTTCCCACATACTGAAATAAACTTTTTTCAGAAATTTTACTTCAAATATTTCAAGGTAGAGTATAATTGTTAATGTTTTTAATTTTTCTTTTTGAGGATCACTGCTTTTCTTTGAGCATGAATTTTAACAGAACATTTTAGTCCCATCTTGAAATATATGAGTATTTCAGCTTTTAAAGATGAAACTTTTGAGTGAGGTTTACTCTTAGCTCTTTTCCTCTTACTAGCCTTCACACAAGATGCTAGTTTTATTCTGTAGCTTTCAGACTTAATGACTGTTGTGCATTGGTTGGATATTATTTCAAATACTTATTTATAATTTAAGCAGAGTTGCTTTAATTCACATGTTGGTGACAAATTAAAAAAAGTTGTTTTTATAAGTAAAGTTTTGATATAAGAATGAAGTTAAGATGTCATCCTCTCATCTGTCCTGGTTGATAGGCACTGCAGCTCAGATGTTGAGGGGCACCTCTGGGGGCTTATGGATAAGAACGTGTGGAGAAGCAGGTACGAAGAGGGCACATTTAGACTGTACCTACGGCGAGTTTGTGAGGAATATTCCAGAGTTCGGGTCAGAGCAGAGCTACCCTTTGCTGGTCTAGCTTTCTAAAGATTCTCAGACGTATGCTTCTGCTGTAGCCAGGCTACTCTTGCTGGGCGGTGGTGGTAAACCGTAGGAACGTCTCGGGAAGAGAAGGGACACGAGGGGCTCAAGCCAGGACGAATCCCTGTAGTTAACCCCGGGAGCAGCGAAGCTGGCCGGCCAAACTGGCGCGTCAGTCCCCTAGCAACAGTGTTCTAGCAACAAGGGACTTTTATTTTGGCTCTGGTAGCCGGACTCCAGTTGGTTCTGGTTAGAAACCAAAACTCCGGAACTAAATTTGGACATTATTCCTTCCATCTCCCCTTGCCTGAAACAATAGTGTGATTAACTTATCATTCGTTGGTTTGGAGTATGTTATTGCTTGAGTGGCTTATTATTGTACACTGTTGGTTTGTGAAATTAACGGCAGTGAATGTCTGTTAAACTATTGGCAAAGACAGTCTCAATCTCTGAGCATAATTTGCTGCTCACCCAAAGAAAACATTACGGTGCCCCTCCGTTCTCCCGAGACTTTCGCTTCCCTGTCTCTTTAGGTTGCCTCAAAGTACACTTTCACATTTCACACACATTGTTCCATAAAACTCTACATATTACTTATCTCTCTTTGTTATCATAATTGTATGTCTTGCATAATTTTATGTCTTATCACTCAGCCCTAAACTCCAAGAAAGCAGAAACTATATTTATCCTACTCAGCATTGTATTTCCGCCCCTCTCAATGGCCGCACATAATGGATGCTTAGTACATATTTACTTAAGAAAAATAAGCAAATAATAACAAAATAAACTGTGATGTGATATTTATCTTGCTTTATTGTAGACTGAAAATGATAGTTCTATGGTTGAAATTATTGGAGAGTGTATTTAAATTCTTATAAGAGTAACTATTTTATGAGCTAGTTTTGTGAGTTATAAATAGATTTTAACTTCTTACTCTTTTTATATTAGATTCTGAATTCTACTGCTGGTTTCCTGAGAAATATTTTTTTGCTATATTTCTTAGGCTTATCATGTGTTTTTTACAGTTTGTCTCCTTAGATTTCTTCTGTTTCTCTGCTAGTATTGTGTTAACCTTAAGACCGGAATCAAACAATTGATATGGATTCAAATGAAGTGATTATAGAACATTAAATTTTCATTTCTTCCTACCTTTGAGAAATATTCCACCTTAAAAGATGAAATATTTCTCATTTAAAAAATATCAGTGAGATTCATTTAACTTTCATAAATCATGTTTAAAGGAACACAGCATAGTAAAAATATCCAAAGCCCACTTCACTGCACCTTCGGTGGAGGTTTTATCTCAAACTCTGCCTTTTATCACATAGTGGCAAGTAATCCTCCACATTTACCAATTTCCTAGATACCCTAGTAAAAAAAAAAAGTCTGAGGTCATATACTATTCTTTTTTATATTTAATTAAGAGCCCACTCCAGTGTTCTTGCCTGGAGAATCCCAGGGACGGGGAGCCTGGTGGGCTGCCGTCTATGGGGTCGCACAGAGTCGGACACGACTAAAGGGACTTAGCAGCAGCAGCAGCAGCAGCAGAATCAATTGCTAATTTCTTTTCACACATAATGCTTGTATATTTACAAAATTACTGGACAGTGACAAAGCATTCTGTAAGGTACTCAGTAATTTCGTCAGTTGGCTATTTATCAAACTCACCACTTCAGTAATACAGGTTCCTTGTTATAGATCCAGATAACCTGAATTAGGTTTTCCAGTGGTAAGGAATGGAATCTGAATTTGTAAAAGGTCACAGGTGACTGTTACATATAGCTAACTGTGAGAATCACTGTTTTAGACAAAAATATATTTACAGAATGAATAGCTAGATATTTAAGTTGTCTTCTATAAAGTCTGGGCTTCCCTGATAGCTCAGTTGGTAAAGAATCTGCCTGTAATGCAGGAGACCCTGGTTTGATTCCAGGGTTGGGAAGATCCCCTGCAGAAGGGGTAGGCTACCCATTCCTAGGCTACCCACTCCAGTATTCTTGGGCTTCCCTTGTGGCTCAGCTGGTAAAGAATCCACCTGCAATGAGGGAGACTTTTGTTTGATCCTTGGGTTGGGAAGATCTCCCGGAGAAGGGAAAGGCTACCCACTCCAGTATTCTGGTCTGGAGAATTCCATGGACTATATAGTCCATGGGATCGCAAAGAGTCGGACACAACTGAGTGACTTTCACTTCACTATTAAAGTCTGAAATCTATCTACATCAGTCTCTGTGTACAAGATGCTGAATTGCAGTATATTATTATTTATCAAGTTACTATAATTGAGTTTGAAATCTAATTTAATTGACAATTATCTACATCATCTCCCTATATTTTCCTATTTCTCTGGTTTTTGCAGAAGTGTTTTTTGCCAAAATTTTGCAATTCTCTTTTTCATATTGGATACTCTTGGCTAAGTGGCATAGAAGAAAATACCATTGTGAGAAAATTCATTCAGTAAAACACAATCAATATTTGAAGAAAATGTCACTTTAATTGCAATAGGCTGTTTCTTAAAGTTTTGCGTTTTATTAGTTTGCTTAAAATCTTAAACAAGTAATAAATAAAATAAAAGTAGTATTTTCAACCATATAGTTTTTAATGTTTAAAAATCCAAGAAGCAATTACATCAGAAATCTACATACTATTATAACACAGTGCTTTGCAATTATTGGGTTTCATGTATTAAAAGATGCTTAATAGGTGATTTTCATTGTTACGGGTGTGGTTTTGTTAAGACTCATTTTTGTTTAGGTTACTGAAATCAACCGAATGCAACTTAAGAACAATTGTGCACATGTGTATGGGGATGTGTCACAAGGATTAGGGGTCTCAGGGACCCCACTGACAAGCATAAAGCAGGCTTCAAACAGACAGTGGGACCTGGCACTGGAGAAGCAGTCAGAGCTATCTCTCCAACACTCTTGGGTGCTTTTTTTTTTTTTTTTCTTCTTGTCTTTCTTTGCACAGATCCAAATTCCAGGGAAGGGATTCTGACACTGATCAGTAAAGGGCCAACAAACCCTTAAGTAAAAGGGTATAGGATATGATACTTTTTAAGTAAAAAGTATTTTTTTTAAATCTCATATGTTTCATTATTTAACACACATTGATGCTGAATTAGACTTTTAACCATGTTACCTTTACTTTCAGAATTTTTCAGTGACTTGAAGATTTCTCTCCATCTGTTTGGGCCTAGATCCTCCAAAATTTTTAATTGCCAATGTGCCCAAAGTGTTATTCTTGGTTAATTTTGATCTCCCAGTGGAAGGAAAAGGTGGCAACATTGTTACTACTCACAATGTTATGGCTCTTTAGAACTTAGAACTTCCCCTTGTGGCTCAGATAGTAAACAGTCTGCCTACAATGTAGACGAGCTGGGTTCGATCCCTGGGTCGGGAAGATCCCCTGGAAAAGGAAATGGCTACCCACTCCACTATTCTTGCCTGGAAAATCCCACGGACGCAGGAGCCTGGCAGGCTCCAGTCCATAGGGTTGCAATGAGTCGGACACGACTGAGTGACTTCCCTTCACTTATATAGATCTTCTTATCCCCATGGTTCCCAGTATCATTTATTTATCATTAATTATATCATTATGCATTATGTTGGTCATCCATTCTGCTAGCCGTGAACACTGGCCTCCAGTGATTCTCAAAGGTGTATGCCAGGCTTCATTGGTGGACTGCAAATGCAAGTGTTATCCAGCCAGGAAAAGATGTAAATAATACTTCATTTTTCAGTTGTGCTGTATTTAGAATTTGGACTTTATTATATGTCCTAGCCTTGGATGCTTTAGGCCACAATCACTGTGTTCTTAGAGTGGGATCTTTTTCAGTATTGACTGCATCTCTGTCTTCCACCAACTGAAAGGAGTGAAGTTAAAAAGCAGCCCATTCCTATAAAAATTGCCCGTCTCTTCTCCAGCGTGGCCTAAGACTCTTCTGGACAGAACAATATCTCTGATATTGAATGTGAGTTGAATGCAAGAGAGAGAATTGAGAAGATCCCATACATTTTGTGGAGCCACAGTCTAGAAAGTTCTCAGGGAGGGATAGAAGTGACCACTCCTAAAGAATGCCTTACAAATGGACCAGTAGGGGAAGTAGGTGACTAGATGCCACAAAGAGGGGGAAGAGAATAAAGGAAATCTGCTATCACTCTCACCATCCTTGGGTGCCATATTCCAGAGGTGCCATAGGTGCCATAGTTGGAGCAAATAGGTTGAGAGCTGTCACAGGGTCCTGCACACATTCACAAGGGGTGGTGGTAGTTGGTAGCCCAGAGGTCTAAACTGGAAAGATACAAATAATCTCCAGTAGATCTACTCCAAAAAATAACACAGGCTCAGTTTCATCAATGCAGCATACTTGAAAAAAGAAAACCAGTTACATAAAAGCTACACCCAAAGTAATCGGAGCTTTACTGATTCAGGAGGAATTGCAGGATGTGGTAGCATCTCAACGGTCCTTTCATTGTGGGGGTGTTGAATCATCACTTGTAAGATGGCTGCTATGGACTGATTCTGTCCCCTTCAAATTCATATGTTGAGGCCCCAACCCCAGATGGTCTTTACAGAAGGACCTTTGGGAGCTAAAGATGTTGAGATGAGGTCATGAAGGCAAGCCCCTCATGATGGGATTAGTGTCCTTATACTACGAGATACCAGAGAGCATGAACTTCTCTCTGTGTGTGTCCCTCTCCCTCTTCCTCATCTTAAAGGATAGAAAGCATTTCGTTAACAATTTAGCTTTTTTTTTTTTTTAACAGAGCTATGTGTATGCATTTATTTCTCCTCTTATTAAAGTTAACTATTATCTTTAGCCAATGATGCTATAACAACATTTAATAAGCCAGTATTTTTATTTGGAAGGCAACATTTTCACATAGAAAAAATATTTTAAGACTTGCTCCCCTGAGTATTAATTTCTTGATCTTACATAAATAATGGTTGTTTTTGCAAACACAGTGGCTGCTATGTATGTACTTACATTTTTGTTTCATCTAAAAAGGGTTTTGCTATTGTTCTTATTGGTTTTGTTTTAGAGATAGCACATATAAAATATTAAAATATATTGAGTTAAAAAGTTTTTTTTGGAATTTTAGAGTCTCTTCCCAGACTTGTACATGCATTTAGCCATCTTTTTAATACTAATGCTATGGAAATTCCATCATATTTGGGACATTTTTGCCTTTTTATTAAAGAATTAGGTACATAAACTGATCTTGATCAAGTATCCCTGCATGGAAACTGGTTTATATTCTAATATAAGGTTATCTCCAGTATGCTAATTTCACTTCTTAGGAAATAATGCAGATTCTGAAACTAACCTGTTTCTGAAAGGCTGCTGCTGCTGCTAAATCACTTGAGTCATGTCCAACTCTGTGTGACCCCATAGACGGCAGCCTACCAGGCTCCCCCATCCCTGGGATTCTCCAGGCAAGAACACTGGAGTGGGTTGCCATTTCCTTCTCCAATACATGAAAGTGAAAAGTCAAAGTCAAATCATTCAGTCGTCTCCGACTCTTTGTGACCCCATGGACTGCAGCCAACCAGGCTCTTCCATCCATGGGATTTTCCAGGCAAGAGTACCGGAGTGGGGTGCCATCACCTTCTCTGGTTTCCGAAAGGCTAGAGCCCCTATTTAGAAATCGTGAATTTCACTTGGATAGCCCATTCCCCATCTTTTAACTCAGAGAAGAAAAAGCAATAAACTTCAGTGGTAGAATTTCATCAAAAGATTGTGCAAAGGAGATTATAGACATCCTTCTTTTTCCCAAATAAAAGAAGGAAAAGAGATAAATAATTCTGAATCTTGGCAGGTAGAGATTGGCCTTGTTGACCACTGTTCTACCCAAAGGTTCCTAATCAATGCCAAGAATGAGCTTCAGGGAACCGGAACATAACACTGGGTATTTATCCATCAGAGGGCAGCAGTGTCCTGCTACTAAAGCAAAATATCTGGGGAGGTCAGAGATTAGCCTACAGAGCTCCAGAGCTCCACTGCTGCCCGCTGCCACTGCAAAAACAAAACCTTCCTTCTGGGGCTCACTTTGCCCAAAGAAAGAAACCTGTTGCCTGCCCTTAATCAGACTAGGGTTCTAATCAGGTGAACTATTAAACCAGAAATGTAGGATTTAATCACCCATCCTCAAGGGCAAAGGCTTGTAGATTTCATCAGGTCATTAAAAACAACAACAACAAAATCTGGATCCTGTGGCTCCAAACTCAGTAACAACCACCAACAGGGAGAAATAGCAGATAGTCCCAGATGGAAGTTAATCTTACCCCTGCTACCATACACACAACCTTAGCTTCATCATTCAATCTTCAAACAGTTGTTCATTTAAAAGAGACATAGACCCCTTTAAAAATTATTTTTAATTGAAGAATAACTGCTTTACAATAGTGTGTTGGTTTCTGCAATACATCAACATGCATCAGTCATAGGCATACATATGCCCCCTGCCTCTTGAACCTACCTCCCACCTCCCACCCCATCCCATCCCTTTAGGTTGTCACAGAGCACTGAGTTGAGCTCCTTGGGTCATACAGTAAATTCCTAGTTCTCTTTTTGAATAAGGGATTCCACAAAACCCTGGATTTTACTTTATCTTTTGAATAATGGGAATAAACGAAATTTTAAAGCTCTTCCCTGAATATGAGACTCATAAGCATCTAAACCTTTGATAAAACAGATAACTGATTTAGAATATTATAACCAGGATGGACAAAGCTAGTGGAGGTAATGGAATTCCAGTTGAGCTATTTCAAATCCTGAAAGATGATGCTATGAAAGTGCTGCACTCAATATGCCAACAAATTTGGAAAACTCAGCAGTGGCCACAGGACTGGAAAAGGTCAGTTTTCATTCCAATCCCAAAGAAAGGCAATGCCAAAGAATGCTCAAACTACTGCACAGTTGCACTCATCTCACACTCTAGTAAAGTAATGCTCAAAATTCTCCAAGGCAGCCTTCAGCAATACGTGAACTGTTAACTTCCACATGTTCAAGCTGGTTTTAGAAAAGGCAGAGGAACCACAGATCAAATTGCCAACATCTGCTGGATCATGGAGAAAGCAAGAGAGTTCCAGAAGAACATCTATTTCTGCTTTATTGACTATGCCAAAGACTTTGACTGTGTGGATCACAATCAACTGTGGAAAATTCTGAAAGAGATGGGAATACCAGACCACCTAACCTGCCTCTTGAGAAATCTGTATGCAGGTCAGGAAGCAACAGTTAGAACTGGACATGGAACAACAGACTGGTTCCAAATAGGAAAAGGAGTACGTCGAGGCTGTATATTGTCACCCTGCTTATTTAACTTCTATGCAGAGTACATCATGAGAAACGCTGGACTGGAGGAAGCACAAGTGGGAATCAAGATTGCCGGGAGAAATATCAATCACCTCAGATATGCAGATGACACCACCCTTATGGCAGAAAGTGAAGAGGAACTAAAAAGCCTCTTGATGAAAGTGAAAAAGTTGGCTTAAAGCTCAATATTCAGAAAACTAAGATCATGGCATCTGGTCCCATCACTTCATGGGAAATAGAAGGGGAAACAGTGGAAAACAGTGTCAGACTTTATTTTTGGGGCTCCAAAATCACTGCAGATGATGACTGCAGCCATGAAATTGAAAGACACTTACTCCTTGGAAGGAAGGTTATGACCAACCTAGAGAGCATATTGGAAAGCAGAGACATTACTTTGCCAACAAAGGTCCATCTAGTCAAGGCTATGGTTTTTCCAGTGGCCATGTATGGATGTGAGAGTTGGACTGTGAAGAAAGCTGAGTGCTGAAGAATTGATGCTTTTGAACTGTGGTATTGGAGAAGACTCTTGAGAGTCCCTTGGACTGCAAGGAGATCCAACCAGTTCATTCTAAAGGAGATCAGCCCTGGGATTTCTTTGGAAGGACTGATGCTAAAGCTCAAACTCCAAAGGCCACCTCATGCGAAGAGTTGACTCATTGGAAAATACCCTGATGCTGGGAGGGACTGGGGGCAGGAGGAGAAGGGGATGACAGAGGATGAGATGGCTGGATAGCATCACTGACTTGATGCACATGAGTTTGGGTGAACTCCGGGAGTTGGTGATGGACAGGGAGGCCTGGCGTGCTGCAATTCATGAGTTTCAGTTCAGAGTGAACTGAACTGAACCAGGGCTAACATTATTAAAATAACCATCAGAAGTCTATACTTTCTGGAGTATGTTACAAATGATACCCAAAGGAGGAATATAGTATAATATAATTCTGAGAGTCTTTGTAGGAGAGATGGTGGGAAATACATTTTAACCAGCTTGGCTTATAGTTAAGCAGCCAGTTCAGGCTTTCCCCTACTGAAAATCCCACTCAGAGAAAAAGGGCTTTCACTAAGTTTAGGTAATTTATTATAGCACAATATGCCGCGCTGTTCCCAAGAAAACAATCATTTACTTTATGGGAAAAAAAATCCCAATTCAGATAAAAACAAAAGAACTATTCATTGAAACAAAAAAGCACTGTGTTGTCTTTAGGTTTTAGGAAAACTAGGAGTCATCTAGTCTTATAATTTCTGATAAATTTATAATTTATCTTTTCTGATGACTCAGAAAGAGAACAAGTAAAATTGTTTATTTCATCATCACAAGTACAGGAATTATACTGAATTTGAGTTATTGTAATTTTCTCATCATTGTAATTACAATTTGAGTTATTGTAATTGTAAATAAGATTTTTCCAAATTATCACATTACATAGCTGATGTATATGTACTTTTCCATATGCAATTGTTAGAGGGTGATGTGCTTTTCAGTTATGGTTATATCTCCATCTAGTGGTAGGAATATATTTCAACTATTGATATTTGTACAAAAAAGAAATGTTTTATTTTCCTTATTTTCTATATCTACACTGTGAAATAGCTGCAGTGTGGAATAAACAGGAATTATTGTGGTTGTTATCGGGTACATACCATTAGAGTCTACACAGTTTGTTTTGCTGTTACACTGGGAGGAAATACTATTTCCTGCTGAGTGTTTACCTTATTTAAATTTTGCATTCTTCTATGCAAATAGTAGCAAGTTTTGAAATTCTAACAAGGTCTTTTCCTAAATAATATAAAATTATAATCTAAAAATATATAGTAAAGATGCTGGTACTTCTTAGTTATGTGATGAAGTCCCTTAGCTACATGGTGATTTTATCAGCTCTGCCGTGTCCTTGCTCAGATTTGTTATTAGCACTTTTATTAAAAATAAAAAGTTCAAATAGAAAATTTAATAGTTTGTAATTAAAGTATTTAATTTAATTAAATGAGGCTCTCTCTCATTAAAAACTTTCTGAGTCTTCATTTCTTTATCCATAGCAATGTCAGTAAATATTAGACAAGCCTGTAGTACTTTCTGTGTTAATTACACACATGGTCCCACTTAACCCTTCCTGCAGCTTTTCCAGGAGAATAGTAAAGGTGTTTATGACTCTATTGTATAGTGAAGAAAATATAACCAATCTCAATAAACAGATAAATGGTAGAGATAGAAATTTATGGTATATTTCCTAATTCAAAATTCATTACTTTTTACAAGACCTTTTCTCACGTACAATTATAAAGATTAAGTGAGCTAATATTCATTCAAATGCTTACGCCTAATAGGAAAGCAAGTTATTGTAAAAGTACATACTAAAGAGAATAATGAAGTCCTTAAATGTAAGAAGATTATGGGCAGATAAGATAGAAATCCTTCATGAAAGTTACATATATATATATCAAGTTGAATTGAATTGATAATTTAAAATTTAAAAAAATCTTCAAAGATTTGAAAGGATTTAAATACATATAATTTATACAAATTGCATATTTTTTGAGGGGCTTCTCTGATGGCTCAGTGGTAAAGAATCCAGCTGCCACTGCAGGAGACACAAGAAACACAGGTTCAATTCCTGGGTCAGGAAAGATCCCTGGGTCAGGAAGATCCTGAGAGAAGGAAATGGAAAACCACTCCAGTATTCTTGTCTGGGAAAATCTCATGAAAAGAACAGCCTGGAGGGCCACAGCCTATTGGGATTGCAAAGAGTGGAGCACAACTCAACAGCAACCACAACAGCAGCAACATATTTTTCTACCTCCCCACACTTTTCCTACAGCTATCTTCTTAAAGCACTGTAGGGTGGATTACTGGTAGATTAAGATTTCTGGTATAAATTAGAGGAGTAACTAGGAGAAGATGCTGTATAGATAAATAGACATTTGTTTATAACAGAAAAAAAAATAAAGAAAGAAGAGAAAAGAAAACAAAAAAAGGAAGCAAACTGAGTGTCTGCATTTGTTTATCGTATGTACAAGTCACTGTGCAAAGAAGTGTGCATGCAGGGGCTGGAGGCTGGCTGTAGAGAAGAGTGAGATCAGGTTCTTTCTCTTGAAAAAGTTCTTGTTTCCTTCCTCCTACACTTCCTTTTCTCATTTCACTTTATTCCCATCAAAGGAACTGTGACATATAAAATCATGAGAAAACAGGAATAGAGAACAGAGATAAAAGTTGTCGCATCTTCTGTTCCTGTCAAGCCGCTGTAGCATCAGAACAACTAATTTCCAAATCTACCTGGAGGCCCCTGTATTTAGGTGCACCTTAGGAACTCATTGCATATAGTTGTAGAAAAGTATATTCTGAGCATATACTCTCCGAAGAATGGTAAAAGAGTTGCAACCTCAGTTTCTCTCAGTTTCTGCCTCCTGCCTTCCTCCTTCCCACTCCATGCTCCTTTTAGAGATGAAAAAAGAAAATAGTGTTTGTTGCTCAGTCATGTCTGACTCTATGCAACCCCATGGACTGTATGTAGCCTGCCAGGCTCATTTGTCCATGGAATTCTTCAGGAAAGAATACTGGAATGCATAGCCATTCCCTTCTTAAGGAGGTCTTCCTGACCCAGATATTGAACCTGGGTCTCCTGCATTGCAGGCAGATTCTTTACAGTCTGAGCCACCATTAGGTCCTCCTTTTAGACATAATGAGAGGCAAAATTCAAAGAGCAACACAGTCTTCCTTATCAGGATTACCAATAACAGAAGAAACTGGAATTACTTGTGGCCCTAAATCCAAACGGACATACTCAAAGCTAATCACTGATTTTTATTTTAGGGAAAAAAAAACTGAGTTTGGAAATCTAGACTTTGTTCCTTCCTGTCTTGGGTAATAAATAAGTACTCTTGCCTGGGAAATCTCATGGACGGAGGAGCCTGGAAGGCTGCAGTCCATGGGGTCACTGAGGGTCAGACACAACTGAGCGACTTCACTTTCACTTTTCACTTTGATGCATTGGAGAAGGAGATGGCAACCCACTCCAGTGTTCCTGCCTGGAGAATCCCAGGGATGGAGGAGCCTGGTGGGCTGCCGTCTGTGGGGTCGCACAGATTTGGACATGACTGAAGCGACTTAGCAGTAGCAGTAGCAGCAGCTCACATCTTTTTCTGCTCTTGGAAAGGTCCCATTATGTTTGGACAAATGACTTCTCAACCAGAGGTTAATATTATCTTACTTTTCTTTCCCAAATAGGCCAACTTGGAGTATGTTCTCCAGCCCAGAAGAGCTTCTGAGTTGTATCTGGACAGAACATTAGCTGGGTGTTAGGAAATCAGATTCTAGCCCCAGTTCTCCTTGATTTGTGCTCACCTTCCTTTCAGGACCTTAGTGCTCTCACCTGCAAATTGAATAAGTTAAAATGAGGACTCTCAAAACTTTCTTCTGGCATTAGTAAGCTGATTCTACAGTTTAACTGAGGTTTGGAAATGAATTCCTGACCTTTGCTTCAAAAGTCCCTGGTACTGGAGTGAGTCAATTCTCTGAGCAATCCTTGCAGAGAATCTGCTGCAAAAATAACTGAAGCAAGCTTGGATGTGAGTTCTTCTAGGACAGATCCTTCCTCTACAATTAACATTTTCTTTGTCAACAAAGTTAGTCTTTCTTCTTCTTCTTCTTTTTTTTTTTTTAAGTAAGTGCCAAAAGGATAAACTCAAGTTCAGGGATGTCCTGATCTGACTTTGGAGAATCCCATTATCATTGCCGCTTAACTCTAATTTAAATTTTAAAAGTACATTTAAATCATAGATATCTGACGTCATTTACTTTTTATTTTGTTAGTATCCTTTTTTTATCTTCCCTTGTGGCTCAGCTGGTAAAGAATCCACCTGTAATGCAAGAGACCTGGGTTAGATCCCTGGGTTGGGAAGATCACCTGGAGAAGGGAAAGGCTACCCACTCCAGTATTCTGGCCTAGAGAATTCAGTGGACTGTATAGTCCATGGGCTTGCAGAGTTGGACACAACTGAGTGGCTTTCATTTTTCAGCATGAGTCAGAGTTTTTTCTTTAAGGGTTCTTTTAGATTCCCTCTCTGAAGGAGGAGTCCCTCATGGGATGCAACACTGCGTGCCCTCTGCTCTCAGTTTGACAACAGGCCCTTTAAATCTGTCATGCTTATTACTGGGTCTGCCTCACTCTTAAACCTGCCTTTACCCCTTAGGACTTGCCCCTCCAGAGATCCTGGATACTTCTGGAGAGAGTTCCCTAAGATCCTGATGTAGGAATCAGAAATGCAAATAAATTACCCCCTGCTGTGCTCAAGTTCCTCAAATTCTTATCACCCCCTACCCTGCCCTCTTTCTGTGTCATCCTTAGTTAAATTGTCCAAAAAGCTATCCAGAGTCCCAAGTTTTCCAAATGATTCACTTCTTCTCAGAAAGCAACAAAAATTCCTTTAGGGAAGTCTGGAGTAACTCAGTTGCATAAGTTTCCAACTCAATGTCTTTAGAGATTTTCTTAAAGCAAAGGGGAAATGGGATGCCTCCAACTACTGAAGTCTCCAGCTAGGAGGTCAACTGGAGGACCTTTCAGTCCTGCACTGCACAAGCCCTCTGGGACACCACCCCTTGTGGAGCTACAAGAAACAGGCATGAGATTTCAAGGCTTCCATAGCTCTCACCTCCTTCTTGTAGAAGGGTATCTGGCCCCCTGCATTCCATTCTGCTCTGGCTCCAGAAGCTGAGGCTGTACCTGGGTGGTCCAAACACAGGTTCTCAACAGTGCCACCACCCAGTCCTTCGAGGTCCCACACCCATACTTGTAAGGTTTTGTTCCTTAGGCTGTTTGCTGATATTTATTTTATCATTCTCTATGCATCTTTATATATCTTGATCACTTAGTGGTATCTACAAGATTTCAGAGGATTAGTTTTATTTTGTCATTTCTTTAGTTAGTGAGGGCTTCCCAAGTGGTGCTAGTGGAAAAGAACCTGTCTGTCAATGCAGGAGACATAAAAGACATGGATTTGATCCCTGGGTTGCGAAGATCTGCTGGAGGAAGTCATGGCAACCCACTCCAGTGTTCTTGCCTGGATACTCTCATGGACAGAGGAGCTGGGGCGTGGAGGGGACGGGGGGAGCTACAGATCATAGGGTCGTGTGGAGTCAGACACAACTGAAGCAACTTAGCATGTACAGGTTAGTTAATTCAAACATTTATTCTATGAAGAGATATTATTTCTTATTGAGTTTTTTTCTAATGTACTACTTTAGGGATTATTTACATACTTAAATAATTAGTAAGAATCTTGAGTCAATAAAAAGGTGAAATTTTTGTCTTAAATTTTATTTTAAAGAAATTAAGCTTAATACATCAAGTTTTTAATAAACTTTAAGAAAGCTCCCTTGCGTTGTTTTCAATAGACACTTACTCCATGCTGTATTTGGCTGGTCTTGCATTAAGAGACTCAGAGTGTACAAGTTAAAACAACATGCCCTGTGCCATTTAAGTACATCGCAATCAGATAAAGAAGTAAATTCACACACTAAAGTCTAACATTCTTGCTGGAAGAAAAAAATGGAGTGAATAATACATTCATCACATGTTAAAAGCTATGATTCTGGAAACTGAGGGGAGAGATGATGAACTTCTTAATACTACACATACATCAGAGCAATATAGTTGACAGGACTGATTTCTGAAACTTTTCATCACATACAAAATAATTAGAAAAACTGGATACTACAAACCCAAATTAATTTTGAAAATAGTTAACTTGAAATTAAGAACGAGAGATATCTAGGTAGAAGAAAGAATAGAATCTTCAAAATCAATGTAGTAAGCAAGAGCTAAACCCAGTGACCCATGGAAGAGACAGAATGATGTAAATCCCTATGTGGACTGTGGTTTTAAAACACATCAGGGTTTTAGACTTGAGTGCAAAGTCCCAGAGAACATTGACACTTAGAACTGGGCCCTTCACACATTTGAGAGCCAGTCTATAAAATGAAAAGTAAAATACGTTGCCCACTATGCAAGTGAGGCAGTAAAGAAGCAAAAAGGAGGGGAAAAAGAAACAAAAGCCTGCCACTAAACCTTAGTGTGTCGTATGAATTTGCATTGTCTTGTCTATGTGGAAAACCCCAACTGATAAATTCTATAAACACTGAAACCCATGGGGCCTTGGCAAAATCAAATGTGCTCCTGAACCACAGGGAACCCACAAAGTAGTATACATCATTCTTGTGGAAACAACTCAACTGAAGAAGAGTTCCTAGTAAAAATGTGTAACCCACTAGAGGAGACTAAGAGCTAGGGATGAATGTGGTGGCAGAGAGAAAGAGGGCAAGATACAGAGAGAAAGAGACAGAGAGTAATGAACTAGAGACATCCCATTGAAAGAAATACAGACAATAGGAAAAATGTGAGCATGTCTTAATTTAAGAATATTCACTATGTTCAAAGAGAAGGAATAGAAATTATATTGCAAGAATAACACATAGTAAAGGGGATCAGTTCAGTTCAGTTCAGTCACTCAGTCATGTCCGACTCTTTGTGACCCCATGAATCACAGCACACCAGGCTTCTCTGTCCATAACCATCTCCCGGAGTTCACTCAAACTCACGTCCATCGAGTTGGTCGTGCCATCCAGCCATCTCATTGCTCTAGTTTCTATGTGATGACATATTTTGGATCACAACAGAGAGAGGAAATGTCCAAGCAGACCACAGTCAGCTCAAAGACTTTAAGGCAGGAAATCAATGTACAGGGAGGCTGAAGTAGCAGGAGTTTCCTGGGAAGAGTGGAGAGAGCTACACATAGAAGTTCAGTTCAGTTCAGTTGCTCAGTCGTGTCCGACTCTTTGTGACCTCATGAATCGCAGCACGCCAGGACTCCCTATTCATCACCATCTCTTGGAGTTCACTCAGACTCACTTCCATCGAGTCCGTGATGCCATCCATCCATCTCATCTTCAGTCGTCCCCTTCTCCTCCTGCCCCCAATCCCTCCCAGCATCAGAGTCTTTTCCAATGAGTCAACTCTTCGCATGAGATGGCCAAAGTACTGGAGTTTCAGCTTTAGCATCATTCCTTCCAAAGAACACCCAGGGCTGATCTCCTTCAGAATGGACTGGTTGGATCTCCTTGCAGTCCAAGGGACTCTCAAGAGTCTTCTCCAACACCACAGTTCCAAAGCATCAATTCTTCAGCACTCAGCCTTCTTCATAGTCCAACTCTCACATCCATACATGACCACAGGAAAAACCATAGCCTTGACTAGATGGACCTTAGTCGGCAAAGTAATGTCTCTGCTTTTGAATATGCTATCTAGGTTGGTCATAACTCTTCTTCCAAGGAGTAAGCGTCTTTTAACTTCATGGCTGCAGTCACTATCTGCAGTGATTTTGGAGCCCCCAAAATAAAGTCTGACACTGTTTCTACTGTTTCCCATTGATTTCCCATGAAGTGATGGGACCAGATGCCGTGATCTTCGTTTTCTGAATGTTGAGCTTTAAGCCAACGTTTTCACTCTCCTCTTTCACCTTCATCAAGAGGGACTTTAGCTCCTCTTCACTTTCTGCCATAGGGATGGTGTCATCTGCATATCTGAGGTTATTAATATTTCTCCCGGCAATCTTGATTCCAGCTTCTGTTTCTTCCAGCCCAGTGTTTCTCATGATGTACTCTGCATAGAAGTTAAATAAGCAGGGTGACAATATACAGCCTTGATGTACTCCCTTTCCTATTTGGAACCAGTTCATAAATGATAGGGTACTGAAAGAGGAACTCCAGGGCAGTAGGTGCCCAATATGCTACTGGATATCAGTGGCGAAATAACTCCAGAAAGAATGAAGGGATGGGGCCAAAGCAAAAACAATACCCAGCTGTGGATGTGACTGGTGATAGAAGCAAGATCCAATGCTGTAAAGAGCAATATTGCATAGGAACCTGGAATGTCAGGTCCATGAATCAAGGCAAATTGGAAGTGGTCAGACAAGAGATGGCAAGGGTGAACATTCTAGGAATCAGTGAACTAAAATGGACTGGAATGGGAGAATTTAACTCAGATGACAATTGTATCTACTACTGTGGGCAGGAATCCCTCAGAAGAAATGGGGTAGCCATCATGGTCAACAGAAGAGTCCGAAATGCAGTACTTGGATCCAATCTCAAAATGACAGAATGATCTCTGTTCGTTTCCAAGGCAAACCATTCAATATCAGAGTTATCCAAGTCTATGCTCCAACCAGTAATGCTGAAGAAGCCGAAGTTGAACGGTTTTATGAAGACCTACAAGACCTTTTAGAACTAACACCCAAAAAAGATGTCCTTTTCATTATAGGGGACTGGAATGCTAAAGTAGGAAGTCAAGAAACACCTGGAATAATAGGCAAATTTGGCTTTGGAATGCGGAATGAAGCAGGGCAAAGACTAATAGAATTTTGCCAAGAAAATGCACTGGTCATAGCAAACACCCTCTTCCAAGAACACAGAGAAGACTCTACATATGGACATCACCAGATGGTTAACACCGAAATCAGATTGATTATATTCTATGCAGCCAAAGATGGAGAAGCTCTATACTGTCAACAAAAACAAGACCAGGAGCTGACTGTGGCTCAGATCATGAACTGCTTGTTGCCAAATTCAGAGTGAAATTGAAGAAAGTAGGGAAACTGCTAGACCATTCAGATATGACCTAAATCAAATCCCTTATGATTATGCAATGGAAGTGAGAAATAGATTTAAGGGCCTAGATCTGATAGATAGAGTGCCTGATGAACTATGGAATGAGGTTCGTGACACTGTATGGGGGACAGGGATCAAGACCATCCCCATGGAAAAGAAATGCAAAAAGCAAAATGGCTGTCTGGGGAGGCTTACAAATAGCTGTGAAAAGAAGAGAGGCAAAAGCAAAAGAGAAAAGGAAAGATATAAGCATCTGAATGCAGAGTTCCAAAGAATAGCAAGACGAAATAAGAAAGCCTTCTTCAGTGATCAGTGCAAACAAATAGAGGAAAAGAACAGAATGGAAAAGACTAGAGATCTCTTCAAGAAAACTAGAGATACCAAGGGAACTTTTCATGCAAAGATGGGCTCGATAAAGGGCAGAAATGGTATGGACCTAACAGAAGCAGAAGATATTAAGAAGAGGTGGCAAGAATACATGGAAGAACTGTACAAAAAGATCTTCACAACCCAGATAATCGTGATGATGTGATCACTCATCTAGAGCCAGACATCTTGGAATGTGAAGTCAAGTGGGCCTTAGAAAGCATCACTACGAACAAAGCTAATTCCAGTGGAGCTATTTCAAATCCTGAAAGATGATGCTGTCAAAGTGCTGCACTCAATATGCCAGCAAATGTGGAAAACTCAGCAGTGGCCACAGGACTGGAAAAGGTCAGTGTTCATTCTAATTCCAAAGAAAGGCAATGCCAAAGAATGTCAAACTACTGCACAATTGCACTCATCTCACATGCTAGTAAAGTAATGCTCAAAATTCTCCAAGCCAGGCTTCAGCAATACATGAGCCGTGAACTTCCTGATGTACAAGCTGGTTTTAGAAAAGGCAGAGGAACCAGAGATCAACTTGCCAACATCTGCTGGATCATGGAAAAACCAAGAGAGTTCCAGAAAAGCATCTATTTCTGCTTTAGTGACTATGCCAAAGCCTTTGACTGTGTGGATCACACATACAAAGAGTTCCATAAATTCACCTGAGGGTCATCTTGCATCAGACATTGTAGAAGCAGCAGCATAGGATTGTGATCCTTGAAAGAAGGAAAACAGACAAGTTGAGCTTCACTGCAGGAACAGCTTGCTACTTGGAGATGGTTACCAAGCTACCATACTGGAAGACAGTGGTCTCATTGGGTTGACAGGCAGAGACTGGAGGTGGTATTGGCAAGACAACTAATATTTTGCATGGTTGAGTGTCAGACCGGAAAGGAGCTGTATAGAAATCTACAGAGGGGTACTCAAGTATCGGGCTGAGTGCTAGCTATATATGTATAACAGATTACTGAAGTCAGAGAAAAAATGCTGGAAAGACAAGGATAGAATATTCTTGAAGCTCAAAAGGCTAGGGATAATTTGTGTTCTTGCTGAAGAGACCTCAACACATGTGCCATCAGTTAGAAACCTGAAAGGATATTATTATCTTATCACTGAGGCCAAATTACTTGAGTAAAGGGTATTTTGAATCAAGTTAATAAACCTTAGGAATGGTGGGGGGCAAATTTAGTGATTCCCTTTGGGATTTTTTTAATTGACACAAAATTTACCACGGTAACCATGTTTAAATGTACAATTCAGTGGCATTTTACACATATATTCACCATATTATGTGACTGTTACCAGATTCAGGTTCAGCCGCTTGCCTCTCAAAAGCAAACAGTCAAGAGGCAAAAACTGGTAGAAAGGGAAGTTACTTTATTCAGAAAAGCTGGCAATGTAGGGAGAAAGTGGACTCATGTCCCAAGACCAACTCCAGAGATTCTTCTCAGTCATAACGATTTCTAAAGGGAAAAAAAGGGGAAGAATCTGAGTGAATCATCAATGCAGGAGGTGAAGGTCTGCATCATTTTCCATTGCATGCAGGCTGGCTGACTCCTCATGATCTCTCTTCAGATGTTGTCTCATCTGAGTTTCCGTCTGAAGAATTGCTAAGGGAGCTTCTGAAGGTGGAGACAATTCCTTAATTCTTCATTACTACTACTTTTTATTTAGGGAAATAATCGACATTAGGAAAGATATTGTGTGCATTTAGTAGATCGCAAGTCAGGAGATAGGTTACCTTGTGATCTTAATTTTTAAAAAACAATTTAAATTTTTGTTAGAGTATAGTTGATTTAGAATGTTTAGTGCCTGCTATACAGCAAAGTGAATCAGTTATATATATATATACATATATGTATAATATAAAGTGAATCGGTTATATATTATATATATATATATATATATATATATTCACTTTTTAAAAGATTCTTTTCCAATATAGGTCATGGATGAAGCACAAGCTGGAATTAAGATTGTGGGGAGAAACATCAATAATCTCAGATATGCAGATGACACCACCCTAATGGCAGCAAGTGAAGAAGAACTAAATAGCATTTATATGAAGGTGAAAAGGTGAGAGTAAAAAAACTGGCTTAAAACTTAACATTCAAAAAACTAAGATTGTGGCATCTGGTCCCATCACTTCATGGCAAATAGATGCAGAAATAGTGGAAACAGTGAGAGACTTTATTTTACTGGGCTCCAAAATCACTGAAGATGGTGACTGCAGCCATGAAATTTAAAGACACTTCCTCACTGGAAGAAAACTAAGACCAACCTAGACAGCATATTAAAAAGCAGAGATACTACTTTGCTGACAAAGGTCTGTGTAGTCAAAGCTATGGCTTTTCCAGTAGTCATGTATGGATATGAGAGTTGGACCATAAAGAAGGCCAACACTGAAGAATTGATGCTTTTGAACTGTGGTGTTGGAGAAGACTCTTGAGAATCCCTTGGGCTGCACGGAGATCAAACTAGGAAATTCTAAAGGAAATCAATCCTGAATATTCACTGGAAGGACTGATGCTGAAGCTGAAGCTCTGATACTTTGGCCACCTGATGCATAGAGCCTATTCATTATGGGTTCTGTTCATCATGGGAATAGAGCTGGGAAAGATTGGAGGCAGGGGAAGAGGATGACAGAGGGTGAGATGGTTGGATGGCACCACTGACTCAATAGACATGAGTTTGGTCAGGCTTCAGGAGATGGTGAAGGACAGGGATGCCTGGTGTGCTGCAGTCCATGGGGTCACAAGAGTTGGACATGACTGAGTGACTGAACAACAACAATAACAACAACAACAGCATCAACAGATTATTTAGTAGAGTTCCCTGTGCTATACTGTAGGTCCTATTAACCGTCTACTTTATATATAATATTGTGTACCTGTTAGTCTCAGTTTTATAACTAAGTTATAAGTGAAACAGAAATGCAGGATGTCAACATGGGTCTGTATCATCTCTTTGCTGACATTTTAAATTGCCCAATTACATACAGGAGCAGAGCAAGCTACACCTATTTTGATGCCTACAAATATATAGATTGTTATGAGCAATAAGCTTAGCATCATTCTCTTGAGGCTAGTTCCTGGAATTGTGCTAGCCATAAATGGCATAGATGGAGCAACGTATGTCATAGCTAGAGTCTGGTCATCATGCAGTTAGTCTTTTTCATCTGGTGGGAGTTATAGTATCTGTAAAACTACTCAAGAATGTGCATAGAGTCTGTGACCCTATTGTCCTAATCATTAACTACGAAGCTTGCTCTTTTGTGACTCTGGGAGACCTGGGAGACTTCATCTTTTCTACAAAAGACAGAGGGCATAGAGGGGTCTTTTTACTTGGGAAAGGGGCTGTAGGTTTCTGCCGGGTTACACAGCTATCACCACCATCCATTTTTGAAATTATTCATCATTCCAGACTGAAGCTCTGTACCCATTATAACTTCCTGTTCTCTCTTCCCTTTAGGGCTTGGTAACCCCTATTCTACATTCTGTCTCTGTGCAGCTGCCTATTTTAGGTACATTATATAAGTGGAATCATATAGTATTTGTCCTTTCATGTCTACTTATTTCACTTACATAATGTCTTCAAGCTTCATCCGTTGCAGCTTGCCAGAATTCCATTCTATTTTATTGGCTGAATAATATTCTATTTCATGTATATCAGTTCAGTTCAGTTCAGTTCAGTCACTCAGTCGTGTCTGACTCTTTGTGACCCCTTCAACTGCAGCACACCAGGCCTCCCTGTCCATCATCAACTCCCGGAATTCACCCAAACTCATATCCATTGAGTCTGTTATGCCATCCAGTCATCTCATCCTCTGTCGTCCCCTTCTCCTCCCGCCTCCAATCCCTCCCAGCATCAGAGTCTTTTCCAATGAGTCAACTTTTCACATGAGGTGGCCAGAGTACCGGGGTTTCAGCTTTAGCATCATTTCTTGCAAAGAACGCCCAGGGCTCATCTCCTTTATTTATTTATTTTTTAAATATAAATTTATTTATTTTAATTGGAGGCTAATTACTTTACAATATTGTATTGGTTTTGCCATACATCAACATGAATCTGCCACGGGTGTACACATGTTCCTAGAATGGACTGGTTGGATCTCCTTGCAGTCCAAGAGACTCTCAAGAGTCTTCTCCAACACCGCAATTCAAAGTATCAATTCTTCAGGGCTCAGCTTTTTCACAGTCCACCTCTCACATTCATACACGACCACAGGGAAAACCATAACCTTGACTAGACGGACCTTAGTCGGCAAAGTGATGTCTCTGCTTTTGAATATGCTATCTAGGTTGGTCATAACTTTCCTTCCAAGGAGTAAGCATCTTTTAATTTCATGGCTGTAGTCACCATCTGCAGTGATTTTGGAGCCCCCAGAAATAAAGTCTGACACTGTTTCCACTGTTTCCCCATCTATTTAAAAGTTTTCACTTTGTACTATGGCAGAGCTGATTAACAATGTTGTGATAATTTCAGGGAAACAGCGAAGGGACTCAGCCATACATATACATGTATCCATTCTCCCCCAAACCCCCCAGCCAGGCTGCCGCAGAACACTGAGCAGAGCTCCATGTGCTATATAGTAGGTCCTCGTTGGTCATCCATTTTAAATATAGCAGTGTGTACATATCTATTCTAAATTCCCTAATGATCCCATACTGTTTTTAAAAAATTCCATTTTCTGTTAGTAGATATTTGGATTATTTCCACATTTTGGCTATTGTGAATAAGGCTGCAATAAGCATTGGTGTACAAGTGTATGTTGGAGTCTCTGTTTTGAAATTTTGGGGTGTGTCCCTAGAAGTAGAATTTCTAAATCATATGATAATTCTATGTTTACTTTTTTGAGGAACTGCCAAATTGTCTTCCACAGGGGCTGTTCCATTTTTCATCCTTGTCAGCAATGCATAAGGGTTCCGTTTTCTTCATGTTCTTTAAAAACAAATTACATAAGTCAATTCAATTTTTAAATATTTCCAGCCAGTAGGTTGAAAATTCCTCTTCATTTCTTCTTGTGCCCCCTCACCCACCCCAGGGATGTATTGAAGTCCAAGGGACAAGGTGTTAGGGTTTGGGCCTTTAAGTCACTGAAATGTTATTTGCTACTGACTGAATGCTTCAGAATTGGAAGCTTTCTGTTGCTTCCACCACCTTTGAGATATGGGACATTCTTGGAAAGCAGGGAATCCCAGAGTCTCTAAGTTCAGTTCTTACATGTTGCATACAGACATTTCTTCTGAGGTCATACAAGACCCCTGCATTATCAGAAAGCCCATCCTGGTGCTTGGTACTCTAAAACACTCAGACCACTCGTTCAGTCTCTAGAAACCTTTTTACTCTCTGGGGGCAAGTTTCATCCCCTCCTGTTGTTTCTTCCAAATCTCCAGTTTCTCTTAAAAATTTTGCAAACCTGTCCACCTTCAAAAAACCAGAAGTCTTGCATGTAACTTCTGTCTTCCGGCCAACCACATACTTTCCCAGAAACAAGGAAGTTCAAAGTCATAGTCAGTTACCTGATCAATTCAATAAGGGAAGGAAATAAGGAGATTTGGTGGGGGGATTATTAATATTTTAAAGTATTATCCATACAAATAAACACTACAAATTAAAAATTTATGCATATTTTGGAGAAAATTTGAGAAATTCAGTAAATAGAAAAAATAGAAATTATTTATACTCATAGCACCTAAAGTTAACATTTTGAAAACTAATCTTCCAGTTTTTCTCTAAACACAGAAATGTACTTTACAACTTTAAGTTCATACTATATATGTTATATTTCAACATGCTAATCACCATTTCTCAGATAACTAGATGAATATGTTAAACTAATTTTTCATAAGATTTCCAAAAATCTAGTGCCTGCTCTACTAGTTCTGGGGTTTCTGAATGACAGAGAACATGCTTCTGGTTATTTAGTTTTCACTTGCTATTTCTGGTTTTATCTAAACACTATGTGTTGTCCAATATGATAATCACTGTTCATATGTGGTTACCTACATTTAAATTAGTTAAATTAACATAAACTGAGAATTTATTTCCCCAGTCACATTAGCCATGTTGCAAATACTCAGAAAGCACATGTGGCTAGTGGCTATCATATTAGAACAGACAGACCTAGAGTACTTTATTACTGAAGAATGTTTTATGGGGCAGCACTCCTGAGGATCAATGAAACTCATCTAACTCTTCCCCTGCAGCTGCTACCACTTCCTCTCGTCACTTAGCTCCCACTGCCACATTCCCCTTAACACAAAAAGCACATTGCTGCTAGATTCAGTTCAGTTCAGTTCAGTTCAGTCGCTCAGTCATGTCCAACTCTTTGCGACCCCATGAATCGCAGCATGCCAGGCCTCCCTGTCCATCACCAACGCCCGAAGTTCACTCAGACTTGCGTCTATCGAATCAGTGATGCCATCCAGATTGCTAGACGTTAAAAAAAAAAAAAAAAGGTATAGTTATAAATGTTTAGCAATAGCAGAGGCTTCTCTGGTGGCTTAGAGGTAAAGTATCTTCCTTTAGTGCAGGGGACTTGGGTACAGTCCCTGGGTCTGGAAGGTCCTCTGGAGAAGGAAATGGCAACCTACTCCAGTATTCTTGCCTGGGAAATCCCATGAATAGAGAAGCCTGCTGGGCTACAATCCATGGGATTGCAAAAGCCAGACACAATTTAGTGACTAAATCACCACCATCAGTAATAGCAGAGGAATTATTGCAAAAAAAAAAGGAAATGACTTAAAACCAAATAATGGGTGTCAGTGTTGCTCAAGTTCACTAACCTGCAGGCCCAGTGTATAAATCCAGCCAACTAGCTAACCAACCAACTAGTAGTCAGTTCTGCAACTGATGGGTAAAGCATCATTATCTTTTTATCCAAATGTTATCTTGTCTTGAGTATTTATTATTCTCTTGAGTATTATTTTGAGTTTTGAGTATAGGTTTTGAGTATTATTCATTCTCTTCTAATGAAAACCTCTACGTATATAAATATAGATATTTTATAAAGTTAAAAATTAATATCAAGTATTCTTATCAAATTAGATGTCCATTTTTATTACAAGAGCAACTCTTCCTTAGTCCCTGGCCTGCAGTTATAGTGTTGACTTTCTTTTTGCTCTTCCCTGAGAGGTAGTTACAGAACATTTATTGCAGTGTTAACTAACCTTTCTATCTTTTAGGCTGCCAATGAATGCATAAACTTAAAACCCCTGTTACATTAATATGCTGTGGAATTAGGCTCCTAATTGTCTAAATCTCCCCATATATGGACTGGCCCATGGTTTTCTCTTATAGAACCAGAGAATCTCCTTCATAAACCTTTTCTAAACAAAAGGGTTTTTTTTTTTCCCCCTAAGAAGAATTTTGCCATTCTTCAAAATGCTGAAGAAATTTGTTTTTATAACTGACAGTTCTTTTCTTTCTGCTTCATGCTGCTTGTTTCACTTCTCAATATTTCATAAGTACTGTCATAATTATTTTTGGTGAAAGTCTGTAATATTTCTTGGCTACATTCTTAACTATCTCTTGATGTTGTATATTCAAGATATTTCTCCAAGCTAGATTTTTAGGAGTAGAATCATTTGATCCAGAATGATTTAGCAAATATTCAGTATCCTTCCACTGTAGATGAGTTTACAGCCCTATGCTTCACCCAAGCTACTAGCTTTGGCCAATGAAACTTCAGCACATTTGACAGAAGCAGAAATCCTAAATGTGCTTCTGCTGCTTGGATTGTCCTCTGGCACTTCAACAATCTGTCATGAAAAGAGCACACTCTGTGTAGCCACAGACATTCAGACTTGACTCTAGAATAAAAACATGTGAGTATGGCTGAATCCAACTCACAGCCTAGAACCAAGCTCAGCTGACTCCTTTTAAAGCAGAGTCAGCAGCTGAATTCATCCTAGATCAACCAACCTGCAGTCTACCTGAAGAAGCATGACCCTGGGAAAAAAGTACTGGTTAAAATGATAATGAATTTTGGGATAGGTAGTTAGATAACATTTATTGCAGTGTTAACTAACTAATACACTTTTCTTATGATGGTTTGCATTCAGTAATAAGGTTTTCAAAATGTTTTTGAGACAAGAGTTCTAGCTGGAACTTATCGTTCTTATCTAGAAAACTCAAAACAAACTTTTACCATGACTAAATACATTTTAATTACACAGCCAGGACCAAAAACCTAATTAATCTTACCTAAATGAGACTAAAATACTACAACTCAAAGCATTAAATTTATAGTTCCAAAGTCTTTTAACCCCCAAGAATGAGTCATTGTGATGATTTTCAAATGCATATTCTTAAAGTCTTTACCACTGGAGCACAATAATAGGTGTCCACAAGAAAATATCTGGGCAACTTGCTAAGCAGATTCCAGATGCTTAGCATACACTGGACAAATATGAACAATTACAAGCTTAGGAGATCTGTAAACAAGCATATGTGCCTCATGCAACTGTGGAGAAAATAAATGTATTTCTTTTTTCATCAGCCCATAGAGCTAATTTTAATGGAAATGAAGAGACTCTAAAGACTGGTCCATTGATTGATTCTAAATGCACTGCAGAGCATGGAGGAAAAAAAAAAATGATACGCTCAAGGCTCTCTCTACAGTCTCAATTCAAGGTTAGTACAGGAACATGAAAAAAAAAAAATTGAATGTCATGAAAGAAATTTATCTTTTATAGCCAGAGTCAAAATTTCTGAAAAACAAACCTACAGTCAAATTCTAAGTGTAGTTGAGTTACAGAGTAATAAGAAATATTTATTTTGAAGTTGTTTAACAAACTTCCCAGAGAAATGCATATTGATGCTCATAAAGACCTACCTCCACCAGCTTATTTCTTCTAGATCTATAACTAGTTCTAAATTCTATCAGTTGTCATGGCTTGGGTACATATGTGACCTGGGAGGAGGTACCATACGCATGAAAACAATTTCAGGCTTTTTCTAATTTATATACATACTGAGTATAAATTAGAAAATGGGAATGAGTCCTAACACTGTTGGATCAGGGTGAAAGAAATACAAAATAAGGTAACATTTTACCAGATTTCACAATAAGAAAAAATGCTGATTTTGATGTATTTGCTTAGGGAACTGGGAATGACTCTAACATGTTGGTTGACTTAAACCTGGACCCAAAAGTGGTCCATTCTGGATAAAATTGAAATGCCAGAATTTCCTTGGTATATTGTAGAGGAGGGTGTATAAATACAAGAAAATTTCTGCATTTGGTAAAGACAAAGGAATAGGAATGAGATTTACTCTTCCATCTGTAACAATGTTTAAAATATATAAAATAGTCATTTGGAAGATATTGGTTATGACAGAACAAAGAACAATGATCCCTGTGAGGTGGAATGCAATAAACTCCATGAGTTGAGAAGATAATATTGATTCCTGGTAAACCAGGACAGAGATGAAGAAGAGAGAGATTCACAAAATGAGAACTCTAGAGATCTGTAGAGGATCTGCTTGAGTCTTCAGCTGAGTAACAATTAATCTGAGAAAAATTTCTGTGGCCAAGGAAAGAGCCACCCCCTAAATTAGTTGTAACAAGGCCTGCTGCTCACAAAAGGTCAGGGACAATGTCTGTTCTCAGAGACTTGACTGGAAAATCCTCAAAATTCATGGGGCATTATGTAGAATACCAAGTGTTTTTAGTCCTGAATTGAGCACTGCTCTGGTCTCATCTTAAAAAAAAAATCTTAAAAATAAGATGCAATAAAATTAGGTGGTTTTTAAGTAGGTAAATTGCACCTAAGAACAAAGCTCAAGAATATATAGAAGTACAAAAATGCCCATCATTCAACAAGGTGAAATTCATACTTTCTAACAGCCAATTAAAAAAAAAAATTACCAGCTATGTAAAAAGCAAGAAAAACAGTCCATATTGAGGAACCAAACCAATCAATTGAACATATGCAGAATTAATGCAGATGTTAGAATGAGCAGGCAAGGACAGTAAAACAGTTATTATAGCCATATTTCATATGTACTAAAAGACAAACCAAAGCATGAAAGGTATTTTTAAAAGATTGAAGTTGAAATTCTAGAGGTGAAAATGAATATCTAAAATGAAATATATAATGGATAAGATTAACAGATTAGACGTTGCAGAAGAGATTAGTAAATATGAAGACAGTATTAAACTATCCAAATGAAATAAAGGAAAAAGAAAAAAGGGGAGTATGTTTGACCTGTGGGATAACTTCAAGTGGCCTAATATACATGTAACTTGAGTTCTTAAAGAGCAGAAAATAAGAGAAGAGAAAAAAATTATTGGAAGAATGAATTGTCAAAAATTTTACTAATTTGATGAAAAACATTATGCAGAAAAGTTCAATGAATCCCAAGTACAAGAAATATGAGGAGAAAAGCTACACCAAGGCCCATCATAATCAAATTGCTCAAAACTAATTATAAAGAGAAAAATCTTAAAAGTAGTCAGAGACAAACACCCCATGTACAGAGGAGTCATAGTAAAGACAATAGCAGATTCATTGTAATAGACAATGCAAGCAAGGGTAAGATGCAGCAATGTCTTTAAAAACTGAAAGAAAAACCATTAATCTGGAATGCTATACCCAGTGAAAATATCTTTGAAAAATAAAGGCTTTTTAGACATACAAAAAATGCATAAGTCCATCATCATCAGACCCATACTAAGAGAAATGCAAAAGGAAAATTTTCAGGCAGAAGGAAAATATTGAAGGGAAATATTGACCTACACAAAGGAATAAAGAGTACCAGACTGGTAATTACGTTTATAAATATGTAAGTTTTTTTATTATTCAAACATTAAGGGGTATTGGAATTCTGAAATGGATTATGTACAAGCTATTAATATTTCACATAATATGTCCCATGGGAAAATCCAGAGGATGGTACCTTCCCAAAAGCTAGAGAAATACATTGGTGGGAGAAATTTCAAGATTCTTTAAGTCTTCTGTACTAGATTTTCTTTGAGGGCCAGAGATTCTGACATGTTTCAATGGTAGGAAAAATGGCAGGAAATTCTGACATTTTTCAATGGTAGATTTCTGAAATGACTCTTTGAATTCAGTGGGAATAATTGAATCCTGTAGTGGTGTGGTAAGGGTCAAGTAATATCATTTATTCAACAGAGACTAGATGGCTATTGTAATTAAAATCAATGTCAAAGCAGTAATAAGAAAGTATTACCCACAGATGTCCTAGGCTTTGACTAATGGATTAAAGTTGTCCTTTTGACTGATACAGGTGAATGATAAGTGGAGCTTTGAACTGAGGTCCATATCAAAGTGAGCCCATGTGGTCCCTGGACACATTTAAAAGACATTTTCTAATTTTTGAATGCATGGTTGAAATAGACATACTCAGCAACTGGCAGAACCCAAATACTATTTATTTAGTTGGCATAGTGAAAGTTATTCTGGTAGGAAAGCCAGAGAAAATGGTCAGTGGAAACCCTTAGAACTTCTACTACTACCAAAAAGTGAAGCAAAAGCAATTTGTTTTCCTAAGAAATTGCAGAGCTTAGTGAACCATCGGAGACTTGAAAGAACTGGAGATTATGATTTCTACATCATCATTCAACTCACCTCTTTGGCCTATGAGGAGAAAAATGGTCATAAAATTATTAATATATAGGCTTATCATTAACTTAATGAGATGATGACTCCAGTTGATGGTGTCAACTGACACAGCCCATCCTATCTGCTATGTAGCTGTTGATTCAGAAAAATATTTTTCCTTTTACCTGTTTGACCACTAGACGTAGTTTGTTTTCACCTGGAAGTGCCATCAATTCATCATTTCTGTTCTACTTATTATTACATCAACTCTCAATTTTTCTGTCTTAATTAGTCTGTAGTTCATCTTTCCATTCCAAAGAATATTATAGTCCTGTGGCATAACTTAAGAACAGAGAGAGAGCTAGGAGGATAGTGGTAGAAGAAAAAGCTCAGAAAATTGGCAAGGGCCAGACAGTTCAGCTTCTTGTACATTAAGGATTTCAAGGATGTTAAGGATTTTTGTCTTTAGGTTAAAAACAATGGAAAGTCTTTAAACTTTTAAAAACTCAAGGGATTGGTAAGGATGGCAATATTTTTAAAAATTATCATTTAAATAACAATAAGAAACATTCTATCTAAGAAGAACAACATGAGAATAGCCTTCTGAAGAGATCACTAGGTATATTGTCAAAAATGGATTCGAATGGTGAGGGACAAGAATTGAAGAGAAATTAAGGAACCAGTACCTAATTTCATGTTAGAGACGGTGGTAGGTTAGAATATGGTGACAAATGATATGGAAAATATGAATGGATAAAAAAGAATAAAGAATAGATGGGTATCAAAGATGATTAACTTATGGAGTGTGACAAGAGTCCAATATCATGGGTGAATCTGAGAGTTTTAAGTTATGCGTCTGAGAGCATTGTGTAACTACTCAATGTGATTAGAAAGATTAGAGAGCAGTGAGTTTTAGAGGAAATCTGGTGTTTGGCATATTGTGACTGAAGGATACATATGGAGATGTGAAACAAAATATATACTGTTTTAGGGGAGAGGTGTGAGCTAGATTTAGAATTGCTAAAGTTATGTACATATACTTGGTAAATTTTTATTTACCTATAAAAATGTAATAGAATGTGTAGAGACCAGGCTTCAGCCTTGAGAAATTTAAGCATCTAGTTAACAAGCAGAGGTAGATGAATCTGCAGAAAAAAAAGTTTAATTATAGAAAGTTAGAATGACCAGAGAGCTAGGTAGAAAACCAGTAGATAATACTATTCATGGAAACCATGGCACTGTTTCAAGAAATAAAGTGAAGTTAACATGTGCCAAGAACTGGAAAGCGTCCATTGGCTTGGCAATATGGAAGGGACTGTTAACCTCAGAGGCCAAATTAGATTGAATATCAGTAAACGGTATTGAAACAAATAGGAATCTATAACTCTTTTAAGAGGTTATAACTTTGGCTCTGAAAGTGAGGGAAACATGGAAATGGAGGTGTTAGCTAGAATGGGGTCTGACTATAGAGGCAAAAATACACTTTAAAACATTTTTATGCATGTTTAAATGTCACTGGGAGTGATACAATGTTAGGAATCACTTTAACATGCAGAAAAGAGGAATTATTTGGTAATGTAATGTTTGTGAAAAATAAGGAAAGAGTAGAATCCAAGACCTATGTGAAAAGATTGACTTTAATTAGAAGTACAGACTGGAAAGAAGGAAAAGATGAGTGCAGATGGAGATTCATAGAATTGGTTAGTAGGAAATTGGGAGACAATATCTCTTATGGCTTACAAGTGAAGAAGGAAACAATCTCATCTGCTAAAAAGATGTGAGAAAGCAAGAAAGAGGCAGTGTGTTTGGAAGGGTGAGAGTATAAAGAAGATACAAAGCAATAATTGAAAAAGTAAATTAACAAGAAGAAAAAAAATTGTAAGGTTGCTATGCAAGGTGGAAGACCCATTTGAAACTGGTTACACTGAATCCAAAAAACACCACATCTACTTCTGCTTCATCACCTATGCTAAAGCCTTTGATTGTGCGGCTCACAACAAACTCTGGAATATTCTTAAAGAGATGGGAATTCCAGATCACCTTACCTGCCTCCGGAGAAACCTGTATGCAGGACAAGAAGCACCAGTTAGAACTGACATGGAACAACAGACTGGTTCAAAATTGGGAAAGTAGTATAACAAGGCTGTATATTGTCACTCTGCTTATTTAACTTATATGCAGAGTACCTCATATAAAATGCTGACTGGATGACTCACAGGCTGGAATCAAAATTGCTGGGATAAATATCAACAACCTCAGGTATGCATATGATAGCACTTTAATGGCAGAAAGTGAAGGGGAATTAAAAAGCTTCTTGAGGAAGGTGAAAGGAGAGTGGAAAAGCTGGCTTAAAACTCAAAACTGAAAAATTCAAAATTTGAAAAACTTAAAAAACAAAGCTCATGACATCTGATCTCATCACTTCACGGCAAATAGATGGGGGAAAGTGGAAACAGTGTCAGGTTTCATATTCTTGGCCTCCGAAATCACTGTGACCAGTGACTGCACCCACAAAATGAAAAGACTCTTGCTCCTTGGAAGGAAAGCAATGACAAACCTAGACAGTTTGAGACATGACATGACTTTGCTGATAAAGGATCATATTGTCAGAGCATTGGTTTTTTCAGGTAGTTCTGTATGGATGTGACAGTTGGATCATAAAGAAGGCTGCATCAAAGAATTGATGCTTTTGAACTATGGTGCTGGAGAAGACTCTTGAGAGTCCCTCGGACAGCAAAGAGATCATACTAGTCAATCCTAAAGGAAATCAACCCTGAATATTCATTGGAAGGACTGATGCTAAAGCTGAAGCTCCAATATTGGCCACCTGATGCAAGGAGTTGACTCACTGGAAAAGACACTGATGCTGGGAAAGACTGAGGGCAAGAGAAGAAGGGGACAACAAAGGATGAGATGGTAAGATGGCATCACTGACTCAATGGGCATGAGTTTGAACAAACTCAGGGAGATAACAAAGGACAGGGAAGCCTGGGATTACAAAGAGTTGGACGCAACATAGCGACTGAACAGCAACTCTGGATTTACCTGCCATTGCAATGTGCAGTTGAAAAAGAAATGTGCAGAGAAAGAGGAATATAGGGCTGATTCAGGTTTGGGGCTTTCTAAACACTTACAAGAAAGCAAAGAGGCAAAGGAGCATTTGTTATTGTCAGGACTGCTATTGAATTTGAGCTCTATAGTCTCTAGATTAATTAAGGAACTGAAGAAAGAGTGGGCAGGTGGATTAGGAGGAAAGAGAGCACAACAGAAAGTCCTGTGCAGTCAATCAAAGGTCAAGAATGAGTGGTTAAGTAAGCAAGCTGAATGTAAAGGAAATTATAGGCAGAGAACAGGATGTTTGGATTAGTAATTTTGTGTGCAGTGTTGTGGTGTAATATTATGATGTAACAGAGTCTGGTGTGTTACCGAGGAAGTGATTTGTTAGGGAGAATCTACTTTAAACCATGCTAAATTTTAACTTCACTCTTCAAAGTCAATATAATGACAATTATCACTTTTAACCCTGACACTTGGCATTTATATTATAAAAAATAATAATAAATCCACTAGGGATAGCTTTGCATGTTCAGCCTCTGAATTCATTCTCACAGACTTCATTTACATGTGTTCATCTGCTGGCAACTGTGAAGTTTTATATTTAGGGGGCACACTTCCTCTCAATGGCATTCAAATTTCTCTTACCCATTAGCCAGAGTTTCCTAAGTCTGCAGTTTCACAACCTTGGTTGATCATCAGAATCACCTGTGGAGTTTTTAATTCATAAATTCCCACCTGCCCAAAGTTAACCAGACTCAATAGTTCTCAGGTGGGGCGTGGGAAATCTGTATATTAAACAAAAGCTACCCAAGTAATTCTGACAACTTGCTAGGGATGGCAACTATTGTCCTGAGGGATGGGGGAAATATCCTTCCTCTGACTTATCAGTTCCTCAATACAAACTTCTGGAAAGCAGCTAGAGTTCCACAGACTATAAACAAATGCAGCCAAAATTTACATTACATGGAACTAATTCATGTATTTTTAAATAATGAAAACATGATGACATTCTGTTATTTTGCCTTCTTATTGTTCGTCCTGAATTAAGAAAGAAGAGATATTTCACAATTTCTTTATTATATGAATAATAATATTTTATTGTAACATAACTGTATAATAACTGTGTGATAGACTTTACTGTAAAATGGGATAGTTTTTTGATATCTTTTTCAACATTTTCTTTTTAAAAATATTCTCCTCCATATCTGATTTTGGAGACTGAAAAAGAGAGAGGACTTGGGAAGCTATTGTAGAAGACTACATTAGAGATGACGGTGGCAGAGACTACAGAAATAGTAAAGGGAATCCAAAGAAGAGAAAAGTTGAAAGTGATTTATTAAACAGGATAGATACTTTTTGGCATTAGGCGTGGTACATTCAGATTTTTATTGGCGTTCTAAAACTAACTGTGCATGAGTTCTATCTTTAAGTGCCACAAAGTAGAAACGTTTTTATTTTGGCTTAAAGATTGTACATTTGCCTTATTTCAAATTATATGATTATTCCTAATACTAGCTTATTTTTTAACCAAAAACAATCAGAGACTTAAAACCAACTTTCAAAGTTGTCACAAACACTGTTTAACCTAAGAAGGACCAGAAAAGAAGAATTGAGAAACAAGTGCACTGTACCTTGGTTCCTATTTCCTATGGGAAGTCTTAAAAGAATTGAAGATAAAACTCATGGGGGAAGGGAGGAAGTGAAATTAATTCTGTAAGTCAGTTTAACCAGAGAACATCTAGAATAAAATGGTAATAAGACTCACCAACTCCAGGCAGAGGAAATTAAACCCTTTTAATGTTCACATGTAAGGAAATAGAATTCATTGACTATGAAACACTACTGTGAACATATGCACGGCCTACTAGTTTGTGCTTAAGTTAAACTCATTTTATTTTTACCTTAATCCTTACAGAATAATTATTTGTTGCAATTGATAGCTCACCCTAAATGGAAACTTGACTTTGGCTCAATAGATGACTTGGAAGAATTATTTATGGCTTGTGTATAAAATATGTGATTGATATGTAGCAAGAATGAATAGGGGTTTCCCTGGTGGCTCAGCAGTAAAGAATCCATCTGCAATGCAGGAGCCACTGGAGACTCAGGTTCTATTCCTAGGTTAGGAAGACCCCCTGGAGGAGGGCATGGTAATCCACTCCAGTATTCTTGCCTGGAGAATCCCATGAACAGAGTCTGGCAGTCTAAATTCACAGGGTCAGAGAGTCAGACATGACTGAAGTGACTTAGCATGGATGCACAAGAATGAATAAACAGAGCTAGTTGAAAGGATGAGGATCCAAAATAATATTGACTTAGGAAAAGTTCAGTTCAAGTTCAGTATTCAAGGAGAATACTGTAAATACAACTATGAATACTGTGTGCTTAATTAATTTTAAAACATATTCAAATGTATAAGGTCAGTATGGGAATTAACATGGCTTAAGAGCAGCCCATGTTAGAACAACTTCAGGATTTAATTAACTCAATATTAGCCAATAATATGATTCAGTTCAGTTCAGTTCAGTCGCTCAGTCGTGTCCGACTCTGCAACCCCATGAATCGAATAATATGATTAAACAGTCTAAACCACTACTGCTATCTTGGAACACATTAATTCAAGTATAGTGATCGGGAAAAGAGGAATGATAATTTCATTCTTTTCTTCACTGTTAATACTGAACAATGTTGCAATCAGCTTTGCCTATTGTATTTTAGAAAGAGCATAAGCAAATCAGGTTGTATTCAAATGTAGATGAAGACAATGGTACAAAAACTTGAATCCATAATTAAAGTTAGCAAAAGAAGCAAAATACTTGGCCTACAGAAGAGAAAGACACAGCTGGTGTCAAATATGTGAAGGAGAATTATTATTATTTGTTTTTAATTTATTTATTTTAATTGGAGGCTAATTACTTTACAATATTGTGGTGGTTTTTGCCATACATTGACATGAAACAGCCATGGGTGTACATGTGTCCCCATCTTGAACCCTCCCTCCAACCTTCCTCCCCATCCCATCCATCCCTCTGGGTCATCCCAGTGCACCAGCCCTGAACACCCTGTCTCATGCATCGAACCTGGACTGGCGATCTGCTTCACATATAATATACATGTTTCAATGTTATTCTCTCAGATCATCTCCCCCAAAAAAGAATTAGATTCATTCTGTGTAGTTCCAACTGATAAGACTCGGATAGGCCAATGGGTGAAAAGAGCAGGTAGGCAAATTTTGTCTACATGCCCAAGCAAGTATAAATGGTTTAACAAATTTGGGCTAAGAGGGAACTAGTAAACCTCTTTGGGGATAATACTAACACAGAAAGTCTTGCATAAAGTATCAGAATAAAATGTTCAATGACCTTCAAAAATTGCTCAAAATTGCTCAAATATTGGTGCCAAACTGACCACATCCAAACAGTCATCTGGGAAATTGTTAAAAGCAAAAGTTCTAGATTCTTCACCTGGGGCTTCTAAGTTATTTGGACTTAGTTGGGTTGTGGCACAGGACCCCAGATCTTTAACATGCTCCTGGGTGATTGTGATGACCAGCCATCTTTAGAAATCACCAAATCATGTTATTTCTAAAAGTCCATTCCAGCTCTTAAATGCTATAATTCCAAATACTTAGAAAAGATCATGTGTGTGTGTGTCTGTGTGTACATGTACAGTTGTCTGACTCTTTGTGACCCTAGGGACTGTGATCCAACAGGACCTTCTGAACATGAAATTTACCAGGCAAGAATACTGGAGTGGGTTGCCATTTCCTAACCACCTCCCTGCTCCCTGCCCCCTCCCCCACCAAAAAAAAAAATCATACTCTTGACAAAATGATATAATGAAGTATTCAGAGAAGTTAAGATTTAATTTTTACTTATTAATTGTTGGTATGTAAATATCCTTAAAAGCATGTCCTGAAAGAGAGTTTGGAAGAATTAAGAAATCAAATACTAGATATTTTTTTCTGCTGTCTAGTCATTCCACTAGATTATTTAAGAACATAGGTGTTTCTTAGATTTCATGGAAGTCCTGGGGTGAAATACACTCCTTTGCAATCCTGCAGAAAGCACCGGTCTTTCTTAGTTTGATATTGGGGTTTTCCAAAAGGACCAAAGGATCTTTTGTACAAATAGCCAACTGTATTGGCTATCATTGCTGCTCATTTTAAAAACATTAGAAATAAAACTGTTATGATTAAAAGTTTCACAGAGCACAGATTTCTTTAGTCAGCATGAAAATAAGCCAGCAACCCTCAGCAATTATTTCTACAATATTTCTTATCTACTTCTGTATTCTGGTTCCGCTGTATGCAATCAAACATGTGGCAACCCAGGACCTTGGACAGTAATTCGTTTCCTCAGAGCAAGGACAGCTGAACTGAAAAGGGTGGGATAAAAGCAGAGTTTCTATGGGTGAGACTGTAGACCTATTTTCAGTAGGTCAGTCCTGAAAGTACTAAGAGACTTAAAAATCATAGCACACAAAGAGTTGAAACAATTCTTAAATGGTATAAAGAAATCCCCTGTAACAAATGAGAAAACAGAGATCCAGAGAAGAAATGTGACCTGGCCTCAGTCTTTCTAAGTAATAGACATGAGTCTAGAATCTGAATCTCCAGTCTTAGGTGTGTTGAAGAAGAACCTAAGATACCATTAAGATACCACTTTGAGTAAAAGAGCCCCTTATGAATGGAGATGGGAAGCCATGGTGGGAGATACAATTAACACTTTATATACTCTGTGTTGACAACCAGAACTGGAGAGTGATTTGCTCTGCATGTAGAAGGTAGGTAAATGGGATGACAGGGGGGGGGCAATCAATAACAGTGGCAATTTAAGAGCTAGTTAAAGAAAAGAACTGGATTAAATTCAGGTTATTGAGATGGAAATTTAATCTGGGCTTTCTGGAGTTACAAGATCTCTGGATTTATATCATAAATAGAGCATAAGAAATAGAAAGAGAACCAGAAACTTAGACTACAAAGAATAATATTCTTCAAAGAAAAAGAATTAGATGCATACAGCACCCCTGTGGATTCCTTGGGAGTGGAGTGGAAGAGATAACACTGAGAGAGAAATCATTGGATTTCCCTGTACCACCACAATATTATCATATTATTCACACTAAAATAATTTAAGGTACTACAGCAATTTTAAAATTAAAAATTAGGTTAATGTTAGAAGGGTCTTCAAATAAATTAGTGTCTAGGAGGGAATATAAGGAAGGAACATTTCAGAAGGAAGTTAGGATTTTGATTCACCAGTTAAATTGGAAAACAACCAGGTGTTATAAAATAAGACTTTGTATAAATGCTGTAAACCTAAAACTTTACCAGCTGTCATTCAATCTTTTGGATAGGAATCTGGACTTATCATTAAACTGGGTAAGTGGCTAGGTCAATTTTGGAATATGTTTGGTGGAATATTATGTGGATATTAAAGTGATATGTATGAAAATTTTAGAAATGTATTTTTTAAATTTAGGGCCTAGGATAAGTGAAACATATATCACAAGGTTATTGTGAGGATTAAAATAAATAATTAACATGAAAAGAAATTTAAACAATAAAGTGGCATTAAAATATATAGTATCATAATTATATTATACTATGGAAAAAATATTCTTGCATTTGGATAAAATTTATAAAAGACCATAGAGTATATCCAGCTGTTGTAAGAAGACTTATGGTACTACTTTGGGGTCAACATAGAAGCAGTGAAATGGGATGTTTTTCTACCAACACCACATTTATCATTAGTTCAGAATTGTTTAGGGGAGCATGGCTCTCAAAACAGTTCTGACTTGCCTGCTTTGGGCCCAAATCCCTTCATCATAAGAAAGAAGCCCAAGGACTGGGAATCCCAGTGCTTGTAGTGAGCAGCCTCAGTCATGTAGAGGTAAAACAGCAAGGGGACCTCTGGCTATAGTATCATCAGCTACAGGCCTTTTCACATTGGACAGGAGATATCTTCCAAATCGGTCACTGTGCTTCTGCTTTCTGTGTGAATTAACTCACAGACCTTATAGCTACTTATCACTTCACACCTTTTCTGGGCTGCAAATTTTTAATCTATATTTCACATTCTATCTTTCCCCCAAATCCTGGTTCTACATTCCTGGATGTTGATAGCATAAATCCATTTTGATAGCACCATCAACAAATATCTGTTGCCAACATCCATTGCATCATTAAAAAAGCAAGAGTGTTCCAGAAAAACATCTATTTCTGCTTTATTGACTACACCAAAGTTTCTGGCTGTGTGGATCACAACAAACTGTGGAAAATTCTTAAAGAGGTGGGCATACCAGACCACCTGACCTGCCTCTTGAGGAATCTTTATGCAGGTCAGGAAGCAACAATCAGAACTGGACATGGAACAACAGACTGCTTCCAAATTGACAACGGAGTACATCAAGGCTGTGTACTGTCACCCTGCTTATTTAACTTATATGCAGAATATATCATGTGAAATGCTGGGCTGGATGAAGCACAAACTGGAATCAAGATTGCCGGGAGAAATATCAATAACCTCAGATAAGCAGATGACACCAACCTTATGGCAGAAAGCGAAGAAGAACTAAAGAGCCTCTTGATGAAAGTGAAAGAGGAGAGTGAAAAAGTTGGCTTAGAACTCAACATTCAGAAAACTAAGATCATGGCATCCAGTCTCATCACTTCACGACAGATGAGGAAACAATGGAAACAGTGGCGGGCTTTATTTTTCTATGGGGCTCCAAAATCACTGCAGATGGTGACTGCAGCCATGAAATTCAAAGACGCTTGCTCTTTGGAAGAAAAGTTATAGCCAACCTAGACAGCTTATTAAAAAGCAGAGACATTACTGTGCCAACAAAGGTACGTCTAGTCAAAGCTATGTTTTTTCCAGTAGTCATGTATGGATGTGAGAGTTAAACTGTAAAGAAGGCTGATTGCTGAGGAACTGATGCTTTTGAACTGTGCTGTTGGAGAAGACTCTTGAGGGTCTCTTGGACTGAAAGGAGATCCAACCAGTTCATCCTAAAGGAAATCAGTCCTGAATATCCTTTGGAAGGATTGATGCTGAAGCTGGAGCTCCAATACTTTGGCCGCCTGATGTGAAGAACTGACTCCTTGGAAAAGACCCTGATGCTGGGAAAGATTGAAGGTGGGAGGAGAAGGGGACTACAGAGGATGAGATGGTTGGATGGCATCACTGACTTGATGGACATGAGTTTGAGTAAACTCCAGGAGTTAGTGATAGGGAAGCCTAGTGTGCTGCAGTCAATGGGGTCACAAAGAGTCAGACATGACTGAGTGACTGAACTGATCAAAAAATATTCATAAATATGTATTAAGCCCTAATATGGTATCAGGCATTGCTTAGGTTGTGGGGATATGCCAGTGGGGGATGCTCGGTTATGTCCAGCTCTTTGTGATCCCTTAGACTATACAGTCCATGGAATTCTCCAGGCAAGAATACTGGCATGGGTTCCCTTCTCCAGCGAATCTTCCCAACCCAGGGGTCAAACACAGGTCTTTCACATTGCAGGCAGATTCTTTACCAGCTGAGCCACCAGGGAAACCCAAAGTAAATTTTTCTTCACAGATTTTAAAGCATGAAGGTGAATAGAGGTATGTAGGCAAATAAACAGGTGATTTTAGAGTATGCAAAGTCCTAGGATGTGGGCAGTCCAGAGTGCTCTGGGTGATGCTGGAGGGGCATAAGCCTGAATGTGAGGAGTCAGGACTATTCCTTGGGAGAAGTAAGGCCTGAAATGAGACCCTAAGGATGAGTTGGAGTTAATGAACTTTATCAAAGCTGTTTTCCCAAGAATCAGCTCAAGGCCTAGAGCAGAGTAAATTCTTGATTAATGTATGCCAAATGTGTGAATGAGGGAAAAAGCACTTCAGGAGGAGAAAAAAATATATAGAAGACTCAATGTTTTGAGAGTAATCATTTTGCAGGGCTTTCCAGGTGGCTTAGCAGGGAAGAATCTGTCTGCTAATACAAGAGACACACAGGAGATGTGAATTTGATCCTGTCAGGAAGAGGACTGTCAGGAAGATCTCCTGGAGGAGGAAATGATAATTTACTTCAGTATTCTTTCCTGGAAATTTCCATGGACAGAAGAGCCTTGTGGGCTACAATCCACTGGGTTTGCAAAGAGTTGGATATTACTGAGCAACACAATACACAGGAACACAAATAGTAGCAATACTGTATGGGTGGGAAAGCGGTGAATCTCCCTCTGAGATAAAGGCAACCCATGATAAAGAAAGCTGCTCTATTCTAAAAAAATAGAAATGTGACTTTTAAAAGTTCATTTATTTCCTGTGCATTGTGCACTTCCTTCTAGCTCTAATAACACTGAGCACAGTTAAACGGTGAAAAAGAAGTATTCTGCAGGGGTTGTGAGCTCCAAGGTTGAAGCTTGAGAGATGAATAGCAGTCCAAAAGAGGAGCAACGGTAATAATTATGTAAAAGGAGTTGGAATAATATATTGGTGAGGGAATAGCTTGTTCAAGGATGAAAGCTCAGAGATTTGGCAACTTTAGGTGGTAAGACATGTGATTCAGTAGTGTGGAAGAAAAGTCAAGAGCAAAAAGACAGAAAGGCCCTGCTCATAAGTCTTACATGGCATATTAAAATATTTGCACTTTACTTGAGGATGATGATAAGTCAAACATTTTATATGGATCTATATGATCAGATAGAAAGAAAGGGTGAGATGTTGAGAAAATCTGACTGGCTGGCCCCCTGACAAGGTTTCTCAAGGTAAATATGTGTGTTTCTATATTCCAAGGCCCAATCTTTGACTTCACTGTTTCAGAAACTGACTTTCATCAACATAAGAACTATGGATTATTTTTTGGATAGTAGATAGTCTTTCACTAACAGAACTTCCAAGAAACTTTCTCTATCAATTATGTAAATTTTCCATTGATCAGAATAGTCATGTATTCTACATGGACTCTCTCCTCCCTTTTCTGTATCCACCTCTAAACCTCAGAAAGTTACTTAAGTTAGAATCAAAGATACAAGTATTGATGTATTGAGGGATATTTTACCCCAGCCTGTGGCTCTCAACCCTGACTGTATATTAGAATTACTCAGGGAACTTTTAAAAAATTACTGATGTCCTCTTTAGGTCAATTAAATCAGAATCTCTAAGAGTTAACCCCAATTTACTTTTGTAGACACCTCACATGATTCTGATGTGCAGATACTGAAGCCTCATATAACCTGATGAAATAGTTTCTCTAATTAGTAGATGCTCAGATCATTCTAAATTCAGTGCTTTCTCACTGCACAAGATAGGATACATATTTTCAGCTGACCCAAGGTTTCCTAACATCTGTTGCAAACCACCTTTATTCCATTGACATATACTATCTTTTATTCACTTTAAAATCTTTCAAACATCCAGGAAAAATAGAATAATGAATAACTGAACTCAAACTCAAATTTTTCCAGATCTAATCATTTTATAAATTTAGTTCAGATGTTTTATAAAATTACGGATATGAATTTAAGTCCCCTATACACCCTTGTCTAATCCAATTCTCCTACTTGTCTGCTTAGAGATAACAGTGATTCTTAAAGTGGTATTCATCATTTCTATGCATATCCTTTTACTAAAAATGGATGCATTGTTTATTTATTTATTTAGGCAAAGTAACAAACTGTATTGGGAAAGCATGCCTGGGAGGAGGGCAGTAGGGCAGGAAACCCAAGAGATCTGCTCTGCCACATGGCTCTCAGTCCTGGGTTTTATGGTAATGGGATTAGTTTCCAAGTTGTCTTTGGCCAGTCATCTGGCTCAGAGTACTTCCTGGTGGCACACACATTATTCAACCAAGATGAATGCCAACAAGTAGGATTCTGGGAGGTGGGTGGACATGTGAGGTCTCCTTTTGACCTTTCCCATTCTCTTCTGTTTAGTGCTGGCTTATAAGTTCTGTGTTTCTTAACAGGATCTCCTGTCATAAAACAGTTCACACAGATGGTTACTATGGTGCCTGACCAGGGTGGGTGGTTCCAGTCAGCGTGCTTCCTCTAACAACTCCACTCTGAGAGACTTCATACTCAAGATACGGGGAACTGGGGTGGAGGTCTCTTCCTTCTGTAACTACTTCCTGCTAGGCATGGACATAGTACTGCTTAGCAGAGAAGTCTCTATCTCATCTAAGTCAAAGCATTGCACATCTGAAACTAACTTCCACCCTTGTAGGTATAACAAGTTACCTGAAACTGTTGGACTGTGTCAGAGATGAAACAGACAGAGGTCAAACAAGAGGCTAAACAGGATGGCCATCACTGGGCCCAGAAAAGGAAGGCAAAATTTGGGGTGAGGGCTTCAGGGTGTGTGATTTGTTGCTGGTGAGGAGAATGCTCCAGGAATATTGTGCTCAGCCTGAAATTATCATCTTCTACCTGGGTGGGGCCCCAGTTCTGCAGAAGAACTCCAAGAAATTGCTATGCATATTCCTTGAGTAGGAACCAGGACCCTGCCAAAAATGGATGCATTTGTTATTGGATGCAAATCAGTACCATTTTGTGTACTTGTATCTTTTACATAAACAGTATCATCCTTCATGTAGTCTGCAATTTTCAATCGTTGATCAAGAGTATGTTCTGGATAATTTATATCAATACATACAACTTTAATTCAACCCTTTTCACTGATGTATGAATGATATGAGTTTATATAAATGCAGTTTTCATGCTAGAGTTTATTTTGGGTATATATCTAGAAGTGGAAATTGAGTCAACATAACATATATATATATATATATATATATGTACAAAATTTTCCTTGGTGTGACTAAATTATTCTCAAAACAATTTCTAATTTAGTTACCTACCAGAGGAGTGTAAAAGTTCCCTTTGTGTTACATTCTTATCAATGCTTGTCATTGTTGCAAATACAAAATTAAAATTTAGCCAGTCCAGTAGGTGTACAATAATATTGGTTTAAATCTGTAATCCCTTTATTACTAATGAAATTCAGCATATTTTGATATATACTGGCTATGCAGTTTTCCTTGACCAGCAAACAAGAGTCAAATTGTTTTATCCAGCATAGAAAAACTTAATGATGTTCTTTAGGAGAAAATATTTCATGAAGTGTAGAACGAAATACCCATTTGATCATGAGTTATTGCAAATAACAGAGAATTATAGGAGAAATATATAAATAGTATGTTGTCATATAAAAGCAGAAAGCAGAAAAATATCTAATGGACGCTTAATGAAAGAAAAGGATTGGGAAAATATTGATACAATGGAAATTATTTAAAGGAAGAATTGCCTATCTCTATGGCAAAGAAGACTGAGCTTTCCTTGTTTTTTGTGAACCACACATTTTGTCTACCAGAAAATTCGGTCTTGTCATGCGATCTTGTCATGCATCAGGTAAGTGATGTGCACTATCACTTTGCACAAGATGCAGTGCTTCCTAGAAAGGAGTGGAGGTTTCAGTGATATGGAAATCTCTGGGGAGCTGAAATCTTTTGGGATCATTTTTGTTAGTCACAGGTATTTGAAGGTACCCTTTGAGAACAGTAGAATGAGATTTTTACCTATTTTGCCCAGCAATTAGAATAATACCTTGCTGCTGTTCAGTTGTTAAGTCATGTCCAACTGCGACCCCATGTCAAACTCATGTTCATTGAGTTGGTGATGCTATCTAAGCATTGTATCCTCTGCCGTTCCCTTCCCCTTTTGCCTTCAACCTTTCCCAAAACATCGGAGTCTTTTTTAAATGAGTTGGCTGTTCGCATCGGTTGGCCAAAGCACTGCAGCTTCATCTTCAACATCAGTCCTTCCAATGAGCATTCATCATTGGTTTCCTTTGGGATTGACTGGTTTGTCTACTTGCAGTTCCACAGACTCTCAAGAGTCTTCTGCAGTACCACTAATGCCTATCCCACACCATTTATTCTATAAGCACTTTTGGATAAATGGATGAATGACAAAATAAATGAACATATTGATGCAAACTCGTAGAGATATCTTTGCCCTTGCTTGTGATTTCTTTTCAAAAATAAATTCTATCTCCATGTCAGAACCCACAGGAGCATAGCTCTTAAATAGCAGCAAAAGGGGGCAGTATATGATGGTGGGGTTGACCAGTTCTCTTGGAGATTCAGAATTGTAAATGTTTAAACTTATAAGGACTTATAGCTCCTTCAGTTCTCAGAAAAGCAAAGGTAAGTACAAGATAAACTGAATTACACTTACTATGAAGGTCAAGGCAGATTATAGGCAGATTTTTCTCAAAATAGAAGTCTCTTTAGGAAGTCTTACTATAGAGGAGCAGTGGTCACTATGCTTTCAAAAAAACTGACAGCCTAGATATTGATTGGCAGGTATTTATTCTCCACCACTATCCACACCTCCTGGAAGGTAAATGCTACAGACAGCATTGTATCCATTCATTTTATAACAATAGTACAACATTAAGCTCCTTGATAACTACTCAAAATTCTTGAAGACTTTCCCTTTTGTATTATGTTAATACTGGAGAAGTTGCTCATAAAGTAATAAATACGGAGTCACTAAATACAGACACAGAGGAAAAGAACTGAAAGTAAGCCAGCCATGAAAAAATTTATGGAAAGAAGAAACCACGCGAGGTATTATTACATGTTGAAACTAGGGAACCAACTTCTGACTCAGTGGAAGAAGTTGTCTTTATTTGTCTAAACAAACTTCAGTGAAGTGGGAGAATCATGACAAAATGTACTCACAATCAAATGAATTTTTAACAGTTGAAGAAATTAAAGTTACAGGTTAAAGGTTAATGTTAAAAGTCCAAGGAAAAAGTGATGCAATGCAGGAACAATTCTGAACAGATGCAGTAAAAGGGAGAAACAAGCAAACAAGTAACCAGCATCACCACTTATGGAGGCTTAAAACAGTTCCAGTATACGATTATGCAGTTTGCTCTACCCAAAACTAATGTAGAGGCTGAAGCCACATTCCCCAGCATCGGGCTCTTTTTGCTTATAAGAAGGCCTGTTCTGGAGGTTATTGTGCTCAGTCGTGGTTGATTCTTTGCAACCCCATAGACTGAAGTCCACCAGGTCCCTCTGTTCTCAGAATTTTTCAGGCTAGAATACTGCAGTGGATTGCTAGGGGAAACAGTGGAAACAGTGTCAGACTTTGTTTTTTTCTGGGCTCCAAAATCACTGCAGATGGTGATTGCAGCCATGAAATTAAAAGACGCTTACTCCTTGGAAGGACAGTTAGACCAACCTAGATAGCATATTGAAAAGCAGAGACATTACTTTGCCAACAAAGGTCTGTCTAGTCAAGGCTATGGTTTTTCCAGTGGTCATGTATGGATGTGAGAGTTGGACTGTGAAGAGAACTGAGTGCTGAAGAATTGATGCTTTTGAACTGTGGTGTTGGAGAAGACTCTTGAGAGTCCCTTGGACTGCAAGGAGATCCAACCAGTCCATTCTAAAGGAGATCAGCCCTGGGTGTTCTTTGGAAGGACTGATGCTAAAGCTGAAACTCTAGTACTTTGGCCACCTCTTGTGAAGAGTTGACTCATTGGAAAAGACTCTGATGCTGGGAGGGATTGGGGGAAGGAGGAAAAGGGGATGACCGAGGATGAGATGGCTGGATGGCATCACCGACTCAATGGACATGAGTTTGAGTGAATTCCGGGAGATAATGATGGACAGGGAAGCCTGGCATGCTGTAATTCATGGGGTTGCAAAGAATCAGACACGACTGAGGAACTGAACTGAACTGAACTCCAGTTTTGGAAGCTATTGCAAAGTGGTAAAGAGTATGTCAACACATTTTCATGACTACTATTAAACTTTCAAAATCACCCACCAAGGAAGTAGCAAAAGGTTCCAAGAGGAAAAAAATGCATGTCTAATCACTTTGCACAAGCTCACATTTTGTTACTTATTCTAATTCTCAAAGTGTTTCAGAGACATAAAATTTTAGATGTATGATTTACAATAGACCAGGGAATTATAGCCTATGACTTATAGTGGCTGAAACCAGGCAAGTTGTTGAAAGATGATATGGGGTGGGAGGTGGGAGAGGGCTTTGGGATTGGGAGCTCATGTACACCTGTGGCTGATTCATGTCAATATGGCAAAACCAATACAGTACTGTAATGTAGTATAAAGTAAAAATAAAATTAAAAAAAAAAGAAAAAGAAAGATAAATGGTTGCTAAGAGGAGGAGGAAATATATTTAGATTCATGGTTGGTTCTTTAATTATTTTCATGCATTATTTAACTTTGTTTTATGAGCTGTCTTCTAAAACTTCTGAAGCAAGATTTCATTTTCTTTTATTTGCTCTATATTGCAATGGAACTTGAAATGGCTACCAACTACCGGTTAAACCTATATGTTAGCTGTCAAGAATTTATTTATTTTATGTGAGATTTAGAGTTTGGAGGGTGACAGATTAAGTTTCCTGTCTGCTGTCACGTCTGATTTTATGGCTCTTTGTTCCATAATAACTAGAATCAAAAGTGTGTGTTTTAGTGTATTGACTCTATTGTCTTGTGATTACAGTTATAGATAGACCATTTATAAACTTTGACCTTTTCATCTACTTGCCGCATTTGCAGATGTTAGCTATCTAATTCTACCATATATATATATATATGTGTGTGTATATATATATATACATATATGTATATGTATATACATATATACATGTCATGAGCTAATTAAAAAGAAAGATAACCCATAGAGTGGAAGAAAATATTTGCAAAAGAAGCAACTGACAAGAGGTTAAATTCCAAAATACAAACAGCTCAAATCAAACAAACAAGCAAGCCAATCAAACAATGGGCAGAAGATATAAATAGACACACATGTATGTATATACATGTATATACATACATATATATATATATATATAACCATATATATATATAATAATATATATCAGAGAAGGTGATGGCACCCACTCCAGTACTCTTGCCTGGAAAATCCCATGGACAGAGGAGCCTGGTGGGCTGCAGTCCATGGGGTTGCTAAAAGTCGGATACGACTGAGCGACTTCACTTTCACTTTTCACTTTCATGCATTGGAGAAGGAAACGGCAACCCACTCCAGTGTTCTTGCCTGGAGAATCCCAGGGATGGCGGAGCCTGGTGGGCTGCTGTCTATGGGGTCGCACAGAGTCAGACATGATTGAAGCGACTTAGGAAGCAAACAATTATATATATATATATATATATATATAATAGCATAATCTACCATATACATATAATAGAATAATCTCAAATTGTTTTGTATTATCTAATGATCTAAGAATTTTAAAAAGAGACTTTTCATAATCTCTAGGTCCATCTAGATTGCTGCAAATGACATTATTTCCTTCTTTATAAGGGCTGAACAATATTCCACTGTATATATGTACCACATCTTTACCTATTCCTCTGTAGATGGACATTTAGGTTGCTTCCATGTCTTGGTTATTATAAATAGTACTGCAATAAGCATTGGGATGCATGTATATTTTCAAATTATGTTTTTCTTTACCTCTGGATATATGCCCAGGAGTGGGATTGCTGGATCTTATTGTAGTTCAAGTTTTAGCTTTTTTTTTTTTTTTAAAGGAACTTTCATACTGTTCTTCATAAGGGTTGTACCAATTTGCATTCCCACCAACAGTATAGAAGGGATTCCTTTTCTGCACACTCTCACAGCATTTATTGTTGGTAGACATTTTGATGATGGTCATTCTAACTGGTGTGTGGTAATACCTCACTGTAGTTTTGATTTGCATTTCTATAGTAGTGGATGTTGAACATCTTTTCATGTGCTTTTGGCCATCTGTATGTCTTCTTTTGGAAAATGTCTATTTATATCTTCTGCCCATTTTTTGATTGGCTTGCTTGTTTGTTTGATTTGAGCTGTGTGAGCTGTTTGTATTTTGGAATTTAACCTCTTGTCAGTTGCTTCTTTTGCAAATACTTTCTTCCACTTTATTGGTTATCTTTCTTTTTAATTAGCTCATGACAAGAATAATAATATGCATTAGAAGTTGATATACTTGTTAAAGCAATTTTAAAAGCTCCAAATCAGTATGCTCACTTGAGTTCATAGGATTTGAAAAGTAAAGATTAATTATGTCCTATTTATTTTTTGTTTGTAGTTTCATTACTCTGGGAGGTACACCCAAAAAGATATTTCTGCAATTTATGCCAAAAAGTATTCTGCCTATGTTTTCCTCTATGGGTTTTATAGTATCCAGTCTTACATTTAGGTCTTTAATTCATTTTGCATTTATTTATTTATTTTTGGTATGGTGCTATAGAATGTTCTAGTTTCATTCTTTTACATGTAGTTGTCTAGTTTTCCTAGCACTATTTATTGAAGAGACTGTCTTTCTTTCATTGTATATTCTTGCCTCCTTTGTAGTAGATTAATTGAATACAGGTGTGTGGGTTTATTTCTGGACTTTCTATCTTGCTCTATTGGTCTATATTTCTGTTTTTATGCCAGTACCATACTATCACTTCATGGCAAATAGATGGGGAAACAATGGAAATAGTGACAAACTTTATTTTCTTGGGCTCCAAAGTCACTGCAGATGGTGATTTACAGCCATGAAATTAAAAGACGCTTGCTCTTTGAAAGAAAAGCTATGACCAACCTAGACTGCATATTGAAAACAAGGGACATTCCTTTGCCAACACAGGTCTATCTAGTCAAAGCTTTGGTTTTTCCAGTAGTCATGTATGGATGTAAGAGTTGGACTAGATAGAAAGCTGAGTGTCAAAGAACTGAAGCTTTTGAACTGTGGTGTTGGAGAAGACACTCGAGAGTCCCTTGGACTGCAAGGAGATCCAACCAGTCCATCCTAAAGGAGATCAGACCTGAACATTAATTGGAAGGACTGATGCTGAAGCTGAAACTCCAATACTTTGGCCACCTGATGAGAAGAACTAATTCATTGGCAAAGACCCTGATTCTGGGAAAGATTGAAGGCAGGAAGAGAAGGGGACAACAGAAGACGAGATTGGATGGCTTCACTGACTTGCTGGACATGAGTTTGAGCAAGCTCTGGGAGTTGGTGATGGACAGAGAAGCTTGGTGTGCTGCAGTCCATGGGGTCACAGAGTCGGACATGACAGCAACTGAATTGAACTGAACCATATTGTTTTCATTACTCTAGCTTTGCCATTTGCAACATAAATGGACCTAGGGACTACCACACTAGTGAAGTGTAGTTAGACAGACAAATATATGATAACACATATATGGAACCTAAAGTGAAAGTAAAAGTGAAGTTGCTCAGTCGTGTCTGACTCTTTGTGACCCCATGGGTTGTAGCCCAACAGTCTCCTCCATCCATGGAATTTTCTAGGCAAGAATACTGGAGTGGGTTGCCATTTCCTTCTCCAGGAGATCTTCCCAACCCAGGGATAGAACCCGGGTCTCCCGCACTGTGGGCAGAGGCTTTACCGTCTGAGCCACCAGGGAATCTCAGAAGTATAAAACATTATGCAAATGAACTTATTTACAAGACAGAAGCAGACTCACAGACTTCAAAAACAAACTTATAGTTACCAAGTGGAAAACGTGGGGGAAGGGATAAATTATGAGTTTTGGATGAACATATATATAAAATAAGTAATCAACAAGGATGTGTGGTATAACACAAGGAAATTTCCTTAATAACCTGTAATAATCTATATGGGCAAAAAATCTGAAAAAGAATGGATATATTTATATGTTTAACTGAATCACTTTGCTGTATGGCTGAACACAATGTTTTAAATCAACTATATATTAAATATAAAATAAAATTATATTTAAAAGGACATCTTTCAAATTGTTTGTAAAATTAAAGTTTTACTATATTTATATCTGCTGTTTATTGCTTCTGATTTATAAATATTGCTTTTTATGTTAATTTTCAAATCCTATGAACTCAAGTGAGCATACTGATTTGGAGCTTTTACAGAGGTCTTAAAATTGCTTTAACAAGTGTATCAACTTCTAATGTATATCATTATTCTTGTCATAAGCTAATTAAATTTTTCACTGGGTTGATAACACTACTTACATTAATTACTAATTTTACAGATTATAAATTTTGATGGAAATTCAAATATGTTGATGTATGGCAAAACCAATACAATATTGTAAAGTAAAAAAATAATAATAAATAAATGATAAATGGTTAAAAAATATTTCACTTGATTAATCTTTGTCTTATTTCCAGTGCTGAGAATATTTCTTTCTAATTCCTCTAAATACACAAACTAAACTCTGACTTATAAAATTTTTCTTCCTGTTAGAATACCAAATATACTGGACTTACAAAACTGCCTTTTTAAAGTTATATTTTTGTTCTTTGTAAGTTTGTATATATATTTCAATTAAATACTGATAAAGTGTAAAATTTGGCTTTATGTTTTCTCAATCTTCAAATCTTCAGAGAAAAGCTTAAATTTATACTGGATTAATGAGTGAATTAGGGAAAGTGATTTTAAAAAATATAATTATGTTGTAAGTTTTTGGAATTTAAATTAATGTTATCAGTAAACTAGTTTCTTAAAATTATTTTTTTAATTATTATTTTTTAAATTTACTTATTTTAATTGGAGGTTAATTACTTTATAATATTGTATTGGTTTTGCTATACATCAACATGAATCTGCCACAGGTATACACGTGTTCCCCATCTTGAACCCCACTTCCTCCTCCCTCCCGGTACCATCCCTCTGGGTCGACTCAGTGCACCTTCCCCAAGCATCCAGTATCATGCATCGAACCTGGACTGGCGATTCGTTTCATATATGATATTATACATGTTTCAATGCCATTCTCCCAAATCATCCCACCCTTGCCCTCTCCCACAGAGTCCAAAAGACTGTTCTATACATCTGTGTCTCTTTTGCTGTCTCGCATACAGGGTTATCGTTACTATCCTTCTGAATTCCATATATATGCATTAGTATACTGTATTGGTGTTTTTCTTTCTCGCTTACTTCAACAAGGAATATCAACTAAAGATTTCTTCACATGTCAGACAGAAATGGGAGATGATGAGTCACGACAGCCCTGTGTCTTCTTGAAAATCAAGATCTTTGTTTAAACGAAAATTTGGGCAAAGCCCAAGTAAGAGAAACAAAGGAACCATTAAGAAGTGTGGAGAAGTCTAGAAGGAGTGTGAAAGGACACTCTCCCCACTATTTACTGCCACCTCACTGCTCTTCTTAATCAGGCCACCTCAGGAGGCAAGACAGGATGCCTCAAATGACAGCGATCAGTCTCCTTTCCCAGGGGGCTTCAGGAGAAACACTCAGAGGTTCTGCACTTCTGAAAATTGTAATTGGCCAAGTCTTTGCTTCAGTAATCCATAAATATAGGATCTGAAAGAACAAAGTATGATATGCAAACCCATGAGTTCTGGAGAAAGTTAGATCCAAATAGTAGCAAAGTCTCTTCTGCTTGACTGCAAAGGAATGAAAACAGAAATGGTGATATAATGAATGTCTAAGACTTAGGCAGCCTACAAAACCCCTGTAAATGTCCCTATCGCTTAGCCTCTTTACCACCCTCCACTACTGTCACCCTTGGCATCACCACCTAGCCTCAAGATTCTGAAATGTAAATTGATGTTTGGCCACTTTTTATGGGCAGTTACTCATTGATTAACATGTGATAGAAGTATTCTCAGGCAACTTACTATATGCGGTGTTTGTTTTAAACTGGCCACTCTGAAATAATCAAGCAGTTTGGGGAGGGGGAAGGAATTGTCCTAGCCAGAATGTAAACACTGATTCTACTTAATCTGAAACTACATTAATTCTGCTTTTCAAAAGGGAAGGAACATTTTTTCTTATGTGACTCCTGAATGAACTTCTTTTACCATTGAGGGCACAGCATTCCACACCCCTAAGCAAGTGTGAAACTCCCCAGTAGAGCAGTTCCTCTTCTGCTTTTATATGGATTGACCATATCTTTTTTCCCCCAAGAAATCCCTAGGGATTAATGCTTTTTTACACACATTACTTTTTGTTGTGTTCAAGAGACCCACATTCCAAGTGATGTTAATCTAATTAATTAGATGGTAAAAATATTGCAGCTGTTTTAAAACTCCATATTAGGATAATGACAGATTTTTTTAAACACCATTTAAGCTGGGAAAAATTAAATTTCATAGAGAATGATTTACTTGTTTTGCTTTCTACCTTGCCTATACACCCATTATATGTATGTGTTCTTGGCAATATTCCAGGAGGTTCTCATCCCAGATCCTGTCACTACTGAAAATCACAATATGAAGATGTGGTAGCTCTACTCTTATAATGGCAGTTATTTCATACTGGAGCCAGAAGTCTATGGTAACCTAAGTGTAAATATAATTTTGTTGTAGGAAACAGAGATACTTTATGATGACTTGATATCAATCTCCTTTATAATTCACCAGAAGTTTGGAAGTTTCTAAACCGATCATAAGTAAAGTAAATAAGTAAAGTCACTCAGTCTAGTGCTACTCTTTGCGAGCCCATGGACTGTAGCCTACCAGGCTCCTCTGTTCATGGGATTTTCCAGGCAAGAGTACTGGAGAGAGTTGCCATTTCCTTCTCCAGGGGATCTTCCTGACCCAGGGATTGAACCTTGGTCTCCAGCATTGCAGACAGACGCTTTACCATCTGAGCCACCAGGGAAGCCCAATAATCTGCTTCCCTGGTGGCTCAGATGGTCAAGAATCCGCTTTATCTTTGGGTAAATCACAGACTGGGAAGCATTTCTCAAGGGACTTCTGGGCTAGTTCATTCAACAAACTTAGCATGCATTCTTGATTTATTTGCAGTAACGACCCCTTGTGCATTTTCATTATTCACCATTACTTTTATTTTTATCCTTTTCTCTAACCTTGATCACTCTTATTAGTCATCTGTCCAATTAGATTTTTTAAAGAACCCAACTTGGCTTTTATTTGTTTTCTACTTGACTGATTTTTAGTCTTATTTTTAGTATTGCCTTCTTTTTATTTTTATTTTTGGATTTCTTTTTCTAACTTGAGGAAAAATATGCTCTTCAGACTTTTTCTTTGCAACATATCCATGCGTGACTTTGAATTTCATTCTGAAACCTGCATTAGTTGAATTTCACAGATTTTACTGTGATTGTTTTCCTTAGGGTTCAGTCTGACATATATACTAAAATATATTCATTTCTACTATGATTTTTCCCCCTCTGGTGCACGTGTTACTTAGACATATCTATCTCAGTTTTCAAACACATAGATTTTAAAAATTATTTATCTTTTATTTACTGATTTCTAGTTTAATAGCACTGAAGTCAGAGACTATACATTGCATGATTTCAAGTTTTGAAATTTTTTGAGACATGCTTTATTATCTATGATTAATGTTTGCAAATTAGCTCTGTGTGCTTGGAGGGAAAAAAAAGGTGTATTTTGCATTTGCTGGACTTCCCTGATGGCTCAATCAGTAAAGAATCTGCCTGCAGCTCTGGAGACCTGGGTTCGATGCCTGGGGGAAGAAAGATCCCCTGGAGGAGGGCATGGCAACCCACTTCTGTATGCTTATCTGGAAAATCCCCATGGACAGAGAAGCCTGGCAGGCTACAATCCATGGGGTTGCAAAGAGCTGGAAATGACTGAATGACTAAGAAAAGAACAGCACAGCACATGTTTTATACACACACACACACATACACACACACACACACACACACATATATATATATATAAAACACATGCTAATTACATTTCACACATTTTCAATATATTTTCAAATTTTCTGTCTGTTCATTCTAACCATTATTGACAGATAAATTAAAATTTAGGGCTTTTCTGGTGGCTCAGACAGTAAAGAATCTGCCTGCAACGAAGGAGATCCAAGTTTGATCTCTGGGTCAGGAAGATTCCTATGGAGAAGGGAATACCCACTCCAGTATTTTTGTCTGGAGAGTTTCGTGGGCACAAGAGCCTGGGGCTGGGGGGTGGAGGGGCGGACATAGTCCATGGGGTTGCAAAGAGATGGATGTGACTGAGTGGCTAATGCTTCCACTTTTCACAAATTAAAATTTGTCTATGAATTTGAATTGTGAATTTGTCTATTTCTTCTTGTAGTTCTGTCCAACTTGCTTTAAATGCTTTGAGGCTATATAACAATATACAAAAGAATACAAAATCTTACATCATTTGAATGAATAGTTCATTTACCATTATTTAGTGACTCTCTTTACCTATAGCAATACTTTATGCCTAAAATTAGATCTTTTAATGGTATTTTCTGGTTACTTCTTTTTTTCTATTATTTCTTTTCAAGTTTCCTATATCCTCAGAGTTTTAAAAAATGAACAGTATGAAAAGGCAAAATGATAGGATACTGAAAGGAAACTCCCCAGGTCAGTAGGTGCCCCATATGCTACTGGAGATCGGTGGAGAAATAACTCCAGAAAGAATGAAGGGATGGAGCCAAAGCAAAAGCAATACCCAGTTGTACATGTGACTGGTGATAGAAGCAAGGCCCAATGCTGTAAAGAGCAATATTGGATAGGAACTTGGAATGTTAGGTTCATGAATCAAGGCAAATTGGAAGTGGTCAAACAGGAGATGACAAGGGTGAACATCGACATTCTAGGAATCAGCGAACTAAAATGGACTGGAATGGGTGAATTTAACTCAGATGACCATTATATCTACTACTGTGGGCAGGAATCCCTCAGAAGAAATGGAATAGCCATCATGGTCAACAAAAGAGTTCGAAATGCAGGACTTGTATGTAATCTCGAAAACGACAGAATGATCTCTGTTCATTTCAAGGCAAACCATTCAATAACACAGTAATCGAAGTCTATGCCCCAACCGGTAACACTGAAGAAGCTGAAGATGAATGGTTTTATGAATACCTACAAGACCTTTTAGAACTAACACCCAAAAAAGATGTCCTTTTCATTATAGGCGACTGGAATGCAAAAGTAGGAAGCCAAGGAACACCTGCAGTAACAGGCAAATTGGCCTTGGAATACGGAATGAAGCAGGGCAAAGATTAACAGTTTTGTCAAGAGAACACAATGGTCGTAGCAAACACCCTCTTCCAACAACAAAAGAGAAGACTCTACACATGAAAATCACCAGATGGTCAACACTGAAATCAGAGTGATTATATTCTTTGCAGCCAAAGATGGAGAAGCTCTATACAGTCAACAAAAACAACACTGGGAGCTGACTGTGGCTCAGATCACAAGCTCCTTATTGCCAAATTCAGATTTAAATTGAAGAAAGTAGGGAAAACCACTAGACCATTCAGGTATGACCGAAGTCAAATCACTTATGATTATACACTGGAAGTGAGAAATAGATTTAAAGGACTAGATCTGATAGATAGTGTGCTTGATGAACTATGGGCTGAAGTTTATGACACTGTACAGGAGACAGGGATCAAGACCATCCCCATGGAAAAGAAATGCAAAAAGCAAAATTACTGTCTGGGGAGGTCTTACAAATATCTATGAAAAGAAGAGAAGTGAAAAGAAAAGGAAAGATATAAGCATCTGAATGCAGAGTTCCAAAGAATAGCAAGAAGAGATAAGAAAGCCTTCCTCAGCGATCAATTCAATGAAATAGAGGGAAAAAAACAGAATGGGAAAGACTAGAGATCTCTTCAAGAAAATTAGAGATACCAAGGGAACATTTCATGCAAAGATGGGCTTGATAAAGGACAGAAATGGTATAGACCTAGCAGAAGCAGAAAATATTAGAAGTGACAAGAATACACAGAAGAAATGCACAACAATATCTTCATGACCAAGATAATCACGATGGTATGATCACTCACCTAGAGCCAGACATCCTGAAATGTGAAGTCAAGTGGGCCTTAGAAAGCATCACTATGAACAAAGCTAGTGGAGGTGATGGGATTTTAGTTGAGCTATTTCAAATCCTGAAAGATGATGCTGTGGAATTACTGGACTCAATATGCCAGCAAATTTGGAAAACTCAGCAGTGGCCACAGGACTGGAAAAATTCAGTTTTCATTCCAATCCCAAAGAAAGGCAATGCCAAAGAATGTTCAAACTACTGCACAAGTGCACTCATCTCACACGCTAGTAAAGTAATGCTCAAAATTCTCCAAGCCAGGCTTCAGCAATACATGAACCGTGAACTCCTGATGTTCAAGGTAGTTTTAGAAAAGGCAGAGGAACCAGAGATCAAATTGCCAACGTCTGTTGGATCATTGAAAAAGCAAGAGAGTTCTGGAAAAACATCTATTTCTGCTTTATTGACTATGCCAAAGCCTTTGATTGTGTGGATCACAATAAACTGTGGAGAATACTTCAAGAGATGGGAATGCCAGACCACGTGACCTGCCTCTTCAGAAACCTATATGCAGGTCAGGACGCAACAGTTAGAACTGGACATGAAGCAACAGACTGTTTCCAAATAGGAAAAGGCGTACGTTAAGGCTGTATATTGTCACCTTGCTTATTTAACTTAGATGCAGAGTACATCGTGAGAAATGCTGGGCTGGAAGAAGCACAAGCTGGAATCGAGATTGCTGGTAGAAATATCAATCCCCTCAGATAGGCAATGACACCACCCTTATGGCAGAAAGTGAAAAGGAACTAAAAGCCTCTTGATGAAAGTGAAATAGGAGAGTGAAAAAAATTGGCTTAAAGCTCAGCATTCAGAAAATGAAGATCATGGCATCTGGTCCCATCACTTCATGGGAAACTGGTGGGGAAACAGTGTCAGACATTTTTTTTGGCTCCAAAATCACGGCAGATGGTGACGGCAGCCATGAAATCAAGACACTTACTCCTTGGAAGAAAAGTTATGACCAACATAAACAGCATATTGAAAAGCAGAGACATTACTTTGCCAACAAAAGTCCGCCTTGTCAAGGCTATGGGTTTTCCAGTGGTCATGTATGGATGGAAGAGTTGGACGGTGAAGAAAGCTGAGGGCTGAAGAATTGATGCTGTGGAACTGTGGTTTTGGAGAAGACTCTTGAGAGTCCCTTGGACTGAAAGGAGACACAACCAGTCCATTCTAAAGGAGATCGGCCCTGGGTGTTCTTTGGAAGGAATGATGCTAAAGCTGAAACTCCAGTACTTTGGCCACCTCATGCGAAGAGTTGACTCATTGGAAAAGAATCTGATGCTGGGAGGGATTGGGGGCAGGAGGAGAAGGGGATGACAGAGGATGAGATGGCTGGATGGCATCACCGACTCGATGGACACGAGTCTGAGTGAACTCCAGGAGATGATGATGGACAGGGAGGCCTGGCGTGCTGCGATTCATCGGGTCACAAAGAGTTGGACACGACTGAGCAACTGAACTGAATACTTAGCAATGTCATGTACCATATAGTGAAACCACTTAAAATATACAACTTAATAATTTAATATATTCATAAATGTATGCAACTACCACCACAGTTGACTTTAGAACATTTCTATTACCTCAAGAATAAACCTTGTACTTTTTGCTATCAACCTCCTATCCCCTCATTATCCTCCTCTCTATCAACAAGTAGCCACTAATCTTCTTTCTGATAAGAATAGATACCATACTTGCTCTTAGCGAAAAGACCAAGAAGGGATACCACTATTCTACTTTGTGTCTCTACAGATTTCCCTGTTGTGGATTTTCATATCAAGGGATTATACAGTATGTTAAAGTTTGTGACTACCCTTTTTCACTTAGCATGTTTTCAATGTTTATCCAACTTGTAACATGTATCAGTACTTTATTCCTCTTAAGGAAGAATAATATTCCATCATATGGGTTGTGTACCCATTCATCACTTGACTGACATTTGGATTATTTCCACTTTTTGGCTATTAAGAATAATGCTGCTATAAACATTCATTTACAAGTTTTAGTATGAACACATTTTCATTCTCTAGGATTTTTACCCAGAGGTAAAATTGCTGGGTTTAATAATTTGAGAAATTTCCAAACTATTTTCCAAACAACTTGCACAATTTTATATTCTCACCAGTAGTAAAAGAGGATACTGATTTTTCATATGCTTAACAACACTTTTCAATGTCTGATTTTATTTTTAATTTTAGTCATCTTGTGGGCCTTGATTTCTGTTTTTATTGGCTCAAGAGACTTTTAGAGACTTTTAAGATCAAGGCTCAAATTCTCCCACACCCCCTAAAAGACCTAACTGACTTGCCTCTTTCTCTTTATTTTGCTCTGATAAGTCCACTTACATATTCTTTTTACATATACTTATATGGATATCTAGATAGATAAATAGAGCTATATCTGTACCCATAAGCATGTACATACACATATACACATCTAGCACTTAGAGTTAATTTCAGTAGAATTATTTGGCTAATTTACCTAGGACTGACTCTTTGCAACCCCATGAGTCACTGCACACCAGGCCTCCTTGTCCATCAACACCTCCTGGAATCTACCCAAACCCATGTCCATCGAGTCGGTGATGCCATCCAGTCATCTCATCTTCTGTTGTTTTCTGCTCCTGTCCTCAATCCTTCCCAGCATTAGGGTCTTTCCAACGAGTCAACCCTTTGCATGAGGTGGCCAAAATATTGGAGTTTCAGCTTCAACATCAGTCCTTGCAATGAACACCCAGGACTGCTCTCCCTTAGAATGGCCTGGTTGGATCTTCTTGCAGTCCACGGGACTCTCAAGAGTCTTCTCCAACACCACAGTTCCAAAGCATCAATTCTTCAGCCCTCAGCTTTCTTCACTGTCCAACTCCTATCCATATATGACTACTGGAAAAACCATAGCCTTGACTAGACGGACCTTTGTTGGCAAAGTAATATCTCCGCTTTTAATATGCTATCTAGGTTGGTCATAGCTTTCCTTCCAAGGAGTAAGTGTCTTTTAATTTCATGGCTGCAATCACCATCTGCTGTGATTTTGGAGCCAAAAAAATGTCTGACACTGTTTCCACTGTTTCCCCATCTACTTGCCATGAAGTGATGGGACCAGATGCCATGATCTTCGTTTTCTGAATGCTGAGCTTTAAGCCAACTTTTTCACTCTCCTATTTCACTTTCATCAAGAGGCTTTTAGTTCCTCTTCACTTTCTGCCATAAGGGTGGTGTCATCTGCATATCTGAGGTGATTGATATTTCTCCCAGCAATCTCGATTCCAGCTTGTGCTTCTTCCAGCCCAGCGTTTCTCATGATGTACTCTGCATCTAAGTTAAATAAGCAAGGTGACAATATACAGCCTTGATGTACGCCTTTTCCTATTTGGAAACAGTCTGTTGCTTCATGTCCAGTTCTAACTGTTGCTTCCTGACCTGCATACAGATTTCTGAAGAGGCAGGTCACGTGGTCTGGCATTCTCATCTCTTGAAGTATTCTCCACAGTTTATTGTGATCCCCACAATCAAAGGCTTTGGGACTGTTAATAAAGCAGAAATAGATGATTTTCTGGAACTCTTTTGCTTTTTCGATGACCCAGCAGGTGTTGGTAATTTGATCTCTGGTTCCTCTGCCTTTTTAAAATCCACCTTGAACATCTGGAAGTTCATGGTTCATGTGCTATTGAAGCCTGGCTTGGAGAATTTTTAGCATTATTTTACCAGCCTGTGGGAGGAGTGGAATTGTGTGGTAGTTTGAGCATTCTTTGGCATTGCCTTTCTTTGGGATTGGAATGAAAAGTGACTTTTTCCAGTCTGTGGCTACTGCTGAGTTTCCAAATTTTCTGGCATATTGAGTTCAGCATTTTCACAGGATCATCTTTTAGGAATTGAAATAGTTCAGCTGGAATTCATCACCTCCACTACCTTTGTTTGTCGTGACACTTCCTAAGACATACTTGACTTCACATTCCAGCATGTCTCTCTCTAGGTGACTGATCATACCACCATTTTTATCCAGTCGTGAAGATCTTTTTTGTATAGTTTTTCTATGTATTCTTGTTACTTCTTCTTAATATCTTCTGCTTCTGTTAAGTCCACACTATTTCTGTACTTTATTGAACCAATCTTTACATGAAATATTCCCTTGGTATCTCTAATCTTCTTGAAGAGATCTCTAGTCTTTCCCATTCTATTGTTTTCCTCTTCTTTGCACTGATCATTGAAGAAGTCTTTCTTGTCTCTCCTTGCTATTCTTTGAATTCTGCATTCAAATGGGTATATCTTTCCTTTTCTCCTTTGGTTTTTCCTTCTCTTCTTTTCTCAGGTATTTGTAAGGCCTCCTCAGAACGGCGGTGGTAAGGAGATACCCCTCATCCAAGGTAAGGAACAGTGGCTGTGCTTTGCTGGAGCAGCCATGAAGAGATACCCCACGCCCAAGGTAAGAGAAACCCAAGTAAGATGGTAAGTGTTGCAAGAGGGCATCAGAAGGCAGACACAGTGAAACCATACTCACAGAAAACTAGTCAATCTAATCATACTAGGACCACAGCCTTGTCTAACTCAGTGAAACCAAGCCATGCCTGTGGGGCAACCCAAGATGGGCAGGTCATGGTGGAGAGGGCTGACAGAACGTGGTCCACTGGAGAAGGGAATGGCAAGCCACTTCAGTATTCTTGCCTTGAGAACCCCATGAACAGTATGAAAAGGCAAAAATGATAGGATGCCAAAAGAGAAACTCCCCAGGTCATTAGGTGCCCAATATGCTACTGGAGATCAGTGGAGAATTAACTCCAAAAAGAACAAAGGGATGGAGCCAAAGCAAAAACAATACCCAGTTGTGCATATGACTGGTGATAGAAGCAAGATTCGATGCTGTAAAGAGCAATATTGCATTGGAACCTGGAATGTCAGGTCCATGAATCAAGGCAAATTGGAAGTGGTCAAACAAGAGATGACAAGGGTGAACGTCGACATTCTAGGAATCAGCGAACTAAAATGGACTGGAATGGGTGAATTTAACTCAGATGACCATTGTATCTACTACTGTGGGCAGGAATCCCTCAGAAGAAATGGAGTAGCCATCATAGTCAAGAGAAGAGTCCGAAATGCAGTACTTGGATGCAATCTCAAAAATGACAGAATGATCTCTGTTCATTTCCAAGGCAAGCCATTCAATATCAGAGTTATCCAAGTCTATGCCCCAACCAGTAATGCTGAAGAAGCTGAAGTTGAACGGTTTTATGAATACCTACAAGACCTTGTAGAACTAACACCCCAAAAGAGGACCTTTTCATTATAGGCGACTGGAATGCTAAGTAGGAAGTCAAGAAACACCTGGAGTAATGGGCAAATGTGGCCTTGGAATGCGGAATGAAGCAGGGCAAATCCTAATAAAGTTTTGCCAAGAAAATGCACTGGTCATAGCAAACACTCTCTTCCAACAATGCAAGAGAAGACTCTACACATGGACATCACCAGATGGTCAACACCAAAATCAGATTGATTATATTCTGTGCAACCAAAGATGGGGAAGCTCTATACTGTCAACATAAACAAGACCAGGAGCTGACTGTGGCTCAGATCATGAACTCCTTATTGTCAAATTCAGACTTAAATTGAAGAAAGTAGGGAAAATCGCTAGACCATTCAGGTATGACCCAAACTAAATCCCTTACGATTATACAGTGGAAGTGAGAAATAGATTTAAGGGCCTAGATCTGATAGAGTGCCTTATGAACTATGGAATGAGGTTTGGGACACTGTACAGGAGACAGGGATCAAGACCATCCCCATGGAAAAGAAATGCAAAAAAGCAAAATGGTTGTCTGTGGAGGCCTTACAAATAGCTGTGAAAAGAAGAGAGGTGAAAAGCAAAGGAGAAAAGGAAAGATATAAGCATCTGAATGCAGAGTTCCAAAGAATAGCAAGACGAGATAAGAAAGCCTTCTTCAGCGATCAATGCAAAGAAATAGAGGAAAAGAACAGAATGGGAAAGACTAGAGATCTCTTCAAGAAAACTAGAGATACCAAGGGAACTTTTCATGCAAAGATGGGCTCGATAAAGGACAGAAATGGTATGGACCTAACAGAAGCAGAAGATATTAAGAAGATGTGGCAAGAATACACAGAAAAACTGTACAAAAAAGATATTCACCACCCAGATAATCATGATGATATGATCACTAATCTACAGCCAGACATCTTGGGATATGAAGTCAAGTGGGCCTTAGAAAGCATCACTACAAACAAAGCTAGTGGAGGTGATGGAATTCCAGTGGAGCTATTTCAAATCCTGAAAGATGATGCTGTGAAAGTGCTGCACTCAATATGCCAGCAAATGTGGAAAACTCAGCAGTGGCCACAGGACTGGAAAAGGTCAGTTTTCATTCCAATCCCAAAGAAAGGCAATGCCAAAGAATGCTCAAACTACCACACAATTGCACTCATCTCACATGCTGGTAAAGTAATGCTCAAAATAATTCTCCAAGCCAGGCTTCAGCAATACATTAACCGTGAACTCCCTGATGTACAAGCTGGTTTTAGAAAAGGCAGAGGAACCAGAGATCAAATTGCCAACATCCACTGGATCATGGAAAAAGCATGAGAGTTCCAGAAAAACATCTATTTCTGCTTTATTGACTATGCCAAAGCCTTTGATTGTGTGGATCACAATAAACTGTGGAAAATTCTGAATGAGATGGGAATACAAGACCACCTGACCTGCTTCTTGAGAAATCTGTATGCAGGTCAGTAAGCAACAGTTAGAACTGGACATGGAACAGCAGACTCATTCCAAGTAGGGAAAGGAGTACGTCAAGGCTGTATATTGTCACCCTGCTTATTTAACTTCTATGCAGAGTGCATCATGAGAAACGCTGGGCTGGAAGAAACACAAGCTGGAATCTAGATTGCCGGGAGAAATATCAATCACCTCAGATATGCAGATGACACCACCCTTATGGCAGAAAGTGAAGAGGAAGTAAAAAGCCTCTTGATGAAAGTGAAAGAGGAGAGAGAAAATGCTGACTTAAAGCTCAGCATTCAGAAAGCAAAGATCATGGCATCTGGTCCCATCACTTCATGGCAAGTAGATGGGGAAACAGTGGAAACAGTGTCAGACTTTATTTTTGGGGGCTCCTAAATCACTGCAGATGGTGATTGCAGCCATGAAATTAGAAGACGCTTACTCCTTGGAAGAAAAGTTATGACCAACCTAGACTATATTCAAAAGTAGATACATTACTTTGCCGACTAAGGTCCATCTAGTCAAGGCTATGGTTTTTCCAGTGGTCATGTATGGATGTGAGAGTTGGACTGTGAAGAAGGCTGAGCGCTGAAGAATTGATGCTTTGGAACTGTGGTGTTGAAGACTCTTGAGAGTCCCTTGGACTGCAAGGAGATCCAACTTGTCCATTCTAAAGGAGATCGACCCTGGGATTTCTTTGGAAGAAATGATGCTAAAGCTGAAACTCCAGTACTCTGGCCACCTCATGTGAAGAGTTGACTCATTGGAAAAGACTCTGATGCTGGGAGGGATTGGGGGCAGGAGGAGAAGGGAAAGACCGAGGATGAGATGGCTGGATGGCATCACCGACTCGATGGACATGAGTCTGAGTGAACTCTAAGAGGTGGTGATGGACAGGGAGGCCTGGCATTTTGCAATTCATGGGGTCACAAAGAGTTGGACACGACTGAGTGACTGAACTGAACTGAACCTCAGACAGCCATTTTGCTTTTTGCATTTCTTTTTCTTGGGGATTGTTTTGATCCCTGTCTCCTGTACAATATTATCAACCTGCATCTATAGTTCTCATGCCTTCTATCAGGTCTAATCCCTTGAATTTATTTCTCACTTCTACTGTATAATCATAAGGGATTTGATTTAAGTCATACCTGAATGCTCAAGTGGTTTTCCCTACTTTCTTCAATATACGTCTGAATTAGGCAATAAGGAATTCATGATCTGAGCCACAGTCAGCTCCCAGTCTTGTCAGTAAAGAACTAGAGCCTCTTGATGAAAGTGAAAGAGGAGAGTGAAAAAGTTGGCTCAAAACTCAACATTCAGAAAACTAAATTCATGGCAACTGGTCCCATCACTTTATGGCAAATAGATGGGAAAACAGTGGAACCAGTGACAGACTTTATTTTTGGGAGCTGCAAAATCACTGAAGATGGTGACTGCAGCCATGAAATAAAAGGTGCTTACTCCTTGGAAGAAAAGTTATGACTAACCTAGACAGCAAAGCAGAGACATTACTTTGCCAGAAAATGTCCATCTAGTCAAAACTATGTTTTTGTTTTTGTTCCCCCCACCCTCCCCACCAGGAGTCATGTGTGGATGTGAGAGATGGATTATAAAGAAAGCTGAGTGCCAAAGAGTTGATGTTTTTGGACTGTGGTGTTGGAGAAGACTCTTGACAATCCAACCAGTCTATCCTAAAGGAAATCAGTGCTGAACATTCATTGGAAGGAGTAATGCTCAAGCTGAAGCTCCAGTATTTTGGCCACCTGATGTGAAGAACTGAGTCCTTGGAAAAGACCCTAATGCTGAGAAGGATTGAAGGCAGGAGCAGAAGGGGATGACAGAGGATGAGCTGGATGGCATTACCGACTCAATGGACGAGTTTGAGCAAGCTCTTCATGTTGGTGATGGACAGGGAAGCCTGGCATGCTGCATTCCATGTGGCCATAAAGGGTCAGACATGACTGAGTGACTGAACTGAACTGAACTGATACTGGGTTTTATTAATAATAATTAGAAATTCCTTCCAATGCATACCTAATGCCACAGGTGTAGTATAGCTGGATAACCCTGTGCAACATCCTCATTCTTCCATTGGATTCATGTATATATTTGCTTAAGAAATTTTTTATTGAGTGTTCACCATATTCCAGACAATATTCTTGGAATGAGGGGATTTGATTTTGGAAAAACCAAAGACAAAAAAAATCCTACCATCATGAGTCTTATAGACCCTGATAAAGATCCTTGTAAAAATATAGAAAACATTCAATAGAGTTAAGAACTAAGGAAAAAAGAAAGTACATCAAAGGGAATATGAATGGAAAGATAGATAAAAATGTGAGAAAAGCTATCCAGGGAAAAGCAGATTGAGAAGGTGTCTTTGAGTAAGACTAGAAAGAAATGGGGGAGGGGGTGCTTCCCAGGTGGCGCTAGTGGTAAAGAATCTGCCCTGCGAATGGAGGAGACAGAAGAGATGCGTGTTCAGTTCCTGGGTTAGGAAGATCCCTGGAGTGGGGCATGGCAATCCACACCAGTATTCTTGCCTGAAGAATCCAAAGGATTGAGGAGCCTGGCAGATAAGGTCATACAGAGTTGGACATGACTAAAGTAGAAAGAAATGGAGAGCTGACCGTTGGGATATTTAGGAGAAGAGCATTCTGGGCAGAGCACACAAGACCCTCTGTAGTCAAAGGACCCTTCAGAGCATGGAGGGTCTATTCTGGAACAGTAGAAGTCTTTGTGACCAGAGGAGGGAAGAAAAGGAAGGCAGCAGAAGATAAGGCAGCAGAAAACTCAGAGAGGTTAAAGGAAACCAGATCATACTGGGCCAAGTAGGTTTTACTTTGAATGAGATAAGAAATTATTGGAGGGTTTGGAGCAGAAAAAGTGATTTTTTTTTAACCAAAGGCTTAAATAGAATCACTGTAAAACAGTGGACACTCAACATGCTTGTCTGCTGAGAACTTGGGTTTTGGTGTTAGTAAGAGGTGTTTATTTGTAAAAGAGTATATTTTGGAAATCCAGGAATGATCACAAGAGTAAACATCAAATATATCATGGATTTACCTGTAAAATCAAGAAAATGACACAAGTGCAAGAACACATAGATGACTTACTTTATAACTTGGGTGTACACAAGGTTTTCTTACTATGGCTTATAATCCAGATACAATAAAAGACTGTATGACCACACAAAAGTTAAAAATGAAAATGTTTACAAGGCAGAAACACCATACAGACACATTACTTGCACACCCATCAGAAAGGCAAAAATTAGAAAGCTGGATAAAGTCTAAGACTGGCAAGGATATGGAGGCAGAAGAATCCTGATTCAACTGTTGGTAGGACTGCAGACAAGAGAGCCAATAGTAGTAGTGTATATAGTCAAAGAATATATGTACTCTGCAACTCTGTTCCTAGACAAAATTTCTGAAAAATTATTTTATAATTCCATAGGGTACATATATAAGGATGCTTATAATAGCATTGTAACAGCAGAGAGTTAGAGGCAATCTAGGTGCCCGTGATGAGGAGTAGATAAGCAAAATATGCTATATGCAACAGTCAGAAGTAACAGATTAAAGGCACATTTAGCAAAATAGGTGGATATTAGAAGCATCAAAAGTGCCTTGGACATCAAGGAGATCAAACCAGTCAATCCTAAAGGGAGTAAACCCTGAATATTCACTGAACAGATGATGCTGAAGCTGAAGTTTCAACAAATACTTTAGCCACCTTATGCGAGGGTCTTTTAAAGACCCTAATGTTGGGAAGGATTGAAGGCGGGAGGAGAAGGGGGTGACAGAGGATGAGATGGTTGGGTGGCATCACCCACTCAATGGGCATGAGTTTGAGCAAGCTCTGAGAGGTGGTGAAGAACAGGGAAGCCTGACGTGCTGCAGCCCATGGGATCACAAACAGTCGGACACGATAGTGACTGAACAACAATGAAAACAGAGTTTATTGAAATAAGAAATAAAATAAATTCTATAGGATGATAGCATCTATGTAAATTAAAAGCAGACAACCATAAAACTATATATTTTGCAAGAATATATGCAAATAAAAGGATTCACATCAAACGCATAAGAATGTCTTTACGGAAAGGAAGAGAGTTAAGAAGGGAAACAAAAGCAAACATCACAGTCTTCTAAGGGTCCCCTGTAGGTAATTCTCCCTCCCATGGGAGGATAGCATTTTCTTGCCTCCCTTCACCCTTTAGTTGGGCAAGGTCATGGGGTTAGTTCTATCCGAACAGTTGTAGGTAGAATTCATGTGTACCAATTCTAGAACAGAACATTTGATTTCTGGTGGGAGATCAACCAATGCTTTAGTTGCCTACTGCAAATAATCATGAAAGCACACATTGAGAAGAAACTTCCGTCAGCCTGGATCTCTCAGTGAATAAAAGAAGCTGAGCTTTCCCCCGACCCCCTTAACCCATTAACATGCATTGCATAGGTAGTTTTAGTGAAATATAAACATTTTTTAAAGTTCTGGAATTTGGGGGTGTTTGCTACTTCAGCACAGTCCTAGCTTATTCTGATTAATAAAGGGAATAATCGATTAAATAGGGCTTCCCCCATGATTCAGTGGTAGAAGAATCCACCTGCCAGGGCAGGAGTTGCAGGAGAGCCCGGTTCAATCCCTGGGTCCAGAAGATCCCCTGGAGAAGGAAATGGCAACCCACTCCAGGATTCCTGCCTGGATAATCTCATGGACAGAGGAACATGACAGGTTACAGTCCATAGGGTTACAAAGAGTCAAACATGACAGCATGCAAACACCAATCAATTTAAATAAAACAGGAACACAAATTTGCTTAATGAGACTGTGGGGAAATTGAGTGCTCTCGTGTATCTGAGGTAGAAATGTAAATTGATACAACTCTTAGAGAATTTGGTGATAACAAAACTACATATGTGTTTACTTTTTAAACTAAGAATCCCACTTATAGTAATTTGCACTGAAGATAAATTTCCAAAAGTAGAGCTATAAACATGTACAAAGTTATTTTTTACAGCATTATACAGAATTGCAAAACTTTAAACAGAACATAAATGCCCTTCCTATAGAAAAATATGAAATAAACTATGGTTATTTACATTGTTGTTGCTGTTCAGTCACTAAGTTGTGTCTGACTCCTTGCAACCCCATGGACTGCAGCACAGCAGGCTTCCCTGTCCTTCACAATCTCCCAGAGTTTGCTCAAACTCATGTTCATTTAGTCAGTGATGCCATTCAACCATCTTATCCTCTGTTGCACCCTTTTCCCCTGCCCTCAATCTTTCCCAGCATGGGGTTTTCCCAGTGAGCTGGCTCTTCGTATCAGGTAGCCAAAGTATTGGAGCTTCAGCTTCAGCATCAGTCCTTCCAATGAATTTCTATAGTTGATTTCCTTTAGGATTTACTGGTTTGATCTTCTTTCTGTCCAAAGGACTCTCAAGAGTCTTCTCCAATACCACAGTTTGAAAGCATTCAATTCTTCCATGCTCAGCCTTCTTTATGGTCCAATTCTCACATCCATATGAGACTACTGGAAAAACCATTTCTTTGCCTATACAGACTTTAATAGCAAAATGATGTCTCTGCTTTTCAACATGCTGTCTAAATTTGTTATAGCTTTTCTTCCAAGGAGGATCCTTTAATTTTGCGGCTACAGTCACTGTTTGCAGAGATTCTGGAGCTCAAGAAAATAAAATCTGCCAGTTTCCACATTTTCCCCATCTATTTGCCATGAAGTGATGGGACTGGATGCCATAATCTTAGTGTTTTAATGTTGAGTTTTAAGCCGGCTTTTTCATTCTCTTCTTTCACCCTCATCAAGAGGCTCTTTAGTTCCTCCTCTCTTTCTTCCATTAAAGTGTCATCTGCATATCTGAGGCTGTTGCTATTTCTCTTATCAGTCTCTATTTCAGCTTGTGATTCAGTCAACCTGACATTTCATATGATGTACTCTGAATATAAGTTAAATAAGTAGGTTGACAATATACAGCCTTGTCATACTCTTTCCTTTTGAACCAGTCTATTGTCCCAAGTCTGGTTCTAACTGTTGCTTCTTGACCTGCGTACAAGTTTCTCAGGAGGTAGTAAGATGTCCTTGTATTCCCATTTCTTTAAAAAAATTTTCAGTTTGTTGTGATATATAGAGTCAAAAGCTTTTCTGTAGTCAATGAAGCAGTATAATAGATTTTTTTTTAATTCCCTTGCTTTTTCTATGATCCAAGGGATGCTGACAGTTTGATCTCTGGTTCCTCTGCCTTTCCTAATTCCAGCTTGTACATCTGGTAGTTCTTGGTTCAAGTACTGTTGAAGCCTCACTTGAAGGATTTTGAGCATTACCTCACTAGCACGTGAAATGTAAAGTAGTTTGAACATTCTTTGGCATTGCCCTTCTTTTGGGATTGGAATGAAAACAGATTTTCCAGTCCTATTGCCATTGCTGAGTTTTCCAAATTTGCTAGCATATTGACTGCAGCACTTTAACAGTATCATCTTTTGGGATTTGAAATGGTTATTTACATAATGAGGTGCTACAAACTGTAAAAAGAGTGAGGAATATCTCTGAACTTATATGTAGCGAATTCCAGCATTTTCTGTTATATGGGAGGAATTGCATACACGGTGCTTTCTTTTTACGTAATAAAGAGAAATAAGAAGACATACATTTGGGAAGAATTTAAGAAGATAAATAAGCCAGAAACTAGTGAAACTGGGTACCTATAAGAAGAAGATAGAAATGGAGTATAAAGGAAAGGGACAGAATAGAAGTGGTGGGCAGAAGGAGAATGTTTATGATCACATCTTCTTATATACTTCTGATATTTGGAAATATGTTAATGTCTACTGATATAAAAATTAGAAAAAATGTGGAAAAACTAAAATGGAATACAAAGAAAAACAAATAGATTTAGTAGTATAATATACCCACACTGCAGGGTGGGGGTAATTAATCTAAGCAACATTTGAACAGAGCAATGTTATTTTATGTTTTCAGGTGTAAAGCAAAAACAAAAATATTTTAAACTAGTAGATTTGATTTCCACTATAGTATAGGACTACAAATTATAAAACTTCTTTCTGTGTATTCTAGGACTGAGAAAATATATTAATAGATTATGGATAATGGGAAGTCAGGTGGGCCTTAGGAAGCATTGCTATGAACAAAGCTGGTGGAGGTGATGGAATTCCAGTTGAGCTATTTCAAATCCTAAGTGCTGCACTCAAAAAACCAGCAAATTTGGAAAATTCAGCAGTGGCCACAGGACTGGAAAAGGTCAGTTTTCATTCCAATCCCAAAGAAAGGCAATGCCAAAGAGTGCTCAAACTACCACACAATTGCACTCATCTCACATGCTAGTAAAGTAATGCTCAAAATTCTCCAAGCCAGGCTTCAGCAATACGTGAACCATGAACTTTCAGATGTTCAAGCTGGATTTAGAAAAAGCAGAGGACCCAGAGACCCAATTACCAACATCTGCTGGATTGTCGAAAAAGCAAGAGAGTTCCAGAAAAACATCTATTTCTGCTTTATTGACTATGCCAAAGCCTTTGATTGTGTGGATCACAATAAACTGTGGAACATTCTGACAGGGATGGGAATACCAGACCACCTGACCTGCCTCCTGAGAAACCTGTATGCAGGTAAGGAAGCAAGAGTTAGAACTGGACATGGAACAATAAACATTCCAAATTGGAAAAGGAGTACATCAAGGCTGTATATTGTCACCCTGCTTATTTAACTTTTATACAGAGTACATTATGAGAAACTCTGGGCTGGAGGAGGCACAAGCTGGAATCAAGATTGCTGGGAGAAATATCAATAACTTTAGACATGCAGATGATACCACCCTTACGAACCAAAAAGCCTCTTGATGAAAATGAAAGAGGAGAGTGAAAAAGTTGGCTTACAACTCAAGATTCAGAACGCTAAGATCATGGCATCCAGTCCAATCACTTCATGGCAAATAGATGGGGGAAACAGCGGCAACAGTGGCTGACTTTTGTGGGCTCCAAAATCACGGCAAATGGTGATGGCAGCCATGAAATTAAAAGATGCTTACTCCTTGGAAGGAAAGTTATGACCAACCTAGACAGCATATTCAAAAGCAGAGACATTACTTTGCCAACAGAGGTTCATCTAGTCAAGGCTATGGTTTTTCCAGTAATTGTGTATGGGTGTGAGAGTTGGACTGTGAAGAAAGCTGAATGCCAAAGAATTGATGCTTTTGAACTGTGGTGTTGGAGAAGACTCTTGAGAGTCCCTTGGACTGCAAGGAGATCCAACCAGTCCATTCTAAAAGAGATCAGTCCTGGGTGTTCACTGAGAGACTGACATTGAAGCTGAAACTCAAATACTTTGGCCACCTGATGTGAAGAGCTGACTCATCTGAAAAGACCCTGATTCTGGGAAATATTGAGGGCAGGAGGACAAGGGGATGACAGAGGATGAGATGGTTGGGTGGCACCACTGATACAATGGACGTGGGTTTGGATGGACTCCAGGAGTTAGTGATGGATTGGGAGGCCTGGCATACTGTGGTTCATGGGTTTGCAAAGAGTTGGACACAACTGAGCTGAACTGAACTGAACTGAATGGGAACTTGGCATCATACTGCTGCAAATGAACACACTTAGCATCCAGATCTTGGTTTTCAGACACCATTCTCTCCTAAAGGAGCCAGAATCTTTTGGATAAATGGCAAATTCTAGTGTTGGGTCTGGACAAATATAAGGTGAGACTGGGACATCTTACTCTGCCAGAAAAGAAATGCTCAAGAAATGGGAGAAACCATTCAAAATTACACAGGAGCTATTTTAAGGGTTCCCATTGGTCAAATCGAGGGCAATTACAATAAATAATGATAGTAATATATTCAATTCAGTTCAGTCACTCAGTCGTGTCTGACTCTTTGTGACCTCATGATTCACAGCACGCCAAGCCTCCCTCTCCATCACCATCTCCCAAAGTTCACTCAGACCCACGTTCATCGAATCTGTGATGCCATCCAGCCATCTCATCCTTGGTCATCCCCTTCTCCTCCTGCCCCCAATCCTTCCCAGCATCAGAGTCTTTTCCAATGAGTCAACCCTTCACATGAGGTGGTCGAAGTACTGGAGTTTCAGCTTCAACATCAGTCCTTCCAAAGAAATCCCAGGGCTGATCTCCTTCAGAATGGACTGGTGGATCTCCTTGCAGTCCAAGGGACTCTCAAGAGTCTTCTCCAACACCACAGTTCCAAAGCATCAATTCTCCAGTGCTCAGCCTTCTTCACAGTCCAACTCTCACATCCATACATGACCACAGGAAAAACCATATCCTTGACTAGACGGACCTTAGTTGGCAAAGTAATGTCTCTGCTTTTGAATATCCTATCTAGGTTGGTCATAACTTTTCTTCCAAGGAGTAAGCGTCTTCTGATGTCATGGCTGCAGTCACCATCTGCAGTGATTTTGGAGCCCAAAAAATAAAGTCTGACACTGTTTCCACTGTTTCTTCATCTATTTCCCATGAAGTGATGGGACCGGATGCCATGATCTTCGTTTTCTGAATGTTGAGCTTTAAGCCAACTTTTTCACTCTCCAATTTCACTTTAATCAAGAGGCTTTTTAGCTCTTCTTCATTTTCTGCCATAAGGGTGGTGTCATCTGCATATAAATGAAGTCTATATTGGTATAGATATCAAGTCCACGCTGATATAGATAAACAGATAAAAGAACAAATGGGAGAGAAAGGAAGGCTTTTCTTGGCTATAATGCCAACTTAATAAATATAAAAGTTATAACTGAATGAGAAAAAAAATATAGTTTCTCAGCCATCATGGTAATAATTGATTCAGGTAAGAATCATAAAAATACTAAATAATAAAATTAGTAGGTGGAAATTTGATGTACAATAAGATATTTACATAGTTTTAAAGAATCTCCTCACAAAATATTTCTTAACTACAAAAACAAAAAGAAAGTGTTAATTTTACACTATTAAAATAGCTGAGCAGAGACAACTTTAAGTGATCAAAATTAACCATTAGGAACAGGGCAAATAGATATGTGCCTCTGATATAATGCACTGAAAATTATCCCTTCTGTGATGTTCCTGAAAAAAATGCATAATCTGAATCCAATCTGATGAAGATATATCAAGCAAAACCAAATTGAGGCAGCTTCTAGTATAGTCCTGAATGATCTCTGCCTTCTGTTATTCCCATCCGTGTATAGGCACTCTCACACTGAAAAGGACTGATCTGTATGGCTGCATTCATCAAGGTTCTCCATAGAAGAAGAGATATAGAGATATAGAGACAGCTACATAGAGAGAGACACAGACACAAAGACAGAGAGAAAGGGAGACAGAGGCAGAAACATGGATTTATAATAAATAATTGTACACACAGTTATGAAAGCTGACAAGTCCTAAGATCTACAAGATGAGTTGGCAAGCTAGAGACCCAGGAGAGGCAATGGAGTAGTTCCAGTCCAAAAACCAGAAGGCTTGAGCCCTAGGAAAAGCTGACTTTTCAGTTCCAGTTTGAAAGGCAAGAAAAAAGCCAATGTCCCAGTCTGAGAGCAGTCAGACAGGAGGAACTCTCCCCTTACTCAAGTAATGGTCAGACTTTCCTTCTATACAGGTCTTTAACTGATCAGATAAGCCTCATCCACATTAGGCAGGGCAATATACTTTATCAGTCTACTGATACTACATGTTAATCTCAGGGATTCCAGTCCAAGATGGTTAAATAGGAGGCTCTTGAACTCCCCCTTTCCCATGGCCATGTCCAAACATCCATCTCCCTGTCAAAACAGAAAGGACAGAAAGCTTATTCAAAGAAATGATAGCTAAAAACTTCCCCTAACCTGGGGGAAGGAAATGGACCTCCATGTCCTGGGATCCTAGAGAGCTCCAATTAGATTAATTCAAAGAGACTTAAACCAAAATACATCATAACTCAATCATCAAAAGTTCAGTTCAGTTCAGTTCAATTCAATTGCTCAGTCGTGTCCAACTCTTTGTGACTCCATGAACTGCAGCACGCCAGGCCTCCCTGTCCATCGTCAACTCCTGGAGTTCACCCAAACCCATGTCTATCGAGTCCGTGATGCCATCCAGCCATCTTATCCTCCTGTCGTCCTCTTTTCCTCCTGCCCCTAATCCCTCCCAGCATCAGAGTCTTTTCCAGTGAGTCAACTCTTCCCATGAGGTGGCCAAAGTACTGGAGTTTCAGCTTTAGCATCAGTCCTTCCAAAGAACACCCAGGACTGATATTTAGAATGGACTGGTTGGATCTCCTTGCAGTCCAAGGGACTCTCAAGATTCTTCTCCAATACCGCAATTCAAAAGCATCAATTATTTGGTGCTCAGCTTTCTTCACAGTCCAACTCTCACATCCATACCTGACCACAGGAAAAACCATAGCCTTGACTAGATGGACCTTTGTTGGCAAAGTAATGTCTCTGCTTTTGAATATGCTATCTAGGTTGGCCATAAATTTCCCTTCCAAGGAGTAAGCATCTTTTAATTTCATGGCTGCAGTCACCATCTGCAGTGATTTAGGAGCCCCCAAAATAAAGTCTGACACTGTGTCCACTATTTCCCCATCTATTTCCCATGAAGTGATGGGACCGGATGCCATGATCTTTGTTTTCTGAATGTTGAGCTTTAAGTCAACTTTTTCACTCTCCTCTTTCACTTTCATCAAGAGGCTTTTTAGTTCCTCTTCACTTTCAGCCATAAGAGTGGTGTCATCTGCATATCTAGGTGATTGATATTTCTCCTGGCAATCTTGATTCCAGCTTGTGCTTCTTCTAGCCCAGCGTTTCTCATGATGTACTCTGCATATAAGTTAAATAATTAAAGACTCTTAAAAGCAGAAAGAGAAAAGCAATTTATTATGTATAAGAGAACCCTCATAAGACTGGCAGCAGACTTTACAGTAGAAACTTTTCAGGTCAGAAGAAAGTAGTGTGATATGTTCAGCTGCTGAGAATATTGTGTCCAGCAAAGTTGTCCTTGAGAATTCAGGAAAAATGAAAAGTTTCACAGACAAGAAAAAGTGAAAGGAGTTCATAATCATAAGACTAGCATTATAAGAAATGTTAAAGGGACTTAACAGTTAAACAGTTAAACCTGAGATAAAAGAGCCAGTTAGGAACAGAAAAACATAAAAGTATCAGTTTAATATATAGTTAAATATATATTTATATTTGTATTTATATAAGTATAATATATAGTTAAATTCAGTTAGAATCAGAATCAGTTCAGTCACTCAGTCATGTCAGACTCTGCAATCCCATGGACTGCAGCAAGTCAGATTTCCCTGTCCATCACCAGCTCCTAGAGCTTACTCAAACTCATGTCCATCCAGTCAGTGATGTCATCTAATCATCTCATCCTCTGCCATCCCCTTCTCCTCCTGCCTTAAATCTTTCCCAGCATCAGAGTCTTTTCCAGAGTCAGTTTCTTTGCATCAGGTGGCCAAAGTATTGGAGTTTCAGCTTCAGCATCAGTCTTTTCAAAGCATATTCAAGACTGATTTCCTTTAGCATGGACTGACTTGATCTCCTTGCTGTCTAAGGTATTCTCAAGAGTCTTCTCCAACAGCACAGTTCAAAAGCATAAGTTCTTCGACTCTCAGCTTTCTTTATAGTCCAACTCTTACATACATATATGACTACTGCAAAAACCATAGCTTTGACTATAATGACCTTTGTTGGCAAAGTTTATGTCTCGTTTTTTTAATAGGCTGTCTAGGTTGGTGATAACTTTTCTTCCAAGGAACAAGCATCTTTTAATTTCATGGCTGAATTCACCATCTTCAATGATTTTGGATCCCCCAAAAATGAAGTCTGTCATTATTTCCATTTTTTCCCATCTATTTGCCATGAAGTGATGGGATCAGATGCCATGACTTTAGTTAAATTAAGAATACTCTAATGTTGTGATGTGCTGTGCTGTGCTTAGTCACTCAATCACATATGTTTCCTTGTGACCACATGGACTACAGCCTGCATGGAAGTTCTCTGTTCCTGGGGATTCTCCAGGCAAGAATACAGGAGTGGGCTGGCAGGCCCTATTCCAACCCAGGGATTGAACCTAGGTCTCCCACACTACAGGCAGATTCTTTACTATCTGAGCCACCAAGGAAGTCCAAGAATACTACAGTGGGTAGCCTACCCCTTCTCCAGGGGATCTTCCTGATCTTCCTGCATTGTGGGCAGATTCTTTACCAGCTGAGTTACGAGGGAAGCCAATGTTGTAATGGTGGTGAATAAATCACTTATAAATCTAGTACAAAGGTTAGAACATAAAAATAGTAAAAGTAACTATAACTACAAGAATTCATTAATGGATATACAAGGTAAAAAAGATGTGAATTGTGATATAGAAAACATAAAATTGTGGGTGGAAGGGTGTAAAAATATAGAGCTTTAGAACATGATCAATCTTACTTTAACTGTTAAAAGCTTAAAGGATTAGGTTATCAGTTCAGTTCAGCCACTCAGTCCTGTTTGACTCTTTGCAACCCCATGGACTGCAGCATGCCAGGCTTCCCTGTCCATTACCAACTCCTAGAACTTGCTCAAAATTATTTCCATCCAGTCGGTGATGCCATCCAACCATCTCGTTCTCTGTCGTTCCCTTCTCCTCCTGCCTTTAACCTTTCCCAGGGTCTTTTCCAATGAGTCAGTTCTTTGCATCAGGTGGGCAAGTTATTGGAGCTTTAGCATCAGTCCTTCCAATGACTATTCAGGACTGGTTTCCTATAGGATGGACTGGTTGGATCTTCTTGCATTCCAAGGGATTCTCAAGAGTCTTCTCCAAAACAACATTTTAATAGCATCAATTCTTTGGTGCTCAGCATTTTTTAAAATATTTTTAAAATTTTAATTGGAGGCTAATTACTTTACAATATTGTAGTGGTTTTTGCCATACACTGACATGGCACTGCACTCCAGTACTCTTGCCTGGAAAATCCCATGGATGGAAGAGCCTGGTAGGCTGCAGTCCATAGGGTCGTTAGGAGTTGGACACGACTGAGCGACTTCACTTTCACTTTTCACTTTCATGCATTGGAGAAGGAAATGGCAACCCACTCCAGTGTTCTTGCCTGGAGAATCCCAGGGATGAGGGAGCCAGATGGGTTGCCATCTCTGGGGTCGCACAGAGTCGGACATGACTGAAGTGACTTAGCAGCAGCAGCAGCAGCAGACATGAATCAGCCATGGGTGTACATGTGTCCCCCTGTCCTGAAATCCCTCCCACATCCCTCCCCATCCCATTCCTCTGTGTTGTCCCAGTGCACTGGCTTTGAGTGCCCTGTTTCATCACTGAACTTGGACTGGTCATGGATTTCACATATACGAAAATTCATGTTTCAGTGCTATTCTTTCAAATCATTCCACCTTTGCCTTCTCCCAGAGTCCAGACATCTGTTCTTTACATCTGTCTTTTGCTATCTTGCATCTAGGGTCACCATTACCATTTTTCTAAATTCCATATATATGCATTAATAGGTTGTATGGGTTTTTTTCTTTCTGACTTCACTCTGTATAATAGGCTCTAGTTTTAGCCACCTCATTTATAGCCCAGCTCTCACATTCATACAGGACTACTGGAAAAACTATAGCTTTGACTAGATGAACCTTTCTTGGCAAAGGAATATCTGCCTTTAAATATGCTGTTTATAGCTTTTATAAATAAGCTGTTCATATTTTATAATAATATGTTGGTCATAGCTTTTCTTCCAAGGAACAATCATCTTTTAATTTCATAGCTATAGACACCATCTTCAGTGATTCTGGAGCCCAAGAAAATAAAGTCTGTCACTGTTTCCATTGTTTCCCCATCTATTTGCCATGAAGTGATGGGACCAGATGCCATAATCTTAGTTTTCTGAATGCTGAATTTTAAGCCAGACTTTTCACTCTCATCTTTCAGTTTCATCAAGAAGCTCTTCACTTCCTCTTCCTTTCTGCCATAATGGTCATATCATCTGTGTACCTAAGGTTATTGATATTTCTCCCAGCAATCTTGATTACAGCTTGTGCTTCATCCAGCATGATGTACTCTGCATATAAGTTAAATAAGCAGGGTGATAATATACAGCCTTGATGTACTCCTTTCTCAGTTTGGAAACAGTCTGTTCCATGTCCCGTTCTAACTGTTGCTTCTTGGCCTACATACCAATTTCTCAGGAGGCAGGTAAGGAGTCTGGGATTCCCATCTCTTTAAGAATTGTCCACAGTTTCTTGTAATCCACACAGTGAAAGGCTTTGGCGTAATCAGTAAAGAAGAAGTAGATGCTTTTCTGCTATTATTTTGGTTTTTCTATGATCCAGTGGATGTTGGAAATTTGATCTCTGGTTCCTCTGCCATTTTAAAATCCAGTTTGAACATTAGGAAGTTCATGGTTCATGTACTGTTGAAGCCTAGCTTGGATAATTTTGATCATTACTTTGCTCGCGTGTGAGATGAGTGCAATTGTGCCGTAGGTTGAACATTCTTTTACATTGCCTTTCTTTGGGATTAGAATGAAAATTGACCTTTCCAGTCCTGTGGCCACTGCTGAGTTTTCCAAATTTGCTGGCATATTGAGTACAGCACTTCCATGGCACCATCTTGTAGGATTTGAATTAGCTCATCTGGAATTCCATCACCTCCACTAGCTTTGTTCATCGTGATGCTTCCTAAAGCCCACTTGGCTTTGCACTCCAGGATGTTTGGCTCTAGGTGAATCATCCCATCATCATGGTTATCTGGTTCATTTAGATTTTTTTGGTAGATAGTTCTTCTGTGTATTCTTGCCACCTCTTCTTAATATTCTCTGTTCTGTCAGGTCCATACTGTTTCTGTCCTTCACTGAGCCCATCTTTGCATGAAATGTTCCCTTGGTCTCTCTGATTTTCTTGAAGAGATCTTAGTTTCTTCCCCTTGTATTGCTTTTCTCTATTTCTTCTCAATGATCATTGAGGAAGGTTTTCTTATCTGTTTTTGCTTTTCTTTGGAACTCTGCATTCAAATGGTATATCTTTCCTTTTCCTTTTTGCCTTTCACTTCTCTTCTTTTCTTAACTATTTGTAAGTCCTCCTCAGACAACCATTTTTTTCATTTTCAACTAATGACTTTTTTCATTTCTTTTTCTTACAGATGGTCTTAATCACTGCCTCCTGTATAATGTCATGAACCTCTGTCCATAGTTCTTCAGGCACTGTCTATCATATCCCTTGAATATCTCTGTCACTTCCACTATATAATTGTAAGGGATTTGATTTAGGCCATACCTGAATGGTCGAGTGGTTTTCCCTACTTTATTCAATTTAAATCTGAATTTGTCAGCTCCTGGTCTTGTGGATATCATAAGACAATACTACAAACTGTTATTATAGTATTGGCAACAAATTGGACAACCTAGAAGTTGTTGACAAATTTCTGGAAATATACAACCTTTCAAAATTGAATCAGAAAGAAACAGGCAATGGTAACATGCCAATCACTAATGGAAAATTTAATTTTTTAATTTAAAAAATTTCCAGCAAATAAAAGTCCAGAATCAGACAGATTCACAGGGAAATGCTCTCAGAGATATAAATATCTACACTTCTATTCTAGAAAATTTCAGAGGGCCCCTAAGTTCATTCTATGAAGACACTGTGATCCTGATACCAAAACTAGACAAAGATACCACAACTAGACAAAGATACCACAAAAAGGAAATTGCAGGCAATATCTTTGATGAATATGGATGCAAAAATCTTAGTAAAATATTAGCAAACCAAATTTAACAATATATAAAAAAGGATCATACAATGATCAAGTGGAATTTATTTCAGAAATGCAAGGATGCTTCAATATTTGCAAATCAGTCAGTATGATATATTACATTAACAGAAGAAAGAATAAAAATCACACTATCATCTTAACAGATGCAGAAAAAACACTTGACAAAATTTAACATCTCTTCATGATAAAAAGTCTTATCAAAGATGATATAGAGGTAAATATCTTGTATATGTTGGCATATATTCTAACATAATAAAGGCCATTTACGGCAAACCCACAACTAGCATATTCAGTGATGAAATTGAAAGCTTTTCTTCTAAAACCAGAGACAAGAAAAGAGTGCCCACTTTTGCTACTTTTTAACATGGTATATGAAGTCCTAGCTATTGTAATCAGACAAGAGAAAATTAAAAGTCATCCAAATTGGAAGGGGAAAAAGTAAAGCTGCCACTGTTTGCTTTGCAGATGGTATGATACTTTATATATAATGCTCTAGCAATCATGATGTGATCACTAATCTAGAGCCAGACATCTTGGAGTGTGAAGTCAAGTGGGCCTTAGAAAGCATTACTATGAACAAAGCTAGTGGAGGAGATGGAACTGCAGTGGAGCTCTTTCAAGTCCTGAAAGATGATGCTGTGAAAGTGCTGCACTCAATATGCCAGCAAATTTGGAAAACTCAGCAGTGGCCACAGGACTGGAAAAGGTCAGTTTTCATTCCAATCCCAAAGAAAGGCAATGCCAAAGAATGTTCAAACTACCGCACAATTGCAGTCATCTCACATGCTAGTAAAGTAACGCTCAGGACGGCCTTGCCTCAGCCCCCGGGCATCGGCGCTGCGGCCCGGCAGCTGGGGGTCCCGCGCCCCTCGGACGGCCGCGAGACTCGGAAATCTTTCTAGGAACAGTGAGAAAGACAGAAGAGTCCCTTGGGCTGCCAAGCGCTGCTGCCACCATGCCCAAGAGAAAGGCAAAAGGAGATGCTAAAGGTGACAAAGGGAAGGTGAAGGATGAGCCACAGAGGAGATCAGCACGCTTGTCTGCTAAACCTGCCCTTCCAAAACCAGAGCCCAGGTCAAAAAAGGCCCCTGCAAAGAAGGGAGAGAAGCTGGCCAAAGGGAGAAAGGGGAAAGCAGAAGTCGGCAAGGATGGGAACAACCCTGCGAAAAACCGAGATGCCTCTACAGTCCAGTCACAGAAAGCAGAAGGCACTGGGGATGCTAAATGAAGTGTACCTTTTGATAGCTCTGTACTTCGAGTGACTCTACTGTTTGAAATACTATTTTTAAATCAAATTTTATAAAAATGTAGATTTTTTTTTAAGTTATGTTCTTAGCACACAAGATACTTCATTGTTGTCTTTTGTGGAAAGGGCAAATAACCACTAGTAGAATGTTTCAGAAGCTGGATTGAAATAGGGGGAAATAGAAGTATCTATCCTCGTATTTGAAGATTATTCTTGGTTCCCGGAGAGATTCTCTGACATTCACGCATGTCAGCCACTATGGCTCAGAAGCCTTACTGTGTGGAGAAAAAATACTTCATGTCCTCCTTTCTTGATGTCATCAGCACATTCTTGACTTCCTGAAACCAAGAGTCGTGATATGGCCTTGACACTCCTAGAATCAGCTGCATCAGGTAACAATACTCAGGCTTTCTGGTGATGACATCAAGATGGTGTTGCTCAGAAGAACCAGGATTCTTGTTTGTAGTTTGTGGATCATCTCATTAATAATCCTGGAATTTTTAGTTCCTTTCCTCCATGTCAGAGTTGACCTGTGAAAATCTCTTAAATGCCTCATGTGAAATAATCAACCTTTTTGAAAATTTTTTCTGTTTATTGTAGCAACAGACTTTGTTGACTTTTTGGAGAAGTGAGTTTGAAAGTTGTAAGATGTTATGGAATGTCACCTGTGTCCTGCTGTAAATAACTATTTTTGAAAAGTCTCTTATAAAGCTGAATACAAGTTAAAAAAAAAAAAAAAGTAATGCTCAAAATTCTCCAAGCCAGGCTTCAGCAATACGTGAACTGTGAACTCCCTGATGTTCAAGCTGGTTTTAGAAAAGGTAGAGGAACCAGAGATCCAATTGCCAACATCTTCTGAATCATAGAAAAACCAAAATAATAGCAGAAAAGCATCTACTTTTTCTTTACTGATTACACCAAAGCCTTTCACTGTGTGGATTACAAGAAACTGTGGACAATTCTTAAAGAGATGGGAATACCAGAACACCTAACCTGCCTCTTGAGAAATCTGTATGCAGGTCAGGAAGCAACAGTTTGAACTGGACATGGAACAACAGACTGGTTCCAAATCGGAAAAGGAGTACATCAAGGCTGTATACTGTCACCCTGCTTATTTAACTTCTATGCAGAGTACATCATGAGAAACGCTGGACTGGAAGAAACACAAGCTGCAATCAAGATTGCTGGGGGAAATATCAATAATCTCAGATATGCAGATGACACCACCCTTATGGCAGAAAGTGAAGAGGAACTAAAAAGCCTCTTGATGAAAGTGAAATTGGAGAGTGAAAAAGTTGGCTTAAAGCTCAACATTCAGAAAACAAAGATCATGGCATCCGGTCCCATCACTTCATGGGAAATAGATGGGGAAACAGTGGAAACAGTGTCAGACTTTATTTTTTTGGGCTCCAAAATCACTGCAGATGGTGACTGCAGCCATGACATCAGAAGACGCTTACTCCTTGGAAGAAAAGTTATGACCAACCTAGATAGCATATTCAAAAGCAGAGACATTACTTTGCCAACGAAGGTCCGTCTAGTCAAGGATATGGTTTTTCCTATGGTCATGTATGGATGTAAGAGTTGGACTGTGAAGAAGGCTGAGTGCTGAAGAATTGATGCTTTGGAACTGTGGTGTTGGAGAAGACTCTTGAGAGTCCCTTGGACTGCAAGGAGATCCAACCAGTCCATTCTGAAGGAGATCAACCCCGGGATTTCTTTGGAAGGAATGATGCTAAAGCTGAAACTCCAGTACTTTGGCTACCTCATGCGAAGATTTGACTCACTGGAAAAGACTCTGATGCTGGGAGGGGTTGGGGGCAGGAGGAGAAGGGGACGACCGAGGATGAGATGGCTGGATGGCATCACGGACTCGATGGATGTGAGTCTGAGTGAACTCCAAGAGATGGTAATGAACAGGGAGGCCTGACGTGCTGTGATTCATGTGGTGGCAAAGATGGAAACGACTGAGCGACTGAACTGAACTAAACTAGCAATCCACTCCAATCCTCTTGCCTGGAAAATCCCAAGGACAGAGGAGCCTGGTGGGTTGCAGTCCATGGGGTCATGAAGAGTCAGACATGACTGAGTGACTTCACTTTTACTTTTCACTTTTAGGCATTGGAGAAGGAAATGGCAACCCACTCCAGTGTTCTTGCCTGGAAAATCCCAGGGGCGGTGGAGCCTGGTGGGCTGCCGTCTATGGGGTCGCACAGTCAGACACGACTGAAATGACTGAGCAGCAGCAGCAGCAGCAGCAGCAGCAGCATCTCTACCAAAACTATTAGCACTAATAAATTAATTTGGTTAAGATGTAGAATATAATATTTATATATAGAAACTTGTTACTTGCCTATATACGAATAATGAATGACCAGAAAAAGTAAGGAAATAACCCCATTTACAATTGCATCAAAAGGAGTAAAATACCTGGGAATAAACTCAACCAAGGAGGAGGAAGATCCATACTCTAAGAAATATAAAACATTACTGAAGACATCTGAAAATGATACAAAGAGGTGGAAGGATGTTCCATGTTTTTTGATTAAAGGATCTAACATTGTTAAAATGTCCATACTATCCAAAGTAATCTACATATTGAATGCAACCCTTATCAAAACACTCATAATATTTTTCACAGAACTAAAAACAAATCTTTAAAAAGTATATAAGATCACCCTGAATTGCCAAGTTGAGAAAAAAAGAACAAAACTGAAGGTATCAATTCCTTGAATTCAAACTATACTAAAAAGCTACAGTGATCAAAACTGTACTGTTTGACATTAAAATGGACACATAAGTCAGTGGAACAGAATACAGAGTCCAGAACCCAAGGCAAAACATTCAATATCACAGTAATCCAAGTCTATGCCCCAAACACTAATGCTGAAGAAGCTGAAGTTGAATAGTTCTATGAAGACCTACATGACCTTCTAGAACTAACACCAAAGAAAAGGATGTGACTTTCATCAGAAGGGACTGGAATACAAAAGTAGGAAGTCAAGAGATTACTGGAGTAAAAGGCAAATTTGGCCTTGGAGTACAAAATGAAGCAGGGCAAAGGCTAGCAGAGGTTTGTCAAGAGAATGACTGATCATAGCAAACACCCTCTTCCAACAACACGAGACTCTACACATGGACATCACCAGATGGTCAATACTGAAATCACATTGATAATATTCTCTGTAGCTGAAGATGGACAAACTCTAAACAGTTAGCAAAAACAAGACCAGGGGCTGACTATGGCTCAGATCATGACCCCCTTATTGCAAAATTCAGACTTAAATTGAAGAACGTAGGGAAAACCACTAGACCATTCAGGTATGACCTAAATCAAATCTCTTATGATTTCACAGTGGAAGTGACAAATAGATTCAAGGGACTGGATATGATAGGCAGAGTGCCTGAAGAACTATGGATGGAGGTTTGTAACAGTGTACAGGAGACTATGATCAAAACCATTCCCAAGAAAAATAATGCAAAAAGGCAAAATGGTTGCCTGAGGAGGCCTTACAAATAGCTGTGAAAAGATAAAAAGTTAAAAGCAAGGGAGAAAAGGAAAAATATACTCATCTGAATGCAGAGTTCCAAATAATAGCAAGGAGAGATAAGAAAACTTCCCTAAGGGATTAATGCAGAGAAATAGAGAAAACAATAGAATAGGAAGAACCTAGAGATCTCTTCAAGAAAAGTAGAGATACCAAGGGAACATTTCATGCAAAGATGGGCTCAGTAAAGGACAGAAACAGTATGAACCTAACAGAAGCAGAAGATATTAAAAAAGAGGTGGCAAGAATACCCAGAACTATACAAAAAGATCTTAATGACCCAGCTAACCATGATGATGTGATCACTCACCTAGAGCCAGATATCCTAGGGTGCAAAGTCAAGTGAACCTTAGGAAACATCACTATAAACAAAGCTGGTGGTTGTGATGGAATGGCAGCTGAGCTTTTTCAAATCCCAAAGATGGTTCTGTGAAAGTGCTGCACTCAATATGCCAGAAAATTTGGAAAGCTCAGCAGTGGCCACAGGACTAGAAAAGGTCAGTTTTCATTCCAATCCCAAAGAAAGACAAAGCCAAAGAATGTTCAAACCTACAAACATATAGTCAGTTAATCTACAACAAAGAAGCAAAAATATACAATGGAAAGACATGCCTTTCAATAAATGTGCTGGGAAAATCAGAAAGCTATCTATAAAACAGTGAGAGTAGAACATTTCTTGTATCCATATGCAAAATAAACTAAAAATTGATTAAAGACCTAAATGTAAAACCTGTAACCATAATACTAAAAGGAAATCATACGCAGAACACCTTGACATGAATAGTAGCAATATTTTTCTTTGATCTGACTCTTAAGGCAAAAGAAATAAAAGCAAAAGTAAAGAAGTGGGACCAAATTAAAGTTAAAAAAACTTTTCAACAGTAAAAGAAACCATCAACAAAATGAGAGGACAGTCAAATAAATGGAATAAAATATTTGCAACTGATATGACCAGTAAGAGTTTAATATCCAAAAAAATAAACAGCTTATACAACACAATATCAGAAAGAAGAAACCCAAAAATGGGCAGATAACCCCAAAAGGCATTTTTTCCAAAGAAGATATACAAATGGCCAATAAGTGCATGATAAGAGGCTCACCACAGGTAATCATCAGAGAAATGCACATCAAAACCTCAGTGAGAAATCACTTCATACTTGTGGCCATCATCAAAAAGTCTACAAATAACAAAAGTTGACAATGATGTGGACAAAATGGAACCACAGTACATAGTTGAGATTATAAATTAGTGTATCCACTGTGGAAAATAATATATAGATGCCTCAAAACAGTAAATATAGAATTATCATATGATCCAGCAATTTCACTGTTGAGCACATATCTGAAGTAAACAGAAAGGCATATGCACCCCACTGTTAAGAGCAGCATTATTTACAATAGCTATGATATGAAAGTATCCATCAACAGATTCAGTTCAGTTCAGTTCAGTTCAATCGCTCAGTCCTGTCCGACTCTCCGCGATCCCATGAACTGCAGCACACCAGGCCTCCCTGTCCATCACCAACTCCCGGAATTCACCCAAACTCTAGTCTATTGGGTTGGTGATGCCACCCAACTATCTCATCCTCTGTCGTCCCCCTCTTCTCCTGCCCTCAATCTTTCCCAGCATCAGCGTCTTTTCAAATATCAGCTTTTTGCATCAGGTGGCCAAAGTATTGGAGTTTCAGCTTCAACATCAGTCCTGGATGCCGTTTCAAACTTGTAATGTCATACATTTCTATCTATATGCTGCTCTAGTTCCATCCCAGCAGTTTTTGTGTACTGTATCTTTATTATCATTCAGTTTCAAAAATTTTTAATTCCTTGGGATTTTTTTCTTAAGGAGATGGGTTATTTAGAAGTATCATTTATAAGTATTTAAACATTTTGGGAATTTCTAAGTATCTAATGTTTATTGATTTCCAATTTAATTTCACTATGACCAGAGAATATATTTCATAAGGTATCAAATATTTGACTCTTTTGAGACCTACTTTGTGGATCACTATGTGGTTTACCTTGGCAAGTGATACATGTGTGCTGAAAAAGAATAGATTCATTGCAGTTGGGTGTTTTAGCAGTTGTTTGGTGTTCTTTGTTTTTGCCTCTTTAATGTTTGTGATTTTTCATTAAATGTATGTACATTTAAGATGTTTGCTTTCCTAGTGATTGTTTCTTTTAATATTATATATTGTCCCTCTTATGCTTTTGTAAAATTGCTTCCTTGGTAGTACAGAGGTTAAAGTTTCTGCCCTCAATGCGGGAGACCCAGGTTCGATCCCTGGGTTGGGAAGATCCCCTGGAGAAGGAAATCGCAACCCACTCCAATATTCTTGCCTGGAGAATCCCATGGACGGAGGAGCCTGGTGGGCTACAGTCCACAGGGTCGCAAAGAGTTGGACACGACTGAGCGACTTCACTTCACTTCACCTTAGACATGCCAGTTACCTTGTGGTTATTCTTTGCATGTTATAACTTTTCAATCATTTACTTTTAACCTATCTTTGTCTTTATGATACATTTTTTGTAGAAAGCATATAGATTGCCAATAAACTGATTTTCTAAGAATAAACAGATAAATGGATAAAGAAGATATGGCATACACACACACACACATGTATACATGAAATATTATTCAATCATAAAAAGAATGAAATTTCGCCATTTGCAGCAATGTGGATAGACATTGAGGGTGAAGAAAGTCAGAGAGAGAAACACAATTGTTCAATGTTATCACTTATATGTGGGATCTAAAAAATGAAACAAAAGTATGCAACAAAAATAGAAACAGACTCATACATAAAAAAACCAATGGTTACCAGTGGGAAGAGAGTAAGGTAATGGTCACAATAGGGGTATAGGATTAAGAGACACAAACTATCACATGCAAAAATAAATAACCTGCAAGGATATGTTATGTAGCACAGGAAAATGTAGCCATTATTTTGTAATAAGCTTAAATGAAATATAATCTATAAAATAGTGAATCTGTATGACATATTTCTGAAACTAATATTGTAAATCAACAATAAAATAGAATAAAATAATGTGAAAAATACCTACAAAAGACACCAGTTCAATTTAATCAGACATGTCCAACTCTTTGCGACCGCATGGACTGCAGCATGCCAGGCTTCCCTGTCCATCACCAACTCCCAGGGTTTGCTCAAATTCATGTCCATCCAGTCTGTGATGCCATCCAACCATCTCATCCTCTGTCATTCCCTTCTCCTCCTGCCTTCAATCTTTCCCAGCATCAGGGTCTTTTCCAGAGTCAGTTCTTTGCATCAGGTGGCCAAAGTATTGGAGTTTCAGCCTCAGCATCAGTCCTTCTGGTGAATATTCAAGACGGATTTCCTTTAGGATTGACTGGCTTGATGCCCTTGCATTCCAAGGGACTCTCAAGAGTCTTCTCCAACGCCATAGTTCAAAAGCATCAATTCTTCAGCACTCAGCTTTCTTTATAGCTCAACTCTCACATCCATACATGACTACTGGAAAAAACCTAATCTAACCCCACAAGAGACTGATCCAGACATGCCTGTGAGTGTCCAGTAGTCTCCGGCAGAGGCGTGGGTTGGCGGTGGCCTGCTACGGGGCCAGGGACACTGAGTGCAGCAGTGCATGCGCGGGACCTTTTGAAGGAGGTTGCCATGATCTTCATTACCTCCACCAGGTTTAATCTCAGGTCACACAACACGGAGGGAACACAGCCCCGCCTATGCACAGATAATTGGATTAAAGATTTACTAAGCATGGCCCCACCCATCCAAACAAGACCCAGTTTCCCCCACAGTCAGTCTCCCCCATCAGGAAGCTTCCATAAGCCTCTTATCCTTACCCCTCAGAGTGCAGACAGAATGAAAACCACAATCACAGAAAGCTAATCAAACTGATCACATGGACCACAGTCTTGTCAAACTCATTGAAACTATGAGCCATGCCATGTAGGGCCACCCAAGATAGCCCAGTCATGGTGAAGAGTTCTGACACAACATAATCCACTGGAGAAGGCAATGACAAAGGACACACGTAAATGGAAAGATATTCTATGCTCATGAATTGAAAGAGTTCATATCGTTACAAAACCCGTATTACCCCAAATGCTTCATAGATTCAATAGTAGTTTCATCATAAACAGAAAAAAAAAAATCCTAAAATTTGTGTGAAGCCACAAGATACCCCTAATAGCCAAAACACTCTTGAGAAAGAAACAAAACTGGAGGCATCACACTTCCTAATTTCAAACTATAAAGAAAAAAACTCAGCTTTTTTTTTTTTTCCTATGTAGGGAAAAACCCAATTGTTCCCCACTGTGTTTCTTTCTTGTGTGTCTCCTTTACCTTTTGTAGAACACTCCTTCTTACACTTCTGGTGACCACATACCTGAAGGACTTTACCACATCAAGCAGTTCTCTGCAACATCACCTGAGTATCCTACACTACAATTATGACACTTTATACTCAGAGATTGCATCACATCCCACAGGATAAGGGCTCAGCCCTACAAGACTACTCTCATCCCAACTCAGTTGCCATTCAGAAACCCAGTTTATCTCCTGTGGCCATGACCACCTGGCTATGGATTGGAGGTTACAAAAACCTCCTCCTTGAGTTTGATCAATTTGCTAGAGAAGCTCACAAAACTCAGGGTCACACTGCCTCACATTTATCAGTTTATCAAAGGATATAATAAAGGATGAACTTCCCAGGTGGCTCCGTGGTAAAGAATCTGCCTGCCATTGAAGGAGATGCTAAGAAAAGTATGCTCGATCCCTGGGTTGGGAAGATTCCCTGGAGAAGGAAATGACAACCCACTCCACTAGTTCCAGACTGGAAAATTCCATGGACAGAGGAGCCTCGTGGGCTACAGCCTGTGGGATCACAAAGAGTCAGACATGACTGAGCACACCTTCACCTCACCACCATAATAAAGGTCACAGATGGACAACCAGATGAAGAGATACCTGGGGCAAGCTCTAGGAGGGACCCAAGTGTAGGAACTTCTGTCCACATGGACTGGAAGTATGTCACCCTCCTGTGCTAATGGCTTCACCAGCCAGGAAGCTCTCTATGGCTGCACTATTGGGATTTTATGGCGGTTTCCTCATGTAGGGGTGGTCAATTATTAACTCCATGTCTAGCCTCTCCCCTCTCTGGAGGATGGGAAAGGGAGGGGCCAGAACTTGCAAGCTTCTAATGATGGCTTGATCTTTCTAGTGACAGGCCTCTATCCAGAAGTCCTGCAAAAGTCACCTCCACAGAACAAAAGATGTTCCTAGTGCTCGTATCATGAAAATTTACTAGGGTTTTATGAGCTGTGACAGGTAGAATCAAAGACGAATATTAGAACAAGATATCCTCCTAGTAAACACCTAGAAAATATCAAGGATTTTAGGAGCTCTGTGCCAGGAACAAGGAGCAGAGACCAACACATATATTTTATATTATCTCATGTAAACTATATTACAAAGCTATAAAAATCAAAAGAGTATAGTATTTGCATAAAAACAGACACACAGATCAATGGAAGATAAAGCACTCAAAAACAAACACATATATATAAGATTTATTATTTTACAACAAAGGAGCCAAGAATAACCAATAAATAGAGGATGGCCTCTTCAGTAAATGGTGTTAGTAAAACTCTACAACCATTGCAAAAGAAAGAAACTGAACCATCTCACACCATACACAAATATCAACTCAAAATGCATTGAAGACTTGAATGTAAGGCCTGAATCATTAAATACCTGGAAGAACACATGGGGGTAAGCTCTTTGACATTGGTCTTGGCAATTTTTTTCTTTGATTTGACACCCAAAGACAACATATGCAAAAAAATAAACAACTATTACTACATCAAACTAAAAGGCTTCTACATATCACACATAAAAGATGCTCAACATGATCAATCATCAAGGAAATGCAAATGAAAACCAAAATGAGGTATCACTTCACACCTGTTAGAATGGCTACCATGATAAGGGATAACAAGTGTTGGATAGGATGTGTATAAAAAGGACTTATATGAATTGATGGAGCTACTATGGAAAAAGAGTAGTTCCTCAAAAAAATAAAATACAGAACTGCTATATTATCCAGCAGTTCCACTTCCATGTATACATCAAAAGGGAAAATAAAAATATGACATATATATATATTTTTTTTTCAACCATGGAAAGAATGACTCTCGCCATTTTTTATAATGTGGATGAACTCCAGAAGCATTATACTAATTGAAACAAGTTGAACAGGGGAAGACAAATACTGTATGATCTTATTTACATGTGAAATTTAAAAGAATGAACTCATAATTACAGAACAGATTGGTGGCTGCCAGAGATGGGGGCAAGTGGGAAGTGGGGAAAATGAGTGAAGGTGGTCAGAAGACACAACCTTCCAGTTATAAGATAAATAAGTTTTGGGTATATAATGCACAGCAGGATGACTATAGTCAACAATACTGTACTGCTTATTTAAAAGTTGCTGAGAGAGTAGATCTTAAAAATTATTATAAGAAAACTCTGTAACTATGTGAGGTGATGGATGTTAACTAAACTTACCATTCTAATCATTTTTAAATATGTACATATATCAAATCATTATGATATACACCTTAAACTAACACAATATTATATATCAACAAAACTGGAAATAATTAAAATAAATATGTTACCAAAAAGTTAATATCATCTGAAAACACCAATACGGGCATCTCATAGACCAGTCAAGCTGACCCATAAAATTAACCATCACAAGTATCCAACAGAATACTATGGAAGTAATATAGTATGAGTTCTGAGAATAAATTTTAAATGACATTGTGACTTCTGCTCTTTTCTCTTGTTCTGTAAGAAGCCAGCTGGCATATAGACACTCAAACAGTCCCAGGGTGGTCCTCCTGGTAAGGATAGCTGGTCTCCAACCTACAGCCATGTGACTGAGTCATCTTAAACTTAGATCCTCCAGTCTCAGTCCAACTTTCAGATGACTGCAGTTGTGGCCAGTGTCTCGACTGCAACCTCATGAAAGCTCTCAAGCCAGAACCACCTTGCTTTATATGCTCTCAAATTCCTGACACATGCAACTGTATGAGATAATGTGTGTTTATTCTTGCTTTAAATTAATGTCAAGGGTAACTTGCCACTTGCAATAACTAATTTAAAAGCCATTAAACAAAAATAATTGCTGTGTACTTTCAAAAGTTTCAAAGTCAGGAAAACAAAAAGACTGAGGATCTTTAACAGAATAAATGAGAGAGAGAAAAATCAATCTAATGCAATGCATGATCCTAGAAAGACTCAGCACCAGGAAAAAAGCAGGTGTGTGTTCCTTTGTGTATGAATTGGCACTTGCCTTCCCTCACTTTTTATTTTTATTTTTGCCATAATAACGAATATTAGCTGATTGGAGAAATCTGTACTCTCTGTCCCTTAGGTAATATGTTAATTTCCTGTTTTTGCTCATTGTACTGAAATTATGTAAGACTATATTCTCATTTTTAGGAAATACATAATTGAAGTATTTAGAAAAGGGGCATCATGCCCTTAACTTATCTCAGAGTTCCAAAGTAAAAATTATAAAATTGTAATCATATACACTTATAAACCTATATATGTATATTTCTAAATGTCTATATAACCATATCATAGTTATTTATCTAGAAAGAGGGAGAGCCGGAGAATGAAAAGAAAATATAGTAAAATGTTAACATTTGGATAATCTGAGTGATGGTTGTGTGGGGATCCTTTGTATTATTTTTGCAACTTTTCTGTCTCAGTTATTGCAAAAAGAAAAGGACATCAGAGGTGGTTGCTATTCCTTAATTTCCTTTGTAAGTAAACGGTTTTCAAACGGAAGGTTGGAAACATGAGTAACTTTTGAAATGAATTTAGCAAATCCAAACCAGAATTTTCAAGAGAGAGAAAGTGGGGAAAGGGGAAAGGGAAGGGGAGAGGAGGGGAAGGGAGGGGTGAGCAGAGGGAGGAAGGGTTGGGCGGGGGGTGGGAGGTGGGGTGGGAGTGTGGAGGGGGTGGGAGATGATAGAATAGGACAGGACCGGAGAGCATCATAGATTGGTCAGGGTAGTGCTATTTTGCTTCAGAGCCCCAGCGGCAAAAGTTAGATGGCCTGGGCTGCGCGTTCCAAAAAGTTGGAAAGCCACTGCACTGAAGACTGCAGTCTGAGCCAAACAGTGAATCAGAGTTTCTCCTCCCGCTGGCCCCGGGCCAACCCGCAGCTCCTTCTGCCACCCTCACGGTGCGGTCCCGCCCCCAGCAGCCTGCAGGTGTGCACTCAGGCTAGCACGTGGTGCCAGATACTACTTAAGGGCCCACCTTCCCCCTTCTTGCAGCTGCCAGCTTCTCTAGCCCTGTCTTCCCCGAGCAGCTGGAGGCTCGCGGGTCTCAGAACGCATCCCGCCGCTGGGGCTGCAGCCGTGGCATGGGCGCCGCGGGCCCGATCTGCGTTTTCTTGACTCTTCTCGCGCCGGGGGTCCTCGGTGAGCTGGGAATGGGATCATGGAGGTAGGGACGCGTCTGGGACCGGGATGGCTTCTGTGCCACGATGCAAAGGAAGCAGTCAAAAGTGAGAAGGTGGGACAACCTTGCCTGCTTCTCGCTTGTTTGGGGCACCTCTCTTGGTCCTGAAGCTCTTCGCTCGCTGCTCCAGTGCTGGGACCACCAGTATCGCTGGCTGCATGACGGAATGGCACTTTGTGATCTGTCCACTGTGTCCTGTGGCGTGACATGCCCGCCCCGTGCTCGCCGGGCCCCGAGCCTCCGGGACTCAGCACGTGCTCAGCGCTCTGGGTCCCGCAGGTCTGCGAGCGGTAATACCCAGACACTTATGCGAAACCTACTTGTGCTGGGTGCAGTTGCATGCTCCGCTAGGCGCGGGAGTTTCTGCACACACTGAACGCCCTGCTGCCAAGAAAAACAGCACAGCTTTCCGCTAGCTTCCCAAAAAGAATAATGTCTGATTCCCAGGAGTGATTCATATATATATTAAATTTTGATGTGATATTGGTAGAGATATCCTAAATGATAAACATCTGGAGCTACTTAGAAAAGCTGATATGTGAATAAAAACGGCAGTTATTGTGTTATTTATTGGCAAGGGCACTATAAAGTGTCATTCAACGTTTATTATAATTTTTTCCTCCAGACTGGCTTAATTTTAAATTGTAAATTAAATTGTATTGTAACTTAAGATTGGAGTCTCTTGGTAATAGGCTAGGTATAACTGTCTAATAATTTTCAGAGGACAGTGGATAAGCAATTTACTGTATACAGACCTCAATATCTACGTGACTTTTAGCAAGTCATTTAGTTCTCAAGCCTCAGTTTCTTCATCTTTAAAAGGAAGCTAGTGATAAGCAGCCCTACCCTTACTGGACTGTCCTGAATATCAGATGAAATTAGGCAAATGAAAGCTGGATTTTCGATGTTATTACTAAATGCCAGTAATAAGATAACTATCTGAATCTGTTTTGATGGAGTCAGCATTTAAGCTTGATCACTGCCGACTTGCTAGGGGATATTGCATATTTTGGTTCTATTACAGTTTACTTTGTCAGCTTCCTGACATTCAACTTTTCCTGACCCTTAATTGAACATTTCCCCAAACCACTATCTTCATCCCTCTCTCTCTTACCTATTAACTCTCTTTTTGAACAAATGTACTTTCACAACTTTCTCTAACACATCTGTGTGGCATTGTTCCTGACCAGACTTCTTGCCAGTGTTTCATTCATTTTTCTAAATTTCAGAGAGGATGTTATCAATTGAAAATCAACTTCTTTAGCAACCCTGTCAATTCATTGTTCCCCCAAGGATGCCAGAACATCCCCTTCCAGTACCAGATCAGGACTATGCTCTCAGTCACTTAACTCCAGACACACGAAAGAGCAGGTTTCCTGAACGGCCAGCTGTCATAACTAGTATGCTTCTGTTGTTTGTCTCATCATTCTCACACCAACATTCCGATCATTCTCATTATGATTACCTTTGTAAAAACCTCCTCTCTTAACAGGTTATTCTGATACCTGTCCAACCTTTCCAATCATGAAAACTAAAATTAAAATATCTTTTTCATTATTTCACTCCCTTCCTCAAAAATCTAAAAGGGCTTCCTACTGACTGTGGAATTAAGGTTAAATCTGATGTCTTCAGTCTTTCAAGCCTTTGGATCTCACTTAAGCATACCCCTCCTGATTCCCCACCACTTCCTGCTCATCTTGCCTGACTGTCACCCCATGATCTCTGCTCATGCTCTGCTCATGCCTTCCTCCTGACTTTTGCTCCTACTATTCTTGACATTCCTTTTACAAAAGAATGCATGCATGTATTTTCCAGTTTTATTGAAAAAATAACTGATATACATCACTAAGTTTAAGGTGTACAGCATGATGGTTTGATTTGCACATACTGTAGAATGATTACCGCAGTAAGTTTAATTAACATCCATTTAGTTAACACGACATAAAAAGAAAAGAAAAAAAAATTTCTCCTTGTGATGAGAATTTTCCCACACATCATAAAACCATGTTAATTATAGTTATCATGTTGTACATTACATTGCTATACTTATTTTTCATATAACTGGGAATTTAAAACTTTTGATCATCTTCCTCCAATTCTCCTCCCATGCTCTGTCTTCAGTAACTGTAAATTAGATCTCTTTTTTCTATGAGTTTGGTATTTTTGTTTTTAGATTCCACATATAAGTGAAATCATACATATTTGTATGTCTCTGAATTATTCACTCAGTATAATGCCCTCAACTATCATCCATGTTGTTGTGAATGGTAGGATTTTCTTGCTTTTTAATGGCTGAATAATATTCCATTGTATATATTCATCCACAACTTCTTCATTCATTCATCTGTTGATGGACAACTAGGTTACTTCCATGTGTTGGCTATTTTACATGTATAAATAATGCCACTATGAACATGGGGGTACAGATATCTTTTTCAAGTTAATGTTTTTCTTTGTATATATCCCTAGAAATGTAATTGTTGAATCACATGGTAGTTGTATTGTTATTTTTTGAGGAATTATGGTACCTTTTTATAATACAGGTTTCTGGGTTCCATCTTACCTTCCAGAGAAATGTTTGGGAGTTGGCCTAGGAATCCAAGATTTAACAAGCATTCTGAAAAATTCTGAAGCAAGTGTCTTAAAGACCAAATTTCCTTCTCAGAGTGATTTTGTTTTTCTCCTTTTGCCTATTTGCATAAACCAATTCAAATTTCTTATACTCTTAAATTTCACTCTTACCTTGACTGACAGCCTCACCTCATCCAACACTAAGGAAACAAAATCATTAAGAGAAATTCTCCTATTTTCCAATCATTTACCTCTCTCTGAAATCAGATCCTTTTCTCTCCTCTGCTTAAAACCTGCCAAGGGTTTCCCATCACATTGAGACAAAATCCATGCTCCTTAAACTCAATGCCAAGCCTCTGCCTCTCTCTCAAATTCTCCGTATTCCTCACTCACCACCTCTGTTCCAGCCACACTGACCTTTCGGTTCCTTAATTGGAGTCACACTTGTTTAGCTATTGCACTAGTTTTCCTCTGTTAAATACCTTGTCTACAGGTCACCCCCTTACCTGTCTCCTCAACATTCAGGTCTCAGACCCACTGTTATTCTTCTCTGACTCTATGACTCTTACGTGAAATAGCTCCTGCCCCAAGTCTATCGCATAACCATGTTCTTTTTTCCACAGAGCACCTATCATCATATAAAACCTAATTTATTTACTTGTTTGTTCCCTTACCAGGCCATGAGATCAAGGTCTTTATCTGTCTTATTGCCTGATGAATCCCCAGGATTTGCAATACTCTTGCCTGGACAATCCCATAGACACAGGAGCCTGGAAGGCTGCAGTCCGTGGGGTCACTGAGGTTAGGACACGACTAAGCGACTTCACATTCACTTTTCACTTTGATGCATTGGAGAAGGAGATGGCACCCCCACTCCAGTATTCTTGCCTGGAGAATCCCAGGGATGGGGGAGCCTGGTGGGCTGCTGTCTATGGGGTCTCACAGAGTCAGACATGACTGAAGTGACTTAGCAGTAGCAGTAGCAGGAGTTCAGTAAGAAAGTTCTATTTTCTTCTATAACAATGGAAGAAGTATCCTTCCTCCTGAAGAAAGTCAGATCCTCTTTCTGTATTCATGATCACAAGCCATCCTCTCTTTCCTGTGCAAAGACTTAACCTCTGCAGATAACCCCTGTCCTGTATCATCCATTTGTATCTCTCCCTTGGATGATCCCCACCAGCAGTTAAATACGCCCCAGGGCATCCTTTCTTTGGTTCTGGGAAGAAGCTTCTCATGATCCAGTGGCGTTCCACTTTTTTGTCCTTTTTCTCATCTTCCTCAGAAAAAAATTCTCATTGACTATTCTCACACTTATTTTTCTCATTAATCCTCCCCAGACAGGATTCTTTCTACACTATTGTCTTGAAGCTATTCTCATCAAGGTCAGTACTGACCTTCTGCTAACAAATCCAATGGTCATTTTCCCATCTTTACCTTTCTCAGTCTTTCAGCAAAGCTGACTGACTTCTTCCTCTTGAAACAGTTTTCATTATCATCTTCCAAAATAAGACATTCTTATCTATTTTTTCCTATTTTTACCTATTTCTCTGGTTACCTTTAGTCTCTTTTGCCTACCTCTAATATTTTTAGATGGTCTTAAGGTTCAGTCCTGGGCCTCTTCTGTTTTCCTCCATACTTTCTTCCTAAGAGAGCTATCCAGCCTCATGACTTTAAATACTATTTATATGTTGATGACTCATAGGTATTATCTGTAGCCCTGAGTTCTCTCCTGAGAGGCAAATTTGTGCATGCAATTGCATTTGCATCTTAATGTCCACTGAGCATGTTAAATACACCGAGTCTAAAGTGGAATCAATTCTGTACATTCCCCACAACACACACATGAGCACGTGTGCACACACACACAGACACAGACACAGACACAGACACAAGTCCATTCCAATCTCAATACACTGTATTACCATCAACACAAGTAGCTCAAGTCAAAAGCTTAAAAGCCATTTATTAAGTTTTTCCTGGTGGTCCAGTGGTTAAAATTCTGTGTTCCTAATGCAGGGGGCTTTGGTTTGATCCCTGGTCAGGGAACTAGATCCCACATGCATCAAATGAGTCCCACTGGAGTCAAATAAATAAAATTAATTTTGTTTAAAAAAGCCTGGAGCCATTACTGAATACTCCCATTCCCTTAGCCCCACATCTAGTACAATAGAATCCTACCAATTTTATTTCTATACTATATTCCTAGTTTATCTGTTTCTCACTGTCTCCTTGTATCCAATCTTTATTTTATTTGGTCTAATCTACTTTAAGGAGAAGGCAATGGCACCCCACTCCAGGACTCTTGCCTGGAAAATCCCATGGACAGAGGAGACTGGTAGGCTGCAGTCCACGGGGTCGCTGAGGGTTGGACACAACTGATCAACTTCACTTTCACTTTTCACTTTGATGCATTGGAGAAGGAAATGGCACCCCACTCCAGTGTTCTTGCCTGGAGAATCCCAGGGATGGGGGAGCCTGGTAGGCTGCCATCTGTGGGGTTGCCAGAGTCAGACACTACTGAAGTGACTTAGCAGCAACAATCTACTTTAATAGACTCCAGACTGCACTCCCTACTTCTGAAAGTAAAAGTCCAGTCCATTCTCCATCCAATTACCAGGCTATTCTTTTTAAAAGTTAAACTAGGTCACATGACTCTCTTGCTTGAACTCTCCAATGACATCCACCGAAAAGAACATGGTGACATCCTACTGTAGACTAAGAAGCCCTGTGCAATTCTTTCTGCTGGACTTTCTAGCTTCATCCCATTCCACTCTGATCACCAAATTCCAGCCACACTTGCCTTTTGTCTTTGTGACCCCATGGACTATAGCCCGCCAGTCTCCTCTGTCCATCAGAATTCTCCAGGCAAGAATACTGGAGTGGGTAGCCATGCCCTGGGATCTTATCAAACCCTAGGATCAAACCTAGGTCTCCCACATTGCAGGCAGATTCGTTACCATCTGAGCCACCAGGGAAGCCCTGGTCTATCCCTAAGTCAGAGCAAATCCATCCCTGATCTTAGGCTTCTGCCTAAAATGCTTTCACCCAGTACTTTACCTTGCTGACACCTTCTTATCCTTCAGTCATAACTCAAGTGTCCATTCTTCATAGGTCTTCCTTAATCATCATAACTGAAGTTGTATGCCATCCTGTCTCCTCCTTTTCCCAGTCCATTATATTTTGATACATAATTCTGTTCATTTCCTTTATATAGCATCTATTTATTTATAGTCTATCTCCCTCTATTTTAATATAAATTCCATGAAGGTGAGAACCTTGTGTCTAATGTTCACTGATGCATATTCTGTGTTTAAGACAGTATCTTGGTTAATATGCACACTGGTCATTCAAAAATTATCAAATAGTAAGGAAACCCAGTGTTTTGATTTTTGATCATAATAATTCTCATTATCTATAATATTTTCTCCTCCTACCTGCTATCTGTATTAAATTTCAGGTTTATTTTTATTATCATATATATTTGTTCTTTATTCATTTCAAATGGACTTCTAAGCTAGTTCAGGTAAATCTCCTTAAATACAAATAAAGAATTAAATATATTTTGTTCTAGAAACTCCTTTGCATACTTAGTTTTAACATGGTTTATGTGATGTATATGTCAATATTTTGTCACTATCTTCTATTTTAGATCCTGTCATTATTTATAGTGATGTTTAGTCCTGTTTTAAAAGATGTAAAGAGGATCCAACTTAAGAAAAATAATGTTATTTAATGGTTCATAGATAACATTCTTTTTTCTTATGTGGAAAACATCATTTTGGAATTTCTGTCCTCTGACCTGGGATTTTGATAATTTCATTACTAATAAGAGCTGAAAAGTGAAAGTGTTAGTTGCTCAGTCAAGTCTGACTCTTTGTAACCCCATAGACTGTAGCACACCAGACCCCTCAGGTAAGATTATTGGAGTGGGCTGCCATTCCTTTCTCCAGGGGAATCTTCCCAACCCAAGGATAGACCTTAGGTCTCCTGCATTGCAGGCAGATAGATTCTTTACCATCTGACCCACAAGGGAAGACCTACTAATAAGCGTTGGTGTCCCCCAAAGAGAGAAAATTCCTAAGTCTCTTTGAAGATAAGAATTTCCTAATATTTATCATCCAGAAAGTGTGATTCTTACTTAATTCACCCCCAAATGTCATGTTATAAAGTAACTTCTACATTTTGCTTCTCCAAGACCTTGGTTGCATCTTAGTCCATGTCATCACTACTGAATAAATCTTGTAAATTCAGACAGGCTTTCAGCTTTTGGAATTATTTAGGGTTGTTTTTATTCACATTGGATATGTATAGGTTAAATCATTTGATTAGGGTGAATTGATACAAATAATGACAGGGTTGTGAAGTTGGTCTTCATTGAGGTCAAACCCCTGACTTTCCCCAGAGAGTCTTGCTGTTTTGCAAAAGTATGTGCTTGAAGACATTTGTAGGTGTTATTGGAGGAAAACAGAGGAGATGAGAAAAGAAACAGGAGACCTACAGTGTGACATAAGTCCCAGCAGTAAAGGCTATTTTTAGATCCTGTCGACCAGTTCAGTCACTCAGTTGTGTCTGACTCTTTGTGATGCCATGGACTGCAGCATGCCAAGCTACCCTGTCCATCACCAACTCCCCAGGGCTTACTCAGACTCATGCCCACTGAGTTGATGATGCCATGCAACCATCTCATCCTCTGTTATCCACTTCTCTTCCTGTCTTCAATCTTCCTTAGCACCAGCGTCTTTTCCAAAGAGTTGGTTCTTCCTATCAAGTAGCCAAAGTATTGGAGCTTCAGCTTCAGCTGAAGTACTTCCAGTGAATATTCAGGACTCATTTCCTTTAGGATGGACTGGTTGGATCTCCTTGCAGTCCAAGGGATTCTCAAGTATTTTCTCCAACACCACAGTTCAAAAGTATCAATTCTTTGGTGTTCAGCTTTCTTTATAGTCTAACTCTCACATTCTCACATAAATACCGGAAAAACCATAGCTTTGACTATACAGAACTTTGTCAGCAAAGTAATGTCTCTGCTTTTTAATATGCTGTCTAGGTTGGTCATAGGTCTTCTTTCAAGAAGCAAGTATCTTTTAATTACATGGCTGCAGTCACCATCTGCAGTGATTTTGGAGTCCAAGAAAATAAAGTCTGTCACCGTTTCCATTGTTTCTGCATCTATTTGCCATGAAGTGATGGGACCAGATGCCATGATCTTCATTTTTAGAATGTTGAGCTTTAAGCCAGCTTTTTTCACTCTCGTCTTTCACTTTCATTAAGAGTCTCTTCACTTCCTTTTCACTTTCTGCCATAAGAGTGGTGTTATCTGCAAACCGGAGGTTATTGATATTTCTCCCAAAATCTTGATTCCATCTTGTGCTTCATCCAGCCCAGCATTTTCATGATGAACTCTGAATATAAGTTAAATAGGCAGGATAACATTATACAGCATTGACATACTCCTTTCCCAGTTTGGAACCAGTCTGTTGTTCCATGTCCTGTTCTAACTGCGGCTTCTTGACCTGCATACAGATTTTTCAGGAGACAGGTAAGGTGGTCTGGGATTCCGGTTTCTTTAAGAATTTTCCAAAGTTTGTTGTGATCCACACAGTCAAAGGCTTTGGCATAGTCAATAAAGAAAAAGTAGATGTTTTACTGGAACTCTCTTGCTTTTTCTATGTTCCAACGGATGTTGGCAATTTGATCTCTTGTTCCCTTGCCTTATAAATCCAGATTGAATATTTGGAAATTCTTGGTTCAGGTACTGTTGAAGCCTGGCTTGGAGAATTTTGAGCATTACATTGCTAGGGTGTGAGATGAATGCAACTGTGCAGTAGTTTGAGCCTACTTTGGCATTGCCTTTTTTTGGGATTGGAATGAAAACTGACCTTTCCCAGTCCTGTGACCATTGCTGAGTTTTCCAAATTTGCTGGCATACTGAGTGAAGCACTTTTATAGCATCATCTTTTAGGACCTGAGACAGCTCATCTCGAATTCCATCACCTCCACTAGCTTTGTTTGTCATGATGCTTCCCTTAGGCCCACTTAACTTCCAAATCCAGGATGTCTGTCTCTAGGTGAGTGATCGCACCATTTGGTTATCTGGGTCATTAAGATCTTTTTGTGTAGTTCTTCCTTGTATTCTTGCCACTTCTTCTTAATATCTTGTGCTTCTGTTAGGTCGATACCATTTCTGTCCTTTATTTTGCCCAATTTTGCATGAAATTTTCCCTTGGTATCTCTCATTTTCTTGAAGCAATATCTACTCTTCCCATTCTGTTGTTTTCCTCTATTTCTTTGCATCGATTGCTGAGGAAGGCTTTCATATCTCTTCTTGGTATTCTTTGAAACTCTGCATTCAGATGAGTATATCTTTCCTTTTCTCCCTTGTTTTTCACTTTTTTTCTTTTCTCAGCTATTTGTAAGGCCTCCTCAGGCAATCATTTTGCCTGTTTGCATTTCTTTTTCTTGGGGATGGTCTCAATCATTGCCTCCTGAACAATGTCACAAACCTCTGTCCATAGTTCCTCAGGGATTCTATCACATCGAATCCTTTGAGTATATTTGTCACCTCTACTGTGTAATCATAAGGGATTTGATTTAGGTCATACCTGAGTGGTCTAGTGGTTTTCTCTACTTTTTCAATTTAAGTCTGATTTTGCAATTAGGAGTTCATGATCTGAGCCACAGTCAGCTCCCAGTCTTGTTTTTACTAAGTGTATAGAACTTCTCCATCTTCAGCTTCAAAGAGTATAATCAGTCTGATTTCAATATTGACCATCTGGTGATGTCCGTGTGTAGTATCATCTCTTGTATTATTGGAAGAGGGTGTTTGCTATGACCAGTACATTCTTTTGGCAAAACTCTGTTCTGTTCAGTTCAGTTCAGTTAAGTCAGTTCATTCACTCAGTTGTGTCCGACTCTTTGTGACCCCATGAATCGCAGCACGCCAGGCCTCCCTGTCCATCACCAACTCCTGGAGTTCACTCAAACTCACGGCCATCGAGTCCGTGATGCCATCCAGCCATCTCATCCTCTGTCGTCCCCTTCTCCTCCTGCCTCTAATCCCTCCCAGCATCAGAGTCTTTTCCAATGGGTCAACTCTTCGCATGAGGTGGCCAAGGTACTAGAGTTTCAACTTTAGCATCATTCCTTCCAAACAAATCCCAGGGCTGATCTCCTTTAGAATGAACTGGTTGGATCTCCTTGCAGTCCAAGGGACTCTCAAGAGTCTTCTCCAACACCACAGTTCAAAAGCATCAATTCTTCAGCACTCAGCCTTCTTCACAGTCCAACTCTCACATCCATACATGACCACAGGAAAAACCATAGCCTTGACTAGATGGACCTTAGTTGGCAAAGTAATATCTCTGCTTTTGAATATGCTATCTAGGTTGGTCATAACTTTTCTTCCAAGGAGTAAGCGTCTTCTGATGTCATGGCTGCAGTCACCATCTGCAGTGATTTTGGAGCCCAAAAAATAAAGTCTGACACTGTTTCCACTGTTTCCCCATCTATGTCCAATGAAGTGATGGGACCGGATGCCATGATCTTTGTTTTCTGAATGTTGAGCTTTAAGCAACATTTTCACTCTCCTCTTTCACTTTCATCAAGAGGCCTTTTAGTTCCTCTTCACTTTCTACCATAAAGGTGGTGTCATCTGCATATCTGAGGTTATTGATATTTTTCCCAGCAATCTTGATTGCAGCTTGTGTTTCTTCCAGTCCAGCGTTTCTCATGATGTACTCTGCATAGAAGTTAAATAAGCAGGGTGACAATATACAGCCTTGACGAACTCCTTTTCCTATTTGGAATGAGTCTGTTGTCCATGTCCATTTCTAACTGTTGCTTCCTGACCTGCATACAGATTTCTCAAGAGGCAGGTCAGATGGTCTGGTATTCCCATCTCTTTCAGAATTTTCCACAGTTTATTGTGATCCACTCAGTCAAAGGCTTTGGCATAATCAATAACTCTGTTAGCGTTTGCCCTTTCATTTTGTACTCCAAGGCTAAATTTGCTTATTACTCCAGGTATCTCTTGACTTCCTACTTTTGCATTCCAATCCCCTATTATGAAAAGGACATCTTTTTTTTTTTTTTGGTATTAGTTCTGGAAGGTCTTGTAGGTCATCATTGAACCGTTCCACTTCAGCTTCTTTGGCATTAGTGGTTGGGGATTACTTGAATTACTGTGGTACTGAATGGTTTTCCTTGGAAATGAACAGAGACCATTCTGTCATTTTTGAGAATGCACCCAAGTACTGCATTTCAGACTGTTATGTTGACTATGAGAGCGACTCCATGTCTTCTAAGGGATTCTTGCCCACAGTAGTAAATATAATGGTCATCTGAATTAAATTCTCCCATTCCAGGCCATTTTATTTCACTGATTTTTAAAATGTCGATGTTCACTCTTGCCACCTTCTGTTTTATAACTTCCAATTTTCCTTAATTCATGGACCTAATATTCCAGGATCCTGTGCAATATCGTTCTTTACAGCATCAGACTTTATTTTCATCACCAGTCACACCCCCAACTAGGTGGTCCTTTTGCTTTGACTCAGTCTCTTCAATTTTTTGGAGTTATTTCTCCCCCTCTTCTCCAGTAGCATGTTGGGCACCTACTGACCTTGGGATTTCAGCTTTCGGTGTCTTATCTTTTGCCTTTTCATACTCTTTATGGAATTCTCAAGGCAAGAATACTGAAGTGGTTTGCCATTCCCTTTTCCAGTGGACAATGTTTTGTAAGAACTCTCCCCATGCCCTACACAGTATGGCTCATAGTTTTCCTTGAGTTAGACAAGGTTGTGGTCCATGTGAACAATTTGGTTAGTTTTCTGTGATTGTGGTTTTCATTCTCTCTGCTCTCTGAGGGATAAGGATAAGAGGCTTATGGAAGCTTCCTGATGGGGGAGACTGACTGTGGGGGAAACTGGATCTTGTTTTGGGTCTTATTCTGATGAGTGGGGCCATGCTTAGTAAATCTGTAATCCAATTATCTGTGCATGGGCGGGGCTGTGTTCCCTCTATGTGGTTTGGCCTATGCCTCCACCAGAGACTCCTGTCTGTATGACTCCACCAATAGAAGTGTTGGCTACAAAAAGGCTGGGTCCAGCTATAACCTTGTGAAGTCTGTTTCCCTTTGTGTCAGTTAGTCCATGTTTGTTCTTTGACTTGCACCTGTAACTGTTTCAGATTTGTTTGAAAAAGGAGATTTATAGATTTGATATTCTAATATACCATCATTCTGGAGTTGAGACTTGAACTGTCTTTCATATCTAGAAAAATTTTTTTCAACGTACATTCTTACGCATCAGGGCATTACAGTTTCTTTTTTTCCTCATCTCCTAGAATAAGATTTGTTTCTTTTTCATCATCATAATCACAATTACTTTAAGTCACAGGGACATATCTTGAAACAACTATCTCCTTTTATCTGGTACCCATCAGAAAGTATTTACTAAACGCTTTTGGAGGCATATTAGTCCATTAGGTTAATGGAAAAAATAATGAAGAATAGAAAACAATCCTATTTTCTCCTTGCTAGGATCTAAAGGTTTAAAGACTAAAATAGGAATGTTAATTCATAAAAGTGATTTTGGAAGTTCTTTCGTGAGATGAGCTCACAAGATCTGATATACTTGATATACTTGTTTCCTGTGATAGTGCAGAAAAGTTATTATACCATTTTAGTTTTTATTTATGAGATTTTGTAAAGGTGGAACTCCAGGGTCTTTATGGAATTTTATTAAAAATTATTTTCTCCAGTTCTTTATCTGAAGTCTGTCATAAAAAGTCTTTGAACTCCTGAGCTTGTTTCTCTGTATATGCGTTCATACTGTAAGATACATTTTCTTTGACCCCCCAATATCTATATATTAGATTTAATTTTTAAAGATCAAATTTGTCACTGTAACTGGTGACCATACAGAAGCACAGTAGAGATTTTAGCCTCTCTTAGTTTTGATATTCCTGTGATCTTTGTCTCTAGGTCAGTGTAAATTCCTGCCAAGGTATCCTTTTGCTAAGCCTAAAATTCAGAGTGATCAGTCTGAGTTTGCTGTTGGCAAAACTTGGGAATATGAGTGCCTTCCTGGGTATTTCAAGAAGTCATTCATTGTCACCTGCCTAAAGACTTCCAAGTGGTCAAATGCTCAGCAATTCTGTAAACGTGAGTAATCTGTAATAGAAGAATCTTTGAGTCTATAGCATGTCTCTATGGGCTAACCTGTAATTTTCAAGGTAAAAGATAAGAAAATTAGTCAGTAATCTCAAATGAATGAGTTCCTAGGTTCTCCATGTTTTCTTTTACTCCTAAGGATATTAGATATTGGGTATTGAAGTTAAATCATCACAGCTGTCCAACTCTTTTTATCCTATAGTCTCCACAACTTTGTTGTATGGTCTCTGTACTGTGTTAGAGTGAGCTTAAAGGTGAAGGTGAAGTCGCTCAGTCGTGTCCGACTCTTTGTGACCCCGTGGACTGTAACCTACTAGGATTCTCTGTCCATGGGATTCTCCAGGCACAAATACTGGAGTGGATTGCCATTTCCTTCTCCAGGGGATCTTCCTGACCCAGGGATTGAACCTTGGTCTCCCGCATTGGAGGCAGATGCTTTAAAAGTTAGTATATTAGTATATACTAAAAAAAGAAAGAAAGTCACTCAGTCGTGTCTGACTCTTTGCGACCTCATGGACTGTAGCCTGCCAGGCTCTTCTGTCCATGGGATTTTCCCAGGCAAGAATACTGGAGTGGGTTGCCATTTCCTTCTCCAGGAGATCTTCCCGACCCAGGGATTGAACCCGGGTCTCCCGCATTGTAGGCAGATGCTCTACCATCTGAGCCACTAGGGAAGTCAGTATATACTTTATCTATATATATACACACTATATACTATATATATATATATACTTTATATATATATATACTTTATATATATATGTACTTATATATATATATGTATGTATATAAAATGTATAAACTAATTCTAATATTAATTTCACCTCAGTCTTACCCAATTCAAGAAATATATTTGAAAAATCAAGAATATATTTGAGTAATCACTAGGTATAAGGCATTAAGCTAGATGGTGGGGTTGGAGAGATATATATAAATTAATCTGCTAGTCTCTGTCTTTTGGAAACTACTATACTATTTGTACAGACTGGCTTTTAAGCAAACACTGTGCTATGGTATAATTTTTATATTTATAGAGATAAAATTATATAACATCACAGAGAAGTAAATAATAAATGGTATCTAGGAGAACAGGGACATCTGGGTATTACAGACAGAAAAAACAGGATATATCAACATATAAAGATATGGAAGAACATCATGTCTTTGAAAAATAGAAAATGGATAAAAATATTGTGGTTGGAACACAAGGTTCATGGTGAGTGAGAAACAGTAGATGATGAGGACTGGAACTTAACTGTGGTGGGCCTTCCTTTTATTCCAATGTACATTGGTAAGTGATTGTAAGTTTTTTAATGTGGGGAGTGGCATGACTACATTTGTGATTCTGAATGATAATGTGTGTAGTGGCATAAAATATGTACTGGACCAGTGACAACCAATATTAGAAAGGTAAATTTTATTACTCAATGATTTAACGAGAGATTTTAGTAGCAGCAAAATAATTGGTTTGGAGAGAGATTTCTGGAATCCAGTCATGAAAACTTGATGATCAATTGAATTAAGGACAGGTGGTAAATAATGAGCTACAGAAAGGAAATAACATTTTTTTTTTTTTTTAAGCCACAGACTTGCTAGATATTGCCATCAACTGACAGAGTACAAAAGGGGAAGGAGAGACTATAAATTACAGTACCTGGTGGCTCAGAGGGTAAAGCATCTGCCTGCAGTGCAGGAGACCTGGTTCGATTCCTGCATCAGGAAGATCCCCTGGAGAAGGAAATAGTAACCCACTCCAGTACTCTTACCTGGAAAATCCCATGGACAGTGAAGCCTGGTAGACTACAGTCCATGGATTCGCAAAGTAGGGACTCTGATGCTGGGAGGGATTGGGGGCAGGAGGAGAAGGGAACGACAGAGGATGAGATGTCTGGATGGCATCACGGACTCAATGGACATGAGTTTGAGTGAACTCCAGGAATTGGTGATGAACAGGGAGGCCTGGCGTGCTGCTATTCATGGGGTCACAAAGAGTCAGACACAACTGAGTGACTGAACTGAACTGAGAGACTATAAATTATGGTTGACCACAAATAGTATTTTCATCCATGCTTAGAAATATGGACTACATGTTTTAAACAAATAGTGTCATGGAGTTGAAAGATAAAAGTTTTCTAAATGTCCAAAATTTCTTTGCATAAGCATGGGTAGGCTACTCAGCAAGTCCAGTCACATTGGAATTTAATAAAAGCAGAAAAAAATCCCCAAAATCCCAATCCCAAGTTTTTTTCTGTTTTGTTCTCCCTTGTAGGTAAATCATGTACGGTTCCTAGAGAACTCCTCCATGGCTCTGTCCACACACCTCAGGGTATCGTGTTTGGGGCAACAATTACATTTTCTTGTGACAAAGGGTGAGTTGGCAGGAGACATCTACAGAGTACATGTATATTAGAACAGTAGTTTCAATGGAAATCATTTGTCTTCCAAAAAATAGATATGAATAATTGCCACTCATCCTTGAAAATAGATAAAAGAGAATCACCTCTTTAATATGCTCCAGGGAGAACTGTTTAGGATGACCCACTAGAGAGGATCCCTACAAGAGAAAAAAATTTGCACTACTCCTCTTCCAATTTTAAATCTTCAGTGTTAGTGACTAGGAGATCAAATTTCATTTGTCTTTAGATTGTTGAATCTTATGTATGTGTCCATAGTCTTTCACCATGATATTCTATTCTTTGCCATTCTTTCAGTGGAAAAAAATCTAATTTTTTCTAAAATGTTCAGCTGGGAGATGATCACTCATCTCTTTATCTTTAGATATCGACTCATTGGTGACTCATCTGCTATGTGTATTATCTTAGACAATACAGTAACCTGGGATAAGGACCTACCCATTTGTGAATGTGAGTAGAATTTTTCCTTCTTGAGGGAAAGTGGATATCTACACATCAAAATAAATACCCAGGAAGGTTACACTTGTTTTGAGCAGATCTGGACACAAATCTGTGATTTATTTTCTTCCATGCCCCAGATCCCACTACCCTTTCTTTTGCTTACTGTACCTTGATGGTAAGTTAGTTCACAGTGAATAACTGCTCAAGTCTAAAATATGCCATAAGACTCCACACTGCCAGCTTAAATCCATGCAGAATGTATCTCACTCTAAGTACCTTTTGTAAGAGTTTATCTGTACTCTGGAGGTGAGGACTGGTGACTAAGTCATATTTAGGGGGTTTTATTAGGCCAGTTCCGTATATCTTCCTACCTTGATTTTTTCCATTTAGAACCATTTTTGAGATGAGCTTACAGAATTTCAGCAATATGGGTTAATTGTAGGTGAAGTGGAAATTTGGTTTGCAAGAGTTAAGACAAAATTCCCAGAAGATATAACACTTATTTTTAATTTATTTTCTTTTAATTTTAATTGGAGTCTAATCACTTTACAATACTGTGGTGGTTTTTGCCATACATTGACATGAATCAGCCATAGGTATACATGTATTCCCCATCCTGAACCCCTCTCCCACTTCCCTCCCCATCCTATCCCTCAGGGTCATCCCACTGCACCAGCCCTGAGCACCCTGTCTCATGCATCGAACCTGGACTGGCAATGTGTTTCACATATGACAATATACATGTTTCAGTACTATTCTCTCAAATCATCCCACCCTCGCCTTCTCCCACAGATTCCAAAAGACTGTTCTATACATCTGTGTCTCTTGCTATCTCGCATATAGGGTCATCGCTACCATCTTTCTAAATTCCATATATATGTATTAGTATACTGTATTGGTGTTTTTCTTTCTGGCTTACTTCACTCTGTATAATAGGCTCCAGCTTCATCTACCTCATTAGAACTGATTCAAATGTATTCTTTTTAATGGCTATGTAATATTCCATTGTGTATATGTACCACAGTTTTCTTATCCATTCATCTGCCAATGGACATCTAGGTTGCTTCTGTGTCTTGGCTATTATAAACAGTGCTCAGATGAATATTGGGGTACACATGTCTCTTTCAATTCTGGTTTCCTCTGTGTGTATGCCCAGCAGTGGGATTGCTAGGTCACATAGCAGTTCTATTTCCAGTTTTTTAAGAAATCTCCACACTGTTCTCCATAGTGGCTGTACTAGTTTGCATTCCCACCAACAGTATACGAGGGTTCCCTTTTCTCTGCACCCTCTCCAGCATTTATTGTTTATAGACTGATAGCAGCCATTCTGACTGGTGTGAGATGGTGCCTCATTGTGGTTTTGATTTGCATTTCTCTGTTAATGAGTGATGTTGAGCATCTTTTCATGTGTTTGTTAAAGAAGATATAACATTTAAATGCCTTCTCTCTTTTCCTACCTACCACACCACCAAAGCTATCCCTTGTGAGCCACCCCCAGCCATCTCTAATGGAGACTTTCACAGCAGCAATAGAGAAGACTTTTACTATGGAATGGTGGTTACTTATCAGTGCCATGTTGGACAGAATGGGAAAAAGCTGTTTGACCTCTTGGGTGAGAAGTCAATATATTGCACCAGCAAAGACAATCAAGTTGGCATCTGGAACAGCCCTCCCCCTCAGTGTATTCCTGTAGTCAAATGCCCAATTCCAGAAGTTGAAAATGGAGCTATGGAATCTGGATTTAGGTATTCATTTTCCTTAAATGATTCTGTGATGTTTAAGTGTAAGCCTGGCTTTACCATGAAAGGCAGCAACACAGTATGGTGCCAACCAAACAGCAAATGGAATCCTCCACTGCCAAAGTGCTTCAAGGGTGAGTTGTGTTGCAACTTTGGGAACCTATAAATAAAATGAGATTTTGGGAGAGATAGATATAGGATACCTATGAGAAGAGGATGATAAAGGCAGTGTATATTGTTGGATATCCTGGTTAAAGAATTTAAAAGTAGCTAGGCAAATATTCATAAATTTTCTAAAATATATTTATTGCAATACTACATACATATAGGTATACAACAGCTTTTCTACTATGCTTGGTAAGGGCTTGAGAAAGAACAGCAGCAATAACAACAAAAAGAGATGGAGAAATTGAAAAACATAAACTAAGTGAAATGAATATGAAATAGAAAAGGTGCAACAAACTAGATAAAAGATCATCATATAGTCCAGTTGTTTTTAAACATATCTGCTCATTAGAAACACAATAAATAAATTTATATTAAAAAAAAAAAGAAACACACCTGGAACTCTGGAGAGAAAAGTAGCAATACCTGGACATTTTTATTTTTCAAAAAAAAAAAATCTAAAATAATTCTGCTATGTAGCTGGATTTTAAAAAGTAAATTTAAGTTTTTCTATTAAATAGTAGTTTTAGTGATATAGAAGTCTGTTATTTTCTGTTGACCAATTATGGTACAGTGGTATTAAGTGAATAATAGTTGCATAATTATAATAGTAAAAGATATTTATCAGTTTTCACAATCAATAGCTAGACAAAAATTAAAAGATAATTATAATTTTATAATGGAAACATGATTAACCCAACAATGTAAAATAATTACATATGATTTGGGGGGGTTAAATAGGGTGATGTGGTAAGTGGGAAAAAAAAGAATTTAAAAGTAAAGTTTGAAAGTAGTATCTAAATGTTGAGGAGATGAGAAATTTACTATATTCTGGGACAAAGCTAGATATACATTAATTTAGGGGTGTTGGGAGAAGACTCCTGAGAGTCCCTTAGACTGCAAAGAGATCCAACTAGTCCATTCTGAAGGAGATCAGCCCTGGGTGTTCTTTGGAAGGAATGATGCTAAAGCTGAAACTCCAGTACTTTGGCCACCTTATGCGAAGAGTTGACTCATTGGAAAGACTCTGATGCTGGGAGGGATTGGGGGCAGGAGGAGGAGGGGATGACAGAGGATGAGATGGCTGGATGGCATCACCAACTTGATGGACGTGAGTTTGAGTGAACTCTGGAAGTTGGTGATTGACAGGGAGGCCTGGTGTGCTGTGATTCATGGGGTTGCAAAGAGTCAGACACGACTGAGTGACTGAACTGAACTGAGGGGAAATCAGAAGTCGCTTAAAAAAAAAAAAAAAAGAAAGAAAAAAAAGCAGATAGTGCCAGAGCCAATGATCAAAGATTTTTATATGATTAAAATTGTATGTAGTTAGATTTTATTTAAATGAGGATAAAATAAACTCTTAATCCCATTAGCCAGGCCAGTGGGGAAAATTGACTGATCAAAATTTGATTCAAATTACTATAAACTTTATACATTCTCCTACTGAAAAATGTAGACTTTATGGAATAAGATTAGAATTAAGATTGAGTCACTTCCCCCATTTCCCCTCTTTCCCCTACTTTTATTGAGAAATGCCCAACTTACTAGAAACCTGGCACCACTGGGAGTTCCTTCCCCAAGACTTAGACACTTCATCAATGGTGTGGGGACCAGGAAGAAAGGGAGATTTCGGTGGTTTAAAAAAAAAAAAAGCATTATAATAGTTTGATTCCCTTGGCTACAGTATTAGTGAGAGGACATCCATTTAAATAAAATGAGGAAATAAATAAGGAAAATGATGAGGAAGGGTCATATTTCCTGGCATAGATCGAGATACAGAGGAGATAGATGCAAAGTTCATCATGTCTAAAATATGTAGCACATAGTAGCCCCACTCTGTCTCGCCCAAAAGAGTGTCTGCCTTACACTTAGGAGAACTGACATGACCACCGTCATCTAATTCCTGCCAACCCTAAATTGGCTTAAGCTGTAGAGAAGAAAGTTCTTATTTTAGAAATAACAGGCCTCTGGTCCTGTTCTCTTCTCAGGGTGTCTACCACCTCCACATACCCAACATGGTAATTATAACCAATTGGATGAGGAATTCTTTGCAGTTGGACAGGAAGTGTTCTACAGCTGTGAGCCTGGCTACACTCTCATTGGAACTAACCCTATACAGTGTACATCCTTGGGAACGTGGAGCCATCTAGCACCCAAATGTGAAGGTGCATAAAGGTCTATTTCATCTCAAGGAAACTCAGTTGTTTCCTGACTCTTCATGTGCCAGCCTTGTTTCTTTTTTCCTAGTGAAATCATGTGATGACATTCCAAACCAACTTCTCAATGGTCGTGTGGTAGCTCCTCCTAATCTCCAGCTTGGGGCACAGGTTTCATTTGTTTGTGATAAAGGGTGAGTGCAAAGTGATCCATAGCTAGTCATTGCAAAGTGTGATCTTTAAAGACAGTTACATTTCTTTGCCTCTGATTTTCTCTCTCTCCTTTTCTTTACCTTTTATGATTAAGAATTCTGTTATTAAAGAATCCCATTTATTTTCTCCAAATGTGTGCATAGTCAGCCGAAGTTGGGAATTGTCCTCTCATCATTTGCAAAAGCAAAGATTAGGGTCAGAAGTTAAGGTTTCTTTTATGGAGACTGAATGGATGTTGAAGGTTCAGTAAGAGGGGCTCTTTGAAGTGAGCTTAGGAAACAAAGTCTTTGATGTTTTCTTCACTAGGAACTAAGGTTGTTTCCTTCTAATGGTCAAGAAAATCTTAACATTTGGATGCTGAAGATTAAAGCAAGAACTCAAGAAAAGAATAGACCGTGAGGACTGTTTGCTCTGTGTTTTTAGCTGGTCTGAAGTCTTCACATAACTTAGCTAACTCGCAATCTTGGACTTTTTCCTTCAGAAAAATTCTTAAGAAAATAGACCCCATACCACACTCTTGAACGAAGTGTTTAGTTTCCATGTAAAGGAGAATTGGTTTGTTCTGGTGATAATTTGCTGCCCCTTATTGTTTAAGGTACCGGTTAAATGGCCAGTCTTCTAGTCAGTGTGTCTCAGAAGGAATGAGAGTACTATGGAGTAATAAGTTTCCTGTCTGTGAACGTGAGTAGAAAGCAAAAATAATCAAGTATGGATTGTGCCTCTTGATATTTGGTGTGTTCTCATGCATTTATCAATTATAAAATCTATCAACATGTATGCTTTGAACATGTATATGCCACTCTACTGTATGTTTTAGAACGCAGGCCAAAACTAACTTTATTCAGTTGACTACAAATGGTGTTGAGTATTCTATGTGTATAAGGATAAAGGCTCTCAAAAGTTACTCCAACTGAAAATGAATAGCACTGAGGCACTGACATGGTTATGTCACTTCTTCATGTGATGAGCAATTCTTGGAGCTAAATGGAAATCAACCAGAAGTTTCAGAGGTTGGCAGTTTTTCCTTTATTCTGAGACTCACTCAGGAAAAGTGTACATATATTAACACAGATAAAATCAATTAATATTCTTCATGCCCACTAGGACAAGTAAATAAAAGATATTATTTGAAACCATTTCCTGTGGCTTCTTCAAAGGAGACACGCATTAAAAGAAGACAATTGACTTGCAGTGAGGATGCAGTATCTTTTGTAACAGGACAGAATGTGGTCTCTATACTTATAGCCCCAGTTGTGTTTGAAATAGGTGTTGCATAATTAACATGTTCCAGGTATTGTATTTGTCCTTTTCAGCTACTTTCTTACTAGATTAGGAAACTGAGGCTTAAAGAGGGTGGAGACTTGCCTAAGGTCACGCAGCTATTGAATGACTGTGGGGATTTGAAACCGGGCCTATTGAGCCCAAATTGTACACATGTAATTCGTATGTCATTAACATTATTTGCATGTACTATTTACCTTTTGTTTCTTTATTAAAATTGACTAGACACAGAACTATTCAATAAATTCTGTTTCATTGTTATTGTTTGGTCCTAATTGCTTTTTTTGCTGAAGATCAAGAGAAAGGTAAGAATTTAGCAGCTTAGACACAGCTCTTACTGAGTTGTCAGAATGAGTATGAATAAGAAATGAATTATACAAATTTCTAATCTATTTCTGACACAGTGACATGACCTATATTTGGATCTTTTATCTAAATTTGAATCTTATTTTCATGATCAGTGTGACCACATATTTTCTTTCCTACTTTGCAGGGATTTTTGTGACCCTCCTCCTTCTATCAAACATGCACGCAGTAGTTATCATTCTGGTCCTGTAGCTCTTAACGCTGTGGTGACCTACACATGTTCCAGTGCCTTCCGCCTCATTGGAGAAAGACGTCTTTTTGTATAAGTAAAGACAATGTGAATGGAATCTGGGATAAAGCTCCTCCCTATCTGTGAATATTACAATAGAAATTCTGTCTGCTCTGAACCCATAGTACCAGGGGGATACCGAACTAAAACATCTAGACCACCATTCAGACATGGTGATGCTGTGACATTTTCCTGTAATGCCAATTTCACCATGAAAGGAAACAAAACTGTTTGGTGCCAAGCAAATAGAAAGTGGGGTCCGACACCATTACCAACATGTGAGAGTGGTGAGTAGAATGAAAATAAAATTGAACCAGGAGCTTGGAACCTTGCATTTCTGTGCAGGTTAAGTTTGGGATCATTCTGAAGGAAGAACAGTGTGAAAGTGTAAATGGTAAGGGTGGAGGGAGGAAGCAAAGGAAAGGGTGAAAATGACAGTTTCCTGTTTGTTTTTTTCTTCTTAGTTGTAGAGGGATATAAATTTTCACTCATCAATAGAGCAAATACTTTTAAAATATAATGGGAAAGTCTAACTGAACACACTTAATAACTGAATGGACTATCTCACAACGATGGAGGCCAGAGTTAGTCTGAACTGTGGGAAGTAGATAATTTAAACTGTCTATCTAGGGTATTGTAAAATGAAAAGAAAGGTGGGCTCTTAGAGCAAAAACACACCAAATGGATTTAAAATTTATCTATAAGAGCTGTTAATGTAGTATGGCAGAATGATTTGCCATTCCCTTTGACCTCTATAAATACTTTCTGAGTGATCCACACTATCTTCCAAATTCATCTCCTAAGCCATAACATTTGAAATCAAGATACTTTGAAAATGGACATGAGTTTGAGCAAACTCCAGGAGACAGTGAAGGACAGGGAAGTCTGGTAGGCTGCGGTCCATTGGGTTGCAAAGAGTTGGGCATGACTTAGTGACTGAACAACAACTTTGAGAATAGGAACCACTGTAAGCTCTTCCTTCTCTTCTTATTTTGTTTGACTTATGTTGGTTGAACTCTAAATCTGAATTTCAGTTATGTAATTCTGGGATCTGACAATATTTGACAAAAATTGTACTATCAAAATAATCAAAATATGATTCTATCTATAAAATCTTGGAGGCATTCTGAAGATAGTCACAAATGAGGTGACCATGGAAAACAATTGTGTGTGTTTGACAGTCACTCAATCGTGTCTGACTCCTTGAGACCCAAAGATTGGAGTCTGTCAGGCTCTTCTGTCCATGGAATTCTCCAGGCAAGAATACTAGAATGAGTTGCCATTCCATTCTCCATGGGGTCTTCCTGACCTAGGGATGGAACCCAAGTTTCCTGCATTGCAGGCAGATTCTTTACCATCTGAGCCATGAGGGAAGCCTGAAAAGCAATTAAGTCTTTATAAAGACTTAGATAGGCCTCTATGTGTTGACATGGAAAGATATAGCTTATTAAACAAATAAAGCAAGGCATTGAATAATATGTATTGAGCATCACATGCAGCAAAAATGTGTGTGTATATATCACATATAGGATAAAAACAAACTATATTACTGGTATATGGCAGGATAAGCTTGTAAATAACAGCATGCTACTTTAGGAGCATAGAATAGGCTTAAGGGTAGAATGGGAGTATGAGTGAAAAATGGACTTTATTTTTTGGTAATTGAAGATTTTCACATGGCAAATATAATTCATAAAGTATAACTAAAAGAGAATGTACTATGTGTAATATAAAATGGATATAATTAAACCACACCTGTTTAATCTTTAAAAGACTGAGTTGACTATTAATAATGACTGTTTGCCATAGATCATGTATCATTTATTTGGATGTATGTACTAAATCAAAATACAGACTGTGAAGGAACTGTTATCTGATGACCTTTTTCCTAACGTTTGTGTAAAGATATCCCCTGGAGTGTCCATCACTTCCCACAATTGCCAATGGGCATCACACAGGGGAGAGTGTTGCCTCCTTTGCTCCAGGATTGACTGTGACCTACAGTTGTGAACCTGGTTATTTACTTCTTGGAGAAAACACCATTCACTGTTTATCTTCAGGAGACTGGAGTGCTGTTGCTCCCACATGTAAAGGTATTCTAAATTCACAATCATCTGTGTTAAGAATTTGGGCTAGCTCTGTGTAAAATACCATTGGTAGCTTGATAGGGATTACATTGAATCTATAAATTGCTTTGGGTAGTATACTCCCTTTTCACTATATTTATTCTTCTGATCCATGAACATGATATATTTCTCCATCTATTAGTGTCCTCTTTGATTTCTTTCACCAGTGTTTTATAGTTTTCTATATATAGGTCTTTAGTTTCTTTAGGTAGATATATTCCGAAGCCAGTAAGAAAAACACCAATACAGTATACCAACACATATATATGGAATTTAGAAAGATGGTAACGATAACCTTGTATGCGAGACAGCAAAGAGACACAGATGTATAGAACAGTCTTTTGGACTCTGTGGGAGAGGGTGAGGGTGGGATGATTTGGGAGAATGGCATTGAAACATGTATAATATCATATATGAAATGAATCGCCAAGTCCAGGTTCGATGCATGATACCGGATGCTTGGGGCTGGTGCACTGAGATGACCCAGAGGGATGGTACAGGGAGGGGAGGAGAGAGGGGCGTTCAGGATGGGGAACACATGTATACCTGTGGTGGATTCATGTTGATGTATGGCAAAACCAATACAATATTGTAAAGTAATTAACTTTTAATTAAAATAAATAAATTTATATTTAAAAAGAAAGAATTCGGGCTATTATGTTACTCGCCATATTTTGCTCATCTTTGGCTTGCTTTCTTAGAGGCACAGTGTGAACCTCCACGACCATTTCTCAATGGGCAGATAAAGAGACCCACTAGTTTTGGGGTTGGTGCAACTGTGATCTTTTCCTGTAATGAAGGGTGAGTGTCCAGAGGCCCAATGGGATTTAATTCATTTGACTTATGTGTGTATGGTGTGAACTCTGAAACTATGAGGGTCAATGGACAGCTTGAGGTTGCGAGATAATGCTGATAAAAAGAAGTTAGTGCCCACAAATTAAGTGAATTTATCTTGAATTTTTAATAGAGGCTTTCATTCTGCCTAATCATTCTGAATGACCTCCCTTTGTCTCCAGGTATCGGTTACAAGGACCACTTTCTAGTCAGTGTGTAATTGTTGGACAGCGTACTTTCTGGACCAGGATGCCAGCATGTGAAGGTAAGTTAGACAACTGTAGTTCATAACTTGCTCCTTGGCTAGAGGCTCAGCAAGACACTGCATTCTCAGCTTAATAGGAAGTTTTTTTGTCCAGTTGTTACTATAAAGGATCTTATAGATCAGAGATCTCCTCTAGAGATCTTTGTCTTTTTATACTGTTCATGGGGCTCTCAAGGTAGGAGTACTGAAGGAGTTTGCCATTTCCTTCTCCAGTGGATCACATTTTCTCAGAACTCTCCACCATGACCGTCCATCTTGGGTGGCCCTGAACAGCATGACTCAGTTTCACTGACTTGCACTGGCTGTGAAGAGATCTTTAGATTTTAAGGGCTATATTCGTCACGGAAGCATCCTTGTATTATCTCTTTATCCTTTGCTTACTCAGGTAAAATAAGGTTCCTGAGCATTTCTCTGAAAGCTATGTACAGTTGCCATCCAGGCCATGTGCATAATGGAGATTATATACTTGGTAAAAGAAATAAAAGATCAGCAAAGTAGATATATTCAGGGACAAAATTTTAGATCATACTTTCTGAATTATTTTGCTATAGGTGCTTTGACAGATTCAAACACTATTGTCCCTGAACCCAAGATGTGAGAGTGGCATCTAGAAACACCAGAGACATTCTTTGTTGATAGTACAGCTGTAATCTTGTCAACTCTTCCTCTAATTTTCTAGAAATTCTTTGCCCATCACCTCCTCCTATACTCAATGGAAGACATACAGGCACCTCTTCAGTGATCTTTCGATATGGAAGCACAGTCAGTTACACTTGTGACCCGGGCCCAGAGAAAGGAGTGAACTTCATCCTCGTTGGGGAGAGAACTATCCGTTGTACTACCAATAGTCAGAAGACTGGGACCTGGAGTGGACCTGCCCCAAGCTGTGAACTTTCTGTTTCTGAGGTTCGGTGTCCAACTCCTCAGATCTCAAGAGGCCAAATATCATCTGGGCAGAGAGATCAATATTCCTATAATGACACTGTGGTATTTGCTTGCATATTTGGCTTTACCATGAAAGGTAGCAGGGCAGTCCGATGTAACGCCCAAGGCACATGGGAACCGTCAGTACCAGTTTGTGAAAAGGGTGGGTATTCCAATGTTCAGAATAAATGCTACTGATTCCTTCTTTAGAAACATTAGAGAAGGTGTTATGGACTTTAGGAGGACCTTTTCCAGCTTTCAGTCCCCTCAATTATACCAAGCATCTGTTCAGTTCAATCACTCAGTCATGTCCGACTCTTTGTGACCCCCATGGACTGCATCACATCAGGCCTCTCTGTCCATCACCAACTCGAAGAGCTTGCTCAAACTTATGTCCATCGAATCAGTGATGACATCCATCCATCTCATTCTCTGTCATCCCCTTCTCCTCCTGTCTTCAATCTTTCCCAGCATCAGAGTCTTGTCCAATGAGTTAGCTGTTCGCATCAGGTGGCCAAAGTATTGGAGCTTCAGTATGTTCCAATGAACATATGTTCCAATGGACATTCAGGGCTGATTTCCTTTAGGATTGACTGGTTGGATCTCCTTGCAGTCCAAGGGATTCTCAAGAATCTTCTCCAATACCACAGTCCAAAACCATCAGTTCTTTGGTGCTCAGCTTTCTTTATGGTCTGACTCTCACATCCATATGTGACTACTGGAAAAACCATAGCTTTGACTATACAGACCTTTGTCAGTAAAGTAATGTCTCTGCTTTTTAATATGCTGTCTAGGTTGGTCATAGGTCTTCTTTCAAGAAGCAAGTATCTTTTAATTACATGGCTGCAGTCACCATCTGCAGCAATTTTGGAGTCCAAGAATAAGTCTGTCACTGTTTCCAATGTTTCCCCATCCCTGGATTGAGATCTTCCCACCTTGCAGGCAGATTCTTTACCATCTGAACCACCAGAGAAGCCCAAGAATACTGGAGTGGGTAGCCCATCCATTCTCCAGAGGATCTTCCCAACCAGAAATCGAACTAGATTCTCCTGTATTTCAGGTGGATTCTTTACCAGCTGAGCGATCAGGGAAGCCCACCCACATCAAATATAGTGAATATAAGTTATACAGAAGCCTTTTAAAACACTGTCTGCCATTCATTTTGTGGAAGTATCCTTGGTGGAAAAACATTAGCGGTCACTAAATTGTCCATTTCTTTAAAGAAATTAAAAAAAAAAAAAAAACCTGGGGAAAATGTTTGCTTGTCTTAACAGTGATTTCTTAAAAGAGACTTCAGCAAAATCCCACCCTGCAGATAGATCAGAATCTCCCATTAGAGGCATACAAGAGGATTCCTTAAAACAGGAAGAGACAGCAAATGAGTTGGAGCACTCAGTTGGAATGGAAAACAATCTACAGCAGTCTAAATGCAGGGGGAAAAAAAAAAAAAAACTGATCTAAAGTTACCCAAAACTGGGCTGCAAGATTACAGCTATACTGTACAACTGCCACCAGAATGGAATTGTAGCATTGATATCAATATCTTTGGCTCAGTTTTTTTCTGTTATTTACATAAGAAAAATTCTCTGCTTTCCTTTAAGATTGTCAAGCCCCTCCTAAAATCCTCAATGGTCAAAAGGAAGATAGGCACAGGGTTCGCTTTGACTCTGGGACATCCATAAAATACAGCTGTGACCCTGGCTATGTGCTAGTGGGAGAAGAATCCATACGCTGTACCCCTGATGGAGTGTGGATACCCACTGCTCCCACATGCAAAGGTGCCAGACTCTGAATTTTGATTTTTTTTTTTTTTTTGGTTTTGAGATGGCCTTCAGTTGATTTCTAATTTTCCGTTTTTTTCTTAGTGGCAGAATGTGAACCTGTTGGAAAGCAAGTCTTTAAAAACCCAAGAACCAATTTATTAGACCAGATGTTAACTCTTCTTGTGATGAAGGGTAAGTGAGGACTATCTCAGACGACACTAGGTACCCTGCAAGCCCTGTGTTAATAGTTTATCTCAAAGACCTTCTTCATGGGTTTGTGGACATGCTGATCACTCTGTTTTTCATTAATGGAAACTATGCTATTCAGTAGATATGTTGTGTTCATGGTGGCTACATTTTTGTTCTTATAGTTGCCTGTTCTGAAAGTAATATGTGCTATTGAGCCAATAGCTCTTGCTTAAGCTAATGGTTCACAGATGACAAAATGTCTTGACTCTTTGTCCCTAGGTACCGACTGGGTGAAAGTGTTTATCAGCAGTGTCAAGGCACAATTCCTTGGTTTATGGAAATTCGTCTTTGTAAAGGTGAGTAGAAAAATAACAGAGGATCTAGAATAATGTGAGATCAATGAATATGAATAACAGAGGATCTAGCTTCCTGTGAGATTTCTGTTTTAGGCATGTTATGGGATTACAAATATTAGATTCCATTCTTTTCTCTCTGTCAATAGTTATAGTTGCACAGTTTTGCTTTCTGTTGCCTCCTCTTTTTACTCAAAGCATAGCAATCACTTAATGTGAATGCATTTAGTTACTGATTCTCTTATGTAATTTGGGAGAATAAGCATAATGAGGTCAGTAAGTATATGAACCATCACCCTTAATTCTGGGTATACTAGCTTAGTGGAGAGAAAGAGGACTGAAATGGTATCTGAATTCAGATTCTATTTCTACTTATTGACCTGGGGTAATTTATGTAACTTCTCTGAACTCATGCCTCTTATTTGTAATGTTGCCATAAGATTGCAAATCTCAAAGTTGTTATAATTAAATGCTACTACCAAAGCAGAGACATTACTTTGCCAACAAAGGTCTGTCTCGTCAATGCTATGGTTTTTCCAGTAGTTATGGACATGAGAGTTGGACTGTAAAGAAAGCTGAGAGCCGAAGAATTGGTGCTTTTGGACTGTGGTGTTGGAGAAGACTCTTGAGAGTCCCTTGGACTGAAAGCAGATCCAACCAGTCCATTCTGAAGATCAACCCTGGGATTTCTTTGGAAGGAATGATGCTAAAGCTGAAACTCCAGTACTTTGGCCACCTCATGCGAAGAGTTGATTCATTGGAAAAGACTCTGATGCTGGGAGGGATTGGGGACAAGAGGAGAAGGGGACAACAGAGGATGAGATGGCTGGATGGCATCACTGACTCGATGGATATGAGTCTGAGTGAACTTTGGGAGTTGGTGATGGACAGGGAGGCCTGGCGTGCTGCAGTTCATGGGGTCGCAAACAGTCGGACATGACTGAGAGACTGAACTGAACTGAACTGATCCCTACATTAAGGATGAGAACATTGCCTATCAAAAAAGTAGATGTTCAATAAACAATAAAAATTCTTGGCTAACCTATCATACCATTGCAACACAAAGATATACCATCTCAAAAACCTTAATTCTATTCCACTGTGTTATTTGTTGACCTTTTCAGTTCAGTTCAGTACTAAGTCGTATTTGACTCTTTGCGACTCCATGGACTACAGCATGCCAAGCTTCCCTGTCCATTTCCAACTCCCGGAGCTTGCTCAAACACATGTCCATCACATAGGTGATACCAACCAACCATCTCATCCTCTGGTGTCCCCTTCTCCTCCTGACTTCAGTCCTTCCAGCATCAGGGTCTTTTCCAATGAGTCAGTTCTTTGCATCAGGTGCCCAAAGTACTGGAGTTTCAGCTTCAGAATAGTCCTTCAATGAATATTCAAGACTGATTTCCTTTAGGATTACTGATTTTTATCTCATTGCAGTTCAAAGGACTTGAAAGAGTTTTCTCCAACACCACAATTCAAAAGCATCAATTCTTGGATGCTCAGCTTTCTTTATGCTCCAACTCTCACATCCACACATAACTACTGGAAAAACTATAGCTTTGACTCGCTCTCTCTCTCTTTAGTTGCCCAGTCATGTCCAATCTTGTGACCACATGGACTGTAGCCTGCCAGGCTCCTCTGTCCATGGGATTCTCCAGGGAAGAATACTGGAGTGGGTTACCATTTCATTCTCCAGGGTATCTTCCTGACCCAGGAATTGAACCTGGGTCTTCTGTATTGCAGACAGATTCTTTACCAACTGAGCTATGAGGGAAGCACTCATATCCCTCTAGTTTTGACTAGAAGGACATTTTTGGCAAAGTAATATTTCTGCTTTTTAATATGCTGTCTAGGTTGGTCATACCTTTTCTTCCAAGGAACAAGAGTATTTTAATTTCATGGCTATTATCACCATCTTCAGTGAATTTGGAGCCCAGGAAAATAAAGTCTCTCACTGCATTGTTTCTCCATTTGTTTGCCATGAAGTGATGGGACCAGATGCCATGATTTTCATTTTTTGAATGTTGAGTTTTAGGCCAGCATTTTCACTGTCTTCTTTCACTTTGATCAAGAGGCTCTTTACTTCCACTTCACTTTCCGCCATAAAGGTGGTGTCATCTGCTTATCTTAGGTTATTGATATTTCTCCTGGCAATCTTGATTCCAGCTTGTGCTTCATCCAGCCCAGCATTTTGCATGTACTCTGCATCTAAGTTAAACAAGCAGGGTGACAATATACAGCCTTTATGTACTCCTTTCCCAATTTGGAACCAGTCCATTGTTCCATATCTGGTTCTAACTGTTACTTTTGACCTGCATACAAATTTCTCAGGAGACAGGTAAGGTTGTCTGGGATTCCCATCTCTTTAAGAATTTTCCACAGTTTGTTGTGATCTACATAGTGAAAGGCTTTGGCATAGTCAATAAAGCAGAAGTAGATGTTCTTCTAGAACTCTCTTGTTTTTCTACAGTCCAACAGATTTTGGCAATTTGATCTCTGGTTCCTCTGCCTTTTTCTAAATCCAGCTTGAACATCTGGAAGTTCTTGGTTCAGTACTGTTGAAGCTTAGCTGGGAGAATTTTGAGCATTACTTTACTAGCAGGTGAACATTTGTGTGGTAGTGTGAACCTACTTTGACATTGCCTTTCTTTGGGATTGGAATGGAAAGTGACTTTTTCCATTCTTGTGGTCACTGCTGAGTTTTCCAAATTTACTGGAATATTGAGTGCCACACTTTCATAGCACCATCTTTTAGGATTTGAAATAGCTCAGCTGGAATTCCATCATCTCCACTAGCTTTTTTTTGCAGTGATGCTTCCTAATGCTCACTTGAATTCATAGTCCAGGATGTCTGACTACAGGTGAGTGATCACAGGATCATCATTATCTGAGTCTTGAAGATCTTTTTGTGTAACTCTTCTGTGTATTCTTGCCACCTCTTAATATCTTCTGCTTCTGTTAGGTCTATACAGTTTCTGTCCTTTATTGTGCCCATCTTTGCATGATATGTTCCCTTGTTATCTTAAATATTCTTGAAGAGATCTTTAGTTTCTTCCCATTCTATTGTTTTCCTCTATTTCTTTGCACTGATCTCTAAAAAAGGCTTTCTTATCTCTTCTTGCTATTCTTTGGAACTCTGCATTCAGATGGGTATATCTTTCCTTATCTTCTTTGCCTTTCACTTCTCTTCTTTTCTTAGCTATTTGTAAGGACTCCTCAGGAAACCATTTTGACTTTTTGCATTTCTTTTTATTTCAGATGGTCTTAATCACTGCCTCCTGTACAATGTCATGAATTTCTGTCTATAGTTCTTCAGGCACTCTGGCTATCAGATCTAATCCCTTGAATCTATTTCTCACTTCCACTATATAATCAGAGGAGATTTGATTTTGGTCTTACCTGAAGGTCTAGTGGTTTTCTCTACTTTCTTCTATTTAAGTCTGAATTTTGCAATAAGGAGTTCATGATCTGAGCCACAGTCAGCTCCCAGTCATGTTTTTACTTCTTGTATAGAGCTTCTCCATCTTCTCCTGGAAAGAATATAATCAGTCTCATTTTGGTATTGACCATCTGGTGACGTCCATGTATAGGGTCATCTCTTGTGTTGTTGGAAAAGGATATTTGCTATGACCAGTTCAATCTCTTGGCAAAACTCTGTTAGCCCTTGCCTTGCTTTGTTTTGTACCCCAAGGCCAAACTTGCCTGTTGTTCCAGGTATCTCTTGACTTCATATTTTTGTATTCCACTCCCCTGTGATGAAGACTATCTTTTGGGAGTGTTAGTTCTAGAGGGTCTTGTAGGCCATCCTAGAACCATTCAGCTTCAGCTTCTTCAGCATTAGTGGTTGGTGTAGAGACTTGAATTACTGTGATATTGAATTGTTTGCCTTGGAAATGAACAGAGATCATTCTGTCATTTTTGAGATTGCACCCAAGTACTTCATTTCAGATTATTTTGTAGACTTTGAGGGCAACTCCATTTCTTCTAAGGGATTCTTGTCTACAGTAATAGATATATTGGTCATCTGAACTAAATTCTCCCATTCCAGTCCATTTTAGTTTGCTGATTCCTAAACAGTAGATGTTCACTCTTGTCATCTTGTTTGACCATTTCCAATTTACCTTGATTTGTGGACCTAACATTCCAGGTTTCTGTGCAATATTGTTCTCCACAGCATCAGACTTTACTTCCATCATCAGTCACATCCCCAACTGGGAATTGTTTTCACTTTGGCTCTGTCTCTTCATTCTTTCTTTCTTCTTCTTCTTTTTTTTTTTTTTTCTTTTTGTTTCTGTGAAGTCTGGAGTTGTATTTTATTTTATTTTTTTTACTTTACAATTCTTCTCCAGTAGCATATTGAGCACCTACCACCTTGAGAAGGTCAAGTGTCATATCTTTTTGCCTTTTCATACTGTTCATGGGGTTCTCAAAGAAAGAATACTGAAGTGGTTTGCCATTTCCTTCTCAAATGGACCACATTATGTCGTAACTCACCACCATGACCCATCTGTCCTGGGTGGCCCTACCTGGCATGGTTCATAGTTTCATTGAGTTAGACAGGTTGTGGTCTCTGTGATCAGTTTGGTTAGTTTTCTGTGATTGTGATTTTCATTCTGTCTGCCTATTGACCTATCGGTTGTTATAAAAAGAATCCTTTTCTTAATAATTTGCTATCTGACTTTAGTCACAATATGATATTTATATACATATTTTAACACATTGCAAAGATTTTTTCAATGAAATCTTTTCAATTGAATTTTATATACATGATGAGTTTTGACACAAAACATAATCATATCTCACCCATATTTTCTAGGAAACTGAAAAAGATTTATAATCAGCTTCATTTCTTTTCTTTGGTGTTTAATACTGAAACAGAATTGTAGAGTAAGTTTTCCTCCCTCCAGATATCACCTGCCCACCACCTCCTGTTATCTACAATGGAGTACACACAGGCAGTTCTTCAGAAGATGTCCTGTATGGAACTACAGTCACTTACACATGTTACCCTGGGCCAGAGAGAGGAGTGAAGTACAACCTCATTGGGGAGAGCACAATTCGTTGTATAAGCAACGATCAAGAGACAGGCATCTGGAGTGGCCCTGCTCCTCTCTGTGAACTCTCCTTCCCTGCTGTTCAGTGCTCGAATGTCCATGTTGCAAATGGATACAAGATACCTGGAAAGGAAGCTCCATATTTCTACAATGACAGTGTGATATTCAAGTGTAATGATGGATTTATTTTGAAGGGCAGCAGTCAGGTTCGTTGCAAAGCCAATAACACCTGGGATCCTGAAATACCAGTTTGTGAAAAAGGTAAAACTCAAGTGGTGAAAAAAAATGGAGGTATTTATTTGTTTATTCTTGTTTGTTACCTCCTACCCAAAGCTAGAGTTGTGGAAAAAAGCAAAGGGGCATAGATTACCATCCCATTCTGTATTAAGTCTATTCATGTTGTATATGTCCTTTATGCAAATGCTCCCTTGGATATGGGATATAGTCAGGGTAGATAACTCAGAGAATCTGTTTTTAAGGTGCCAGTTTCCTTCAAAGAGCAGGAAGCACTCAGTAACGAATGAGGGCTTGCTCTTTTGCTTAAAAGTTTCAGATTGTCTATTGTCAAAAGTTGTGTACTTAGTGTTCTTGAGTTTTTGTTGGTATTTATGTGGGAAGTTTTCTCTCCAGGCTGTCAGCCACCCTCTGGGCTCCACCATGGTTGGCATACAGGTAGAAATAGGGTCCTCTTTGTCTCTGGGATGACTGTAGACTATGCTTTTGGCCTTGGTTACTTGCTTGTGGGAAACAGATCCATTCATTGTATGCCTTCAGGAAACTGGAGTTTGTCTGTCCCTTGGTGTGAAGGTATTTTCAGTTCCTGAGTTGTCTTTCTTTTTATATCAAGCACATATAAGTAATTTCAACTTTGCTCCTCTAGAAGCACAATGCCAACCTTTGGGAGAAGATGTTCAAAACCCTCCAGTTGGTTCACCTGTGGTACCAGCTAATACATCTTGCCAAGATGGGTTAGTAAGATTCATTCTCATAAAGGGTCTCCATCTTCCTTTGTGCATGAATTCTAGCCTCAATTTGTCCTGGTAACTACCTTTTAAGGTTCTTCGTTGTCACACTAACAGAGGATGTGAGGTTATGAAGGTCTAACTAGCATCTCTAACTTTTCAGTCCTTTCTTGACATGGAAATGTCTTTGCTGGATGCACTGTAAAGTCTAAAGCAGTTTTCTTACTTGAAGGGCCAAGACTTTTGACTCCTCTGTGCCAAATTTCTTATTTAGAAGTATGTCTATATTAGTGGTTTGAAGAGGCTAGGTTTCAGAGATGTGATTTTTAAGAAGAGAAAATGTATTATAATCTCTCTCTAGGTACTGGATGAAGAATTACACTTATCAGAAATGTCAAGATGATGAAAATAGGATTTGGTTCCAAAAGATTCCAGTTTGTGAAAGTAAGTTAAAAAAAAAAAAAAAGTCCATGGGGTTGTAGAGAGGTAAAGAGGATAGGTCACTGTAGAGCTAATCTATGCCTCAGCAGTGTATGTGTTCTAGCTTAGTTTATATAAAACATGTTTTAGTATTTAGATATTACTGGCAGTGGGAAACAAAACTGTCAAGTAGGAAATGAATACAGCTGACCCTCTGTATTTGCAGGCTTCATAACTTTGTGTCAACCAACTGTAAATTATATATATATATATATATATATATATATATATGTATATATAATATATATTTTAAATCCTGAAAGTTTCCAAAAATTAAACTTGAATTTGCTATGTTCTGGGTACTATTTACTTAGCATTTACATTGTATTTGTAAATATTTAGATAGCATTTATGTTGTATTCAGTATTATAGGTCATCTAGAGGTGATTAAAATATATAGGAGGTTGTGCATAAGTTAAATGCAGACACTATGCCATTTTATATAAAGAGCTTAAGTTTCCTTGGAATTTGGTACTGATAGAGGACCCTGTAATCCATCCCTTGTGGGTACTGAGGAAGGACTGTATTTGCAGTAGGCCTGCCAATTGCTAAAAATTAAAAATAACAATATAAACTATTTTTTTCATGGAAACATAGCTGTGTTTATTCCTTTGTTTATATTTATACTCTATTTTCTGAATTATTTTGGAATGAGTATGTATTATTGATAGTCAAAAAATCCAATAAAGTTTTTTTAAAGAAAACATGATCCAGAATCTAAAATTTAAATAACTTTATGTGTGCTCAGTTACTCAGCCATGTCCAACTCTTTGCAACCTCATGGACTGTAGCCTGCCAGGCTCCTCTGTCCATGGACTTTTCCAGGCAAGAATTAAGTGGATTGACATTTCCTCCTCCAGGAAACAACTTTATAGCTATGTGCAGTACAAACAGTTGCATAGTTGCATTTGTATCTGAATGAAGACTGCCCACTATGGTGTACCATCTGAAGTAGAATTTCCTGTTCTCTTCTGCAGTTATCAACTGTCAGAATCCACCAAAGATTATCAATGGGAGGCACAGAGGTGTGCTGCCAGAAAGCTTTCGATATGGAAGTGAAGTCTCTTATGAATGTGATCAAGGATTTGATCTCCTGGGAGAGAAAAGTATACGGTGCATAAGTGATTCTAAAGGAAATGGATCTTGGGTGGACCTGCCCCACAGTGCTTAAAGTCTCCTGCTGTAACTCACTGCCCTAACCCAGAAGTCATGCATGGATACAAGCTAAATAAAACTTATTCTTCATATTCCCACAATGACACATTACATATTGCCTGCAATCCCGGCTTCATCATGAAAGGCAGTCACTTGATTAGATGCCATACCAACAACAAATGGGTGCCAGGTGTACCAACCTGCATCAAAAAGGGTAAGATACTTTAAGGAATAAAATATGGGGTGTTACATAGAATTTTTAAAAAGGGGTTTTGAATCTGCACTTGTCATTTCACCTATAGAAAAGCAAGTTAAAAGCTTAGGTAATCATATTATTTTACAAAATACTTGCTTGTCTTATTTTCTCAGCTCGTTTTTTATTTTCCCTTTTCTTTCCAAGCCTGTTGACAAAAGGTACATGAAAGGATAATGGTTAATTTCTAAATTGATGGGATCTTCCAAATTTATTATTTTTATTAGTTTAGAATGGCAAAAATGCACATAACTTTTTCAGCAAATGTTTGGCAGTAACATTGCTTGATAATTTCATATTTAAGGCTGTGCTATCAGCCAGAAAGAGATATTTGAGTATTCTGGAGAATGGAGCTAGCCTTAAACCCACTTAATTGTCTTGTAATTTTAGTTGTCATTGGTAGTTTTATCCTTTCCAGTGGCTATCTGCAACAGAGAATGCCCAACTGGCCACCGAGAACTGAATTCAGAACTGTTTATTTTTGTCTAGCACAGCAGTCTTATTTTAAGTGAGACCCATCACTACTGCCCAAGACAAACCATGAATCTGTGATACAGTGAGGATCCCCTTTGCTTTCCTGCAAGGTAGCTTGAATTAGGCAGTGGCTGCCATTTTTAGAAAGATAAGTGCTCTATAACTTGACATCACTTCCTGGTGCCTGTAGATATTTGAAGGTGTGACACTTGACTACAGCCTTTCTACCATTTTAAGAGAAAAGATTATTATTCTTTGATAGATTACAATTGTAGGCTGCAGCCACTAATGTTTCATTATCCTACTTTTGACATTTGCTTTCAGATCATATATGGTGTAGGTAGGAAATGCAAATATCTGTCCTGTACTGCTTGGTTTGGATGGAATGAGTATTTGTGGAACCTGATCAGTTGGCTTGTTGCCTGTCTTCTTTCTGTATTGTTATCAACTACAGACAGTATTGGCTATGTGTTCCTCTGTACTAAATTAAAAATCCTTTCATATTGATGTCTAAGCTTTCTTAGGCTGTCAACGTCCATTTAAGATCCCCCATGGAAATCATACTGGCGGAGACATAACTCGATTTTCTCCTGGAATGTCAATCCTGTACAGCTGCAACCAAGGCTACCTGCTTGTGGGAGAGGCACTCCTTCTTTGCACACATGAAGGAACCTGGAACCGACCTGCCCCATATTGTAAAGGTGTATTCTCTATTTGTTTTCTTATTTTTTAAATATAATTTGTCCCAAGTAGATATTTTCAGTTAAGTACTTTCAACTTAAAATAGCCAAATAGATGCATTGATTGGATTATTTAATTAAATACATTTAATTAATATATTTAATCCAATTAAATACATTTAATAGATGAAGTATTCTAAATATTGCAAAACAAAGAAAATGGCTGAAGGCCTAGTTTATATGAGCTATCATATATGTAGTCATTTGAATATGGAAAGATGAAGTCTTTATGTAGATTAAACAACTAATACAGATTGAATGTACACTGTGGTTAGTTATGCTAAGTGTGCATTTGATAAAATACTCCTAAAATATAATTTTTGAGCATATTTCCCTGTAAGTGGTGGTAGGATTATAGGTATACTTATAAAAGTTTCAGAATGTCATTTTTACTATCATAAATAGTGCATATGAAATATGAGTGGTCAGTTAATACTAAATATTAGTTGAGCACTTAGGGCACACAGCACTTTGCATGCCTTCTGTCATTTAATCCTCATGAGAACCATAGGAGATTGGTATCATTATTCCTGTATTATTGATGAGGTCCTAGTAGAATGGAGAGACTTATAACTTATACAGAGTCAAATAACTTGAAAGCCCTAGAGTTAGATTCAAATCTCACACTATTGGCCACTACACTGAAAAGACAAAAGAAAAGAGGAAGCATTCACATCTAAGAAGAGCTGGGGAGCAAGAGTAGAAGTTGAGGAAATAATTCAGAAGTCTTAACATTACTCATTCATCCTGCATCATTTCTCTAAGAAGCCACAAAAATTATTCATTATTGGTTTAGAGACTAAAGCACAAGAAAGAAAGTTACTTGATAACCAGGGTGTCATTGAGGTAGATGGCTGACACTAAAAGTCTATGTCTAGGATATAATTTTGTGTTATTTCAGTGAAGTTTTACTAACTGAGAATAGAATAAATTGGTTTCATAAATCTTTCCATTAAGGGCAGTATCTACATTCTTAGTTAAAGGTCAAAATATGACAGATTCAATTAGATTCCTTTAATTTCAGAGGTGAACTGTAGCTTCCCCAGAACATATAAATGGAATCCAAGATGGGCTGGAGCCTGGAAGAATGTATCAGTATGGGGCTGTTGTCACTTTAGTCTGTGAAGACAGGTATACCCTAGAAGGCAGTCCCCAGAGCCAGTGCCAGGAAGACCACCGATGGAACCCGCCCTTGGCTGTCTGCAAATCACCCAGTAAGTGCAAAGAGCTTCTCTGCAGCTTCTACTTGTATCACTGCAAAGAAGAGACAGAGGGTTATCCCTCAATTTTAGGGACTCCTGGGTTTTAAATTGACAGAGGTTTGTGATCAGTAGTATAATAACATAAGAATTTGAAGTCAATGGTATATTGTAGTAAAAGTGAGACTTTCTGAAGATTGGGAAAGTAAAGAAAGAATATAAAGAGAGAGGAGCACTGATTTAAAAGGTGCAAAACTCACAGCCTTATACAGTGGTCCTTTGGTATCCTCAGGGGAATTGGTTCTAGGACCCCCTTAGACACAAAAATTTGCAGATTCTCAAGTCCCTTACGTAAAATGGCATAGTATTTGCATATAATCTGTGCACATCCTCCCATATACTTGAAATCATTTCTATATTATTTATAATACCCAGTGCAATGTAAATGCTATGTAAATAGATGCTGGGCTCACAGCATGAGCTTTGCTTTTGGAACTTCCTGGAATATTTTACTTTTTCAAATATTTTTTGATTAGTGGTTTGTTGAATCCACAGATACAAAAGGCAGACTGTATTTTGAAAGAAGTTGCTCCTGAGACTTCTGCGATTGCTGAATCTTGGTTTATAAGTGCTTACTGATTTGACCGGGACCTCCAAAAATATGCTAACTAAACTGTTGTAATGGCTGTTTCCATTCTGACCTGAGAAATCCCTGATTATAAAGTTGAGTTTGTTGTTGTCCTTTTTTTTTTTTCATGAATGAACTACCTCACCTTAAATTGGAAAAAATTTTAAAGGCCAATGAAGTTGTTACATAAAGAATGAAGAAAGATTGGGTATAATTCAGTGTTCTGATACATCTTTTTAAGTAGACTTAAAGAAGAGGGATCTGAGTGTTAATTTCTGGGACATCCACGGTATTTGGAGCTACACGGAGCCATGCAACTAGACTAATGTTTTCATGATTTTATATTTCCCTTAGGTTCCCTTGCTCCTCTTATTGCCGGTAAGTTTTCTTAAATTCTAAAATAAAACTTCTAATGGTAATTTATACAGTGTATGTAAAATTTGAGGGCCTGGAGAAATATCAGTAAACTCAGATATGCAGATGACACCACCCTTAAGGCAGAAAGTGAAGAATTAAAGAGCCTGTTGATGAAAGTGAAAGAGGAGAGTGAAAAAGCTGTCTTAAAACTCTACATTCAGAAAACTAAGATCATGGCATCTGGTCCCATCACTTCATGGCAAATAGATGGAGAAACGATGGAAACAGTGACAGACTTTATTTTGGGGGCTCCAAAGTCACTGCAGATGGTGACTGCAGCCATGAAGTTAAAACATGCTTGCTCTCTGGAAGAAAAATTATGACCAACCTAGACAGCATATTAAAAGCTGAGACATTACTTTGCCAGCAAAGGTATGTCTAGCCAAAGCTTTGGTTTTTCCAGTAGTCATGTATGAATGTGACAGTGGGACTATAAAGAAAGCTGAGCACCAAAGAATTGATGCTTTTGAACTATGGTGTTGGAGAAAACTCTTGAGTCCCTTTAACAGCAAGAAGACCCAACCAGTCCATCCTAAAGGAAATCAGTCCTGAATATTCACTGGAAGGACTGATGCTGAAGCTGAAATTCAATACTTTGGCCCCCTGATGTGAAGAACTGACTCATTTGAAAAGACTCTGATGCTGGGAATGACTGAAGGCAGGAGGAGAAGGGGACGACTGAAGATGAGATGGTTGGATGGCATCACCAACTCAATGGATATGACTTTGAGTAAGCTCCGGGAGTTGGTGATGGACAGGAAGTCTGGAGTGCTGCAGTCCATGGAGTTGCAAAAAGTCAGACATGACTGAGCAACTGAACAGAACTGTTATGTGCTGTGTTTAGTCGCTCAGTCATGCCAAACTCTTTGCGAGCCTATGGACTGTAGTACACCAGGCTCCTCTGTCCATGGGATTCTCCAGGCAAGAATACTAGAGTGAGTTGCCATTCCCTTCTCCAGGGGATCTTCCCAACCCAGGGATCCAACCCAGGTTTCCCGCATTGCAGGTGGAGTCTTTACCCTCTGAGCTGCCAGGAAGCCCTGTATCCTGCCTGTTAAGTTTTTCATTTGAACTCATGAGAAATGGTACTTTTTTTTTTTAAGTGTTCTAAGGCTCTTTTAATGTGCACTTCACATCACAAAGTGTCACTTTTGGATAGGATGAAACGAATGACTTGATCAGCTACTCCTAGGTTTTAGTTCAAAAGTTTAGGTTTACTAAAAGTTTGGGCTTCCCATATGGTGTAGAGGTAAAGAATTCATTTGTCAGTGCAGAAAATGCAAGAGATATGAGGTCACTCTCTCGGTTGGGAAGATGCCCTGAAGGACATGACAACCCACTTCAGTATTCTTGCTTGGAGAATTCTACAACAGAGGAACCTCACAGGCTATATATAGTCCATGGGGTCACAAAGAGTATGGCATGACTGAGCTACTGAGCACCACACAAAAAACTTTCGTTTAACTATTGGTCTTTTGCATGATTTGGTTGCTATCAAAACAGACTCGTTTATTCTGCAGTGGCAAAATATATTTCACAACTGAGAGTTAAATGTTGTATGAAAAATCACGGAATCCCGGTGGCCTGAGCTTCTAATTTCACTCCAGTGACAAGAATATTACTAATAAAACTGAAAAGAACAGAAAAGCTGAACCTAAACTTGACTGGAATCTTGTGGTCAAATGCTTGGTGCTTTAGAATAAATATGAACTGGATTAAATCCAAAACGTAAGCCCACACACAACTATTTCGGAATGTATCTGTATGGCTGAAGAAGAATAAGCAAAAAAGTCACATAACATTTTTCCCACCACTAGGAACAAACCCCACAGTCACTTCAAAACAATGTAGGTTACATTTTTCTATCATTTAATGCTTTGTTTTGTATTTTAGGTTTTTCTGCAGGGGTACTAGCTCTTTCTGCTTGGGTGTTGTCACCTTACGCATGATATTAAAACACAGAGAACGGTAAGTTTGATGCCTGCTTGACAAAAATGCACAAAAGATTTTGACTTCTTTCCTGAAACTAAACACAGAAGCACAAGTTAAATGAAATAAATACTGCAATGTGATAACTGGAATAAGGTATCTTGTGTTAAACAGAATATCCTTTTTGTAAGAACTTAAAAGATAGCAAGCATTAATTTTATTTGAATGATATTTATACAGATAAGATTATATTTATATATAATAAAAAATCTAAAAAATAAGAAAAAGTCTCAGGCATAAAAACTGCTGATATTTGGCATTTGCCTATATGATTATTTTCTTATTTCTTTTTTTTTAAAGCTGCAATATTGGCCTTATAGTCTCCTGCCTTAAATTTTTTTCATTTAGCCTATTTTTATATTTAAATCACATTTTCTTTTACCAATTTGATTGCATATTTTTCTATAATATGTATCTATATTGTATAGATTTCAAGCTGCTTCCACACTTATTTTCATAATAAATAAAAACAAGAAAAACCTAAAGAAATTTTTCTACATCTCCATATTTCCTTAGCTTAGATTCCTAGAATTCTAGGAATGTGTATGAACATTTAGATGCTTAGTTAATATTGCCAAATGGTTTTCCAGAAAGTTAGTTCCAACTTGATCATGTATCAAATAATTAATGTATCTGGATATATTGTATTTCTGGATTTTTTTTTTTATTGTTTCATTGATGTGTCTATTTTTCTATCATAAACCACTTTGCATTCAAATAGTATAATTTTCTGATATTATAACTTTTAACAAGGCAAGAATCCCCTCATTATAGTTTTCAAAGATTTTCCTCTTTCTTCTGTTTGTTCTTTTAGGAGTTTTAGATGATCTGTCATTTTCTAAAGACAGATATGTTGCAATTACATTTAGGTCTATAGGTTAACCTTTGAGAATTGGCACATTTTCTGTACTGCTTTCTCATACAAAAACATAGTAGGCCTTTCTATTTGTTTAAGCAATCTTTAAACAACTCAGTTGTTGTTTTCATGACTATTTAAATATACTACTAGGTTTATACATTCTGCCATATTATGTTTTATCATCCATAAATTAGATGTACTTTTTCATTTTATTTTGAATTTATTATTTAAAAAATTTGTATCCATAAAGTACTATTGCCAGAGTAGGTTATGTGATGTTTGGTGGGGATGCAATCAAATGGTCAGTACTTAGGACTTTTGATCAGAAAGGCTTTCATAGTGGAGAAGATGTTGCAGGTATGCCTCACAGACAAGTAGGGAAAAGTATTCCAAGTAGAAGGTGCAGTTTGAGTAAAGACCCAGGTACTTGTCTTTCCATCACATATTATAAGAACTATGTAAGGAATTGACGTGCCTGGGAAACATTGAAGTTGAAGTTAGCATAGGTTTAAGTGACATAAAAGATCCCCTCTGATACATAAAGTCTTATGGAAATTGCAGAATATTCTGATAGGTACAAAGGATACACTTTTAGCAAGTGATATCATCAGTTATCAGCCAGGGAATATTCTGTGTGACCAGGTTCTTAAGGATCAATAAATGCTAGTGATAGGGAGGATAATCAGGTAAAGCTTACCAAATTTCAAATAACTTCCAGTGGGGATGACCAAATCATGTCACCATAAACATGTCACCCACAAACTCCAGCAAAATTACTTTAACAAGCCACATCACTTGGATCTGTCTAAATGCTCTGATTGCCCTGTTCACAGTTCTGTAATGCCTAGAGTAGGCATCAGACATGAAGGGGGTAACACTGAAATTATGTAATAATGGCATATTTGAACCTGAATAGTTTGTTTTGAGCCTGGAAGGGCCTAAGCACAGTAGATTTTGCAAGGGTCTACAGTTGAGAGGTACTTTAGGCAGTGGTGTTTGTCAGAGTTTATCACATAAATTTTGCTTTGTGAATGATTTCAGGGGAAATGGTGTTCTATGAACAAATAAGATTGGGAAATACTTCATGCTACATTTTTCTCATGGGGATTCACAATGACTATGAGACTATTTAAGGTCCTACACTGCTGCTGCTAAGTTGCTTCAGTCGTGTCTGACTGTGTGTGACTCCATAGTAGGCAGCCCACCAGGCTCCCCCATCCCTGAGATTCTCCAGGCAAAGGTCCTACACTAAAGAAGCCTATTTAATTTTTCAAAAACGAGTCTTTCAGATGAGTTGGGCTGCTGAACTTTTTTCTCATAAAATGCCTTTAACATCTCATGAGACTGATGTTTAACAGTCTTGGGGAAAGATGGTCTGAAAGTTAGATCATCAAAAGCCTTGTATGCCATGACAAAGAGCTGGTTTTGCCCTGTAGAATCTTAAGCAAAGAAACAATATGTTCAGATTTTCGGGTTTTTGCAAAGGGTTGTCAACCAAAGCAGCAGTGATGAGGATCAAGATGATGCAATAGATGTGGAAACTATCTTTAAGGGCTTCCCCGGAAGTCCCGTGGTTAAAACTTCACCTTCCAATGCAGGGGTATATGTTCAATACCTGATTAGGAACTAATATTCCATGTGCCTGCTGACCAAAAAATCAAAACATAAAACAGAAGCAATATTGTAATAAACTCAATAAAGACTTTTAAAATGGTCCAAGTCAAAAAAATCTTTTCACTATGAAGACAATAGGCTTTTCAGGATTTCAGTTCAGTCACTCAGTCATGTCTGACCCTTTGAGACCCCATGGACTGCAGCACACCAGGTTTCCCTGTTCATCACCAACTCCCAGAGCTTACTAAAACTCATGTCCATCGAGTCGGTGATGCCAGCCAACCATCTCATCGTCTGTTGTCCCCTTCTCCTCCTTCCTTCAATCAGTATTTCAAGGTTTAGTGCGTTGCTAAATGTGGGAAGAAGGGAACGCAAAGTATGAATCAAGTGGGTGCCACTGGATGGATACAATGGTTCACCAAAAGTGGAGAGGGACAGGTTTGTGGGGGAAATGGTGCAGTTCTGATCTGCTACTTCTAGGCACCCTCTTCCAGGACTCAAGAGAGAGGCCTGGACTCAGGTAGATGATGTTTAAATCACAATTGTAGCCTTGGTACCAAGCAAAATTGAAGATTAGAACAAGGATGAAAATAGGTCTAAGAATAACAGTAATACTTAAAAGGCAAGATGGGGAAGGAACTGTCAGAAATAAGAGGAAAGAAAGTTGGGAGAAAATGGCTTCATAGAATTCAGGAGAGTTAAAGGTCTCAAGAAAACAAACATAGAGATATCACTTGCATGGCTTTTCCCACAGGAAGTTAGAACATAATTTTCATCAAGAGTAATTTAAAAGACATTTAAATAAAAAGAAAAAGTGGTCGCTATCTCCTTCCTTCCTTTTACAAAGTTTGCTATCAGAGCATTACATGTGTAGGAAAATTTGTCAACTTTGGGAACACCTATAAGCTCAAATAATTTGTAATATTCCTATCTGATTATTAAAGTTATTAACAAAGTTATTAACATGTTTATATCAAACACTGTACATAAGAGCCTCAGTTGATTATGAACAGTTGATTATGAACTAAACATATATGTTAAATTAAACTCCTAAGCATCACTCGTTTTATTTTCATTTTCTAACTGACTTCAGTTTAGTTTCTTATACTTAATACAGACATTTGAACTGCCTTAAATACTTCTTGTAAGTAAGATGAGTAATGGATCATTTAAAAATCAATGTCTACTAACAAAATTAAATATTTTGAAGTTATTCAAACACGTGAAGAAGAGACTATGTTATTCTCTCCTTGCCTTCGAAGATGTTTCAATAAGGCCTAGATCTCACATTAACCTAAAAATCATCTTTTGTAATAATTTTAATGTATCTTCCTGCTAAATATATAAATTGACCTCTTAAATGTGATAGTGAGTGGCAAGTTGTAAGTACCCTTAGCGGTAATCTTTCTTCCCTAGTAATTTTATATTATTTTATCTCAGAGTTCTGCATAATAGTACAATCACATTTTATTGTCTTTTGGTAATTTTGACAAAATGTTTTAGAAGTACAGCAAAGTACATGTGCTTTGAAAGAATAAAAGTCAAAATGTCTTAAAAGTCATTTAAAATTTTTAGTGCTGCATGACTGTATAAGTATTTTGAGTTAAATGTAAGATATAAAAAATTTTCTTTTAAGTTAGATTGGAAAATTGGTCCTCCAAAGGTAAGTTCGTGATCATATTATAAAGTGAAAGCTTCTTTATAACTTTTTTCAATCTGGGAGTCCTAATTATTAGTCATTAAAAGAGCTGGATAAAAAACTGCCCAATGTAAACAACTGATTTGGACACTTAGTAGCTTAGCAAATTATTTTTATGGGTCTTTTCAAAAATGGGGATTATAGTGATTACTTCATAAGATAGTTAAGACAATAAAATAAAATCATCCATAAAAAGTATTTACCATGTGCTGGGAATTGCAAAAGGAAAACAACTGTTACACCTTTATAGTAATCTTGGCCAGTGAATAAAGAATTTATTTTTCTTTTCTTTTTTTTTTCCATTTAGCAATTACTACACAAATACAAACCATAAAGAAGATGTTCATTTAGAAGCACTAGACATATACTCTGCTGACCAATATAGCCCAGCGAACTAATCAGAAGACAAACTGGTATCTAATGAAGTTTTAAATATTTTTATTAATTTCTATGTCAAAATTTCTTTCAATTTATATTTATCAATAAGCATAGCACTAAATATATATGGGTCTGTTGCATAGGTCTTTAATAATTATGCACAAAATCTGTTTACTTACTTCACATTACCAACTCATGTCCCTGTCTTTTAAAATTTATTCATCTATTCAACAAATATTTAAATAAATAGCAAAATAAGAATCAATCAATATTGTGAGAAAAAAATAAACCAGAAAAGGGGCTAGATAGGGAAGGAGAGTTAGAAGGAAGTCCTCACTAAGAAAATGACAGTTCAGCAAAGACTAGTGTGAAGCAAGGACTCGGCCTTGTAGAGGAAGAAAGAACAGTGAGCACAAAGACCACATAAGGTGGTATGTTCCTGCTGCACTGGAGGCACACATGGGGAGGAGGGTGAAGATGGTTGGCCCTAAGGGTATTCTAGGTCATTGTAATGAACTTGGTGTTTGTTCTGAGATGAGAATCATTGAAGCAAATAATCACTTTAACTGCTGCATCAAGAAGAGAGTGTAGGTGCCAGGGGTGAAAGATAGGGCCTCCATGTGGACGCTATCACAAAACTCTAATAAGCTGTGAATGGTTATTATCAGCCTGGTGAGGGGAGGTCAGATTCTTCATAAATTTTTGAGACAGTGAGTAGAATTTGCTGACGGTTTGTATCAGGGTATGAGAGAAAGGGAGAAGTCAATGATGATGCCTGGAGTTTTTGGCCTGAGCAGCTCGAAGTATAGAATTGCTGTTAATTAAGACAACTGAGAATGAAATCAGGACCAGAGGGAAACATGGGCAGTTCACTTTGGATATCTGTTAAATGTAAGATATCTAATAGATATCCACACACAGGTGCTAAAAAGATAGCTGGATGTACAACTCAACATTTTAGGAATAGGACCAGACTTGGGATACAAAGCTGAGTCTTGTCAGTGTATGGATATACAGAATAAAGAAACCGAGTAAGGTCAATAAAGGGAGTGAGATAGGCAAGGGAAGAAGATGCATCCAAATGCTGAGCCCTGGCTCCTCCAACATTAGGAGTCATGGAGTGGGAAGGAGCTGACACAGGAGCATAGAAGCCACTCTGAGACAGGAGGGAATCCTAGAGTGTGGTGTTCCAGGAGTCATGCACAGAGATAACGTTAAGGAGGAGGAAAGTGATAGACTCTGTCGAATGTGCTGATAGATCAAGGAACATCCATGTGAAAACTGACCTGTGTTTAGCATAAGATTTGCTGGTCATCTTGCCAAGAACAGTTTTGGTATAGAGGAAAAGAAGCAAATTGGAGTTGACAGAAGTGAGTTTAAGAGAGAAGGAAAGGAGAGAAATTGGAGATTTCTCTTTCAAGGATTTTTCTATAGAGAGGAGTAGATAAGTAATGGCAAGGATAAGAAGCAAAGGGGACATATTTGTAAGAATGGAGAAATAGCTGCTATTCCTATAAGCTGAAGAGAATGATCTAGGGGGAAGGAAGGAAATGACAGAGAAAGAAAAGGAAAAATTGTGGGAGCAATGTCCTAAGCTAGGAGGAATGGGATCTAGTGTTCAAACAGGAGCTAGACCTTAGGCAGGAGCCTGGCCTTAGTAACAGGAACGGCAGAACCCATGGGAGAGATGAGGCAGGTGGGGAGATGTGATTGGGAAAACACATGCAGAAGTTCTCTTCTGATGCCTCTGTTTTCTCAGTGAATAAAAAGCAAAATGACCAGCTGACAGGGAGATTAGAAAAGGAGATGGTAAAGACTTGCTGCTGCTGCTGCTGCTAAGTCACTTCAGTCATGTCTGACTCTGTGCGACCCCATAGACGGCAGCCCACCAGGCTCCCCCGTCCCTGGGATTCTCCAGGCAAGAACACTGGAGTGGGGTGCCATTGCCTTCTCTGTAAAGACTTGAGGAGAAGGTATTAATTTGTCACCATGATAGGTGAAGCCTGAATGACAGGGAGTACACAAGGTTGACAGGCAACATGAAGAGCCCCCTGAGGTTTCCAGGAGAAAATGGGGTGAACAGTTGAAGGCTTGCTAAGCCCAGGCCTTATGTTAAGGCTCTTTCAGGCCTTATCTCATTTAGCCTTCACTGCAACTTTAAAAGGTGCGTATTATTCCAAGGTAATACCTGAGTGGGGATATAATATCCTCAGTGACAAAACCAGGGAGAAAAAATTCTCTTGACCAAAGACTCAGGGTCAGTAATTGACAAAGGTAGAATTCAAGCTAAAATATGACTTCAAGCTGCTTTCTCCTATGTGAGTTATAAAATATAAAATGAAGATACCACCTCTACCCTCTTGGAACTTATTTTAGTCAGAAAAATAAGACATATACATATCATAGTGTAACATTAACTGCCATAAACTAGACACAGAAAAACTGCTGTGGCAGTTGAGGAAGAAAAGATTCCTTGTTGCTGATGAGTTGCAGAAAAAGAGAAGAAGGGGATGGGAGAGACTATGCCAGAGTGATCTCTAAAACCAAAGCCTTGGGGGCCCAAAGTAAAGGTATCATGTAAATGTTTGTTGAATGAATATTTGAGTAAGTTAGTAGGAGACCACTTTTAATTTCTTCCTCATTTATTTTCATTCATATCTATCAATGCAAAATTTAGTTATTATTTGTTTGCTTCATGTAATATGATGGACCATTTAACTGAATGATGCTCCATTGTTTATGGCACTTGTAATTGGTATATATAGGGATAAGGTTAACACTCATATTTAAACTTTGAGTTGCATCACTGCTTTCCATGCTGCCTCCTAAATATAAATTAATCTATTTCAGTATGCCTCACTGAACATCAGTTGGAAAGAAACCATTCTACTATCAACAAGTGGATTAGTATGGTCTCAATATCAGTGATATTGTTTCATAAGATTTAACGCCTATACGCAATCAGTCTCAAGCAGAACAAAGACAAGTTGCTTGATGATGGTAAAGATGGGAGCCCAGTTTTACCACCATGTGCATTTCAAGGACTTTTTGAAGCCTCACCTGTGATGTACCTGGAGACAGGCTATGGCTATAAATAGTTACATATCTCTGAAGAAGTGTCACATTTTTACAGAAAGGAACTAAAAAGAGCTTTCCTTGTGTCTAGAAAGAATCTAGACATATATACTGCAATCAGCATACTTACTGTTACCATATACTTTTAATTATAGTGTGGTTTTAATTATTTAAGCAAAGTATGAAGAATATTCTGTGGTTATGATAGGCATACATTTGTTGGGAAGGCTGTTTTTATTTTAAGAAGAGCACCTTTCTCTGATTTAGTTAAACATCTCACTTTTATTTCCACTTGATTTGAATTTTTCTCATTAAATGTATTTTGCCTTTCTATAATCACTCAGTAATTCCAGTTTGCACATCTTTTTAAAGTTATGGGAGTCCAGTTGTAATTCTGAAGCTTTAACTCTGAAGCAACTATAGTTGTTTGTAAAATGTCATTTGATAATGTGTATATTAGTCATTCAAATAAATTTTATCCTAAAAAAATCCTTGCCTTTTGTGATCTTTTTTCTGGAGTCAATGAACTCTTGAATAGCAGACATAGTTTTAGGGTTTTTAGAGTTTTTGATTTAACAATTATGCATTCTGGAGCCCACCATTTTGTCATGTTGCTGCTGGTGCTGCTGCTAAGTCGCTTCAGTCATGTCCAACTCTGTGCGACCCCATAGACAGCAGCCCACCAGGTTGCCCCATCCCTGAGATTCTCCAGGCAAGAACACTGGAGTGGCTTGCCACTTCCTTCTCCAATGCATGAAAGTGAAAAGTGAAAGTGAAGTCGCTCAGTCGTGTCTGACTCTTAGCCACCCCATGGACTGCAGCCCACCAGGCTCCTCCGTCCATGGGATTTTCCAGGCAAGAGTGCTGGAGTGGGCGCCATTGCCTTCTCCTTTGTCATGTTAGTCAGATTCAACCCACAAACTGAATTCGCTCATCCCCAACACTTATCCAACCACACCTTCCCCCAGTGCACTCATTGTCTCCCACCACACTCTAAATCTGGCTGTCAGTGTTCTCTGTTCCAGTATTTAAATTATTGAGAAAATAAAATCTTGCTCATTCACTGCCACAGATTTACTCCCACTCTTCTAGACTCTGTAGGCTGTTTGACATCTTTTAGAAAAATTGTAGTAAAGAAAACATGTAACAAAATTTAGTCTTAACTATTTTTAAGTGTACACTTTCAGAAGTGTAAGTATATTCACATTGCTGTGCAACAGATCTCCAGAACTTTTCCAATTTACAAAACTGAAACTCTATATCCATTAAAGAGTAAGTCCACATTCCCCTCATCTTTCAGCCTCTGCCAACAACCATTCTACTTTCCATTTCTATGAATTTCATAACTACTTCAAGATATCTTATATATAAGTTGAACCATACAGTTACTTGTCCTTGTGTGACAAGTTTAATTCACTTAGTAAATGTCCTCAATGTCCATCTGCATTGTAGCAATTGTCAGAATTTTTTTTTCAGGCTGAATGATATTTCATTGTATGTATATGCAATATTTTAAAATCTAATTATTCACCTCGTGGCTATTGTGAATATGGCTGCTATGAACATGAATGGGTTTCCCAGGAGGTGCTAGTAGTAAAGAACCCACCTGCCAATGCAGGAGACAGAGGATATGCTGGTTCGGCCCCTGGGTTGGAGAGATCCCCTGCAGGAGGGCATGGCAACCCACTCCAGTATTCACGCCTGGAGAATCCCATGGACAGAGGAGTCTAGCAAGCTACAGTCCATAGGGCTGCACAGAGTAAGACATGACTGAAGCAACTTAGCACCGCGCCCCCGCCTCTGCCACCCACGAACATGAGTGTACAGATATCTCCTTTAGAAACTGCTTTCAATTGGTATGCAGTTTGGTATCTTATTCATTCACAGTACCATGTTCATTTCTCCAGCTCATCTGTTCATGCCCCTCAAGCCATCTACTATAACTTGTTGTTATTTAGTCACTAAGTTGTGTCTGGCTCTTTGCAGCTCCGTGGACTACAGAGCCTGCCAGCTTCCCTTTGTCCATGGGATTTTCCAGGAAAGAAGTGGGTTGCCATTTCCTTCTTCAGAGGATCTTCCTGACCCAGGGATCAAACCCATGTCTCCTGCATTGCAAGTGGATTCTTTACCACTGAGCCACCTGGAAAACCCCTTATTATATCTTACCACCTTCCTTATGTTAGCAGAGGATGAAAATATCACAGGATAGCTTTCTAGTTCCTCTTTCTTCACCTCTCAAGTTTATCCATCCTTATTCTCAATTCCACTTACCACTTTTTACAGACTATACAGTTTTCTCATCCCTTTCTGTTTCTTCCAGGAGATTGCTCCCTCAGTTATAATTTCTCTCATCACTGCCTGCCTTTTTCACCTACAAAATGTATTCAAGTCAGTACTTATTCAGCTGCAGGTGACAGAAATCCATCTCACACTGGTTTAAACCAAGAAGGAATTTTATGCTGCATGAAAGAAAAGGTCAAGGGTGCAGCTTGTTTCAGTAAAAATGGGAATTAAATATTCAGATCATATCCTTAGGAATCTGTTTCATTCCCCGGTTTTGTTTTTTTGTGCTGGCCTCATTCTCTGGTGGTGGTGGTGGTTTAGTCACTAAGTCGTGTCCAACTCTTGTGACTCTTATGGACTGTAGCCTGCCACGCTCCTCTGTTCATGGTATTTCCCAGGCAAGAATACTGGGGTGGGTTGCCATTTCCTTCTCCAGGGGATCTTCCTGACCCAGGGATCGAACCTGGGTCTTCTACATTGACAAGGAGGTCGTTTACCACTAGCACCACCTAGGAAGACCCGTCAGCTTAGCATTCCAGCACAAAGACCTTCTTTGGTCCAATAACTCTTTCAAAAGTGCCTTCACTAACTCTTATTTGTCCAAATAGGGTCAGTGTCCTCAGCTGAACCACTTAGTAGATCAGAGTGGTGAATAAGCAGATGACAAGGGCTAAGCTGCTTGCCCAGGCTTAGAGCTGGGGATAGAGCTGATTTACCTTAGTTCTTCTCAAATGGGGTAATCACACCCTCCCTTCTCTCCCCCAGTCCCCCACACCCCAGAGAGGACACTTGGAAATATCTATAGACATTTGCTACTGTCACAGCTGGAGGAGGGGAGTGCTCCTGGCACCTAGTGGGTAGAAGCCAGAGGTGCTACTAAACATCTTACAGTGCTCAGGACGGCCCCCCAAACAAAAAATCGTCTGGTTCAATATGTCAATACTGTCATATTTGAGAAATTGTGGTCCATCTGAACCATATGGAACTGTGGAAACAGGAAAAATCAAGGGCCTAATTCCAAAAGAATGGGTTCAGTTAAAGCAAAACATATCTCCCCCCAATCCTGAAACAAATCCTCCCCCAAACCATCCATGCTTTCTCCCTTAAACTATCTCCCTTTTCTTTACCATCAAATTTTCTGAAAAAGTGGTTGAACTTAGCAGATTTAACCATTTCATCTATTCACTTACCAAATAATTATGGTACCCATTCTTGCGTGGTAGGCAATGTTTCAGGTTGTGGGATATAACAGTGATAAATGAACATGTTTTCTCAGGTAGCTTTTATGCTAGTGAGGAGAGGTAAATGGAAAGCAGATTGTCACATGGAAATAAAATGAAGAAATAAGTAAAAATTTAATATTATATGAAGCAGAGAAAGAGGAAAGGAAGTTCTGAATGGCTGTGCAGCTGTAAACAGTGGTCAGAGAAGGCTTCATTGAGAAGGTGACACTTAAGTAGAAATAGCAATGCAGGGGATGCAGGAGGCGGCTCTGCAGATGTAGGTATCTCGCCCAGATTGGGTTGCAAGCAAAAGAAATATTAGGAGAAAAAAATTAAATTTAAAAAAAAAAATCAAAGAGGGACTATGCTTGCTGCATTTGGAGAAATTAGTTTGCATACTATGGTGAAAATCCAGTAGAAAGGGGGAAGTAATAATTCTGGAGAGAGAGGGAATTCCTAGAGTGATGTATTTGAGCAAGAAAGAACAGATAGAATCTAGTGCATTAGTGGCAAATTTAGTCTTAGATAAGGTGTGAACTGTATAACTCTATGAACAGGAGATAATAGAAATATTTGGATTAAATTTTGAGAGAAGTTTGTGGAAGTTTTCTTTGTTTTTTTTTCTTTCTTTCTTTCTTTTCTTTCTATTTTCTCTGTTAAAAATAAAAAGAACCAAAGCTAGAAAAATATTAAGAACAATGGAGGAGAAATGAGAGTTCAACTTAAAAAAAAAATTTTATAGTCACTTGGAAGAATGAGAGAGTAAATGGATTAGGTAAGTACAGTAAGAACACCAGCCTGCATTACAAAGGTCTATTTGAAATAAGTTGTCATTAGACTAGTCCTCATGGACATACTTTTTTTTTTTTTTCCAGCCACATTCAGTTTCATGAGTACAGGGGCGAAGTTGTGGAGAAATGAATCAAAGCAAGATTGTTCATGTAATAAATACAATAAAGTGAGAGAAGGCAAGGCAGCTGAGGCAGAATGCAAGATAGTGCTTATAATGATGGACCATGGAATTGAATTGAATCTGGTCAGGATGAAAGTGAGCATACTAAGGGGGTGCGAAATTGAAAGAAAAGATAATGGGTTGTGGGTACTGAGAGCTACCAGGATTGTTGGGCTCAAGGTACTAGAGGTGAACTAGAAGGACAGGATTAGCGGTTGAACAGTGGGATGGCCAAAATTATGGAGAGACTGTATTTATTGATGATGACAGGGTCTAAGATATGGCCTGGGCATAAGTGGCAGAATAGAGGAAAGGACAGGATTGCTGAAAAAGACAAAGTATTTGGAAAATACCATCACTGAATATCAAATCACTGAGGATTATGACAGGAGTAATGGTAGAGACCACCTAACCTGCCTTTTGAGAAATCTGTATGCAGGTCAGGAAGCAAGAGTTAGAACTGGACATGGAACAACAGACTGGTTCCAAATAGGAAAAGGAGTCAAGGCTGTATATTGTCACCCTGTTTATTTAACTTCTATGCAGAATACATCATGAGAAATGCTGGACTAGAAGAAACACAAGCTGGAATCAAGATTGCCGGGAGAAATATTAATAACCTCAGATATGCAGATGACACCACCCTTATGGCAGAAAGTGAAGAAGAACTAAAGAGCCTCTTGATGAAAGTGAAAGAAGAAAGTGAAAAAGTTGGTTTAAAGCTCAACATTCAGAAAATGAAGATCATGGCATCTGGTCCCATCACTTCATGGGAAATAGATAGGGAAACAGTGGAAACAGTGTCAGACTTTATTTTTGGGGGCTCCAAAATCACTGCAGATGGTAACTGCAGCCATGAAATTAAAAGATGCTTAGTCCTTGGAAGAAAAGTTATGACCAACCTAGATAGTATATTCAAAAGCAGAGACATTACTTTGCCGACGAAGGTCCATCTAGTCAAGGCTATGGTTTTTCCTGTGGTCATGTATGGATGTGACAGTTGGACTGTGAAGAAGGCTGAGCGCTGAAGAATTGATGCTTTTGAACTGTGGTGTTGGAGAAGACTCTTGAGAGTCTCTTGGACTGCAAGGAGATCCAACCAGTCCATTCTAAAATGTTCATTGGAATGAATGATGCTGAAGCTGAAACTCCAGTACTTTGGCCACCTCATGCGAAGTGTTGACTCATTGGAAAAGACTCTGATGCTGGGAGGGATTGGGGACAAGAGGAGAAGGGGACAACAGAGGATGAGATGGCTGGATGGCATCACTGACTTGATGAATGTGAGTCTGAGTGAACTCTGGGAGATGGTGACGGACAGGGAGGCTTGGCGTGCTGTGATTCATGGGGTTGAGAAGAGTCGGACACGACTGAGTGACTGAACTGAACTGAACTGAATGGTAGAGAAGTTTGCCATGAGGTAGTAGCTAAAACCTTCCAGAAATGAGGGAAGAAAGCAGATGCTAGGACACTAGTGTAAAAAGAAGTGGTGATGAGTGGCATATTCTGATAGCTTGTGATGTAAGCCTGGGGAATTGAATCTTCTATTCCTTTTTCCACAGCCTACTATTATCTGGCTTCTTCTTCCATTGCTCTATTGAGAATACCTTGAAAGGATGATATCAAATCCTTGAAAGAGTGGTGTTAAAGTATTAAAAGGAAAGTATTAAAATATCAAAAAGGCACAGATGTAAAGAACAGACTTTTGAACACAGTGGGAGAAGGAGAGGGTGTGATGATTTGAGAGAGTAGCATTAAATCTTGTATATTACCATGTGCAAAATAGATAGCCAATGGGAATTCGATGTGTGACAAAGGAAACCCAAAGCCAGTGTTCTGTGATGACCTGAACTGTTGGGATGGGGAGGAGGAAAAGGTGGAAGGGGAGTCGGGATGGAGGCGACACAGGTATGCCTATGCTGACGTATGGCAGAGGCCATCACAGTACTGCAATTATCCTCCAATTAAAATACATTTATTGATTAAAGGAATAAAAGGGGGCTTGTGATGTGATGTGATCAAAGTTGATTTTATCACAATAGAGTCTTAGGAGAGAGTCTAATGGACACGAATGGAAGATTAAAAACATTTCTGGCCTTTGGGACACTGCCCTTCTTCACCTAGTGAGGGTAGGGACTGACACTTTAATAAAAGGACGAATGAAGTAAGACAGTATTTTGGATTGTTTGTGTGAACTAAGGCTGTACATGCTGAGTGAGTGCAGGTTTGCTGGACGGTATGTATGTGGGTCTCCAACAGTGAAGAGATAATGAGTGAAGATTAATTTCCAACCTTGAGTGTCTTTATTCCACCATGAACCATATCTATGCACAGAGGAGAGAAGAGCTAACATATTTACTGAAATATCTGAAGCCTTTTCAATCCTCATACCCCTCCTCCCTCTTTACAGCATTTGATATTTGAAATTATTCTACTCTCTATATGACTTGCTCTAACTCTAGCTTCAGAAGCAAATGACTTTTGCTTCTACTAATTTTTAAATCTAGGGTTTTTGTCTTGGTCACCACAGACCTCCAAAAATTCATGACTAGAACTATATTTCTGTATAACCAGTTTTATCTGTAATTCTGTGTACTTTATTCTATGCATTTATAAAAACAATTCTGAGAAAGGGTCCTGCTTGATCAAATAGGCAAAGAGAGGTCCATAATACACAAAAATATTAAAAACCTCTAGTTGATAAGTCGGACAAAAAGGCAAATACTGTATGTGCTCATTTGTGTGTGGAATTTAGAAAATAAAGCAAAAGAATGAATACAGCAAAACAGAAATAGACTCACAGATATAAGGGACAAACTGGTGGTTACCAGTGGGGAGAGTGGGAGGAGGGACAGGACAGGGATAGGGGGTTAGGAGGCACAAACCACTATGTTTTAATACATAAGGTATAAAGATATATTATACATCACAGGAAATATATGGAGTATAGTAATTCTTCTACATATGAACAAGTTCTATTTTGAGAGTACCTTCATAAGACCAAATTGTTTGTAAGTCCCATAAAGTTAGCCTAGGTAACCAACTAACAACCTTCTGTCTAGTATTTCACTGTAATAGGTTTATGATACTTTTCACACAAATACAAAAAAAAACCCACGAAAAAAGACAAACACACAAAATAAACATTTAAAATCTTACAGTATAGTATCTTGAAAAGTACAGTAGTACCAACTACATCACTGCTGCTTTTGCACTTGCTTCTGGACATTCTGGGTTTGAAATAAGGATACTGTACTATTGGACTCTATACCATACTGTACAATAAAGTATGCAAAAAATGCAACCATTTCTAGAGGATGGGAGGATGGCATCAACATGACAATGTACACCAGACAGGTGGACTAACTTACATGATTGGACATGTAAATGCACACTTGCATCTTTGAAAGTTCACCACTTGAAGATTCATATGTCCGGGAATTACCATATAGCCAATATTTTATAATAACTTTAAATGGAATATAATCTATAAAAATTTGAATTACTATGTTATACACCTGAAACTAAAATAGTATTGTATATCAACTATACTTCAACAAAAATTTTTAAGACATCTGGATGAATGTGGTTCATATGTTTCTATCCTGATCTATTGTTCATTGTACATTTTCTTCCTTAACAGATCCAACAATTCCTGAGATTTTTGATTGTCTTCCATCCATTTCCTTTACAAAATCCTCTTCATGGGCCCTTCTAGAAGTCTAGTTTCATAATCAACAAACTAACTATCCTCTCAACCTTTTCCTAGAATATTCTCACACCTTCTGGCCCTAACTAAACTCCATTAGTTCCATGGCTACAACTTTCTCAGTTAAAAATCCAAAAAAACCTTCAGTACTCTCCCTGATCAGACTACCCCACCCCCTCCATATTGATTTCCTGATACTGCTATAACAAATTACCTCAAATCTTGAAAAAGTGCAGATTTTAGAAACAGTTCATGTAATACTCATGTTAAAAATGAGTATTACAGTGCTAAACCAAGGTGTTGATGGGCTGACTCCTTCTGAAAGCTCCAGGGAAAAAGCTGTTCCTTGCTTCTTCTAGACTTTAGAGGTAGCTGGCATTCCTTGGCTTGTGGTGGCATCACTCTAATCTCTGCTTCAGATGTTGCCTTTTCCCACTCTGTTCTGCTGCCTTACTCTTATAAGAACCCTTTTGATTACACTGCCCACCAAGATAATGGAGGATAACCTCCCCACCTCCAACTCCTTAAGTTAATTACACTGCAAAATCCTTTTTGCCATATGAGGTAACATAGCACAGGTTGTGGGGAATAGGGCAGGCGCATCTTAGGAGCCATTCCTCTGCCTACCACATCACCCCATTTCTCTCACCTTTGAATTCTTACTTGTCCCTCCCCTGTATTTCTTATTTCAATAAACACCTTTATCATTCATTTTGAATCCTAAAGCTAACTATTGATTCTTTTCTTTTTCTTACCAGTAACTTTAAGAAATTTGCCAAAATCTAATGCTTGAGCAAATTTTGTTCATTCTATCTCCAATATCTTTCTTAACTATCTACTTTAATCCCAGTCATGGTTACCACCAAATCTCATCCTGATGATGGTAAAAACCTCCTTCTTGGTATCTCTATCCACTATTGCTTTATTCCTACCTAGTCTCTAAACTACAGACAAAAAAATCATACTTTTTATTTTTTGAACTTCTTATTTTATATTGAAGTGAAGTGAAGTGATAGTTGCTCAGTCGTGTCTGACTTTTGCAACCTCATGGACTCGTCCTGGCTGGAATACTGGGGTGGATAGCCTTTCCCTTCTCCAGGGGATCTTTTCAATCCAGGGACGGAACCAAGGTCTCCCACATTGCAGGCAGATTCTTTACCAGCTGAGCCACAAGGGAAGCAGAACACTGGAGTGAGTAGCCTAACCCTTCTCCAGGGGGTCTTCTCGACTCAGGAATAAAACCAGGGTCTCCTGCATTGCAGGCGGCTCCTTTACCAACTGAGCTCTCAGGGACATAGCCAATTAGCAAAGTTGTGGTAGTTCCAGGTGAACAGCAAAGGGACTGAGCCATACAAAGGGGCTGGATACATACACATGTATCCATTCTTCCCTAAAGCCCTCTCCCATCCAGGCTGTCCCATAACACTGAGCAGCAGTTCCATGTTCTATGCAGTAGATTCTTGCTGATTATCCATTTTAAATATAGCAGTGTGTACATGTCCATCCCAAACGTCCTAAGGATCCCTTCTCCTGCTCCAACCAGAAGTTCTTTCTCTAAGTCTGTGAGTCTCTTTCTGTTTTCTATGTTCATTTGTATCATTTTTTAGATACCATACATAAGGGGTGTCAGAATCATACTTAAAAAATGCAAATTTTATTGTCATTCTCTTTCAAAAGATCTTTCAACGGCTTGGTGTATCTCAACTCAACACAAAGAAATTGGTTCTTCATTTTCTGTACACTGCATGTTGCCTGCAACAGTCTCTTAGGCAGAGAGCAGGCATTTCTTTAGCTGACCTACTACTACCCATCCGGATTCTTGAGAAGGGGGAAAATCGTGCAGGGGTGTATGAAAGCGAGGCTGTGAGAATCCACCGCTTTTCTCTCTCAAGCTGCCCACCGTTCGTCATACGTAGAACACATCAAGCAGCTGAAAGCTCTGCCTAATTTTCCTTCTGTCCCAAGATCTCTAAGGTGTCCCTTGGGAGCGAGACTTGTTAGAAACAAGCGAAACCGGGAGTAAACAAGACCTCGCCAACCAAGGGGAAGCTGTGGTTAACAGATTTTTGTCGAGAACCTTCGCTGCACTTCCCAAACCCTGGGAGCTGCATCCAGATCGGGTGTGTGGTCCTTTTCTCCGCTGCACTTTCCCCGACTTCGATTTTTTCCGAAAAAAATTGGTTGCTAGGGACGCTCGGGAAGGATGGGAACTCCGTTCCGTGGACACTGGACCCTCCGGCTGCCGGCGCCCGGCTCTCGGCCCGGGAGGAGCCCTGCGGGCGCTTCTGGCGCTCCGCGCGCCGCGCTGCCGGGGTGAGGTGCGCGGGCGTTTTGTCCTCGCTGGCCCCGCGTCCAGAGTGTCTCTTTCCAGGGCCAAGCGCGCGAGAAGGCAGGTCGGCTCTGGGGCTCCCGCCGTGTTCCGGACCCCCGGCGGCACTGCTCCAGTTCCTCTCCTCGTGGGCCTTATGCTGTGCCCAGCGCAGATGATGAGGGTGCCGCACGGAATTCCTTGCGTTTGCCTTATTTGTACAGAGACTGTCTATAGCAGAATGTGGCCAAGGTCATAGGGAAAGAAAGGGTGTTGAGGGATTCGACAGAGGTGAGTTCTAACCCTTGAAACATGTTAACTGTGAGGACAGTTACTCCTGTGTTTCTTCGTCACCCACCTCTGCACCTCATGCAGTTGCTACCTAAAAGGCAGAAAGAGTGTCAAAGTTTTAATACAGTGAGGTGAAGTCACTCAGTCGTGTCCGACTCTTTGCGATTCTCCAGGCAAGAATACTGGAGTGGATTTTCTTCTCCAGGGATCTTCCCAACCCAGGGATCAAACCCTGGTCTCCCCCATTGGAGGCAGACGCTTTAACCTCTGAGCCACCAGGGAAGCCCAGTGCCTGGCATTTAATATCTATCCTCATTACTTCAGCCCTTTGTACACGAGGGTCTTTGGATAAGCAGTCCCTGGGTGCAAATTATCACCTGCAAAGTGCCTCGCATCTGGTTATATTCACCGCAAACCGCCCCCCCACACCCCCTCCCCCCTCCCCTCTCCCCCCCCCCTCCCCTCCCCTCCCCCCCACCCTCCCCTCCCCACACCCTCCCCTCCCCCTCCCCACACCCCTCCCCTCCCCTCCCCTCCCCTCCCCCTCCCCTCCCCCCTCCCCCCTCCCCCCTCCCCCTCCCCTCCCTCCCCCTCCCTCCCCCCCCCCCCTCCCCCCCCCCCCCCCCCCTCCCCTGCCATTCAGCGCCCTAAACAACCACTGCCATCATTACTGAGCACCTGTGCTAAGACAAATGCCAGGTGCTTGGGGTTAGAAAAGCTAGCCGAACTGCAGAACCCTCACTCAGTGTAATGACTGCAGGTAGGAGTGGAGAGTAATGTTTACATATTGTCCCAGTTAAGTCAAGTATTTACAACAAAACAAAGCTTATTATAACTGTTATGAAAATTTTGAGGTGGCGTCCTCTCTTCTCTCCTTTCACTTCAAATAGGCAAACGGAGATTAGAACTCTTATTCCCTAGAAGTCTTAGTTGCGTCACCTCATTCAAATGGACATCTTGGTTGAAATGACAGTCTTCTTCTTTTTTTGTCGAGCCTCTTCTTGACAACTCAGTTTGCTCTTTGTCATTGCTAGGCATTTTGCATTCAGTATTTGATCGTGCCTTCCCTTCTAAGAGAGTAAAAAGAAGGAAAACTAAGTTTCCACAGAAATTGTTATTAATATTTTATCTCTTTAGATGCCATAGGCTTCTCTGGTGACTCAGTAAAGAATCTGCCTGCAATATGGGATACCCCAGTTCAATCCCTGGGCAGGGAAGAACCCCTAGAGAAGGGAATGGCAACCCACTCCAGTATTCTTGCCTGGAGAATTCCATGGATAGAGGAGCCTGGTGGGCTACAGTCCATGGGGGTTGCAAAAGAATCGGATACGACTGAGCAACTAACACTTACTTACTTAGATGTCATAAAGGAACCTGTAAAGTGAAGAAATGGGATAAAACCTAAAGCTGTATTTTCAGAAGAGAAGCATGCCAAAAATTTAAGCCATCTGTATTTGGAATTTTTGTGAACTTTGTGGGTACCTGGTTCTCTTCTTATTGAAATGTTGTTATAGTTTGTGTGTGTTTATTTTTACCTTTATATTACACTTGCAGACACTATTAATTGCAAAAAAAAAAATTTACTAGGATTATTATTATAACTTCAAAATGTGAGATAGCCTAAACTATCTAGCAATTTACTTGCTAAAGTAATTTAGAAAATGCTGATGGAATGCTGACAGTGTACACAGCACTTTGGAGTTTGTAAGAAATGGAAGAGAGAGCTGTGCCTTCAAGATGTGTGCATAAAGTAGGGTGGTGGGATTTTAGGAAATCTTAACTAAAAGGCCAGGGTTCTGGTTTGTCCAGCCTCTGCTACCTACTAGCTGGAAGCCTTGGATTAGCAAGTCAGTAACATCCCTGCTCTTGAGAGTCCACATATATATAATAAACATAATTAATATTCTGCTATCTGAGAGGGTTAGTGTGAAAATCAGATGACTTATTGTATGTGACAGTGTTTCATAACCTGAAAATCCCCACGGGGATCTACAAAACCATGACTAAAAAGTCATACAGGAGTCTTAGGGCCCCGGAGTGATTGAAAAGGAGAGATCTCAGCTTCAGTGATCTTAGGCTGAGTGGAAGAAGCATAGCTTTAACAGCACTTGAAGAGTGAATCCAAAAAAAAAAAATGTAAAGGATGTTTCATGAGTACATTTATTTTACATAAAAATTAGCATAGCACAAGCCTTGCTAGGACTGTGTTGAAGATAGGGCCGACTCTGGCGCCCTCACTTGGCCCTCAGGTCAGATCTCACTCTTACCTTGTGTAAAGATGCGGGGTAGAAAGGAGTTGACTTTCTATAATTCCTGACTTGTTTCAGTTTACATCTGCTCAGATGAGTAGATTTATGCTTGTGTTACCTGGTTTTATCTAATATAACTTTCACAATTGGACAAGTAACTTCAAAATTTTCCTATATAATTCTAACAGGGCCAACTCAAACAAGCAATTGAATGACATGGCTGACTGTCCTCTCCCCACAGACATTAAGAGGAAGAAATCTTGTTGGTTTAATCACGATTGACCAAAAGTTGAAAAATGAAAAAATCTAGACAGTATTAAGGAGACAAGTTGAAATATAGCTTTACATTCAGTATATGTTATATAGCATATATAATTATTATATATAGCTTATAAATTGCATAAAAATTGTATATAATTATCGATATTAATATAGTTAAATTATATTAGTATAATTAAACAGAGATAATAGCTTTATTATGTTATATAATTTAACATCTACTATTGACTTCTTATAGTTTGTATACATAGTTTATATATAACATGTTAATCTATATAATGTATATTATGTGTACTAAATATATTATTTAATACCAAACTATACCAAAATATATATTATATTATACCATATAGAAAATACAATATATATTATACGCTATACCAAAGTATGTGCTGCATAATATTAAATGTTATATAGTACACCAAATGCATAGCATATATATACATCATAAAATATATGAATATATTTAAATATAAAATAAATAAAAATGTTTAAGTGCATGCTCTTTTTTCTAAATAATATAATTACTTAAGTAAAACATTTTCAGGTCCCTTTATAAAGAGCAGAATATGAGGAATGAGGAACAGAGTATACTCTAGGTTGACAGCTCATGTTTGAACAGACATGAAAGAAATAGTGGGTAGTTTGTACTTATAGTACAGAATAAATCAACCTGCCTCGAGTAAGTTTGAATCAGGTGTATTTCAAGGACAGTGACAACCAAGACAAAAATAACAATGAAATGACACTATACACCCACTGCTGCTGCTGCTGCTGCTGCTGCTAACTCACTTCAGTCGTATCCCACTCGGTGTGACCTCATAGATGGCAGCCCACCAGGCTCCCCCCGTCCCTGGGATTCTCCAGGCAAGAACACTGGAGTGGGTTGTCATTTTCCTCTCCAGTGCATGAAAGTGAAAGTGAAGTTGCTCAGTCGTGTCCGACTCTTAGTGACCCCATGGACTGCAGCCTACCAGGCTCCTCCGTCCATGAGATTTTCCAGGCAAGAGTACTGGAGTGGGTTGCCATTGCCTTCTCCATACACCCACTAGAATGACTTAAATTTTAAAAACTAATACCAGTATTAGCTATGAGGTAAACTGTAGTTATCAAACATTCTTCATTATTAAAGGGATACAACCAGATTGGAAGCAAAATTTTGACAATTTCTTAAAATGTTAAACACACATATATCTAAGTATTTTACACCTAGGTATCTACTCAAGAGAAATGAAAGTGTATGTTCACATAAAGACTTGTTCAAGAATTTTTATAGTGGTTTATCTGTAATAGCCAATAACTAGAAACAATACATGGAGAAGGCGATGGCACCCCACTCTAGTACTCTTGCCTGGAAAATCCCATGGACAGAGGAGCCTGGTAGGCTGCAGTCCATGGGGTCACCAAGAGTTGGACATGACTGAGCAACTTCGCTTTCACTTTTAACTTTCATGCATTGGAGAAGGAAATGGCAACCCACTCCAGTGTCCTCGCCTGGAGAATCCCAGGGATGGGGGAGCCTGGTGGGCTGCCATCTATGGGGTCACACAGAGTTGGACACGACTGAAGTGACTCAGCAGTAGCAGCAGCAGAAACAATACAAATGTCCTTCAACATCTAAAAGGGTAAACTAAATTAAGGTGTATTTTTACAGCTGAATGTTACTCAGTAAACAAACAAAACCACTTAAATTTTTATGTATAACAATCCAGATGATTTGCAAGATATTTATGCTTTGTGAAAGCTAGATAAAAATAAAAAGTACAAACTGAGTAATTCAGTTTATCCAAAATTTTAGGAGTCAGATCAACTTGTGTAACAGGAAGCAAGTTGGAGTTTGCCTAGAGAAGGAGGTAAAGAGATGAACGGATTACAAAGAAGCATTAGGAAACTGTAGATAGATACTGTGATGGAAAAGTTTGTTGTCTTGACTGTGGTGACCGTTTCATAGTGTATACATATGTTGAGTCAACAAATTGTATAGTTACTGTATGTAATATAGCTTAATGCATGTTTGCATGCATGCTAAGTTACATCAGTCATGTCCAACTCTTTTTGACCCCATGAGCTGTAGCCCACCAGGCTTCTCTGTCCATGGGATTCTCCAGGACAGAATACTGACGTGGGTTGCCATGCCCTACTCCAAGGTATCTTCCCAACCCAGGATTATACCTGCATCTCTTTGTTTCCTGTATTGGCAGACAGGTTCTTTACTACTAGTGCCACCTGGGAAGCCCAATATTTATTAATAAAGCTATTAAAAATTTTTTTAACTATGGTAGATCTTGAGCTTATAGAGTTAATATTAATATGTTTGTTGTAGGAACAAGCCCTAATTTGAGGGATTGGCAATGAAGAAGGGAAAAGAAACTAAATCAAGCTTTCTCAGATTCATATATTTCTTTTTATTTGGGATATTATCCAAAGTCTCAGGCTTCCCTGATACCTCAGTTGGTAAGGAATCTGCCTGCAATGCAGTTTGATTCTTGGGTCACGAAGATCTTATGGAGAAGGAATAGGCAACCCACTCCTGTGTTCTTGGGCTTCCCTGGTGGCTCAGCTGATAAAGAATCTGCCTACAATCTGTGAGTCCTGGGTTTGATCCCTGAGTTGGGAAGATCCCCTGGAGAAGGAAAAGGCTACCCACTCCAGTATTCTGGCCTGGAGAACTCCATGGACCATGGAGTTGCAGAGAGTTGGACATGACTGAGTGACTTTCACTTTCACTTCATCCAAATTTTCATTTTTAGTTATTACATACTATACCAGAACTCAGGTATGAATTTTAGGTAATTAAAGGAAAGGTCATAGCAAACACCCTCAATCCAACAACACATCAGAAGACTCTACACATGGAAATCACCAGATGGTCAACAACAAAATCAGACTGATTACATGCTTTACAGCCAAAGATGGAGAAAACAAGACCAGGAGCTGGCTGTGGCTCAGATCATGAACTCCTTATTGCCAAATTCAGACTTAAATTGAAGAAAGTGGGAAAACCACTAGACCATTAAGGTATGACCTAAATCAAATCCCTTATGACTATATAGTGGAAGTGAGAAATAGATTTAAGGGACTAGATCTGATAGACAGAGTGCCTGATAAACTATAGATGGAGGTTCATGATGTTGTAGGAGACAAGGAGCAAGACTATCCCCAAGAAAAGATATGCAAAACAGCAAAATGGCTGTCTGAGGAGGCCTTACAAATAGCTATGAAAAGAAGAGAGGTGAAAGGCGAAGGAGAAAAGGAAAGATATACCCATTTGAATGTAGAGTGCCAAAGAATAGCAAGGAGTTATCAAGGCAAAGAAATAGTGGAAAACAATAGAATGGGAAAGACTAGAGATCTCTTCAAGAAAATTAGAGATATCGAGGGAACATTTCATACAAAGATGGGCTCAGTATAGGACAGAAATGGTATGGACCTAACAGAAGCAGAAGTAATTAAGAAGAGGTGGCAAGAATACAGAACTGCCTAAAAAAATCTTCACAACACAGATAATCATGAAGGTGTGATCACTCACATTCAACTAGAGCCAGACATCCTGGAATGTGAAATCAGGTGGGCCTTAGGAAGCATCACTATGAACAAAGCTAGTGGAGGTGATGGAATTCCAGTTGAGCTATTTTAAATCCTAAAAGATGATGCTGTGAAAGTGCTGCACTCAGTATGCCAGCAAATTTGGAAAATTTAGCAGTGGCCACAGGACTGGAAAAGGTCAGTTTTCATTCCAATCCCAAAGAAAGGAAATGCCAAAGAATGGTCAAACTACCACACAACTGCACTCATTTCACATGCTAGTAAAGTAATGCTCAAATTCTCCAAGCCAGGCTTCAGCAATACGTGAATTGTGAACTTCCAGATGTTCAAGCTGGTTTTAGAAAAGGGAGAGGAACCAGAGATCAAATTGCCAACATCCGCTGGATCATGGAAAAAGCAAGAGAGTTCCAGAAAAACATCTATTTCTGCTGTATTGACTATGCCAAAGCCTTTGACTGTGGACCGCAATAAACTGTTGAAAATTCTGAAAGAGAAGCGAATACCAGACCACCTGACCTTCCTCCTGAGAAACCTGTATGCAGGTCAGGAAGCAACAGTTAGAACTGGACTTGGAACAGCAGACTGGTTCCCAATAGGAAAAGGAGTACGTCAAGGCTGTATATTGTCACCCTGCTTATTTCACTTCTATGCAGAGTACATCATGAGAAACGCTGGGCTGGAGGAAGCACAAGTTGGAATCAAGATTACTGGGAGAAATATCAATAACCTCAGATATGCAGATGACACCACCCTATGGCAGAAAGCAAAGAAGAACTAAAGGGCCTCTTGATGAAAGTTAAAGAGAAGAGTGAAAAAATTGGCATAAAGCTCAACATTGAGAAAACTAAGATTGTGACATCACTTTATGGCAAATAGATGAGGAAACAGTCGAAACAGTAGCTGACTTTACTTTTGGGGGCTCCAAAATCACTACGGACAGTGATTGCAACCATGGAATTAAAAGACGCTTACTCCTTGGAAGGAAAGTTATGACCAACCTCACTTCAGTTCAGTTAATTCACTCAATTGTGTCTGACTCTTTGCGACCCCATGAATCACAGCATGACAGGCTTCTTTGTTTATCATCAACTCCCAGAGTTCACCCAAACTCATGCACATCGAGTTGGTGATGCCCTGCAGCCATCTCATCCTCTGTTGTCCCCTTCTCCTCCTGCCCCCAATCCCTTCCAGCATCAGGGTTTTTCCAGTGAGTCAACTCTTCACATGAGGTGGCCAAAGTATCGGAGTTTCAGCTTCAGCATCAGTCCTTCCAATGAACACCCAGGACTGATCTCCTTTAGGATGGACTGGTTGGATCTTCTTGCACTCCAAGGGACTCTCAAGAGTCTGCTCCAACACCGCAGTTCAAAAGCATCAGTTCTTCAGTGCTCAGCTTTCTTCACAGTCCAACTCTCACATCCATACATGACTACTGGAAAACCATAGCCTGGACTAGATGGACCTTTGTTGGCAAAGTAACGTCTCTGCTTTTTAATTTGCTGTCTAGGTTGGTCATAACTTTCCTTCCAAGGAGTAAGCATCTTTTAATTTCATGGCTGTAATCACCATCTGCAGTGATTTTGAAGCCCCCCAAAATAAAGTCTGTCACTGTTTCCACTGTTTCTCCATCTATTTCCCATGAAGTGATGGGACCAGATGCCATGATCTTAGTTTTCTGAATGTTGAGTTTTAAGCAAACTTTTTCACCCTCCTCTTTCTGTCTCCTCTTTCACTTTCATCAGGAGGCTTTTAGTTCCTCTTCACTTTCTGCCATAAGGGTGGTGTTATCTGCATATCTGAGGCTATTGATATTTTTCCCGGTCATCTTAATTCCAGCTTGTGCTTCTTCTAGCCCAACATTTCTCATGATATACTCTGCATATAAGTTAAATAAGCAGGGTGACAATTTACAGCCTTGACGTGCTCCTTTTCCTATTTGGAACCAGTGTCTTGTTCCATGTCCAGTTCTAACTGTTGCTTCCTGGCCTGCATATAGGTTTCTCAACAGGCAGGTCAGGTGGTCTGGTATTCCCATCTCTTGAAGAATTTCCCACAGTTTGTGGTGATCCACACAGTCAAAGTCTTTGGCATAGTCAATAAAGCAGAAATAGATGTTTTTCTGGAACTCTCTTGCTTTTTCCATGATCCAGCGGATGTTGGCAATTTGATCTCTGGTTCCTCTTCCTTTTCTAAAACCAGCTTGAACATCTGGAAGTTCAACCTATACAGCATATTAAAAAGCAGAGACATTACTTTGCCAACAAAGGTCCTTCTAGTCAAGGCTATGGTTTTTCTAGTGGTCATGTATGGATGTGAGAGTTGGAATATAAAGAGAGCTGAGTGCCAAAGAACTGATGCTTTTGAACTGTGGTGTTGGAGAAGACTCTTGAGAGCCCCTTGGAGTGCAAGAAGATCCAACCAGTCCATCCTAAAGGAGATCAGTCCTGGGTGTTCATTGGAAGGACTGATGCTGAAGCTGAAACTCCAATACTTTGGCCACCTGATGCGAAGAGCTGACATGTTTGAAAAGACCCCGATGCTATGAGAGATTGAGGGCAGGAGTAGAAGGGGACAACAGAGGATGAAGTGGTTGGATAACATCACCGATACAATGGGCACTGGTTTGAGTTGACTCCGGGAGTTGGTGATGGACAGGGATGCCTGGCGTGCTGCCGTTCATGGTGTTGCAATGAGTCAGAGACGACTGAGTGACTGAAATGAACTGGACTGAACTGAAGGGAAAGGTACGCTATTCCAAGAATAGTTCATTACGTTTGCTTTGTTGTTTTAGATATCTGTCTTCTTGTGAGCTTTGCTGTGACATTCAGCCTCTCCTAGTAAAACTTTGGTATGAAGCTGCAGTTGAAATCTCTTCCCTTGTCCAGAACCAATGGATGAGATCACTATCAAAATTACATTCATTCTACATATAACTAGAGAAAAGGTGAAGGCATCATGTTTGAAGTCACAGGAGTTGTTTTTCAGTTTTTGGTAATTTTGGTTGTATTTTCCTATTTGTCACAGTGGTTCTCAAAGTGCTGTTATCTGTCAAAATCACCTGGAAACTTTTAAAATGATGGTTTCTTGGGCCATTACCCACACCCACTGAATTACAGCTTTTATGGATATAGCCTGATTTCTTGATTTTAAGTTTTTAGGTAATTCATCATTCACCTGTTCTTTGCAGTAAATATGCACTGACTGCTTATAACTGAGTGCTAGACCAAAAATCATGGAGTTTCTTGCCTTCAAAAGCATATAAACATAAAAAACAACTTAAGTGATATAAAAGGAAAAAGAAAGGGTCTAATTAGAAATTATTATGTGATGAGGCAGAGGGAAATCAGATTTGAAATCCCTGGGAGGGTCAGGGAAGGCTTCAATAAGGAAGCAACATTTTAATTTGTTTTGGAATGTGTTACTTTGTGTTGGGGTATAGCTGATTAAGAGTGCTGTGATAGTTTCAGGTGAATAGCAAAGGGACTCAACCATGTATAAGGAAGCAGCATTTTAGCAGACATCTGGAAGAAGAGTGAAAGTTACAGTGAAGATAAAAATAATCACATTGAGGGAATATCACAGACAGAAGAAATAACATATATATTAAAGAAAAGGTTTAAAGGTTTTGGTGGGAAGGACTATAGCTCAGTCAGAGGACTAAGATGGTACAAGATGAAGAAATAAACATAGACAAGGACACTCTAGCTTAATAGCTGCTATTTAATAAAGAGAATGTGTAGTAATAGATATAAGACTGTCTAATGTTAGAAAAAATAAGTAATAAATGTGTGTTTTCTTGGATCAGCATCCTTTGCTTGGATAGGATACACAGATTAAATCCCTTAATTTTGATAAAAGCCATTAAATAGGAAAAAATGTAACATATCAAACTATGCAGACCTAATGGCTGGTTCAATCCAATTTCTTCAGGAATTCTCATGCTTGTCAATGGTTTGGTGGGAACCATAATAGAACTCATGTGTTTCAGAGATTAAATCCTAGGCTGAATCTGGGACATACTCATTCAGGAGAACTTCTGAGATCGCTGGTCACTGAGGTCCTTCAGGGCTTTTCCAAGGTAAGTTTATTCTAAATTAGCTCTGTACATGTAGGCAGAAAATAAAGTCTTGGAAGCAAAGTGAGCATGCCCACTTTTGCAGGAAATATCCTGTTAGCATTTCCCCTTTTCAATAGATTATAACTATAACAACAACTTACCGAGTGTCTTTCATATCTAAGATACTACTAAATGCTTTGTATCTTTGACTTTCTCAGCAAAATTACTAGGTAAATATTACCATCATTATGATGAAGATGAAACTCAGGCTCAGAAATTTAAGCAGCTCATCTGAGACCTCATAGTTAGTAAGTAGAAGACATTGGGTTCCAGGCTAAGTCTCTACAAATTCAAACTTTTTAACACCATGTCCCGTTATCTTTTGTATTAGTTTCTTATTGCTGATATAAAATACATTACCACAAACTCAGTGGCTTAAAACAATAGAAATTTATTCTCTTACAGTTCTGGAGGTCAAAATCTACAATGGGTCCATAGCGTTGTGTTCTTTCTAGATGCTCAAGAGGATTTTAGGTTTCCTTGCTCTTTTTCATCTTCCAGAGGCAGCCTACATCCTCTGGCTCATGGCCCCCTTTTTCTACTTTTGAAGTCAGGAGTGTCCCATCTTTTGTATCTTCTTCTGTCTCCTTGATCCTTTGCTTCCTTCCTATAAAGACTTTTTTGAGTAAATTTAAGACCCATCCAAATAATCCAAGGTGATCTTCCCATTTTAATGTTTTTAAGTGAATCACATCTGCAAAAGTGCTGTTGCCATAGTAGGTAATGTTCACAGTTTTCAACAATTAGGACATGGATGTCTTTGGGAGCTCATTATCTGGCCTACTGCATATTTCCAAAAGATTTTCAAAATCTTAGCTGAGGGATTCCATTCCCACTAGAGTTCAGGTTAGCAGAAAGTGATAATAGTCTAGTAAACAGCTTGTGTTGTGTGCATTGATTATGACTAGTGTTAGTTTAAAATGTATGTAGAATTTAAATACATGATAATGATAGAACAAAAGACAGGAGGGAAGTAAGTGAAGTTAACATTTTCTGTGGTTCTTGCATTGTTGGGGAAGTTATAACTGTTAATTACCTTTACTATCTTAAGGATGTGCATTACCTTTAAATAACAATAAAATAAAAGAATTATTATATTAATAATTTAATAAAGAGAAATGAGTAAAATGATAAATATAATTAATAACAAGAAGGCAACATAGAAGAAAATAAACAGCATAGAAAATATAAGACAAATTAAAAACACATAGTAAAATGGTTGCTAGAATCCCAAATATATCAATAATTATATTAAATATAAACAGACAATTCCATTTTAAAGATGAAGATTATCATAGTACTGCATTTCCAAAACTGGACTGAGGTGCTATGGGGGCCTTTATAAATTCACAAGGGACCTATGGAATATTTTAAATGTTCAGTGGAAACACAGCAATATTTGATATCTCTGATGTATTTTGCAAACTGCTAGCTCAGAGTAGCTCCCAGTTATGCTAGACTGCAGTAAGTTCTATTTGATGACATCAGATCTTTGCATAGCTTGGTTTTCAGCAGTGACTGTGATAAAGAAAAAGTACCAAGTGAAAGTTAATCTGGAATCAGAAATTAAGTGGTGGTTTGCAATCTGATTTCACGGTTTGCAAAGCTGAGCAGCATTTAACATTCTGTTATTAAGAATTATGGTGGGCACAAGACTTACTGAGTTGTTTGGGTCTAGTTATTTAGTAAATAAACTGTTAAGTATTTTTCTTTTGGCTAGAAATGACATGAAAAAAATCACTAAGACTCTAAGAGTGCCGTGAACTTAATGTTTGGGGACTCTATCATAATTAAAAAGAAAAACTATAGAATAGCATTGACATATGTATATTGCCATATGTAAAATAGATGACTAGTGCAAGTCTGATGTATGAAGCAGGGCACACAAAGGTCTATGTGTGGTGCTCTGGGACAACCCAGAGGGAGAGGGTAGGGAGGAAGGTGGGAGGGGGTTCAGGTTGGGGGGACTCATGTGCACCCGTGGGTAATTCATGTCAATGTATGGCAAAACCCAGCACAATATTGTAAATAAATTATCCTCCAATTAAAATAAGTAAGTTAATTTTAAAACAACAACAACAACAACAACAAAACCCTATAGGAAATTCCCTGGTAGTCCAGTGGTTAGGACTACGTGCTTTCACTGCTTGGGCCCACGTCCAACTCCTGGTCGAGGAACTAAGATCCCACAAGGCGTGCCAAGCAGCCTGCCTAAATAAATAAAAAATAAAGTAAAAAGAAAAACTATTTGTTCCACATAAAACAAATAATACACATGTTCAGAGACAGAATGAAAGAGAAAGTTGCTCAGTCATGTCCTACTCTTTTGTGACCCCATGGAACATACAGTGCCTGGAATTCTTCAGGTCATAATACTAGAGTGGGTAGCTTTTCCCTTCTCCAGGGGATCTTCCCAATCCTGGAATCAAACCCAGGTCTCCCACATTGCAAGAGGATTCTTTACCAACTGAGCCACCAGAGAAGCCCCAGAGACAGAATGAATGAATATAAAAAGATGGAAAAGCATGTTATGCAAAAATGAACCAAAAGAAAGCTGATCTGACAAATGTGGCATTATGACAATCTTCCTCTTTGAATTATCATTCTGTGTTTATATTTAAAACAGTGATAGGAACTTCCCTGGAGGTCCATTGGTTAAGCTTTGACCTTCCAATGCACAGATGTGAGTTTAATTCATGGTTGGCAAGCTAATATTCCACAAACCACATGGCCAAAAAAACCTAAACATGAAACAGAAGCGGTACAGTTCAGTTCAGTTCAGTTCAGTCACCAGTCATGTCTAACTCTTTGTGACCCAATGGACTGCAGCATTGCCAGACTTTTCTGTCTATCAACAACTTCTGGAGCTTGCTTAAACTCATGTCCATTGACTTGGTGATGCCATCCAACCATCTCATCCTCTGTCATACCCTTTTCCTCCTGTCTTCAATCTTTCCCAGTATCAGGTCTTTTCCAAGGAGTCAGTTCTTCACATCAGGTGGCCAAAGTATTGAAGCTTCAGCTTCAGCATCAGTCCTTCCAGTGAATATTCAGGACTGATTTCCTTTAGGATTGACTTGTTTAATCTCTTTTGCAGTCCAAGGGACTCTCAAGAGTCTTCTCTAGCACCACAGTTCAAAAGCATCAATTCTCTGGTGCTCAGCTTTCTTTATACTGCAACTCTCACATCCACATATGACTACTGGAAAAACCATAGCTTTGATTAGACAGACCTTTGTTGGCAAAGTGATGTTTCTGCTTTTTAATATGCTGTCTAGTTGGTCATAGCTTTCCTTCCAAGGAGCAAGCATCTTTTAATTTCGTGGCTGCAGTCACCATCTGCAGTGATTTTGGAGCCCCCAAAATAAAGTCTGTCACTGCTTCCACTGTTTCCCCCATCTATTTGCCATGAAGTGATGGGACCAGATACCATGATCTTTATTCTGAATGTTGAGTTTTAAGTCAACTTTTACTCTCCTTTTTCAATTTCATCAAGAGGCTCTTTAGTTTTTTTCACTTTCTGCCATAAAGATGGTGTCATCTGTGTATCTTAGGTTATTGATATTTCTCCTGGCAATCTTGATTCGAGCTTGTGCTTCATCCAGCCCAGAATTTGGCATAATGTACTCTGCATAGAAGTTAAATAAGCAGGGTGACAATATACAGCCTTAATGTACTCTTTTCCCAATTGGGAACCAATCTGTTGTTCCATGTCCAGTTCTAACTGTTGATTCTTGACCTGTATACAGGTTTCTCAAGAGGCAGATCAGGTGGTCTGGGATTCCCATCTCTTGAAGAATTTTCCACAGTTTTTTTTTTTTTTTTTTTGATCTCACAGTCAAAGGCTTTGGCATAATCAATAAAACAAAAGTAGATTTTTTTTTCTGGCTTTTTTTTTTTTTTTTGATGATAGAATGGATCCATTGAAAACAGAAGTGATGTTGTAACAAATTCCATAAAGATTTTAATAATGGTCCACATTAGCAAAATAAAACAAAAATTATAGATATGTTGTTGTTTGGTTGCCAAGTCATGTCTTACTCTTTGACCCCATAGACTACAGCATGCCAGACCTTCCTGTCCCTCATCATCTCCCTGGGTTTACTGAAGATTAAATCTGTAAACTTGCTTTTTGTTTGTTATTTGCTTTACAGGTAAAATAGAGAAAATATAATTTGAGGCAAGATTCATTACTAGAGATAAAGAGAGATATATTCTAATAATAAAAGAGTCTATCTACTAGGAAATATAATTTTAAAATATATAAAGGTACATCACTATATTTAAATAAAAATGTTAAAATACGTATAATAAAAAAAGAGAAGAGTTAGAAAAATAAGACAAATGTACAATAGATGGAACATTATCTGGTACAATAAGCAGACCCCCACAAATCAGTAAGTATCCAGATGATTTAAACAAATATGATTTTGCCTCACTGATACACCTAGAGCACTGCACCCGTTATCACAGACACACATGTTTTACAAATATATAAACATACAATTGTCTCAGTTGATCATATACTAAACCATAAAATAAACTCAATTAACCTCAAAGTTTGGTAATAAATATACAGCTAAAGTCATTTCCTCAAATGTGTGTAAATTCTGCAAAACAATTTTAAGTAAACGGTGGGTCAATGAAGAAACAATGGTCTTTATCACATGTTTAAAGTGAAAAAAAAGCACATTATAGCTCATTGAACACTGTCAAACTGTTAAAAATACTGGTTTCTTTGTTTAGAAACTGTGAACAGCTGAAAATTGAAAAAAGTCCGAGTAATTCTCTCTGGCTTTCCGGGTGGCTCAGTGTTAAAGAATCCTCCTGCCAATGCAGGAAATGCTGAGGGTTCAGTCCTTGGGTTGGGAAGATCCCCTGGCATAGGAAATGGCGACCTATTCCAGTATTCTTTGTGGAAGATTCCATGGACAAAGGAGTGTGAGGGACTACATTGGATGGGGTCGCAAGAGTTGGACATGACTGAGTGACAGAGCACATGCACACACACGTGCACGCACATACATGAGGTTTTAAGGTATAGTACACTTCATGTTTGTTGAGTTTTGTCTACAAACTAAGTGCTGAAATTTTTGTGCTAAATCACTGAGTTGGCAACAGACTTTCAACAGTGGTTACTGCTACATCTATGAAACGCACTGGAGAAAAAAAAGAGAAAGTATACTAGCAGTTTCTCCACTAACTTTGATGTCACTGTGTTCTTTCTCTCCCAGGGCAATGCAAAGCCCCAGTGGAGCTTCCATTCACCGTGCTTACAGTACTGATGGACAAAGATGAGTTTCCTGTTGGAACAACTTTGAAGTCTAAATTCAGCCTTGGTGATTATGGAAGTGTTTTCTATCACTTGCCTACAAAATTCTATCTGGCCAAGCCCTGAAAACAACTGTACATGTAACAGTTGCATACAGGGATTTCCTTTATCTCTATCTGGATTGAGAATTCCTCTGTATTAGTCAGTAATCCTTAATATCTGATCAATTGTTCAAATTTTGAAACAAAGACACAAGTCTTGGTAACTTTGCCTAAAGTATAGTAGATGGGAGCTTTATTTTTGTAGGTTGTATCTTCCTACTGCTTTGAGTTCCTATCATGTTCATTACAAATTCATTTCATGGGAAATGACCATCAGAAGGCATGACTGAGGGAAAATTTGTTAGGGGATATCCCATTTATACAACTGAAACTAAGTAATGAATGACTCAGGAAAGGAAAGAAAAGTGTAGGTGGGGAGAGAATCCCAAACTTCAAGTCTTTTGATTTATACTGGTTGAATTACAGAGTAAGCATTTTAGTAAGAAACAAAGTTTACATTTTTTTTTTGGACAGGCAAAAAATATGAGGATGAGACAGATCTGGAAGTTAGGTCTTTTTGAAAATGATGCATAGTAGGTACCTGATTCTGAGGCAGTCTTGTGAGTTTCCTCAAGGTAGCAAATCTGTGGAATTACAAATGCCCTTCAGTAATCTATGGCCAGGTTGAGATCTTATGTATTAATAGAAGTTCAGAGTATTTCACACCCAAGTTCTCATGTTCTGATTCTTTCCCATAGGTAAATCATGTGGATCTTTTCTAGAGCTCATAAACGGCAAGATGAAGATCAACAGAGACACTTGGTTTGGATCAACTTTTAATTATTTTTGTAATAAAGGGTGAGTTGGCATTAGCATTGTTTGGGATAACAGTTCTAGAATTGTAACAGTAGTCTCTAAATAATAGTTTCAGATTCAAATTACTTATTCGTTCAAAATATAACTTTAAGGTTTCTAAGTAGAGATGGTGACTTTAAGTACCCTTGGGAATGATAAACAAATATTTGAAATAATAGGAAAAACTTGTCTCCAAGATAGAAATTAGAGGGATGAGGGTAGTCTTTTCATACTAAATTATTATACCTAAAGCAAAGTGAAACATTCACTAGATGAGATGGACCAGCATTCTAAAAATGTAAATGAAACAAACATACATACATTCTTAAAGCAATAAGGCTTAGAAATGTTGGAATCAGGAAAAAGTAGGAAAGACCTCTTTATTTGGGATGATGGTGCAGATGTGATGGATGGGCAAATCCTAATTGTTCTAGCACCCCTACAGAGCTGTACACCACACAGGTATCTTACAGCGGACATACTCGTGGCTTACTGTTGCAGGAGACAACCAATTTAGGAAAGAGAAGGAGGACTTTATATCTTAAGTTCTGGTCTGCTTTTATTACTTATTGCTTACTTACAATACTAATCCCTTTGATTACTAAGTACTTGAGTACTAAGGAGAAAAGGAAAGATATACCTGATTGAATGCAGAGTTCCAAAGAATAGCAGGAAGAGATAAGAAAATCAGCCTCAGTGATCAATGCAAAGAAATGGGGGAAAATAATAAAATGGGAAAGACTAGAGATCTCTTCAAGAAAATTAGAGATACAAAAGGAACATTTCATGCAAAGATGGGATCAGCAAAAGACAGAAATGATATGGGCCTAACCAGAAGCAGAAGATATTAATAAGAGGTGGCAATAATACACAGAAGAACTATACAAAAAAGATCTGAATGATCCAGATAAGCATGATCTAGTGGGATCACCCACCTAGACCCAGACATCCTGGGATGTAAAGTCAAGTGGACCTTACGAAGCATCACTATGAACAAAACAAGTGAAGGTGATGAAATTCCAATTGAACTATTTCAAATCCTAAAAGATGATGCTATGAAAGTGCTGCACTCAATACACCAGAAAATTTGGAAAACTCAGCAGTGGCCACAGGACTAGAAAAGGTCAGTTTTCATTCCAATCCCAAATAAAGGCAATGCCAAAGAATGCTCAAACTATCATACAATTGCACTCATCTCACACTCTAGTAAAGTAATGCTCAAAATTCTCCAAGCCAGGCTTCAGCAAAATGTGAACCATGAACTTCCAGATGTTCAAGTTGGATTTAGAAAAGACAGAAGAACCAGAGATCAAAATGCCAACATCTGTTGTATCATTGAAGAAGCAAGAGGGTTCCAGAAAAACATCTACTTTGGCTTTATTGACTACGTCAAAACCTTTAACTGTGTGGATCACAATAAACTGTGGAAAATTCTGAAAGAAATGGGAATACCAGAACACCTTATCTACCTTCTGAGAAGTCTGTTCAGTTCAGTTCAGTTCAGTTGCTCAGTTGTGTCTGACTCTTTGCGACCCCATGAATCGCAACATGCCAGGCCTCCCTGTCCATCACCAACTCCCGGAGTTCACTCAGACTCACGGCCATCGAGTCAGCGATGCCATCCAGCCATCTCATCCTCTGTCGTTCCCTTATCCTCCTGCCCTCAATCCCTCCCAGCATCAGAGTCTTTTCCAATGAGTCAGCTCTTCGCACGAGGTGACCAAAGTACTGGAGTTTCAGCTTTAGCATCATTCCTTCCAAAGAAATCCCAGGGCTGATCTCCTTCAGAATGGACTGGTTGGATCTGCTTTCAGTCCAAGGGACTCTCAAGAGTCTTCTGCAACATCGCAGTTCAAAAGCATCAATTCTTCGGCGCTCAGCCTTCTTCACAGTCCAACTCTCACATTCATACATGACCACAGGAAAAACCATAGCCTTGATTAGATGGACCTTAGTTGGCAGCAGGTCGAGAAACAACAGTTAGAAGTGGACATGGAACAATGGACTGGTTCCAAATCGAGAAAAAAGTACATCAAGTCTGTATATTGTCACCCTGCTTATTTAACTTCTATGTACAGTACATCATGTGAAATCCTGGTTTGGATGAAGCACAAGATTGAAGCACAATCCCACAAGATTGCTGGGAGAAATATCAACAGCCTCAGATATGAAGATGACACCACCCTTATGGCAGAAAATGAAGAGAACCTAAGAACCTCTTGATGAAAGTGAAAAAGAGAAGAGTGAAGTTCAATTCCGTTCATTGTCTCAATCATGTCTGACTCTTTGCGACCCCATGGACTGCAGCACACCAGGCTTCCATGTCTGTCACCAACTCCCGGAGTTTACTCAAACTCACGGCCATCGAGTCAGTGATGCCATCCAGCCATCTCATCTTCTGTCGTCCCATATACATATATATATATGAGATGTGATCTCATCAGAACCCACATCCCCAATACAGTGACCCACAGCCAGAAGAAAATCACAACCATAGGGTTCCCCCATAAGGAGTGAGGTGCTCAAGCCTCAACGTTGAGCTCTGCAGCCTATGGCATCTGTACCAGAAAGAAAATTACCATGGTGTCTGGCTTTGAAAGCCAGCAGGCTTATGTTTGGGAGATCCAGAGGGCAGTGGGAGACTCTGCTCTTAAAGGGTTCACTTGCTCTGAGTCCCACACAGACAGAGCAGCAGTTTAAAACTGCCTGGATTTTATAAGAAGGTGATTTACTGTCTAGTTTTAGGGTACTAGAGGATGTACCAGGGGTACATGTACCAGGGGATGAAAGTGCTGGTAGGTGTCATTTTTTCCTCTCTCTCCTTCCATGTAGCTGGCCCAGGACTGGTAGGTGACTTTCTGTCACACTCCATAAACATAAGTAACACTATGTGCCCTATCCCAACATTCCACCAAGAATCTGCTCTACCCAACCTTCCAGCCTCAACCAGTTCCTCTAAAGATGCTCCCACCTCATCCTACCCATTGCATGTCTCTGGTCAGGACAAGTGCCCCTCCAAAGTGACTCACATTCTGGGGCCTAGCCCCTCCCACCAGCAAGCCTACGGTAATTGCAACCAGTCCTCCCAGACACCTGGGCTGGGAATCAGTCCTTCCCACTGTATGTTTGTAGAAGTCATGACCTAAACACAAGAGAAGGATGCAGGTAACCCATGCAGGGGATAGTCTTGAGTGCCTGGCTCTGGTGACCAGGGGGATTATGTCACTGGGCTCTACAAGACACCATCTACATAAGGCCACTCTTTTAAGACTGGCACAAGTAGCCGATGTCCCTAATATATAAAAACAAATGCAGAGATGTAGGCAAAATAGGAAACAAGGGAATACCTTTCAAGTGAAAGAATAAGACAAAAGCCCAGAAAAAGAACTATTCAAAAAGGAGATAAGCATTTAGCAGATAAAGATTTCAAAACAATAGTCATAAAAATACTTATCAAATTCAGGAGAAGAATGGATGAACATAGTGAGAATTTCAATAAAGAGACAAAAAATATAAATAAAAAACCTCAGAACTGAAGAATACAATAACTGAAATGAAAAATTATTGAGAGGGACTCAATTACAGAATAGAAAATGCAGAACAGATCAGTGATCTGGATGACAGAATAGTAGAAATAGACCCAAATTTGTAAAAGAGGGAATCATGTGATTCCAAGGTATCATGTAGCATTTGAAAGCATAAGCAGACTATTATTTTTTAATAATGTTAAATACTTACTGCATTTTATGTACCACAATAAATTTCATATTGATCAAAGAAATAAATGTTATTATATATGACTCCTAGATAAAACTAAATAAAAGGAATAAATGTGTCAAATTTAAGAATATTCTGAGTCAGTGGGTTTAGCTCAAGCAAAGGCAGAATCCACTGAGAGATTAATAGAACTGACACATATACTATTACTAAAAACAAATAAAATGCAAATGAAAAAATATATGGAAAATCCTTATAAACAAAACATGAACATCTAAATAGAGAAATGATCAAAAGAGACAAAGTGGCAATTAACAAAAGAAAAAGGTATAAATAAAAGGTATAAACAAAAGAAAAAGGTATGTGTATGTCAATACGTGTGGAAGGGTCTAACCTTGCTATTAATAGAATTCAAATGAAAATAACAATAGTATCCTATTTGACCACTATTCAATACAAAATTATTTATTCAGAGCCCACAAATACTAAGAATAGCAATAAACAAAAGAGGCAAAAATCCTTATGTATAGCTGCTGTTGATGAAGTTCAGTGTAATGGGTATTGACATAAACTTCTAATAACAGTGCTGTTGTTTAGTTGTCCAGTCATGTCCACCTCTTTGCGACCAATGGGCTGCAGCAGGCCAGGCCTCCCTGTCCTTCACCATCGTTGGGGTTTGCCCAAGTTCATGTTTATTGTATCAGTGATGCCACCCAGCCATCTCATTCTCTAATGCCCTCTTCTGCCCTCGATCTTTTCCATGATCAGGGACTTTTCCAATGAGTTATCTGCATCAAATGACCAAAAACACTGGAATTTCAGCTTCAACATCAGTCCTTCCAATGAATATTCAGGGTTGATCTTCCTTAACATTGACTGGTTTGATCTCCTTAGTAGTAGTATAAATTGATATAAATTTATACCATTTAGCACAATTTAAGCAATATATTTTTGCCAAGAAATTAAACTTATCAGAAGAGTCTGTGTGTGCTGTGCTTAGTCACTCAGTCGTGTTTGACTCTTGCAATCCCATAGACTGTCGCCTGCCAGGCTCCTCTGTCCATGGGGTTCTCCAGGCAGGAATACTGGAGTGAGTTGCCATTTCCTTCTCTAGGGCATCTTCCCAACCCAGGAATCAAACCTGGGTCTCCTGTATTGCAGGCTGATTCTTTACCAGCTGAGCTACAAGGGAAGCCCTCTGAAGAGTCTAAACGAATCTAAAGGTTTGGAAAGGTTGGAAAATAACCTAATATTCACAATAGGGGATTATTTGAATAAATTGTGGTCCATTTTAGGTGATGGAATGGGCTTCCCTGGTGGCTCAGAGGTTAAAGCATCTACCTGCAATGTGGGAGACCTGGGTTCGATCCCTGGGTCGGGAAGATCCCCTGGAGAAGGAAAAGGCAACCCACTCCAGTATTCTTGCCTGGAGAATCCCATGGACAGAGGAGCCTGGTAGGCTGCAGTCTATGGGGTCGCAAAGAGTTGGACATGACTGAGCAACTTCACTTTCACTTTAGGTGGTGAAATATTATTCTGCAATAAAACATTGGGGATTGATCATAATATATTATTTGCTAGAGTTTGCAGGAAAGATTCCAATGAGCAATTCACATATCTTCACCACCAAATTTCTGGACCAACTGAGGAATCAGACAGATGAAGCTCAAATTATACCTTTATTGCTGAAAGGGATTGGTAGAGAATATAACTTTAGGTCGGGGATCAATGAACTAATTTTCAAAATCCCACAATTAAATGTACTTTCCTGTTCTCAGGCACAGATGAATAACAGTCAGCTTCCCCCCCACCCCCCACTCACCACAGGGGTAGGAGAGGCACTTTAGCGTATGGCTGGGAATGATTCAGAATGCATCCTCTCTGCAGGAATGAAGAGTGGGAGTGTGGGAGCAAGATGAAGAAGTTTGAAATTAATTGCCCTTATCCTTCTCTCAAACTCACCAATCTAAGAACTCATGATGGGCAGGTAGAGATAAAGAGAGAACCCAGGAGTATCAGTCTCAATAAGTCCCCAAAAGGAAATCTGAAGAGCAAATATAGATGTGCTACCCAGCAATATTGTATATAATGAAAACAGTTTTAGGATAGAGGTTATATTTTAAGAAGGCAAGACTCCAAACTTAGGACTAAGGCAACTCCAAAGTAAAGCAAGGAGAGAAAGTTGCTTGTTATTTCAGAGAAGAAGGAGGAGAAAGACAAGCGAGGGATGGAATAAAATGACTGATGGCATTCACTTCCCAGGGTAACGCTCTCTAAAACTTGCCCAATGTGCAACAACAAATGCTTTGCACAAGTGGATTTGGGGGAGAAACCCCCAAATCCTGGGCTTTGCTGCTAGATGAAATGTAGCACAGAACCCAAAGTCAGCAGGGATAGACACAGCAGAGTGGAAGCAGAAAGAAGTGTGGGAATATAAGCCCTAAGACACACAGACATCATGGAGTGGAGGAGGACTCTCATACAGCTGTGAAATATAGGTCCCAGTCCAGTTTAACCACAACCACCTGACAGTTAACATTCATGTTACACATGTGTTTCTTCACATAAGAGACTGAAAGAACTTCCTCTAAGTTCTGGACCCAAAGTACTGTACACAGACTAGCAAGGTCAGCATCTCCTGGAAGCTTGTTAGACATGCAAAATCTGCATACCCACTGAATCAGAGTCACATTTTCACAAGATCCCCTGGTGATTTCCATGCAAATGAGAATTATGAGAAGCTCTTCTCTAAACCATTAACTATGCTGAAAGAGAGATTTTAGGTAATTTTTTGTCATTACTGGAATTTTCTGTCTTTCACTTTTTTCTACAATGACTGATTATTAACTTTTATAAATGGTTTTTAAAGATCTGTTACTGAACTTCTAGTTCCAGCTTCGCTTTTCCCTGCTTCTCTCTCAGTATATGAATAAATACCCTGGAAACTGTTCAACATACAACCATAAGATAACCACAAAAGGTAGAAAGAAAGTGGGCTGCTTAGGGGCCCCAGACCTTAAAGAATGATCTTGTCATGAGTTCCCGTGGATTTTCCTTTTATCTCTCAAGATGAGTGCTAGAGAAGACTATAAGCCAGAATAGTCAACAAACAGAGACAGAAGACTACTCGCCCATTAAAGGACTGGAGGAGGGGAAGTTCAGCAGGGATGTAGTGAAGAAACCCATACTTAGGGATAGCATTGGCCCAGTCTGCCTAGCTGCACAGGGAGAAATCAGGGATGGGGAAGTCTGTCCTTCCCACATCCCACCCATCAGAAACAGCACATCTCAGTCCACCAGCAGCTGTGTCACTAGCAGAACCTGGGTGACTGACATATCTCATGCCCTACAATGGCCAACAGCAGTGAGTTTATTCTCTGCTTCCAACAGTAGCACCAGAAGAACCTGGTTTGTGAGACCTAGACTTCAAGATAGCGGCAGGGAGACTCCTCCACTCACATCAGACATGCCCGAAGGCCCAGGGTGCCAGCCTTCCACACTGTAGCAGAAAACAGACCAGGATCAGTATCTCTTGACCCTACACCCATGGTAGTGCACCACTAATCCAGCAGCAGAAGATGAACCTGTCTCAGGGTTTCTTGACCCTCCACATGGTGGGAAAAAGTGCCCAGACTCAAGTTTCCCAGTCTTCTGCGTACTAAGATGCTCCAGTCATGTTTGATTCTGTGCAACCCTATGGACTGTAAACTGCCAGGCTCCTCTGTCCATGGGATTCTCCAGACAAGAAGACTGGAGTGGGTTGCCATGCCCTCCTCCAGGGGAACTTCACGACCCAGGATAGAGCCCGAGTCTCTTATGTCTCCTACACTGGTGAGTGTGTTCTTTATCACCAATGCCACCTGGGAAGCCCTAGTATTCTACCCAGCAGCAAAAAGCAGCCTCATTAGATGCTTCCCTCCCTTGGTGGCACCAACTCTGGTGAAGTGGGAAGCCCACCCTTAGCAAATAGCCAGAGAGCAGGCCAGAGAATTTACTCTCTATCTCAAGGTTTGAATATTCCCCATTCCACACCTAGCAACAGCAGGCAGCCCAGGAAAGCACTTTTATTCTTAAAGGCAGCATCAGCAGAGATACACTGAAGATTTAAGTGGGAGCCAGAAAAATAAAGCAGATCAGAATACCGTTGTATTTTGTATTTTTAGACTTAGAAAACTAAAGCTAAACTGGAACTAAATCTCATAAAAGTAGTCGAGAATCTACACACTAACCTAAAGAAGATGGTTGCCTGATAAAATAGGTTTAAATAAGATCAAGAATCTTATAATATCCAATATGTTTAGGATACAGTAGAAAACCATCACATCAAGAACCAGGAAGCTCACAACTTGATTGATAAAAGATATCAACTGATGTCAATACCAAGATGAATTAGATGTTGGAATTATTACAAATACTTTAAAGCAGCCATCACAAAATTATTTCAACAAGTTATAAACCCTCTTGAAAAGAAATCTTTAAAGCAACCAGAGAGAAAGGACACCTTATCTCTAGGGGAACACCAGTTGGAATGAGGGTGATGGCATTTTCTTATCTGAAAATGTGGAGATAAGAGGGATTTGGCACAACCTATTTCAGCTACTGAAATAAAAGAACTTATCAAATATGAATTCTATGTCTGTAAAAAATGTCCATTGCATGCCTGAAAACCGCTATTTCTGTCTCTATCTCCCATGGCTTTGCCTCTCTATATATATTAACCCTGTCTTCCTTCTGTGTCCAAATTTACCTCTTCTTCCTGAGGACACCAGTCCTTGTGGATGGGGCCCACCGTAACCAAACATCTGCGAAGACCTTATTTCCAAGTAAAGTCATGTTCTGAGGTTTCAGGTGGACACAAATTTGGGGGCACACTGTAAAACCCAGTACAGACACAAATATATATTTCACTGAACATAATATACACTTGGAAAGCAAGCACATGAAAAGATATTCAACCTCATTAGCCATTAGGAAAGTGCAGATTAAAACAACAGTGGGACAGCATTGCACATCTATCGGCATGACTACTATAAAAACAGTAAAAATACCAAATGCTAGCATGGATGTAGAGGAAATAGATGACTCATACATTGTTGATAGGAATTTAAAATGGGAAATTCACTCTGGAAGACATAAATAAGCTATCAAACCATGAAAAGAAAATGGAAGAAACTTACATGTGTTTTACTAAATGAAAGCAAACCGATCTAGAAAGGCTAGCTACTATATGGTTCTGTTTATATGACATTCTGGAAAAGGCGAAACTATGGAGTAATAATATGGTTTTCAGAGACTGGGAGTAGGGATGAATGAATCAGCTAAGCTCAGAAGTTTTTAGAGCAGTGAAACTACTCCGTGTGGTACTACAATGGTGAGCGCATGTCACTCTACACTTATCCAAACCCATAGAATGTACAGCAACCTCTGAGTGATGATGTATCAGTGTAGGAATGCATAGCTCTGAGGGAGTGAGTGAGAGTTGCTCAGTCGTGTTTGACTCTTTGTGACCTCATGCAGTATACAGTCCATGGAATTTTCCAGGACAGAATACTGGAGTGGATAGCCATTCCCTTCTCCAGTGGATATTCTCAATCCAGGGATCAGACCCAGGTGTCTCACATTACAGGAAGGTTTTGGTTTTTGTTTTTGTTTTTTTTTTTACCAGCTGAGCCATCAAGGAAGCTTGCACAACTCTAGTGGAGATGCTGAAAATGTGGGAGGATATGCGCATGTCAAGGCAGGGAGTATATTGTAAATCCCTGTACCTTCTGGTCAGTCTTCCTTCAACTGCTCTTAAAAATAGTTTACTAAAAATTGCATAGATATAAATACACATGCAAGCATGTGCATTCATGCACACAAATTAATACAAATAAAACAACAAATATGAATAAAATGAATGAATCATATCTATGTCAATATCCTGGTTTTAACATAATACTGTAGTTTTGCAAGATGTTACCAATGGGAAAAAATGAGTAGAGGGTGCCTGCACTCTCTCTGTATTATTTTCTTTTTTATCATTTATTTATTATTATTATTATTTACTTTACAGTATTGTATTGGTTTTGCCATACATCAACATGAATCCACCGTGGGTGTACACGTGTTCCCTCATCCTGAACCTCCCTCCCACCTCCCTCCCCATACCATCCCTCTGGGTCATCCCAATACACCAGCCCCTAGCATCCTGTATCCTGCATCGAACCTGGACTGGTGATTCGTTTCTTATATGATATTATACATGTTTCAATGCCATTGTCCCAAATCATCCCACCCTCTCCCTCTCCTTCAGAGTTCAAAAGACTGTTCTATCTGTGTCTCTTTTGCTCTCTCACATACAGGGTTATCATTACCGTCTTTCTAAATTCGATATATATGCAGAAGTGGGCTGGGTCTGCAGACTCTTGTGTCTGCTGTAGGAGTTTGCAACAGAAGATGATCATGTGTATGGATTCCAGCCTGCCTATTTCATTCACTTTATTGTCCTTTTTTTTTTTTGGTAATAGTTTGTTTTCTTATAATGACTGAAGGAATATCTTTGTATTGATACTAGATCGTTGCCTTCATTCAGTTCAGTCAATTCCAATGATTATTTAAGACTCCATTTATTGTTTTAGCACTCCCCTGGTGGCTCAGATGGTAAAGCATCTGTCTACAATGCAGGAGACCTGGGTTTGATCCCTGGGTTGGGAAGATCCCCTGGAGAAGGAAATGGCAATCCACTGCATTACTCTTGCCTGGAAAATCCCATGGACAGAGGAGCCTGTTAGGCTACAGTCCATGGGGTTGCAAAAGAGTTGGACATGACTGAGCGACTTCACTTCATACTGTATTGGTGTTTTTCTTTCTGGCTTACTTCACTCTGTATAATAGGCTCCAGTTCCATCCACCTCATTAGAACTGATTCAAATGTATTCTTTTTAATGGCTGAGTAATACTTCATTGTGTATATATACCACAGCTTCTTATCCATTCATCTGCAGATGGACATCTAGGTTGCTTCCATGTCCTGGCTATTATAAACAGTGCTGTGATGAGCACTGGGGTACACGTGTCTCTTTCAGTTGTGGCTTCCTTGGTGTGTATGCCCAGCAGTGGGATTGCTGGGTCATAAGGCAGTTCTATTTCCAGCCTTTTAAGGAATCTCCATACTGTTCTCCATAGTGGCTGTATTAGTTTGCATTCCCACCAACAGTGTAACAGGGTTCCCTTTTCTCCACACTTACATATAAATCTATGATTATCTCAAAATAAAAAGGTTTTCTTTTGAAGTTATTATTAAGTTGCTAAAGAGAAGTTCTTCTTACCAAAGATTTCAATGTCCTAATCTAAATAATTCACAGAGGTGTTTTTTTTTTTTTCCTCCCCCCCCAACTCATCTATCTGGTTCATGTCTGCATAGATTTAAAAATAATTAAAAAAGAAATGACACAAATATCGAAGGTTCTCTCCCACTCTTGGCTCTATGTAGAAGATTATCAAATATCTAGACACATTAACTTACAGACTGCTGGTGGCATTGAATTTGTCATGACTTTTCCTGAACCGTGGCTTATCTGATATGACCCTACAACTCCCTCTTCCCCAGGCGACCCAAGAAGGTAGGATGGATGTAAAGGCTACAGACTATTGAAATAGATATAAAAATTCTGGATTCATCTTTTAAAAAGAAGTGTGGGTTTTATCTCTCTTTCTTTCTCAATATCATGAAAGGGAAGAAATCTGGCTATTATTTACTCAATTGTTTAATGTACTCTGGGAGACAAATTTAATACATGGAAACATTATCTGAGGGTCCCCCTAAGCAATGAATACAAGGTCACATTTTGATTCCTTCTGTGTTCATTATGCAACACTAAATAATAGTAGCAAAAGGAGAACTGTGGAATCAAGTTAGAACTTCACCATTTTTATCCCCAACGTCATGATTAGAAAATAAAAGGAGCACTTTGAGGAATAATCTCTGTGAAGACAAAAGCCAGAAGAGTCTCCATGCTTCTCTGCCTCTGTGGCAAACAGATAGAAAGAGGGGGCGCACATAGTGGAAGGGCTGCAGCCTTCCTTTCCTCCATTTATTGTCTGTTTGTGTTTCTGCGAATTTGCGAGGCAATTTAGAATATGTTCACTTCTGAAGATGTTCCGAAAGGCATTAAGAAACCTGAAAACAATCCTGAAGGCGTTAATAAAGACAACACAATCACTACTTCAAAGTAACATTTCTCCAAAGAAGACATACGGATGGCTAACAAACACATGAAAAGATGCTCAACATCACTCATTATCAGAGAAATGCAAATCAAGACCACAATGAGGTACCATTTCACACCAGTCAGAATGGCTGTGATCCAAAAGTCTACAAGCAATAAATGCTGGAGAGGGTGTGGAGAAAAGGGAACCCTCTTACACTGCTGGTGGGAATGCAAACTAGTACAGCCATTATGGAAAACAGTGTGGAGATTCCTTAAAAATTGCAAATAGAACTGCCTTATGACCCAGCAATCCCACTGCTGGGCATACACCTGAGGAAACCAGAATTGAAAGAGACACATGTACACCTATGTTCACTGCAGCATTGTTTATAATAGCCAGGACATGGAAGCAACCCTAGATGTCCATCAGTAGATAAATGGATAAGAAAGCTGTGGTACATATACACAATGGACTATTACTCAGCCCTTAAAAAGAATAAATTTGACTCAGTTCTAATGACGTGGATGAAACTGGAGCCTATTATGCAGAGTGAAGTAAGCCAGAAAGAAAAACACCAATAAAGTATACTGACATATATATATATATATATATGGAATTTAGAAAGATAGTAATGATAACCCTGTATGTGAGACAACAAAAGAGACACAGAGGTATAGAATGGACTTTTGGCCTCTGAGGGAGAGGGAGAGGGTGGGATGATTTTGGAGAATGGCATTAAAATATGTATACTATCATGTAAGAAATGAAGCACCAGTCTATGTTCAATGCAGGATACAGGATGCTTGGGGCTGATGCACAGGATGATCCAGAGAGATGATATGGGGTAGGAGGTGGGAGGGGGCTTCAGCATTGCGAGATCGTGTACACCTGTGGCTGACTCCATGTCAATGTATGGCAAAATCAATACAGTATTGTAACATAGAATAAAGTAAAAATAAAATTAAAAAAAAAGTAACAACGCTTCAGATTTCTCCAAGAACTTCCACAGCTGTCACTCTTTCATTTGATCTCTATTTGACCTTTTTGTTGTTTGAATAAAGTTTGTGCCATAGTCTCTTATATATTCATAAGACAATATTCTCACGTGCACCAAAGAAACACTTGACTGTTATTTGACACTATTCCTCTTAACCTTTGGTAATATCCAATCTTATTATCCACCAATTTTCATGAACAATTCAGCCCAACAGTCCATGACTACACAGAATTTCAGTTGAAACAAAATAAATGTCATCAGTTTTTCTGAATTGCATGGCAAACTTTGAACAGCTTTTGGCATACTAATTGAGAATTTTTGCCCTTAACATTTATGATATGAAATAAGTGCTTAACTAATTTTATCCTGTTTGGATTACCTTTTATTCTAATTTGATGAATCTTATTTATCTTAGATGTATATAAAAATGTGCCTTAACCTAATAAAGAAGAGATATCCAATTTAGAAGATCTGAAGAAGAAAATTTGTTATTCAGTCGCTCAGTCATGTCTGACTCTCTGTGACCCCATGGACTGCATCATGCCAGGCTTCCCTGTCCTTCATCATCTCCTGGAGCTTACTCAAATTCATGTCCATCGAGTCAGTGATGCCATCCACAATCTTGTTCTCTATTTCCCCCTTCTCCTCCTGTCATCAATCTTTCCCAGCATCAAGGTCTTTTCTAATGAGTAGGCTCTTCACATCAGGTGGCCAAAGTACAGAAAGAGTCATCTCCTAGCTAGGTTGATAAGAAGTCCAGGGCTCCTGAGGAGAAGAAAGGAGTCCAGAGCCCTCGAGAAGGAGAAAGAGGTCTGGGGCTCTCAAGGAGAAAAGGACAAATGTTCTTTTCTACATTGCTTTGTCTTAGTCAATATAACAATGCATCTTGCTTGAGGACATGTTTCTCCTTAACAAGAACTTTCTGACTAAACTTGTCATCTTAAAATGTATGTTATGGAAGTGAGTCTGGTAAGATCTTTCTATTGTTCATTTTAATCTTGTTAATTTAAGATGCATGTTGTGGAAGTGGGTCTGAAAAAGTATATAAGGCCTTGATAAGACTAGCTGGGGGCATTCTCTGTACCCCTTCTGATATCCATGTCAGAAGCTTTATCTTTCCCTTTTCTTACTTTAATAAAACTCTGCTACACAAATCTCTTGAGTGATCAAGCCTGGTCCCTGGTCCTGAAGCTACATCTTCTTTGGAGATCATGAATCCAACATTGTTCACCTATCAGTATCGGGGCTTCAGCTTCAGCACCCGTTCTTCCAATGAATAATCAGGGTTTATTTCCTTTAGGTTTGACTGGTTGCATCTCCTTGCAGTCCGAAGGACTTGCAATAGTCTTCTCAACACCACAGTTCAAAATCATCAGTTCTTCAGTGTTCAGCATTCTTTTGGTCCAGCTTTCACATCTATGCATGACTACTGGAAAAACCATAGCTTTGACTATACGGACTTTTGTCAGCAAAGCAATGTCTCTGCTTTTTAATACACTTTCTATGTTAATGTCCAAATAAAGGCATAACCTTTGGGAAAGTGATAGTACTTTGATAAATGGAAATTGTCCTTCTGAACTTTTGAAGATTGTAGTTTAAGCAGGATTAAGTGTTTATTTACAATACAGTATTCATTATTCTTTGTCTCTAGATACCAAGCAGAGTTAATCTTCTGCTGCACTCATCATCTCTGGCAACTCTGTCACTTGGGATTTGTGAGAGTGAGTTAAATACTCTTGTCTGTTACTTTACCAATAGATTCTCAATTTCTCCCTGAAGTTATTAAAAAATCTTAATTGATTTTTGCGTCCTGTCATTCAGATAGCTGAATATAGTTATAATGGTCTCAGAAATACATGTGAGGTCCTGGCAACTGTTTTTCAAAGTACCTCTTTATTTTGGGTTGTGCCTTTCTGAACCTAGGGGCTTAAATGCATAAAAGCTTTCAAATTTCATTTTCATGTCTATTAATTTGAAATTATGTTGGTTCTGCCAATCCCATAATAATAACCATTCTGCATAGAAAATTAGTAAAGATTTTTAAACTGATACTCTCTAAGGCTGATGAAGCTATGGAGTAATTTGCTTTCATGTACCAATTGTTTAACACACTTTCTTGAAAGTCATAATGTAATATAAGCCTCAAAAATGAGCTTATCTTTTGACCGGCTACATAGAATTTCTGTTGCTCTTCAGTTGCTAAGCTGTGCCCGACTTTTGTGACCACATGGACTGCACACTAGGCTTCCCTCTCCTTCACTATCTTCCAGATTTTGCTAAAATTCATGTCCATTTAGTTGGTGATGCTGTCTATATAACCATATCCTCCTCTTATAGACTCTTTGCATCCCTTTTAGACTGTAGTCTGCCAAGCTACTCTGTCCATGGGATTTTTCAGGCAAGAATATTGGAGTGTGTTACCATGTCCCTCCTTCAGGGGACCTTCCTGACTTGGGGATTGGAAGCCATGTCCCCTGTGTCTCCTGCACTGCAGATGGATTCTTTACCCTCTGAGCCATCAGGGCAGTCTAGAATTTATACTTAGGAAATAAAGCAGATTGTAATTTTTTTATTGCAGTATACATTATAATGGCAAGTACATTAAACTAACCTAAATGCATTTCACGGTTCAAATTATGGTTTGGAAAGAATCTACTGGAAGGAAAGAGACTTATTAAAAATGACTACAGAGAGTTCCCTAAGAAACATAAAATATCCATGCATAATTAGAAGAAATACCTCCATACATTGGAATTTTATTCAGTCATAACAGAATATCATGAAGAAATAGTAATATAACGATGACCATTATATAAAAGTAGTATATCTAGACCTATTTTCATATTTTCATCTCTATAATTCTGTAGCTTTTTCTATAGTCATCCCTGGCAAATGGCCTTAAGCCTCCTTCATGAAGGGTAGCAAGGAAACAACAGTAGATGTTTTGGCTGTGTAGCATATGCTTCCTCAAGAAGAGCTAGTCAGTCTCCCATTTACTGAAGCTGCTCTAAGTCTCTACATTGGTTCTCAAGTCTTAGAATTGGTTGATAAATAACTACCACTTTCTATTGTACTGATTCAATCAGACTTCTGTTCTCTAGATCTAGATCTTCTCTAAAGCTCCAGTACTTTGGACACCTGATGCAAAGAGCTGACACATTGGAAAAGACCCTGATGCTGGGAAAGATTGAGGGCAGGAGAAGAAGGTGATTGGATGGCATCACTTCCTTAATGGACATAAGTTTGAGCAAACTTCAGGAAATAGTAAAGGACAGGGAAGCCTGGTGTGCTGTAGTCCATGGGGTACCAAAAGTCAGACAGGACTTATTGACTGAACAACAACACAATCTTCTCTGCTCATACAAATCCAATAATACTTTAGACCACAATACAGCTGCTTCAGTTTTAGAGATTCCATGATCAACTAGCCAATGCAAAGATCTTTGCAGAAAAATCATTCTGATTTCTCTTTCAATTGTCTCTGGTAGGTAAGTGCTACTACTTGACCTCTGTGATCCTGAAGTCCTTTAATTTCCGTTGGATTCAGAGAAACTCATTTAGTAGCTACCATTCCCACTGTCATTCTTGTCCTACAGAGAATAGCCAGCACAGATTTCCTCAAGAATGCTGAAACTTCTACATAAATGTGTTTCCCAAAGCCTTGGATAAAGGTCCCACTTTCAACCTATGCACACTGTGGAGATAGGGGGTAGATAAACAGGTCTCCATGGGGTTGCAAAGAGTCGGCACGACTGAGCAACTAAGCACACACATGCAAATGATAAATCCACTCCTGCGTTCCTAAGTCCCCATGCCACAGGGTGTCTTCCTCTGCAGTACAATGATGATGTCCTGGCATTTCAGTTTCATTCTGTTAAGCCACATTCAAGCTAACATATTGAATTCGGAATCTCAATTCTTTTTGTGTATTTTGTTCTTCTCACAAGTCATACATGGTATTTCCCCTACTCTCCCTGGTCCTACCAGGGCTCAGATCTGGTTAAAGGACTAGAAACAGTGTAAGGAGGTAGGGGTAGGTTCTGAGGAAAATTAGCAGTCCTTGCAATTTGGGTTGCCAGAGTTAGCACATGAAAATACAAGATGCCCAGTTAAATTTGAATTCAGAGAAGCAACAGATATTTCTATAGTATAAATATGTGTCATGCAGTATTTGGCATATACTTATATACTTAGAAAACTTTCATTATTTTTTTCTGAAATTCAGACTTAACTGAGCATTCTGATTCCATGGCAATACTTCTTCAGGAAAGAGGAAGCATCTCTCCTCGGACCAAGGAGGAATGCCTGCTCCTTCTAGCAAAGGAGGCTTAGTAGAATTTCCAGGTTCAAAGTGTTCAGTTTAATTAGAATTTTTCCATATATCTCCATCTCAATTTTCAGTCAGTCCTTCTTCTTCTAATCAATGACCAAACTTTAGTGTAAGAAATTCTGTGAAGTTGTGAACTCAATTTGTATTGCAATTCACTCCCAGTATTATGTGGTGTATTTGGTTTTCAAAAATCTTGGTCCTGTGGTTACAGGATACAAGTGTTTCTTTTAGGGGTATATAGAGAAGCTTTCTTATCCAAACCTTGAGCAGTAATTGAAAGCTTTATAACTCACCATTTTCTTTCTCTTAAGTTCTCTGATGCATTTAGAAGCAAGCAGAAATCCCATTGTATGCCTTCCCTCAAATGTTATAGGAGAGCAGCCACTTGTTCATCCCAAACCTTAATTCTATTGATTTTAGGTGTTAGTTGGTCTTGACTGAGGTGATTTTTCCCTACATTCCATAAACTACATGTGTGCTTTTCTTGGGCAGCTTTAATTCCTTTAAATCTAATTGTATCAAAGAACCAATCCCAGACTCCACTGTTACTCTGGGATAAATTTTGGTTCAAATATGAAAGCAGAACTATTATTCTTATTATGCAACAAGAGATTTATTATGTTATACTTTATCCAGTTGCATGAGAAGTTGGTCTAAAAAAGATTAGAGAAGTCACTAACCAGCTGTCCTGGAGTTGAGGCTTTTAGCAAAGGAAGCACATCTGACAGCTGGGATAGACCTGGGAAGAGGGCTGGTGTAGAAATCTATGAAAGACTTTTGCTTTTCCTGATTACTGCTTCTGTAAGCTCACAGTGAAGCATCTGAGAGTGGGATGGAACCACTGTAGGGAAGCAGGACAGCAGTTGAAGTGAGCTGGGTGTAGAAATAAGGAGAGCCAGAACAAATGGGAACCTGACCACTTGTTCAATGCATTTATCCCCTTGCCTCCTCTGACCAAGGATGACCTTCAGAGTGGAATGATTGTTGCTTCATTTCTGCCTCAGAATTTCATGCTGACTTCTCAAGCTCTAACCCCAATCTAGAACCTTCCAGGTAAAGTAAGTCTGGGAAAACCAGCTCCAATTTGGCCTGAATGACGTTGCAGAAAAACACTAGATAACTGTAAGTTTCCTATTTTCCTCCCTCCTCTTACTCCTACTTCCTTCTTCTCTTTCTCTGTCCCTTCCTTCCTTGCTCTTTCTTTCTGTTTTGCTGTTGCTTTACTTTCTTTCTCTGTTTTCTTTTTCTTTTTAAATTTTTGCCATGCCACATGGCTTCCAGGATCTTAGCTCTCTAACCAGGGATCGGACCTGGTCTCACGTCAGTGAAAGCACTGAGTCCTAACCACTGGATGTCAGGGAACTTCCCTCCTTTCTTTCTTCCTTTTCTCTGTCTCTTTCTTCTTTTCCCTTCCTTTTATCCCTTCTTCCTCACCTTTCTTTTTTTCTGTCTTCTCCCTCTCTCTCTTTCTTCCTTCCTTACTTTCTTTCTTTTGCTAGGTAAGACTACCAGTATGTTTCACACTGGTGGTATCCTTGTCTTGTTCCTCATCTCAAAGGGAAAAATTCAACGAAATAATTCATTATTAATCTGATATTTGTTGTGGGCTTTTGTGAATAGCCATCACCATCTCCCGGAATTCACTCAAATTCACGTCCATTGAGTCCGTGATGCCATCCAGCCATCTCACCCTTGGTTGTCCCCTTCTCCTCTTGCCCCCAATCCCTCTCAGCATCAGAGTCTTTTCCAGTGAGTCAACTCTTCGCATGAGGTCGCTAAAGTACTGGAGTTTCAGCCTTAGCATCATTCCTTCCAAAGAAATCCCAGGGTTGATCTCCTTCAGAATGGACTGGTTGGATCTCCCCTCAGTCCAAGGGACTCTGAAGAGTCTTCTCCAACACCACAGTTCAAAAGCATCAATTCTTTGGTGCTCAGCCTTCTTCACAGTCCAACTCTCACATCCATACATGACCACAGGAAAAACCATAGCCTTGAATAGACGGACCTTAGTCGGCAAAGTAATGTCTCTGGTTTTGAATATACTATCTAGGTTGGTCAAAACTTTTCTTCCAAGGAGTAAGCGTCTTTTAATTTCATGGCTGCAGTCACCATCTGCATTGATTTTGGAGCCCCCAAAATAAAGTCTGACACTGTTTCCGCTGTTCCCCCATCTATTTCCCATGAAGTGATGGGACCGGATGCCATGATCTTCGCTTTCTGAATGTTCCCCTATTGTCATTTCTCAGTTATTATCTTCCCAAGTTAACTATTATTCTGACTTCTATCATCAAAGGTTAGCTTTGCCTCCTCTTAAGTTTTATATAAAAGGGATCAAAAAATGTTTATTCTTGTGTCCAGCTTCTAATCAGTGTTATACTTAGGAGACTCATCCATGTTGTTGCATATAAGATTAATTGGATCTTTTCTATTGCTCTATATTTCATTGTAAGAATTTAATTCCAAATTTAACTTTAAAATCACAGTTTTCTTGCAAGTACATACAGAAATCTATATAAATTTGCAAATCTTTGTATATGTCCAAATCTATGCATGGAAATCTGTACAATTTTTTAATATTTCTATATGTGGAATTGCTGAGTATAAGCCCATTCAGTTTTGGTAGATACTGCCAAAAGATTTTATAAAATGGTTGTACAAACTTACACTCCTATCAGAAGCATATGAAATATCCACCTGCTCCACATCCTTGGAAACTATTATGAATGTGCATTCTAATTTATCACTCTTCATCTATTGAGATAATCATAACTGTTTCTCCTTTATTGATATTTTCTGTTGTACTGGTTGATCATTAGAAAGCTAAAACAGAGTTACTAGAATAAATCCATCTTTCCAATAACGTGTTATAAATGATTGTTGTGCATGGTGTGTGTGTGGTTGCTAACATTTTTACTGCAATATTATAACATTGAATTAATATTTTAAATTTGTCAATAAAAATTCTATTTTGACCATTATACTATCCTTTATAGATACTACTACATTTAATTTCTCAATTTTTTGTTTAGAAAAGTTATATTTATGTTCTCAAGAGGTATTGAACTCCAATTTTTGTTTTGGTTTGTTTTAATGCCATTGTCAGTTTGGGGTATCGAGATTATGCTGGTCTTACAAAACGTTTTGGAAAGTATTCATTCTTTTCTATTCTCTGGAATTATTTATATAACATTACTATTATTTTTCTGTATATCTTTGGAATAATTCAGCAGTAAAGTAATCTGGATGGGAGTTTTGGTTGTTAGGCTTTTAATTACTGATTTAACTTCTTCACTAGCCATGATCTTTTAAGATTTTTAATATCTTATTTAATAAGTTATGATAGGTTCTATTTTTCAATGAATGTATTTCATTTACATTTTCTAAGCTAGTGGTATAATATTGTTTATTATAGCCTCTTATTATGCTTTAATACCTATGAGATATGTAGTGATATCCCTACTTTAACTCTTGCTAATGACAATATTTAACGTTTACTTTTTCTTGGTTATTTCTACTGAGTTTATCAATTTTATTAAGATTTATTTAAAAACAACTTTTAATTTTCTATAGTACATAATTATTTTCTATTTTATTGACATGATTTATTAGTTCCTTTCTGATACTTTCTTTGAGCTTAATTTGGTATTCTCTGTTCATTAATTCTAGATACTTTTGTTTTTTACTTATTTTTTTATAAAAGATACATTTAAATATATACATTTTTCTCAAAAAATTCTGTATTTGCATCCCACAATCTTTACATTTTCATTATCAGTATATGAAAAAATTGCCTAATATCCCATTTGATCTCTTCTTCTATCAATAGTTTATTTAGAAGTGTGTTACATAATTTTCAAACACTTGAAGATTTTTAGTTATTGTTCTTTTCATTTAATTCTTTGAAATTTATTGAAAAATGTTTTATAGTCCCAAATATAGACAGTTTTGGAAAAATGTTATGCATGCCCTAGAAAAGAAGGTGTAGTTGTTTTCTGAGATTTTCTATAATTGTCTCTTAGGGAAATATGATTTATCATGCTTTTTTTTTTCCACTTGTATTCTCAGTTATCAGAGAAGGCAATGGCACCCCACTCCAGTACTGTTGCCTGGAAAATCCCATGGATGGAGGAGCCTGGTAGGCTGCAGTCCATGGGGTCGCTAAGAGTCAGACACGACTGAGTGACTTGCCTTTCACTTTTCACTTTCATGCATTGGAGAAGGAAATGGCAACCCACTCCAGTGTTCTTGCCTGGAGAATCCCAGGGATGAGGGAGCCTGGTGGGCTACCGTCTATGGGGTCGCACAGAGTTGGACATGACTGAAGTGACTTAGCAGCAGAAACAGCAGCAGCATTCTCAGTTATTGAGAGGAATGTGTAAAATATATGTTACCTACCTAGCACTGCCAAAACAAATTACCACAAATTTTGTTGTTGTTCAGTTGCTAAGTCAGGTCTGACTTTTTCCGACCCCATGGACTGCAGCATGCCAGGCCTCCCTGTCTATCACCAACTGCCTTAGTTTACTCAAACTCATGTCCGTTGAGTCTGTGATGTCAGTCAAGCATCCTCTGTCATCCCCTTCTCTTCTCACTTTCAACCTTTCCGGGCCTCAGGGTCTTTTCAAATGAGTCACTTCTTCTCATCAGGTAGCCAAAGTACTGGAGCTTCAATTTCAGCATCAGTCCTTTCAATGAATATTCAAGACTGATTTCCTTTAGGATGACCTGGCTTGATCTCCTTATAGTCTAAGGGATTCTCAAGAGTCTTCTCCAACACTATAATTCAAAAGCATAAATTCTCCAGTGCTCAGCCTTCTTTATGGTCCAACTCCCACATCCATAGATGACTACATGAAAAACCATAGCTTTGACATTACAGACCTTGTCTGCAAAGTAATGTCACTGCTTTTTAATACACTATCTAAGTTTGTCATGATTTTTCTTCCAAGGAGCATGCATCTTTTAATTTCATGGCTGCAGTCACTGTTGGAGTGATTTTGCAGCCCAAGAAAATAAAGTCTGTCACTATTTCCATTGTTTTCCCATCTATTTGCCATGAAGTAATGAAACAAGATGCCATGATCTTAGTTTTTTTTTTAATTAATTTTAATTGGAGGTTAATTACTTTAAATATTGTGATAGTTTTTGCTATACATCAGCATGAATCAGTCATGGGTGCACATGTATCCCCTATTTTGAACCTGCCTCCCATCTCTTCCCCACCGCATCCCTCTGGGTTGCCCTAGAGCAACAGCTTTGAGTGCCCTGCTTTGCGCATTGAACTTGCACTGGTCATCTATTTTACATATGGTAGCATACATGTTTCAATGCTATCCTCTCAAATCATCCCACCCTCACCTTTTCCCACATAGTCCAAAAGTCTGTTCTTTACATCTTTGTCTCTTTTGCTATCTTGCATATAGGGTCATTGCTACTGTTATTCTAAATTCCATAAATATGCATGAATAACCTGTATTGGTTTTTCTCTTTCTGACTTCAGTCCGTATAACAGGCTCCAGCTTCATCCACCTCATTAGAACTGACTCAAATGCATTATTTCTTATAACTGAGTAATATTCCATTATGTCTATGTACCACAACTTCCTTGTCCATTCATCTGCCAATGAACATCTAGGTTGCTTGCACGTCCTAGCTATTGCAAACAATGCTGCAATGAACGTTGGGGGTGCATGTGTCTCTTTCAGTTCTGGTTTCCTCAGTGTTTATGCCAACAGTGGGATTTCTGGGTTGTATGGCAGTTCTATTTCTAGTTTTTTAAGGAATTTTCACATTGTTCTTCATAGTGGATGGACTAGTTTGCATTTCCATCAACAGTGTACGAGGGTCCCCTTATTCCTCAGCATCTCCAGGATTTGTTTATAGATTTTTTAAATACTTTATTCTACATTACAATACTGTATTTGTTCTGCCATACATTGACATGAATCAGCCACAGGTGTACACCATCTCCCAATGCCAAAGCCCCCTCCCACCTCCCACCCCATATCATCTCCCTGAATCATCCTGTGCACCAGCCCCATGCATCCTGTATCCTGTATTGAACATAGACTGGTGCTTCATTCTTACGAGATAGTATACATGTTTCAATGCCATTCTCCCAAATCATCCCACCCTCTCCCTCTCCCTCTCCCTCAGAGTCCAAAAGTCCGTTCTATACCCCTGAGTCTCTTTTGTTGCCTCACATAGAGGGTCATCATTACTATCTTCTAAATTCCATATATATGTGTCAGTATACTGTATTGGTGTTTTTCTTTCTGGCTTACTTCACTCTGTATAATCGACTCCAATTTCATCCATCTCATTAGAACTGAGTCGAATTTATTCTTTTTAAGGGCTGAGTAGTACTCCATTGTGTATATGTACCACAGCTTTCTTATCCATTCATCTGCTGATGGACATCTAGGTTGCTTCCATGTCCTGGCTATTATAAACAGTGCTGCAATGAACATTGGGGTACATGTCATTAAGACAGTATGGTACTGGCACAAAGACAGAAATATAGATCAATGGAACAAAATAGAAAGCCCTGAGATAAACCCACATGCCTATGGACACCTTATCTTTGACAAAGGAGGCAAGAATATACAATGGAGTAAAGACAGTCTCTTTAACAGGTGGTGCTGGGAAAACTGGTCAACCACTTGTAAAAGAATGAAACTAGACCTCTGTCTAACACCATACACAAAAATAAACTCAAAATGGATTAAAGATCTAAATGTAAGACCAGAAACTATAAAACTCCTAGAGGAAAGCATAGGCAAAACACTCTCTGACATAAATCACAGCAGGATCCTCTATGATCCACCTCCCAATATAATGGAAATAAAAGCAAAAATAAACAAATGGGATCTAATTAAAATTAAAAGCTTCTGCACAACAAAGGAAACTATAAGTAAGGTGAAAAGACAGCCTTCTGAATGGGAGAAAACAATAGCAAATGATACAACTGACAAACAACTAATCTCAAAGATATACAAGCAACTTATCCAGCTCAACTCCAGGAAAATAAACGAACCAATCAAAAAATGGGCCAAAGAACTAAATAGGCATTTCTCCAAAGAAGACATACGGATGGCTAACAAACATGAAAAGATGCTCAACATCACTTATTATCAGAGAAATGCAAAACAAGACCACAGTGAGGTACCATTTCACACCAATCAGAATGGCTGTGATCCAAAAGTCTGCAAGCAATAAACGCTGGAGAGGATGTGGAGAAAAGGTAACCCTCTTATACTGCTGGTGGGAATGCAAACTAGTACAGCCACTATGGAAAACAGTGTGGAGATTCCTTAAAAAATTGCAAATAGAACTGCCTTATGATCCAGCAATCCCACTGCTGGGCATACACACCGAGGAAACCACAATTGGTTTCTATTGTTTATAGATTTTTTGATGGCAACCATTCTGACTGGTGTGAGACAATATACCTCATTGTGGTTTTGATTTGCATTTCTCCAGTGATGAGTGATGCTGAGTATCTTTTCATGTATTTATTATCCATATGTATGTCTTCTTTGGAGAAGTTTCTTTTTATTTCCTTGGCCCACTTTTTTTTTAGGGTCATTCATTTTTCTGGTATTGAGCTGCTTGTATATTTTGGAGATTAATTATTTGTCAGATGTTTCATTTGCTATTATTTTCTCCCATTCTGAAGGCTGTCTTTTCACCTTTCTTAAAGTATCCTTCATTGTTCAAAAGCTTTTTAGTTTAATTATGCCCCATTTGTTTATTTTGTTTTTTATTTCCATTATTCTGAGTGGTGATTCATAGAGGATCTTGCTGAGATTTATATCAGGGAGAGTTCTGCCTATATTTTTCTCTAAGAATTTTATAGTTTCTGGTCTTACGTTTAAATCTTTAATCCATTTTGAGTTTATTTTTTGTGTATGGTGTTAGAGAGTGTTCTAGTTTCATTCTTCTCAGGTGATTGACCAGTTTTCCCAGCACCACTTGTTAAAGAGCTTGTCTTTTATCCATTGTATATTTTTGCCTCCTTTGTCAAATACAAGGTGCCCTTAGGTGCATGGGTTTATCTCTGGGCTTTCTATTTTGTTCCATTGATCTAAATTTTTGGCTTTGTACCAGTACTATACTGTCTTAATGACTGTAGCTTTGTAGTATAATCTGAAGTCAGAAAGGCTGCTTTCTCCAGTTCTGTTCCTCTTTCTCAAGATTGCTTTGGCTATTCGAGGTTTTTGTTTCCATACAAATTGTGAAATAATTTGTTCTAGTTCTGTGAAAAATACCCTTGTTAGCTTGGTAAGGATTGTGTTGAATCTATAGATTGTATTGTACTCATTTTTCACTATATTTATACTTCCAATCCTTGAACATAGTATATTTCTAAATCTATCTGTGTCATCTTTGATTTCTTTCATCAGTGTTTTATACTTTTCTGTGTATTATTTTATATCCTGCAAAGTTACTATATTCATTGATTATCTTTAGTAGTTTTCAGGTGGTATCTTTAGTGTTTTCTATGTAGGAGATCATGTCAAATGATGAGAGTTTACTTCTTCTTTTCCAACCTGGATTCTGTTTATTTCTTTTTATTCTTTGATTGCTGAGGCTAGGAATTCCAAAACTATGTTGAATAGTAGTGGTAAGAGTGGGCATCCATGTCTTGTTCTTGATTTTAGAGGAAATGCTTTCAGTTTTTGCCATTGAGGATAATTTTTGCTGTGAGTTTGTCACACATGGCTTTTATTATGTTGAGGTATGTTCCTTCAAATTGCCAATATCCGTTGGATCAATGAAAAAGCAAGAGAGTTCCAGAAAAACATCTATTTCTGCTTTATTGACTATGCCAAAGCCTTTGTGTGGATCACAACAAACTGGAAAATTCTGAAAGAGATGGGATTAATAGACTACCTTACCTGCCTCTTGAGAAATCTGCATGCAAGTCAGGAAGTGACAGTTAGAACTAGACATGGAACAACAGATTAGGTCCAAATTGGGAAAGGAGTACATCAAGGCTGTATATTGTCACCCTGCTTATTTAACTTATATGCAGAGTTTATCATGAGAAATGCTGGGCTGGATGAAGCACAACCTGGAATCAAGATTGTTGGGAGAAATATCAATAACCTCAGATATGCAGATGACACCACCCTTATGGCAGAAAGTGAGGAAGAACTAAAAAGCCTCTTGATGAAAGTGAAAGAGGAGAGTGAAAATGTTGGCTTAAAACTCAATATTCAGAAAACTAAGATCATGGCATCCAGTCCCATCACTTCATGGCAAATAGATGGGGAAACAGTGGAAACAGTGAGATACTTTATTTTGGGGGCTCCAAAATCACTGCAGATGGGGACTGCAGCCATGAAATTAAAGATGTTTACTCCTTGGGAGGAAAATTATGACCAATCTAGACAGCATATTAAAAGCAGACATATTACTTTGTCAACAAAGGTCCATCTATTCAAGGCTATGATTTTTCTAGTAGTTGTGTATGGATGTGAGAGTTAGACTATAAAGAAAGCTGAGCACCAAAGAATTGATGCTTTTGAACTGTGGTGTTGGAGAAGATTCTTGAGAGTCCCTTGGACTGCAAGAAGATCCAACCAGTCCATCCTAAAGGAAATCAGTCCTGAATATTCATTGGAAGGACTGATGCTGAAGCTATAACTCCAATACCTTGACCACTTGATGTGAAGAACTGACTCCTTGGAAAAGACCCTGATGCTGGAAAAGATTGAAGATGGGAGGAGAAGGGGACGAAAGAGAATGAGATGGTTGGGTGGCACCACTGACTCAATGGACAAGAGTTTGAATAAACTCCAGAAGTTGGTGATGGACAGAGAGGCCTGATGTGGACAGAGAAGGTTGACATAGACAGAGAGGCATGGAGTGGTATGGTCCATGGGGTCACAAGTTGGACATGACTAAGCAACTGAACTGAATTGAATTGATATTCCTTCTATGCCTACTTTCTGGAGAGTTTTTGGTCTTCAATGAGTGTTGAATTTTGTCAGAGGCTTTCTCTGCATCTATTGAGATAATCATATGTTTTTATCTTTCAATTGGCTAATATGGTATATCACAGTGATTTGGGAAGCCTGTAGTTTTATTTTTTTAATATAAATTTATTTTTTTTCCAGACTGTCACTATTTATTTATTTTAAATATTTTAATTGGAGGTTAATTACTTTATATTATTGTATTGGTTTTGACATATGTTAACATGAATCTGCCACAGATATACACATGTTCCCCATCCTGAATCCCCCTCCCCTCCTCCCTCCCTGTACCATCCCTCTGGGTCATCTCAGTTTTCCAGACCCAAGCATCCAGTATCATGCATCGAACCTGGACTGGTTATTCATTTCATATATGATATCATACATGTTTCAATGCCATTCTCCCCAATCATCCCACCCTCGCCCTCATTGCAGCACTGTTTATAATAGCCAGGACACGGAAGCAACCTAGATGTCCATCATCAGATGAATGGATGAGAAAGCTGTGGTACATATATGCAATAGAGTATTACTCAGCCATTAAAAAGAATACATTCGAATCAGTTCTAATGAAGTAGATGAAACTGGAGCCTATTATACAGAGTGAAGTAAGCCAGAAAGAAAAACACCAATACAGAATACTAATGCATATATATGGAATTTAGAAAGATGGTAACAATAACCCTGCAGTTTTCTTTTTTTAGTAGCACCTTTGTTTGGTTTTGATATTAGGGTGATGGTGGCCTCATAGAATGAGTTTGGGAGTTCACCTTCCTCTGCAATTTTCTGGAAGAGTTTGATTAGGATAGGTGTTAGCTCTTCATTGAATTTTTGGTAGAATTCAATTGTGAAGCCATCTGGTCCTGGACTTTTGTTTGTTGGAAGATTTTTTGTTACAGTTTTGATTTCTGTACTTGTGGTGGGTTTGTTAAGATTTTCTATTTCTTCCTTGTTCAATTTTGGAAGGTTATACTTTTCTAAGAATTTGTCCATTTCTTCCAAGTTGTCCATTTTATTGGCATACGATTGCTTATAGTAGTCTCTTATGGGGAGAAGGAAATGGCAACCCACTCCAGTATTCTTGCCTAGAGAATCCTGTGGACAGAGGAGCTTGGTGGGCTGCCATCTCTGGGGTTGCACTGAGTTAGACATGACTGAAGTGATTTAGCATCATCAGCAGCAGCAGCAACAGTAGCTGAGGTCTCCTATGGTCTTTTATATTTCTGTGTTATCTGTTGTGATTTCTCCATTTTCATTTCTAATTTTATTGATTTGGTTCTTCTCCCCTTTTTCCTTGATGAATCTGGCTAATGGTTTGTCTATTTTATTTATCTTCTCAAAGAACTAGCTTTCAGTTTTGTTGATTTTTACTATAGTCTTCTTCATTTCTTTTCATTTATTTCTGCTCTGATTTTTATGTTCTTTTTATTTTTTCCTTCTACTAACTTTGAGGTTCTTCTGTTCTTTTCCTAGTTGTTTTAGGTGTAAAGTTAGGTTGTTTATTTGATGTTTCTCTTGTTTCTTATATTGCTATGATCCTCTCTCTTGGCACTGTTTTTACTGAATCTGATAGGTTTCGGATTGTCGTGTTTTCATTTTCATTCATTTCTATGCATATTTTGATTTCCTTTTGATTTCTTCCATGACCTGTTGATTATTCAGAAGCATAGTTGACATCTAATCTTACCACATTTTGATCAGAAAACATGCTTGAAATGATATCAATTTTTAAAAAATTACCAAGGCTAGATTTATGGCCCAGGATATGACCTATCCTGGAGAATGCTCCTTGTGCCCTCTAGAAAAAGGTGAAATCCATTTTTTTTTTAAGATTGTGAAAAGCTCTGTAGATATCAATTAGGTGTAACCAGTCCATTGTATCTCTTAAAAGCTCGTGTTTCCTTGCTAATTTTCTGTTTGGTTGATATATCCATAGGTGTGAGTGGGGTATTAAAGTCTCCCGCTATTTGTGTTACTGTAATTTTCCCTTTCATACTTGTTAACATTTGCTTTACATATTGTGGTGCTCCTATGTTGGGTGCATATATCTTTATAATTGTTACATCTTCTTCTTGAATTGATCCTTTGATCATCATGTAGTGTCTTTCTTTGTCTCTTAACATAATCTTTATTTCAAAGTCTATTTTGTCTGATACAGTATTGCTACTCCTGCTTTCTTTTGGTCTCATTTGCATGAAATATCTTTTTCCAGCCCCTCACTTTCAGTCTGTATGTGTACCTAGGTTTGAGGTGGGTCTCCTGTAGATGGCATATATAGGGGTCTTATTTTTGTATGCATTCAACCAGTCTTTTTAATTTTGGTTGGAGCATTTAATCTATTTACATTTAAGGTAATTATTGATAAATATGATCCCATTGCCATTTACTTTGTTGTTTAGGGTTTGTTTTTATAAACCTTTATTCTTTCCTGTCTAGAGAAGATCCTTTAGCTTCTGTTGAAGAATTGATTTGGTGATGCTGAATTCTCTCAACTTTTAGTTGTCTGTAAAGCTTCTGATTTCTCCTTCGTATCTGAATGAGATCCTGGCTGGGTAGAGTAATCTTGGTTATAAATTTTTCTCTTTCATCACTTTAAGTATGTCCTTCCATTCCTTTCTGGCCTGAACCGTTTCTATTGAAAGATAACCTGTTATCCTTATGGGGATCCACTTGTGTGTTATTTGTTGCTTTTCCCTTGCGTCTTTTAATATTTGCTCTTTGTGCTTAATTTTCATTAGTTTGATTAACATGTTTCTCAGAGTGTTTTGCCTTTGGTTTATCTATTTGAGACTCTCTGGGTTTCTTGGGTTTGGTTGGCTATTTCCCTCTCCATTTTAGGGAAGTTTTCAACTGTTATCTCCTCACACATTTTCTCATGCCCTTTCTTTTTGTCTTCTTCTTCTGGGATACTTATGATTTGAATGTTGGTGCATTTAAGATTGTCCCAGAGGTCTCTGAAGTTATCCTCATTTATTTTAATTCTTTTTTCTTGTTTCCTCTCTACTTCACTTATTTCTACCATTTTATCTTCCAAGTCACTTATCCTCTCTTCTGCTTCATTTCTTCTACTATTGGCTTCCTCCAGAGTGCTTTTAATCTCAGCTATTGCAGTATTCATTATTGATCAACTCTTCTTCATTTCTTTCAGGTCCTTGTTAAAAATTTCTTGCATCTTCTCAATCCTTGCTCTGGTCTGTTTATCTGTAACTCCATCCAAGATTTTGGATCATCTTTACTATCATTATTCTGAATTCTTTTTCAGGTAGACTTCCTATCTCCTGTTCTTTGGTTTGGTTTGTTGGGCTTTTATTATGTTCCTTCACCTGCTGAATATTTCTCTTCCCTTTCACTTTGTTTAGATTGCTGTGTTTGTGGTGCCCTTTCTACAGGCTGGGAGTTCATGGTTAATCTTAATTGTGGAATCTGCTTCCCGTGGGTGGGGTTGGACCAGTGGTGTGTCAACACTTTCTGTTTGGAGGAGCTAGCATCTGTGTTCTAATGAGTGGAGGTAGATCTCTTCTTTCTGGAGTGCAATGAAATGGCCAATGGTGAGTTTTGGGGTGTCAGTGTGTTTGGTATGGCTTTGGGCAGCCTTTATCTTAATGTTCAGGGTTGTTTTCCTGCTTTACTGAAGAATTAGCATGGTGTGTCTTGCACTGGAACTTGTTGGCTCTTGGGTGGAGCTTGGTTTCACTGTAGGTATGGAGACTTTCGGGTGAGCTCTTATCTATTAATGTCCCCTGGAGTCGGGAGTTTTCTGATGGTCTAAAGTTCTGGAGTTAAGCCTTCTGTCTCTGGCTTTCAGTATTTTTCTTATATTAGCCTTAAGAACACTCCTTTTGAAAAGACCGGGTTGCCTTTCTGGGTGCCTGGTGTCTTCCACAAGCATTCAGAAGTTGTTCTGTGGAAGTTGTTCAACATTCAAATGATCTTTTGATGAATTTTTGGGAAAAAAGTTGTCTCTCTGTCCTATTTCCCTGTCATCTTGAGACTGCTCCCAATCTTAGTTTTTTTAATTTTTAGTTTTATGCCAGCTTTTCCACTCTCCTCTTCACCTTTATCTCAAGGCTCTTCAGTTCCTCTTCACTTTCTGCTGTAAGGGCCATTTCATCTGCATAGCCGAGGTTATTGATATTTTCTTCTGGCAATCCTGATTCCAGCTTGTGTTTCATCCAGCCTGGCATCTCACATGATGTACTCTGCATATAAGTTAAGTAAGCAGTGTGACAGTATATAGCCTTGATGTACTACTTTCCTAATTTGGAACCAGCCTGTTGTTCCGTGTCCAGTTCTAACTGTTGCTTCTTGACCTGTATACAGGTCTCTCAAGAGACAGGTAAAGGGGTCTGGTATTCCCATCTCTTGAAGAATTTTCCAGTTTGTTGTGATCCACATAGTCAAAGCCTTTCAGTTCAGTTCAGTCATTCAGTCGTGTCCGACTCTTTGCGACCCCATAAATCGCAGCACGCCAGGCTCCCTGTCCATCACCAACCCCTGGAGTTCACTCAGACTCACATCCATTGAGTCAGTGATGTCATTCAGCATCTCATCCTCCGTTGTCCCCTTTTCCTCCTGCCCCCAATCCCTCCCAGCATCAAAGTCTTTTCCAATGAGTCAACTCTTTGCATGAGGTGTCCGAAGAACTGGAGTTTCAGCTTTAGCATTATTCCTTCCAAAGAAATCCCCAGGCTGATCTCCTTCAGAATGGACTGGTTTTCACATAGTCAAATTTAGTAGGTTAAAATGAAAATTTTTTCTCACAGCTCAGAAGCCAGAAGTTTAAAATCAAGGTGTCAGCAAGATTGATTCCTTTTCCTGGGGAGGGAAAAAAAAATGTCCTATCCTTTTTTCCTACCTGTGGTGGTTGACGCAATCCTTGGCATTCCTTCACTTACAGATGTATTTCACCGCTATTTGCCTCCATTGTACATGCTTTCCTCCGTGTATGTCTACCCTTCTCTTCTCTTACAAGCTCTCTTTAGATTGAAGATCCACTCTGTTAATCCAACTTGATCTCCTTTGAAGATTCTTTACTTAATTATGTCTTCAAAGACTTTTTCCAAACAAATTCTCATTCACAAGTTCCATGGATTTGGACATGAAATGTCTTTTTAGGGAGTTGCGATTCAAACCACTACAATTACTGAATATGACTAAATTTGTCTATCTCTATTATTTTGCCTTCTTGCTGAATTGACTCTTTTATCATAATGAAATGTTCCTCTTTACCTTTCATAATATTTCTTTGTTAAAATCTATTTTTATAATATTAATATAGAAATATTGACATTCTTTCTTTTCTGATTTTGTATTACATATGTTTCAAATCTTTTACTTTCATCCATTCTTTGTCTTATGTTTAAAATTTATCAGGGGATACCATGGAAGTTCAGTGTTTACTCTCACTGCTGAGAGCCTGAGTTCAGTCCCTGGTCAGGAAACTAAGTAAGAGCTTGCAAGCTTCCCAGCATGACCAAAAAATAAATAAAAATAAAATAAAATTTATCTCTTGTAAACATCATATACTCAGATTTTGTTGTTTAATTCACTCTGAAAATATTTGCCTTTAATCGAAATGCTTAGAAAATTTCAAATTTATATAATTACTTATATAGTGAGGTTTAAATCTAGCATCTTGTTATTTAATTTTTGTTTAACTTTTTCCTTTATTCTTCCTTTCTAATGTTTTTAAATTAATCATTTTTATTACCCTATTTTGTCTCCTCAAATAAATTTTGTTACTTTATTTATTTGTATATTTTATTATCCTAGAGACTGCAATATAGATCCTTGACTTATTACAATTAAATTTATCTTAATTATAACCTATTATAATTATATAATCTATTATAAATAATGATTTTACCACATACCAAATAAAGCAAGAACCCATAGCAATCTCAACTCCATTTATGTCCTCCTGCCATTTCCTACTATTTTTTACATACATTTTGTTCTCACAAGACATTATAGTTGCTGCTTTTATAAAAGTTGTATTTATTTATATTTATCCACATGTTAATTCTGTTATACTTCTTCCATATTACATTTCTATCAGTTCTATGTGACACTATTTTCCTTCAGCCTAAAGAATAATTTTTAAGAATTTCTGTATTATAAGTCTTTTGGCAACAAATGTTTTAAAATTTTTAAGTATGATTCCTTTGAAAGTTATCTTCTCTGTTTTCTGACTGCTTTTAAAATTGCTTCTGATTTTTACAATATCAATAATGCATCTAGGTAGAGATTTCTTTGTATTTGTTTTTGGGGTTTGTATTGTGTCTTGAATTTGTGGTTCAATGTCTTTCATCAGTTTTGGAAAAATCTCTAGCATTACTTCTTCAGATGTTGTTTATGCACTATTATCTCTCTCCCTTCATTGTGAGATACCTTAGTTTTCTATCTTAAACATGTGCTTATCCTTATTCCTCTATTCTACAAGACTGTTACTCTCCTGTCTGTATTTATGTTTCTTTTGTTGCTCTGTGTTTTTGATGTTTTCTTCTGTTCTAATTTCCAATGATTAAATTTTCAACTGTATATACACTGCCACTAATCTTATCCAGAAAACGAAGATCATGGCATCCAGTCCCATCACTTCATGGGAAATAGATGGAGAAACAGTGGAGACAGTGTCAGACTTTATTTTTCTGGGCTCCAAAATCACTGCAGATGGTGACTGCAGCTATGAAATTAAAAGATGCTTACTCCTTGGAAGAAAAGTTATGACCAACCTAGATAGCATATTCAAAAGCAGAGACATTACTTTGCCAACTAAGGTCTGTCTAGTCAAGGCTATGGTTTTTCCTGTGGTCATGTATGGATGTGAGAGTTGGACTGTGAAGAAGGCTGAGCATGGAAGAATTGATGCTTTTGAACTGTGGTGTTGGAGAAGACTCTTGAGAGTGACTTGTACTGCAAGGAGATCCAACCAATCCATTCTGAAGGAGATCAACCCTGGATTTCTTTGGAAGGAATGATGCTAAAGCTGAAACTCCAGTACTTTGGCCACCTCATGCAAAGAGTTGACTCACTGGAAAAGACTCTGATGCTGGGAAGGATTGGGGTCAGGAGGAGAAGGGGATGACCGAGGATGAGATGGCTGGATGGCATCATGGACTCAATGGACGTGAGTCTGAGTGAACTCCGAGAGATGGTGATGAAGAGGGAGGCCTGGCGTGCTGCAATTCATGGGGTCGCAAAGAGTTGGACACGACTGAGTGACTGAAATGAACTGAACTGAACTGAATTTTCTTTCAGAGAGAGGTTTTATTGTTGTTGTTGTTTCTGCCAGGTACCTGGGGACCCTAGCAATCTGAGACTTTAATTCAATTTCAAAAACCAATTTTTCTGGGCCACCAGTGCTTAAAGAATAATTCCAATAATCTTGAGTCACAGAGCCTGGTTTTTTGAAGTCTCAGTACATATCAGGAGATATTAATAAAATTTCCAATTTGAAGGCCCTGAACTGCAATTTTTGTCCTTTGACTCAAAGTGAAAGTGAAAGTCATTTGGTTGTGTCTGACTCTTTGAGACCCCATGGACCATACAGTCCAGGGAATTCTCTAGGCCAGAATACTGGAGTGCATAGCCTTTCTCTGGGGGTTCATCCCAACCCAGGGATTAAACCCAGGCCTCCCATATTGCAGGCGGGTTCTTTACCAGCTAAGCCACAAGGGAAGCCCTTATGCGGGCTTCCCTGGAGTGGAGTAGCCCAAATACTTCTAAATACTGGAGTGGGTAGCCTATCCCTTCTCCAGCAGGTCTTTCCGACCCAGGAATGGAACTGGGATGTCCCGCATTGCAGGTGAATTCTTTACCAACTGAGCTTTCAGGAAGCCCTGATATCAGGCAAGCCTTTGACTCAATGAGCTTATCAAATGCCCCCTCCTGAGTCAACTAATTTTCCCAAGGGAAAAGCAGCTCAAATGCTTGATTCTTTCCTGGATTTTCATCTTCTATGGGACCATAGTCCCTCATTTGTTAGCACCATGTTACATATTTTATATTTTTGTAGCATTTCTAGTTTTTCTCTAAAGGTAAGTGGGAAATGGGTGGAAAGAGAATTGATGTCAATTATTGAAATTACCAGAAGCAAAAGCTTCCTTAAGAATTTTCATTTTTAATTTTGTTTTAGAAATTTGGTTGATGTTACTTATTCCAGTTATATAGTGTTAGAAAAATAAAACTTTTTCCATGTCCTGTCATGTCTTATGTCCTACTTTTACATTTAAAACTGTATCTGACATTTCTTGCAGGTTACTCTGTGGTCATGTTTATAGGGGTATACTATTATGAAATCAAACTTAGGCTTGATAAAATGAATTGGTAAGTTTTATCCTTTATATTCAAAATTACATTTAGATGTATATACTACATGAAACTATGATATAACTTCTTTGTGAATTTTTTTCTATTTTTACAAGTTTTTGGTCTATACTAGCTTTCTATATCTACTTTAGTGAATATTAGTAATTTATATTTCTATTTACATCATTTAGATTTTCAAAATATTCAGCATAGTCTACAGCTTCATAAATCTTCTCATACTTACCCAAATATACTCAAATTGTATTTAGGCATGACCATGTAAATTAAAACTTTGTAAAAGCTTATCTAGGTTAGCAAAGGTTCAAATCTAATAATAAACGTACAATAAAGGTAGTTACCATTTAGTAACTCATTTGATTTCTCTCAATCGTCATTTTAATTCACTGCTTTCCATTTCCTAGGCATTTTTGTGGGCCACTCCCAGGGGTTACCAATGGAGATTTCAATAGCACCAACAGGGAATATTTTAAGTATGAAACACTGCAATCTTGGAGAGAGAAGGCAAAAGCTGATTGACCTCATGGATGAACCGTCAACATATTGCAACAGCGAAGACAATCAAGTGAGCATCTGGAGCAGACCTCCCTCCAGTGCATTATATCTAATAAATGCACATCTCTAGTCATTGAAAATTTAATAAAGATGTCTGAGAACAAAAGTTTTTTTTTTTTTTCTTCTATATGAAACCGTGAGTTTTATGTGTCAATCTGGCTTTACCATGAAAGGAGTCTCCATTGTTCATTTCAGGCCCAAAATATGTGGGAGTTGGAGCTGCCCAGTTGCTCCAGGGGTGAGTCTGACTGAGGCCATGAAGGTGCCTGCAAATGATATGAGTTGTAGGAGGATAAGGAGATTTGTTTTTGTACTGGGGGAAGATGTGTAATGAGCAGTGTGTAAGAGTACACTTTCTTGGGAGGAAACATGAAATAAAACAAGCATGTGCATATGTGTACATGTTCAAACTCAGAAGCAAAGATAAATCAGGGCAAAGAATGCACAATGCACAATCTCCTTGTGATTCTTATAAACACATTTTCTGCACATATCACCACTGATACTTTCTATAATCTTTCAGTAACTCGTTTTTTAAGTTAAAATAATCTTTTTAAAAATTCATTAGTTACTCTTGAGTACTGTAAATGCTAATACATAATGAGTCCTCTTGTTAAGCACCATTATACAGTCTATGTGAAGTGAAAGTGAAAGTCGCTTGGTTATGTCCAACTCTTTGTGACTCCATGGATTATACAGTCCAGGGAATTCTCTAGGCAAGAATACTGAAGTGGATAGTCTTTCCTTCTTCCAGGGATCTTCCCAACCCAGGGATCAAACTCAGGTCTCCTGCATTGCAGGTGGATTCTTTACCAACTGAATCACAAGTGAAGCCCAAGAACACTGGAGTGGGTAGTCTACCTTTCTCCAGTGGATCTCCCAGACCTTGGAATGGAACTGGAGTCTCCTGCATTGCAGGCAGATTCTTTACCAACTGAGCGGTCAGGTCAGCCCTTGCACTAATTCTTAAAATAAAAGCATGAGGTAGTTAATATTCTTCTCACATTTTACAGAGAAAGTGAGTCTTAGACAGGTTAGGTAACTGTTCAAGATTATTAAGATAGTAACTATGGGGCTGACTGTAGCTCAGATCATGAATTCTTTATTGCCAAATTCAGACTTAAATTGAAGAAAGTGGGGAAAGCCACCAGACCATTCAGGTATGACCTAAATCAAATCCCTCAGGACTATACAGTGGAAGTGAGAAACAGATTTAAGGGACTAGATCTGATAGACAGATTACCTGATGAACTATGGACAGAGGTTCATGACATTGTACAGGAGACAGGTCTGAAGACCACCCTCAAGAAAAAGAAATGCAAAAAAGCAAAATCACTGTCTGAAGAGGCCTTACAAATAGCTTTGAAAAAAGAGAAGCCAAAATCAAAGGAGAAAAGGAAAGATATATCCATTTGAATGCAGAGTTCCAAAGAATAGAAAGGAGAGATAAGAAAGCCTTCCTCAGTGATCAGTTCAAAGAAATAGAGGAAAACAACAGAATGGTAAAGACTAGAGATCTCTTCAAGAAAATAGAGATATCAAGGGAACATTTCATGGAAAGATGGGTTCAATAAAGGACAGAAATGGTATGGGCCTAACAGAAGCAGAAGATATTTAAGAAGAGGTGGCACAAATATACAGAAGAACTGTACAAAAAGATCTTCAAGACCCAGATAATCACAAAATGGTGTGACACTCACACTCATCTAGAGCCAGGCATCCTGGAATATGAAGTCATTCACATTAGGGTCTGAGGAAGCATCAGCATGAACAAAGCTCGTGGAGGTGATGGAATACCAGTTGAGCTGTTTCAAATCCTAAAAGATGATGCTGTGAAAGTGCTGCACTTAATATGCCAGCAAATTTGGAAAACTCAGCAGTGGCCACAGGACTGGAGAAGGTCAGTTTTCATTCCAATCCCAAAGAAAGGCAAAGCCAAATAATGCTCAAACTACCACACAATTGCACTCATCTCACATGCTAGTGAAGTAATGCTCAAAATTCTCCAAGCCAGGCTTCAGCAATATATGATCCGTGAACTTCCAGATATTCAATCTGGCTTTAGACAGGCAGAGGAGCCAGAGATCAAATTGCCAACATCTGCTGCATCAAAAAGCAAGAAAGTTTCAGAAAATCATCTCTTTTGCTTTATTGACTATGCAAAAGCCTTTTCCACAAAAAAAAACCTGGAAAATTCTGAAAGAGATGGGAATACCAGAATACCTGACCTGCCTCTTGAGAAACCTGTATGCAGGACAGGAAGCAGCAGTTAGAACAGGACATGAAACAACAGACTGGTTCCAAATAGGAATAAGAGTAGAAGGCAATGGCAACCCACTCCAGTACTCTTGCCTGGAAAATCCTATGGACAGAGGAGCCTGGTAGGCTGCAGTCCATGGGGTCACTAAGAGTCGGATAGGACTGAGCGACTTCACTTTCACTTCTCACTGTCACTTTCACTTTTCACTGTCATGCACTGGAGAAGGAAATGGCAACCCACTCTAGTGTTCTTGCCTGGAGAATCCCAGGGATGGGGGACCTGGGGGTGCTGCCTCTGGGGTCTCACAGGGACATGACTGAAGTGACTTAGCAGCAAGGCTGCATATTGTCACCCTGCTTATTTAACTTTTATGCAGAGTACATCATTAGAAATGCTGGGCTGGATGAAGCACAAGCTGGAATCAAGATTGCTGGGAGAAATATCAATAACCTCAGATACACAGATGACACCACCCTTTAGTGCAGAAAGTGAAGAACTAAAGAGCCTCTTGATGAAAGTGAAATAGGAGAGTGAAAAAGTTGGCTTAAAGCTCAGCATTCAGAAAATGAAGATAATGGCATCCGGTCCCATCAGTTTGTGGCAAATAGATGGGGGAAACAATGGAAACAGTGTCAGACTTTATTTTTGAGGGCTCCAAAATCACTGAAGATAGTGATTGCAACCATACAATTAAAAACACTTACTCCTTGAAAGGAAAGTTATGACCAACCTAGATAGCATATTAAAAAGCAGAGACATTACTTTGTCAAAAAGGTCCATCAAGTCAAGCCCATGGTTTTTCCAGTGGTCATGTATGGATGTGAGAGTTGGACTGTGAAGAAAGCTGAGCACCGAAGAACTGATTCTTTTGAACTGTGGTTTTGGAGAAGACTTTTGAGAGTCCCTTGGGTTTCAAGGAGATCCAACCAGTCCATCCTAAAGCAGATCAGTCTTGGGTGTTCATTGAAAAGACTGATGTTGAAGCTGCAACTCCAATATTTTGGCCACCTGATGCAAAGAGCTGACTCATTTGAAAAGATCCTGATGTTGGGAAAGACTGAAGGCAGAAGGAGAAGGGGATGACAGAGAATGAGATGATTCAATGGCATCAACAACTCAATTTAAATGGATTTTGGTAGATTCTGGGAGTTGGTGATGGACAGGGTGGCCTGGCATGCTACAGTTCATGGGGTCACAAAGAGTTGGACACGACTGAGCAACTGAACTGAACTGAACTATATAGGGAGGACCAGAATCTAAGTCTACCTGATTCTAGAGCCATGAAAATAAAAAAATCTAGTCTATATATTTTAAGGAGTGAGGGGTTTAGTGCATGCAGTAAGTGTTAAAAGGGCAGAAGAGCTAAAGGAGGCCGGAAATGTTACCAGAGCTCAGGAGCCTGCCATTTCCTCTGGACTAGAGCACAGGTGCCTGAAACTGTCAATGAGCAGGTATTTCCTTCAGCTGCTCATGCTGCAGAAGCTGCCACTGCTGCCAGGAGGTAGCTGAGGTTGCTGGAGCATGCAGTCATTGCCATTGCTGGAATTAAAGTTGCTGCTACTAAGAAAGAGCCATCAATTGCCACTTCCTGAGCCCGTCTACAAGAATGACTTCTATCATCTTCCTGCCTTTTAATTCAGTATACATGCCTTCAATGGTCAGCTTAACCAGGACACAGCTGACAAGAAAGACAATCAATTTTAGCTTTCAGGCTTCTAGCCTCAGCAGTCAAAGGAGAATGAAGAAGTGTGAGGTGTAGTCAACAGAGATTTAATAAGCACGGTACTTAAATATTACACTACAGTGCACTTATTAATCAAGGGAAACAAGGGACTGATGAGTCCTGATATTCGATATTACAACATCAGAGTATTTACAAAGTCCTTAAAGGGGTAATGTATTATAGTAAAATGCCCCATTTTATTCTTGAGAAATCTAAAATCTAGGCTGAGAAACTGACCTGATTTAAGCCAAGCTGAAATGACTTTTCACATTACTACAGTTTTACATAATTTAAGAGATTCAAGTGTATTCTGATTCTGGGTTCAAACCAACTGTATATAGAGACAGAGACTGAGATACAAATTATGGTATGGAGTATGCAGTCTTATTGAGAGGACTATAGGCTTTTAGAAGATTTCACTCAATGATTCTCTCTTCATTGGAATGAAATGAATGCTTGAGGAGGACTTGGCTCTATAGAGTGCAGAGAGACTGATGTTCTTGGCCAAAACGTGGCAGGTGGCCACTGCAGAACTGGAAAGAGATGTCTGAATTTTGTTGGTCACAGCATAGTGTAATAGGTGATTGGGCAACATGTTGGATGAGATTTGGGCACAAGCATTTCTTATTGCCAAGAAGGTAGATATAAATTGGTGATGCCTTTCTAGAAAGGAAGTATGAAGATATAAAAATCCATCAATCTAACAACTGTGCACTGAGTGAACAGTGATATTAATAGAACAAAATGTGGACAGAAACTATCTGCTATGTCATCTCAGGAGTGTACTTTAGATGGAAAACCATGAACCGAGTATGTCTCAGTTCTAGTCACTGTTCTGCAGTGTTTCAGTTCTTTTAACAAGACTCTCTTTCTCTCTTTAAATTTGCCATCAATAAAATATTAGTCTACCACAACTGTTAAAACATATAGACCTATGGTTATGAGTCTCTTGGCTAGCTCATCAATGAGGAAAAGTTATTTTCACACAATTAAGAGCACTTTGTCTCTCTTTCTCCAGTATGTCAGCCACCTCCAGAAATTCTGCATGGTAAACACACTCCAAGCCACAAGGATGACTTTTCTCCTGGACAGGAAGTGTTCTATAGCCCGGCTATGATCTCAGAGGGACTGATTCTCTGTGCTGCACATCCCAGGGAGAATGGAGCCCAGCAGCGCCCCCCACTCCCCCCAGTGTGCCTATACTCTCTGGTTTGCAGATCAATCTCATTGTCCCTCATGGGAAATCTCATTCCTGTTTTTTTTTTCCCTAATGAAATCTTGTGCTGACTTTCTGTACTAATTTCTTAATGGAAGTGTACTCTGCACTTAATTTCCACCTTGGAACAAAAGTATCCTTCATTTGTGATGAGGGATGAGTGTGTGAGCTGATTGGCCTGCCGAATGCTGAAACTGATCTTCATTTAAAAAAGGGTTTAGTGTGATTTGGAAAAAAAAAAAAAGGGGGAAATATTCAGAGGTATTAAGTTTGGGAAGTGTATACAGAAAGTAAGAGTGAGGAACAGGTGGAACTAATAACATGAGATATGAAGGAAAACCTGAAACATAAATTAAATGGCAAGTTCAAAAACGCACATACAGCTACTAGTTATGAACATATATAGGCCACACATTAAGTGAAGAAATCATACTTTCCAAGCATTAAAGAAAAAGAGCAAATTTCAGGCATAAAAAAAGAGCAATTTTCAGAGATCCAGAAAAAAGATTGATATGTGAGAAGAGCTTATTAAAAATAACTGAGATCATTTAAGAATTATTTCAGAACTCTTTTAGCCATCAAAAGTAAATTTTGTAGTAGGAGTGAAGGCATAATTATAGTTCATTCAATCATATGTCACCTGGTTAGTAACAAGCTAAGGGCTCTGAAATGGGATTATGGTGGCTGATGTTAATGTTTTAAGTCAGGTCATGCACTTGTTTATCAGAATCTTAGGCCCATCACAGCATGCACATCTCTACATGGGAAGTATAAAGCATGAGCAATAAAGCACCTGATCTCAAAATGTTCCAAAGAATCCTTTCCAGCAGCCAAATACCAGCACCTAATAAATTTAGGAATCATGAGGGCCCAGTCTTACCTGGTGGCTCAGTGATAAAGAATCCACTTGCAATGCAGGAAATGCAAGAGACATAGGTTCGATCCCTGGGTCAGGAAGACCCCTTGGTAGAGGAAATAGCAGCCCACTCCAGTATTTTTGCCAGGGAAAATTCCCATGGACAGAGGAGCCTGCTGGGCTACAGTCCATAGGGTTGCAAAGAGTTGGACATGACTGAGCGACTGAGCACACACATGCTCAAGGGTTCAACATACATTGAGAATTTTGGAGGACTTTGTACCAGAATTATTTCCAATCTCCTTTCATTTTTGCTCCCAGGATATTCACACTTACTCTTTTGTAGCCCAACATGTGAACTTTCTACATCACCACCACAAATATAGAGATAAAAGAATAGTCATGGTTCTCTTTCCAGATATTCTTTGCTTTATTAATCCAAACTGGCAGCTGCTTTACTAGCTGTTCCAGTGCCTACACTTGGAGGATGTTTTATTCTAATAATGACTATGAGACGATTTATCAGCATGGGATGCTCAGAGAGAGACTGATTTCTCTGTCTGGATCCAGGATCAAGGAGATGGCAGCTATGCTACCAACGCCTTCTTCATCTTCGTCTGGGTCTGTATAATGTGACCATTCAACTGTGCTTTGCTGTTATCCCTCACTGTTCCGGAAGCTGTGACTTTTCAAGACTGATGTGGTGTCTGCACCCCTGCCACCTGCTGGTTTCAGATCCTCAAAATGATGAGATTTTTGCAAATAAAATGGCATTTTCGTTGAAACTGTTCCCATATTCACAAATATTTACTTCCTTAGATTCCAATTAAAAGGAAGTTCTGCTAGTTACTGTGTCTTGGTAGGAATGAAAGCCTTTGAAATAGCAGTGCTTCAGTGAATGTGCATAGAAGGGATAACGCTGAAGGCCAATCTCTCCCTTTAATCTGTTTGTAACTTGACTCCTGGCCTCTCCGGCAGTTGTTTCTCTACTTTCTAATTCTAATTATTGACAAGTATTTGCTTGTTTTATGAGCATATTATTGTGATTCAATTTGTTGTAATTCACTTTCAAGCACATCATATGTTTTGGGAACCATCTGATCAGGCTCTGCCATTTAGAATTCTTTAACATGATGAATCCTGCTGTAGTTTGCCTCTAAATCAGGAAAGATTAGCTAATGTGAAGCTTTGACCAATTTATCATTTTCTTCTTTCTTTTGTTTAATGTCATTGAAGTACTCTATGGTTTTTGTTTTTGCTAATATACAAGTATAAAATATTTATTCATTTAATTCAATTTATTGAGCATATGCTCTGTGTTTGATGTTCTTCCAGGCACTGGTGTTGCAGCAGTGAACAAGATGAGCAAACTCCCTGTCCTGTGTGATTTATACTTAAGTGGAGAGGTGGCACAAGAAGGAAAAAAAAATTAAAGTAATTTTTATGGAGATGGTAGATCAAAGCAGTGCAGGAATATGGGGAAAATGGGGAACAACATTACACAGGCTGAGCTGTATGCTGCTGCTTCTGCTGCTAAGTCGCTTCAGTCGTGTCCAACTCTGTGCGACTCCATAGATGGCAGCCCGCCAGGCTCCACCAGCCCTGGGATTCTCCAGGCAAGAACACTGGAGTGGGTTGCCATTTCCTTCTCTAATGCATGAAAGTGAAAGTGAAGTCACTCAGTCGTGTCCGCCTCTTCGCTACCCCATGGACTGCAGCCCACCAGGCTCCTCCATCCATGGGATTTTCCAGGCAAGAGTACTGGAGTGGGGTTCTATCGTCTTCCCCGGCTGAGCTGTTTAAGACTCCTTAAATTCTCAGAACTTGTATCTAGGTAATTATACTGAAAGATTCAGGAACAATAAGCTGATTAAAACATGAGTCTCCAATATGCAATGATTAGATGATTAGTATATGTGGAATAAATATGTAGAAATCTTTCCTGAGAATGTAAGCTCCTTGGAAGACAAGGAATTTATCTGTTCTTCACCATTTTATCACTAGACCCTGATGAATGGCTGACACAGAATAAGTACTCAATTAATATACATTGAGTAAATGAATGACTTATCCTCCAAGAGATCCTTTTGCTTCTTTAAAAGTTTTGGTACTTAACTAAAGGTGTAAATTTCTCTATTCAGAATACTTAAAAGCCTGGAAGATTCAGGACAAGCAGTTTCTTTTATTTAGTTTTGATTAAAATTGAGATTGAAATCTCAGTTGATCTAGTCCATTCTGTGTTTTTAGGTAGTACCAACCATAGCACCCTATAACTGCAGATTACCTCTGGTGAAAATTCTTCAATAAAACATACCTTTTACTTTCTTTCCAGAAATTTTGTGTCCAAATCAACCTGATATCCTTAGTTGGAGACACAGAGGAAAACCTTTAGAAGCCTTTCCTTTAGGAAAAGAAGTAAGTTATACGTGTGACCTGCACCTAGAAAGGGATGAGCTTCAGCCTCACTGGGGAGAGCACCATCTGCTGTACCAGTGAGAGTCAGGGGAAAGGAATCTGGAGAGGTCCTGCCCCTCTCTGTGCACTTCCAGCTTAGTGCACACTACCCCACGTTCCAAAAGGCTTCGGAATATCTAAACAAGACTCCAAACTTACGTAATTACAAGGTGGTGTTTATTTGTGCACTTGACAAAATTAAATGCCAAATCAATAATAAATAGTTTTAAGAGACATCAACATGTAAGATTCTGATGATCTTTGGTTCTAGTCACTCAGTCGTGTCTTTGTGACCCCATGGACTATAGCCCACCAGGGTCCTCTGTCCATGGCATTCTCCAGGCAAGAATACTGAAGGGGATTGCCATTTCCTTCTTCAGGAGATCTTCCTGACCCAGGGGTCGAACTAGGCTTCCTGCATTGCAGATTAAGGAAGCAGGTGTTGTACTATACAATGCATCTTTTAATTATTTTATTTATATATTTAACTCTGTCAGGTCTTGTTTGCAGCATGAGGAGTCTTTGCAGGGTCAGGTGAGATCTTCTGCTGCTGTGCACAAGCTGTTTAGTTGTGAAGCCACGGCTCAGTAGTTGCTCTGCTTGGGCCCCAGAGCACAAGGTTTCGGTAGCTGTGATACGCAGTCTCTCTAGCTGTGGCACGTGGGCTCCACAGATACATACTCAGCAATTTCGGTGTTCAGCCTTGTTGTTTCATAGTGTGTGGGATCATAGTTTCCCAGTCAGGGATGGAACCTGAATCCCCTGTATTGCAAGGATAATTCTTAACCACTGGACCACCAGGAAAGTCCATCTAATTAGAATTAGAAGCAAAATGTTGTCAGAATATAGAAACTGAAAGAAAATATCGTTGAACCTAAATTGGGGTAAATTGATCATCTTCGTAGATTTTGGAAAGAAACACAGACCAGCAGAAAACAAAGCATGCAAAATTGTTATTAATAGCCTATTTGGCTAGAGAATGCTGTGTGTTCCCTATGAAAACTGGGCTACATTGTAAACTAAACACAAAGATTGTTTTAGCCAATATGGGCTATGTGTGTGCATGCTCAGTCATGTCTGACAGACAGCCAGACATTCCTCTGTCCATGGAATGTTTCAGGCAAGAATACTGGAGTGGGTACCCATTTCCTTTTCCAGGGGATCTTCCTGACTCAGGGGCAGAACCTGGTTCTTTTGCATCTTCTGAGTTGGCAGGCAGGAGCTTTACCATCTGAATCAAATTCTAAGTGAATAGAAGGCTGACTTGCTCCTTAGCTTCACATTAATTTCAGCTGTTGAAGTTTTCCTTCTCTGGTGAACAGAAAAAAAAAAAAAAAACACACACACACAAAGAACATAAACTCAATGAGAAAATACATAAAAGTGTATTTCTAAGGTCTGGAGAAGGTTTCCTAAGGTAATCAACACCACAAAGACACGAACATTCAGAAAGTGAAGACAGAAGGAGAAAGGGAATTGTTGAAGTGACTCTTTCACATAACACTGCTGGAGATCTCTGAAAGAAAAGAGCAGTTCTCAGAAGAAACAGACCAAGAACAGATACTCAAGTCATTTTTGTCCTCACTCTTCTCCAGAAACACCATGGTTTCAACTTGGGGTTTCCTAATGTGCCTGTGCCTGTTTACAAATACAGAGACCTAGTTTAGATTCACTGAATTAACAGCGAGAGGCAATCATTGAAATTCTGAGTTGTTTTTTTTTTTTCACCAGACTGAGGGCAAAAGGAGGAGAGGGAGTTGGAGTATGAGATAGCTGGACTGAATCACTGATGCAATGGACATTAACTTGGGCAAACTTCAAGAGATGGTGAGGGACAGGAGAGGCAAAGAGTCAGACATGACTGGATGGCTGAACAACAACAACAACCTGTACTGAGATGGCAGCCATAATTTTATCACGTAGACTTTTTAGACTGGCGATCTGCCAGACCATCTTCATGTTCATTTGGCCTTCGGTAGTGGTGGTTTAGTTGCTAAGTCATGTCAAATTCTTGCAACCCCATGGACTAGGAACCTATCAGCCTCCTCTGTCCAGTAGGTTTTATTTATAAGGGAAACTCCTTGAACTAGAATCTAGTTATACCTAATATTCAAGTTCTAAGTTAAAAAGAAACTGGCAATACAGATCAAAATATACCCTGTAAAGGATAAATAAATTGAAATATTTTGAAAATAAATCAAATTTTCATATTGAGGCTAAGTATTTAATTATGTTGAAGAGATGATAAATTGGTTTGCAAAACTTCAGACAGAATTGTCTGGGTGCAGAATTGTATCTAGCATAACTTTCACTATATAAAAAAAAAATTGAAAGGGAAGAAGAAGAGAGCTCAATAGAAACTAAAGGAGAAATTATCAAAACAAAGTGGAAATGATTTTTATTTTTCAAAGTATCTATACATTTTTTTGATTTCCTGCTAATTGAATACAAAGTGAGTCTTTGCTTATTGAGCCTAGAGCTGTAGGCACAGGGTTTTAAATAAAGCTAGACTTTTATTTAACATACACATCAAACCATGTTTTCTTATAATAACTGTAGATTTGTTGTTGTTGGTGGTGGTTTCATTTTGAGGTGATAATATTTATTACCTCATTGTTTTGCAATGGCCTTCCTAGGAATCAGACCTAGAAAGCTAGTGATTGCTTCCAACTTTCAGAAAATATCTTGAGTTCTGCATTCATGCTTATAAGTCCTCTACTGAGTTTTGATGCACTGAAGTACACAGACACCAAGCCAGGTGGAAGCTGGGCAGAAACACTCTCTCTGTCTCCCTGAAAATGTGAAACATTGAATGGAAGCTGTCTTTTACAGTAAATGCTATAAATAGAAAGCCCAGAGAGCAAAATAGACTTCCAGATAGTTTGTTTTCTAATGGATACATGCTAATGGAAATTTCCCTTCAAAGATTACCAGGGACATTATCTTTCCAAAATAAAAGTTTATTTTGTTTGACCTCAAATCTAATACTAGAGAAAGAAGAATGACATTAGGTATCTTTTTTTAAACTCCTATGTTCTTGAGTTTTTGGTCCCTATGTCACTGTAATGCCCTAGATCATTTCCAATTTGCCTAATGGAATATCCAAACCAATGAAACTGAGTTTCCCATTGGGACATCATTAATGTATGAATGCTATCCTGAGTACCATAGAAAATCATTCTCTATCACGTGTCTACAAAATCTAACGTAGTCAAGTGCCAAAGATGTCTGTAAATGTGAGTAAACCCATCACTGGAGTGTTCCCATGGTGTCAAAGTATCAATAAGATTATATATAATTTTTCCAAATTTTAGTGATAAGGCAATTTTGTCAAACATGTGCAATTAGGCAGATAGCCTTACAGGTTATCTCTAATAATTGGTTGAAATGCTTATTTCATAAGAAAGTTTTAAGGATATTTGCAGGAAAATTCCACTTGTTACAGGGAAGTAAATAATGAATTACTCAAGATAAGGGAAAAAAATTTCAGAAGATACAAACTGTTTGAATAATTAGGAAAGAAAAATTACACTGGTGGGACACAAGTCCACATATAATTTTATATTTTAATAAGAGATTAAAGGCAAATCTAGAGTGTAGATCTCTTTGAAAGTGATGGTTAGTGCCTGGCTAATTCTGAGGCAGTCTGGTGAGGTTCTGTAAGATGTAAAAATCTATAGAACCATCAGAATTGCATGTGCTTTTCTGAAAGTGATAGTCAGATGGGAATAACTTGTTATACACCATCAAAAGTTCAGATTAGTCTACCTGACTCCAATTCTATTTCTTTCCCAAGGAAAATCATATTAAACTCCCATGAATGGTGTGGCTCACATAGATATAGATACCCACTTAGATCCAGAGTCAATTTTTCTTGTAATAGATGGTGATTTGCAAGCAACAGCTTTTGGTTCAAGAGTTGCAGGACAGAATTTCTACTTTCTGGGCATATCTCAGAAAGGAGGACTAGGCTGTTTCCATCTGCTCTTAAAAAGGTTGAAGACAGGTTTTCAACACCTAATTGAAATGAAGAAAGGTATGATAAGATTTGAGGAAAAATCTGTATCCTTGCTGGAAACCAGAGCAGTGCATACAACAAAAGTTAGGTGTTCACAAGGTAGAAAGTAAGAACATGAGAAAATGTGGAGAGGGCACAGGCAAACCATACACAGAGCCCGAACCCAGGGAAGACGTTGCTGTAAGAAAGAGAAGATCATGAAGCGGCTGTGTAGAAAGCGGATCTTAAAGGTGATGTCACTGCTTGTTTGCTGGGGCTGCCATAACAACGTGTGACAAACTGGGTAGCTCAGAGCAGCAACAAATTTTATTCTTTTACAGTTTTGGAGTCTAGAAGTAAAACATCAACATGTCAGCAGAACATGTTCCCTCCAAAGCCTCTGAGGCAGGATGTCCTCTTGATTATTTTTCAGATTATGTTAATCTCAGGCCTTCCTTGGCCTTTTACACATCACTCAGGTTTCTGTCTGTCTTTCCATGGCCATCTTTGCTCCATATCTGTATCTTCAGTTGACACTCTCCTCTCTCGTGTGGGTCTTGATGTCCAAGTTCCTTTTTTTTAATAAGTACTCCAATCTTTTCAGTTAGGGCCTATCCTAATGACATCATATTAATATGATTATGTCTACAACTACCTTATTTCCAAATAATGTCACATTCGCAGGCATTGGGGGCTAGATTTTCAACACACATTTTTGGGGAACACTATTCAACCCACAACAGAGATCCTGTGAAAATGTCAGACCTTATGTTTACTGGGCAGCAGTCCCACCTTTGGTGCTTACTGTTGCTCAGCATATAGTACAATCTCAGTCTCAGTCCCAGTGGGAGCCGCTGAACTTGTTACAAAAATTGGTGAATCTATACTATCCTGAGGAACACCCCAAAATAGCTTATGGCCTTCAGCAACTTTGCTAGCAAAGACTTTACCGATCATAAAATCTATAGCCAAACAAAATAAGATTAGGATAAATGTAAACACTTCTTTATCCAAGTGCAATGTATACATTCTCTGACAGTATCTTCTTTTTGTGTGTGTCTTAGTGAATAAGAGTGACCCTCTCAATGTTATAAAATAATAACCATTGATCTTATGATATATTACATGTTTGCATATGAACAAAAAGCACAAATGTAAGACTAAAATAATCTGAATAAACACACTGAATATTGTAAAAATTGGAGACTAATAAAAATTCATCCAATTCTCCTAGAATTAAGCAAAAGGAGAAAGAAGAAAAGAGAAGCTCTGTATAAAATAGTAAGATGATTCAAAATACATGTAAAAAAAATTCCAGAAGGGAAAATAGTAAGTCCATACCTAGCCATTACTAGAGAATATTCTGTATCTCAGGGAAAAATGAGAAAAAAAATGAGTGCACATGGGAAATTAATAAGCATAATATCTGCAAAAGAAATTATATACATTGACATCACATCAATCCTTCACAGCACTAATTTGCAGAAAATAGAGTTTCTAATGTTTTATTAACATCTAGAGACTACATATGTACATTAAAATATAAGCAAGGACCCAAAATTAACACCTGTATACTTTCCAGGAGGCATACTTCCTGTGAGAAAAAAAGATAAATTCATGCAGTCATAAGTATTTTTAAAGGATAATGATGAGTACTGGTGGGGTATAAAATTGGCAAAAACAAAATTGGCAGAAATGAATTTCAAAAATGTTATATTTTCAACAAAGTTATAGAAGCAAATACAATAACAAAACTAGTTGTTAAATAATGAAACTTTGCAATGTAATCATAATTTTAAAACAATTTCTAAAGTCATAAACTATATCCATAAAACTAGAAAATGAAAGAAAAACCCACAGGGTACATTTTTATTATATAAGAGATGGATTGTTGATGATGTTCAGTCACTAAGTCATGTCTGACTATCTGAGTCTCCATGGAGTGTAGCACACCAGGCTTCCCTGTCTCTCATTATCTCTCCAAGTCTGAACAAGCTTATGTCCATTAAATTGGTGATTCCAACTATCTCATCCTTGGTCACCCTCTACTGTTTTTGCCTTCAATCTTTCCCAGCATCAGGGTCTTTTCCAGAGAGTCAGTTGTTCTCATCAGGTGGCCAAAGCATCGGAGCTTCAGCTTTAGCTTAAGTCCTTCCAATGGGTATTCAGTGTTGCTTTCCTTTGGGGTTGACTGATTTGATCTCCTTGTTGCGCAAGAAACTCTCAAGAGTCTTCTCCAGCACCACAATTCAAAAACATCAATCCTTTGGTGCTCAGCCTTCTTTATGGTCCAACTCTCGTGTCCATATATGACTACTGGAAAGACTTTAACTAGATGGACTTTTGTCAGCAAAATGATGTCTTTGTTTTTTAATATGCTGTCTATGTTTGTATAGCTTTCTTTCCAAGAAGCAAGTGATTTGTAAATTTCATGGCTCCAGTCACCATCTGCAGTGACTTCGGAGCCCAAGAAGAGAAAATCTGTCATTGCTTCTAGTCACTCCCCTTTTATTTGCTATAAAATGAAGGGACCAGATGGCATGATCTTCTTTATTTGAATGTTGAGTTATAAGCCAGCTTTTCACTCTTTTTCACTTTCATCAAGATACTCTTTGCTTTCTGCCATTACAGTGGTGTCATCTGCATATCTGAGGTTATTGATATTTCTCCCAGTACTTTTTAAAAATAAATCTATATAGCTTTATTAAGACAAAAAAAAAAAAACTGACAGCATTGATATGAAGTTTACATTAAAAAAAAGTTTTCACAAAAACCTAACACAAGTGGCTCAGATGGTAAAGCATCTGCCTGCAACATGGATGACCTGGGTTCAATCCCTGGGTTGGGATGATCTCCTGGAGAGGGAAATGGCAACCCACTCCAGTACTCTTGCCTGGAGAATACCCTGGACAGAGGAGCCTAGTAGATTACAGTCCATGGGAATGTAAAGAGTCAGACACGACTGAGAAACTTCACTTTTTCGATGTCAGGAACTGATGGATCTCATGATTCAAGACAGCATTTTGGATTTTAGTCCATTCTTAGGATTAAAAAATTTGTTTTGTTTTAAAGTGAACCACTGCCCTAGTATGAAAATTAAAACTTCTCCTGAGATTAGGGCTTTTGAAATCATTCAACTCTTGAACTTGTGCGGTCAGTGACTGAATCCTGCCACCTATAACTTCAAAGTTCAAAAACAGAGGCTCCAAGAGTTTTCCACCCTATGAGCAATGGCCCTTGTCTTTCCCTACTCGCCTCCCTCCTATACCACTCTCTGCCCTTCCCTAAATACTTCACTAGTGGCTTGGATGGAGAAGCTGATGTTTATAACTTCAAAATAGGAAAAGAAAGGCTTGTCAGTTTCATGAATTAGCACCTCTAAGACATAATGATCTGCCTGTGTATACACTCCAATAAAACTTTTCCTCCTCAACCAATTTCCATCCCCTAAATGGTAGCTTTGGTAGCTTCTTAGTTCTTTGTTGGGAACAACATTAAGCTCAGGCAGAGAATACCTTGGCTTCTAAGTTTCAGGCATTCACAGCTTTTAAGCAGTCTCTGATTTAGGTTACCAATGACATTTTTTGAAAAGATACAATATTATGGACACAGAACCCAATTATCATTAGTTGCTCTTTCCTTTGTTTCACCATTTCCCCAAATTTAAACAAAAATGATCCTAACGCATGTCCCTTCTTTCCCATCCCATTCCACCCACCCCAAATAATACACCAGTAATAGACAAAATATACACACATGCCACGCTGTAAAAATGTGGTGTTAACACTATCCGGAAGAAGGTTGTGTGGGTTGTGGAGTCGCTCTTTGAAGATCTACAGTGTCTCTTGCTCTCCCATATGCCATTCTGCATTTTGTCCTTCATAGGAAACCCTTTGCTTTTTTTTTAAAGCAAAGTTCAGAACAGGTTGCCTTGAAACGCTGACACCCCTTCCCCTCCCCGGGGATGGGTGTGCAAACTATACAGCATGGAAAGGCTTTAAAGCACTTGGGCTGCTGTAGGGCACAGAAACTATACTGGCTCTTCAAAGGACATCTTCTCAGACCACCTTTATGGTGTCAGAACAAGTAGAACTCCTTCTTTCCCCACTTGAAACCCACAGTCGGATATGACAGGGGCTGGTATTCAAGAGAGTTAATTCTTGTAATTTTTTTGGTCATCATCCTCTGAGGGGTAAGAATGTCGTGTCAGCCTTTCCTCATAGAAGGGTATGACAACCTGCGGGCACTTGACATTGGCTTCCTTGCCAGGGACCAGGTCAGCCTCATTAGAGTTCATTTCATCGGGAACATGAGTTCTCCACTGGAGTCTGTATCTCCAGTAATCCACTCTGGTTTCAAACCCCAGGCAAAGCCTTGTGGCTTTTCTGACTCTTTCTTTTTTTTTCCTTCTTTGGTTTGCTCTCCTCCCCCTTATCTTCTGAATAAGAATCAGCTTTGAGCTTGGCTCCCTCTGATTTATCTGTCTTGTGTGGTGTTTTCTGTGACTGCAGAGACTCAGCAATGAGGTCAGGGCAATCCGGGTTCTCTTCTGGCTCCCAATGTGTTATCCTCATCTGAGAACCCCTTCCACTTTAGGAGATACTCTTCTTTGCCCTTTACCACTCGATGGTCTAGAACTTTTTCCAACACATATTCTTCTTCCACTTCTTCTAGCACCTCCTCCACTTTCTTCTTGTTTTGCTTTCCTCCCCATAGTGCCCGCCAGCCTTCTGGTATAAAGGATGCTGCTGCTCGGGTCTTGCAGTCATCAGCCCTCCCTACGCTGGTTCAGGCATCCAGACTCTCCCGTCCGTCCTCTTCCCAATTTACTATGTTTCCTCTCCAGCCCAGTCCCCCGGCCGTCCACCCAACCCACGTAGCATTGTCTTGGTCTACTCAGGCCGAAAAGCTGCCCTCCTTCTCCCAGCAATCTTGATTCCAACTTCTAACTCTTCCAATCTGGCATTTTGCATGATGTATTCTGCATATAAGTTAAATAAACAGGGTGACAGTACACAGCATTGTTATACTCCTTTCCCAGTTTTGTATCAGTCAGTGTTCCATGTAGGGTTCTAGCTATTGCTTCTTGATCTGCATACAGGTTTCTCAGAAGACAGGTAAGATTGTCTAGCACTCCCATCTCTAAGAATTTTCCAGTTTGTTGTGATCCATAGTCAAAGGCTTTTACATAGTCAATGAAACAGACGTAGATTATTTTCTTGAATCCCCTTGCTTTTTCTATGATCCAACGGATGCTGGCAATTTGATCTTTGATTCCTCTGCCTTTTCTAAAACCAATTTGTACATCTGGAAGTTCTCAACACAAGTACTGCTGAAGTCTAGCTTGAAGGATTTTGAGCGTAACTGTACTACCATGTGAAGTGAGCACAACTGTTCATTAGTTTGAAAACTGCCCTTCTTTGAAACTGGGATGAACACTGACTTCTTCCAGTCCTGTGATCACTGCTGGGTTTTTCAAATTTCAAATACTGAGTGCAACACTTTAAAAGCATCATCTTTTAGGGTTATATCTCAGTGGGAATTCCATCACTTCTACTAGCCTTATTCATAGTAATGCTTCCTAAGGCACACTTAACTTCACACTCCAGGATGTCTGGCTCCAGGTGAATGATCACATCATTGTGTCTGGTCTTTAAGACACTTTCTGTAGAGTTCTTCTGTATATTCTTGCCACTTCTGCTTAACCTCTTCTGCCTCTTTTAGGTCTTTACCATTTCTGTCCTTTATTATGCCTGTCCTTGCATGAAATGTTCCTTTGGTATCTCCAATTTTCTGGAAGAGATCTCTAGTCTTTCCCATTATATTGTTTTCCTCTATTTCTTTGCACTGTTCATTGAAGAAAGCCTTTTATCCCTCCTTGCTATTCTCTGGAACTCTGCATTCAGTTGGGTATAACTTTTCCTTTCTCCTTTGCTTTTCACTTCTCTTCTTTCTTAACCTATTTGTAAAGCCTCCTTAGGCAACCACTTGCCTTCCTTCATTTCTTTTTTCTTTGGATGGTTTTGCACACTACCTCCTCCTGTACAATGTTATGAATCTCCACCCATAATTCTTCAGGCACTGTCTACCAGATCTAATCCCTTGAATCTATTTGTCTCCTCTACTATATAATCATAAGGGACTGGTTTACATCAAATCTGAATGGCCTAGTGGTTTTCCCCCACTCTCTTTGCTTAAGTCTGATTTTGCTATAAGTAGCTGATAATCTGAACAACAGTCAGCTCCTGGTCTTGTTTTTTTCTGACTGTATAGAGCTTCTCCATTTTCAGATGCAAAGAATGTAATCAATCTGATTTCAGTATTGACCATCTGGTAATGTCTGTTTGTAGAGCTGTTTCTTGTGTTGTCGGAAGAGGGTGTTTGCTATGACCCATTGTGTTCTCTTGGCAAAACTCTGTTAGCCTTTTCCCTGCTTCATTTTGTATTCTCAATCCGGATTTTCCTGTTACTCCAGGTATCTCTTGACTTCCTACTTTTGCATTCCAATCTCCTATGATGGAAAGGATATTTATATATTTTGGTGTTAGTGGTTGGGCGTAGACTTGGATTACTGGGGTGATGAATAGTTTGCCTTGGAAATGAACCGAGATCATTCTGTCATTTTTGAAATTGCACCCAAAAGTGTACATTTTGTAATCTTGCTCATTATGAGTGCTACTCCATTTCTTCTATGGGTTTCTTGTCCACAGTAGTAGGTTTAATGGTCATCTGAATTAAATTCACCTGTTAAATTACCACCATTCCCCCATTCACCCATTAGTTCACTGACTCCTAAGATATTGATGTTTACTCTTGCCATCTCTGGCTTGACCACATTCAATTTCCCTTGATTCATGGGCGTATCATTCCAGACATGGATAAACAATATATATTTGGACACCAAAATGGAGAAAATAGGTGAATATCTGTGTCATTTGTGTATGTAACAAACATGAAATAAATTCCTAATGGAACAAAAAAATGGTTATTTATCTTCCAAATTATTAGAGCAACTAAAAGAGGTTCACTTATTTGCTTCAGGTAGGAAATAAGAAGAAAGAAAAGAGAATAGCATGGATAGTATCTGTCACTTTTCCCAGAAATAAGCCCCTTTACTGTTTGGGGCAAATCTGCTTTTCATTGCTACATGCTTACCATTGACTGTTATTCAGGAGCATAATGAAATGATGACAAAATCAAGGTAAAACATATCATTTAGTTCAGTATATTTGTATGGTTTAAAATCATTGTCGAAAAACAAAATTTTCCAAATAGGATCAGAAAAGCATCACAAATCTCATTGCATTTACAAGAAACTTGCCTAAAATAAAATGATATAGCAATGTTAATATACAATATATCCAGAACATGCCAAAAAATGGCAATTCTACTGCAAGAAAAAACAGATTTTAAGGAGAAAATTATCAGAAAGGTCTATCTACAAAAGGATTGTTTTATTTTGGAACTGGGTACAATCCAAATGAAACCAAGAAATTAAGAAGCAGAGTGAGCCATAAAAATTAAAGATGAAATATTTCTTTCAATAATGAGAGGATAGTAAAAGATAAATAAGAAAAGCTAGATAAAATACATGGAGTTCAGTCTAGTCCTTGAACTTCTTTCAGACTGTAGCCTTTCACAATTTGTCATGGAGGTATGCATGCTGAGGAAGTTAATGGAATGTGTACACCATAGTTATTTTTTATCTGTCAGTTCAGTTCAGTCACTCAGTCGTGTCTGACTCTTTGCGACCCCATGAATCGCAGCACGCCAGGCATCCCTGTCCATCACCATCTCCTGGAGTTCACTCAGACTCACGTTCATCGAGTCCGTAATGCCATCCAGCCATCTCACCCTGTGTCGTTCCCTTCTCCTTCTACCCCCAGTCCTTCCCAGCATCAGAGTCTTTTCCAATGAGTCAACTCTTCGCATGAGGTGGCCGGAGTACTGGAGTTTCAGCTTTAGCATCATTCCTTCCAAAGAAATCCCAGGGCTGATCTCCTTCAGAATGGACTGGTTGGATCTCCTTGCAGTCCAAGGGACTCTCAAGAGTCTTCTCCAACACCACAGTTCAAAAGCATCAGTTCTTCGGTGCTCAGCCTTCTTCACAGTCCATCTCTCACATCCATACATGACCACAGGAAAAACCATAGCCTTGACTAGATGGACATTAGTTGGCAAAGTAATATCTCTGCTTTTGAATATGCTGTCTCGGTTCTTCCATGGAGTAAGCGTCTTTTAATTTCATGGCTGCAGTCAACATCTGCAGTGATTTTGGAGCCCCCAAAATAAAGTCTGACACTGTTTCCACTGTTTCCCCATCCATTTCCCATGAAGTGATGGAACCAGATGCCATGACCTTCATTTTTTGAATGGTGAGCTTTCTGGCTATCAACTCATTGGCCCATCAGCTGCTGAATGTATTCTCTCAGGAAATAATGTCTTTTGGGATTCAGAAGAAACCAATTGTAAACATGAGTTGAAGTCCCTAGCCCCTTTTATTCCATGATCTATTCTAGAGTTACCCTCTTGGATTACAAAGAATAAATTTCATCCCTTTTGGCAAGAGGATCTTTCTGATATTTGAAGAAAACACTCGCATTCTTAAAGGTGCTCACAATGTCCCTAGCATCTAGTTCCTCCTGTCTGTTTTTCTACATTCTGGGGTATCATTTATTTTAAACAAAGTCTTAAACTTATTTAGAGCAGTCCCCAAATTCCTCTTTTGTTGCCTTAACACCTTCCAGTTTGAAGCTTACTCTGTCTAGTGAAGGAAATGAATACAAGATTAGTGAAACTGTCTTGCCTCCTCTCTGTCAGCTCTTAATCCCATCATCTGTTCAAGCCCTGGGCTCTCCCTGCTCTCTTATTCTTTGTCTAAACAGTGACGTGATATCTCTATGAGGTGTTTGACATATGAACTCTTTACACTTTAAGACATATAAAGGAAGAAGTACTTAGCAAATTAACAAAAGGTAAAAAGAGGATATAAGCCTGGGCTTGGTGATAATGTAAAGAAATCAACATTCTCTAACTCAACTGGTAGTAGCATGATTGGCAATGAATTTTCTAACAGACCGGGACACAGTATATATCAAAAACCTTAATTGTATGTCTGCTGTTAATCCAGAAATTCTAAAATCTATAACTTTAAGAAATCGCCATGAGTTTTTACAAGGACTAATATACAAATTTTGCCTTCATTATTATTTTATGATAGTGAAAAAGTAAACAGAATTGAAATATTGCACACATTCTAAATGATGTCTGGAAATGATCTGCTAGAAGAAATAATGCACATGGTCTAATAAAAATTTAAAATATATATGTATGGCTGTGTTCCTTCACTGTTCACCTGAAACTACCACAACATGGTTAATTAGCTGTATCCCAATACAGAATAAAAAGTGTAAAGTTTGGAGGGAAAAATAAATAAATAAAAGTGATACTTTAGAAATAGCCCTTTAAAAAAATGAGAAAATTCGGTAGACAAGAGATAGAGAACTATTCCAAATGTAATCAGACAGTATGATTGTACTCTTAAAAAAATTTTTTTTTTAATGTTATGTCATTTTAGTTTTTGGCTTCCCTGGTGGCTCAGAGGTTAAAGTGTCAGCCTCCAATGTGGGAGACCTGGGTTCGATCCCCGGGTTGGGAAGATCCCCTGGAGAAGAAAATGGCAATCCACTCCAGTATTCTTGCCTGGAGAATCCCATGGACGGAGAAGCCTAGTAGGTTACAGTCCAGGGGGTCACAAAGAGTCGGACACGACTGAGCGACTTCACCTTAATATAAATTTATTTATTTTAATTGGAGGCTAATTATTTTACAATATTGTATTAGTTTTGCCATACATTGATATGAATCCACCACAGGTGCACGTGTGTTCCCCATCCTGATTCCCCCACCCATTTCCCTCCCCATACCATCCCTCTGGGTCATCCTAGTGCACCAGTCCCGAACATCCTGTATCATGTATCGAACCTGGACTGGTGATTGTACTCTTAAATAGTCCTCCAGGTCAGTTCAGTCACTCAGTCATGTCCAACTCTTTTCGACCCATGGACTCCAGCACTGCCAAGCTTTCCTGTCCATGACCAACTACTGGAGTTTGCTCAAACTCATGTCCATTAAGTTGGTGATGCCATCCAACCATCTCATCCTCTGTCATCCATTTATCCTCCTTCCTTCAATATTTCTCAGCATCAGGGTCCTTTCTAAGTAGTCAGTTCTTCCCAACAGGTAGCCAAAGTATTGGAGTTTCAGCTTCAGCATCAATTCTTCCAATGACTATTCAGGACTGATTTCCTTTAGGATGGACTAGTTGGATCTCCTTATGGTCTAAGGGACTCAAGAGTCTTCTCCAACACCACAGTTCAAAAGCATCAATTCTTCAGTGCTCAGCTATCTTTATAGTCCAACTCTCACATCCATACATGACGACTGGAAAAAACATAACTTTGACTAAATGGACCTTTGTTGGCAAAGTAATGTATCTGCTTTTAAACATTCTGTCTATGTTGGTGATAACTTTTCTTTCAAAGAGTAAGGTCTTTTAATTTCATGGCTGCAGTCACCATCTGCAGTGATTTTGGAGCCCCCCGAAAAAAGTCTGTCACTGTTTCTACTTATTCCCTTTTGCCATGAAGTGAGGGGACCAGATGCCATGATCTTAGTTTTCTGAATGTTGAGCTTTAAGCCAACTTTTTCACTCTCCTCTTTCACTTTCATCAAGATGCTCTTTAGTTCCTCTTCACTTTCGCCATAATGGTGGTGTCATCTGCATATCTGAGGTTATTGATATTTCTCCCAGCAATCTTGATTCCAGCCTGTGCTTCCTCCAGCCCAGTGTTTCTCATGCCATACTCTGCATATAAGTTAAATAAGCAGGATGACAATATACAGCCTTGACGTACTCCTTTCCCTATTTAGAATCAGTCTGTTGTTCCATGTCTGGTTCTAACAGTTGCTTCTTGACCTCCATACAGATTTCTCAGGAGGCAGATCAGGTGGTCTATTAATCCTATCTCTTTAAGAATTTTCCACAGTTTGCTGTGATTCACACAGTCAAAGGCTTTGGTGTAGTCAATAAAGCAGAAGTAGATTTTTTTTTTTTTCTGGAATTCTCTTGCTTTTTTGATGATTCAACTGATGTTGGCAGTTTGATCTCTGGTTCCTCTGCCTCTTCTAAATCCAACTTAAGCATCTTGAAATTCACAATTCAGAATTTTGAGCATTACTGTTCTAGTGTGTGAGATGACTGCAATTGTGTGATAGTCTGAGCATTCTTTGGCATTGCTTTTCTTTGGGATTGGAATGAATACTGACTTTTTCCAGTCCTGTGGCCATTGCTGAGTTTTCCAAATTTGCTGGCATATTGAGTGCAGCACTTTCACAGCATCATCTTTTAGGATTTGAAATAGCTCAACTGGAATTCCATCACTTCCACTAGCTTTGTTGAAATAGTGCTATTCTTTTATCCACAACAACAAAATTAGCTTTGACATTCAGAGATTAAATAAATTATCTAAATTATGTGCTACTACGTGGCATATCCAGGGATAGAATTCAGTGTGTCAGCTCCTGGAAGTTGAATCCTCTTGTTCTGGAAATGTTTTTGTTGGAATCTGTCACAGAAAGAAACTGGCTTATTAAAAAATATATCATAGCCTCAGAATAGTGACAAGGATTTAGAGATTGTCTGTTTTGGTTCATTTCCTACATTATATCATTAAGAATCTAAAATAGAAAGTGCAAGTAACTTGCTCAAAGATAAACAGATTTTTCCATTCATCTTTAATGAGATACAGGTTAATTGAAATTCAAATATGTTCTAATGCCCTGAACACACATTGAAAGGTCTGTGAATGGAGGCAGCTACATTTTGACCTGACTGGTCTCTAAGAAATTTGTCCTCTCATTAAAATGATGGGCTTAATTAGGGGCTTTTGTTCTCAATGCCTGGTTTTGTCTCTATATACCACAATAGCTGGCATAAGAAGAACTTGTAGAAGCAGATTGGTAAATATTGTGGTTGATACAAGGGCAGAGAAGGATCTTACAGTTTTTACACCAACCCATATTAGCCTTGTACAACAAATGATAGGGCACTGGGAAGGACAAAAATCTAGATATAATATAAATTACTACTACACTTTTTTCATAGAAGTGCAAAAACAGAAAGAATTAGGGAATATCTGTCAATAGACTGAGGCTCAGGAAACCTTCCCTACCTGTAAGAAGAAGGTATAAGTTGGGTTGACTTTCTAGCAAATATGTGAGTGAGTTAGTCAATACTAATGTTAATACTAATAATCTATACTGGATAGCCAACAGTGAAAATAAGAGACCAACTGAAGGATTCCAGTAAGGTCCTTAGTCTCCAGATATAATACCTCAAATGTCCAGAATACAGCTGAAAATCACTCATCATACCAAAAGTCATGAAAGCCCCACCAGGAAGAAAACAATCAACAGAAGACAGCACTGAGAGGACATAGACTGAAATTACTGGATAATGGTTTTTAAAAATCTAACCCAACGGATAGACCTGGAAAATAGATTAATTTTCTAGAAGACCATACAGGAAGGCTCAGTAATATATTGCAAATGGCAGAAGGATAAATAAATTTGAATATAAGCTAGCTTTGAAAATAGTCTGAAAGGAAAATGTAGAGAGCTTCAAAGACCCATGAGAAATAAGATTGTGAAAGCAAAAATAAAGAAAATGAGATAAAAGAATAATGGCTGAGTCCCCTGTGCCTGTGATGACCTAAATGGCAAAGAAATCCAGAAAAGAGGGGCTATACGTATATGTATAGCTGATCCACTATAATGTGTAGTAGAAACAAACACAACATTGTAAAACAAATACTTTTAAAATTATTAAAAATAAATAATGGCTGAAATTTCTCAAATAGGGCATAAGGTGCAAATCTATATATTAAAACTGCTGAGTAAATTCCAAACAAGATAAATCCTAAAAATTAATGTCAAGATCCATCATAATCAGTAACAAACTCTTCTCATGATTAGAGCTTTGTAGTATAGATTCAAGTCAAGCTGTCCCATTCCTCCAACTCTATTTTTGTTTCTGAAGATTGTTTTCGCTCTTTGGGGTCTTTTGTGTCTCCATACAAATTTTAAGTTTTGTTTGTTTGTTTGTTTTAGTTCTGTGAAAAATGCCATTGGTAATTTGATAGGCATTGCATTAAATCTATAGGTTGCCTTGGGTAGTATAGTCATTTTGACAATATTGATTCTTCCAGTTGAAGAACATAGTACATCTTTCCATCTGTGTCTTCTTCAATTATTTAATCACTGTCCTGTAGTTTTCAGATTACAAGTCATTTGTCTTCTTAGGCAGGTGTATTAGTAGGTATTTTATTCTTCTCCACAGAAGACATATAGATGGCCAAGAGGTACATGAAGATATTCAATATTACTAATTACTAGAAAAATTCAAATTGAAACTACAATACAATATCATCTAACATCAGCCAGAATGATTATCATGAAAAAGTCACCAACAATATGCTGGAGAGGGTGTAGAGAGAAGGCAACCCTCCTACACTGTTGGTGGGAATGCAAATTGGTACAGTCACTATGGAGAACATTGTGTAGGTTCCCTAAAAACTAAAAATAGAAGTAGTATGTGACCCTGCAATCCCACACCTGGGCATATATCTGGAGAAAAACATGGCCCAAAATGCCATATGTTCCCCAGTGTTCATTGCAGCACTGCTTACAATAGCCAAGACATGAAACATGGAATCAATAAAAATGTCCATCAGCAGAGAAATGGATCAAGAGGATGTGAGATATGTGTGTGTGTGTGTGGGGGGGATTTCCTGATAGCTTAGTTGGTAAAGAATCTGTCTGCAATGCAGGAGACCCCAGTTCGATTCCTGGGTTGGAAAGATCTGCTGGAGAAGGAAAAAGCTACCCACTCCAGTGTTGTGGCCTGAAGAACCCCATGGACTGTATAGTTCATGGGGTCATATTGTCATCCTGCTTATTTAACTTCTATGCAGAGTACATCATGAGAAATGTGTATCTTAATAACTAAAAATATGTATATTAATAACATATATATATATAATGGAATATTAGTCAATCATTAAAAGAAATGAAATAATGTCATTTGCAACAATATGGATGGACCTAGAGAGTGTTATACTGAGTGAAGTTAAGTCAGACAGAGAAAGAGAAAAATCACATGATATCCCTTATAAGTGGAATCTTAAAAGAAATGATACAAGTGAACTTATTTACAGAACAGAAACAGATTCATAGGCTTAGAGAAGGAACTTATGGTTGCTGGGATGAATGATGGGGGAAGGGATAGTTAGAGATGTGGGATGGACATGCACACATTGCTATATTTGAAATGGATGACCAGTAAGGACCTACTGTATAGCCAGGGAACTCTGCTCAGTGTAACATGACAACCTGGGTGGGAGAGGAGTTTGAAGGAGAATGGATACATGTATCTATATGGCTCAGCCCCTTTGCTGTTCACCTGAAGCTAGCACGACATTGTTAAATGGCTATACCCTAATACAAAATAAAAAATTTAAAAAGGTACATCATAATCAAATTGCTAGAAATTTCAGGGGAAAATCTCAATAACTCTTGACAGATATTATGCCATATGTTTTTGGGAAAAGTGCCCAAATATCAGCATCAGTAGAGTTTTCATCCATCACCATACAGCCAGGAAGAAGTGACAACAGTTTTCCAATGCTGGATGAAAAGAGCTGGCAACTCCAAATACTATAATGAATGAACTCTCCTCTAAGAATAAAAGGAGAGAAAAAAAATAAATAAAAGGAGAAAGAAAGTCATTCCGGGGTGTGGGGGAAACTGAGAGAATTTTTCTCCAGCAGACCTATACTTGAAGAATTCTTCAAATAGAAAGCAAAACAGAAAAAGGATTGAGATTTTAGGTAGGAAAAGACAATGGAACTGATTTTTTTAATATGGGAAAATATAATGACTATAATTTCCCTACTGATTTTATTAGATTATGACTGTGCAAAATTATCATTTGATATGGTGCTCAATGGATGTAGAGAATACTACAGACATTTATGTTAAAAACTTGGGGAGAACAAATAAATGTAAATGGAAGTAAGCTTCCCACATTTCACTTGAGGTGGTAAAAGATCAGCAACAGTAGGGAGTGATAAGCTACCTTTGTGCATCTTAATAACTAATGCAACTACTAATAAAACCATGCAAAACGATGCAGATATATCATAGTTAAATTATTTTATAATGTTCAAAAATTCACAGGAGGGACAAGAAAACAAAGTGGGATTAAGAAACAGAGGAAACACATTTAAACAACAGTAAAATGGCAGACATGATCCCTAAAATAGTTAATAGTTATTTTTAATGTAAATGGTCTAAATAGATCAATTAAAAGATTGAAAAACGGCAGGGTGGACATATAAACAAGTCTCAGCTGTATGCTGTGTACAAGAAAGTCACTTCAAACATGAAAACATGTCAAGTGGAAGACTACAAAAATACACACCAGGCAAAAGTTAACTTGAAAAACTAGAAGTGGCTAATGTATTTCTTGGTTGGATTCCCTCCCTTCTTGAACTCTAAACACTGAAGTGTCCCAGGACCAAGATTCAGACTCTTTATGTTTATGTGTACATGAATTCTCTGAATGACTTCAGCTAGCTACATACTTTTAAATATCACTCATATGTGAAGATTCCCAATTTATGTCACATTCTGTGGCCAGGCCCTGGCTGCCTATTCCATGTCTCAAAGCAGAATTTATTGGGCTATATTTAAAATGGATAGGCTCCAATTTCTTGGGCTCCTATTTCCAGCATTGGAAAACTGTTGTCACTTCTTCCTGGCTCTATGGTCATGGATGAAAACTTTATTGATGCTGATGTTTGAGCACTTTTTCCAAAAAAGTATGGCATAGTAACTATCAAAAGTCAAATGTACTTATACAAGTCAAATGTATCTTTAACACATTTATTCTTCAAGAAGTAACTGTCTTAATATTTAAGATAGGAAATATTCCATGATGCCAACTGTTCAAGTCTTGCTAACTCTTTCATAAGTGAAGTGAAGTGAAGTGAAAATTGCTCATTCATGTCTGACTCTTTGTAACCCCATGGACTATACACACTCCATGGAATTCTTCAGGCCAGAATACTGGAGCGGGTAGCCTTTCTCTTTTCCAGGGGATCTTTCCAACCCAGGAATCAAACCAAAGTCTCCCACATTGCAGGCAGATTCTTTACCGAACCACAGGGGAAGTCAAAGAGTACCGCAGTGGGTAGCCTATCCCTTCTTTAGCAGATCTTCCCAACTCAGGAATGAAACTGGGGTTTCTTGCATTGCAGGCGGATTCTTTACCAACTGAGCTATCAGGAAAGTCCAACTCTTTCATCAAATAAATGTCAAATAATTATTCAGTGCACAATAGAACTGGATTTTAAGCACCATCTTTATTTTTTTCTTATTTTTTTTAGAATATGTAATTGTGTTTTTAAATTTTATTTTTAATTTTTAAAATATAAATTTATTTAATTGGAGGTTAATTACTTTACAATATTGTATTGGTTTTGCCATACACACTGTCTTTAAATGAATTAATTTAAAAAATAAAATTATTACAGAAAAGCTACTTCATCATATATTTATAATAACAGATTTTTGTCCCTAATATGTATTCTAAATTGATTATAGGGGTGGATAAGATACTCTACCATTGCACTGAGGTGGTTTTGCCCAAGTTCCATTTAAACATATCACTTCTATCTTTCCTAAAAGGTCATAATTCCCGGTGCATTCATAATGTACTCACTCATCACTCTGATATCTAGACTCCTGATTGTGTATAATACCATTTTCCAATTGAGGTGGATTCACACAGGAAGCATCTGAATAGAAAGGAAAAAAAGCATCTCTAATACAATGATCATCATGAACAGCAAGGAGGAAATGGGATGTCAAATATATTCCATGGTTGTTTCGATTCAATAGTTAATCTGTCATGAAAGACTGCTAGTTTTAATCAGTTCACATGTAAGATAAAGGGAAAGGAAATAAAGCAATGTTTTTCAGTATGAATTAAGTTTCTGTATCTTAAATCTCTCTCTTATCATTCACTAGAAATTTGATACACATTTTTTTAGGCCAGTGAAAATAAGAGCTTTTCTAGACATCTCTTTCTTAAGGATAGTAACATAATAATTATAAAGTATATAAATTCAATATGAATATATAAGCCATAAGAAAAACATAAAAAAAATCATTTGACATTAGGATTTGGTTTACATTCATCCTGTTTAAGAGCTGTAACTTAGTATGACACTATGGAGAACAGTGTGGAGATGCCTTACAAAACTGGAACTAGAACTGCCATATGACCCAACAATCCTACTGCTGGACATACATGCTGAGGAAACCAGAATTGAAACAGATGCCTGTACCGCAGCGTTCATTGCAGCGCTGTTTGCAATAGCCAGGATGTGGAAGCAACCTGGATGTCTATCGGCAGATGAATGGATAAGAAAGCTGTGGTGCATACACACAATAGAATATTACTCAGCCATTAAAAAGAATGCATTCGAATCAGTTCTAATGAGGAGGATGAAACTGGAGCCCTATTATACAGAGTGAAGTAAGTCAGAAAGAAAAACACCAATACAGTATCAGTTCAGTTCAGTCACTCAGTTATCTCCGACTCTTTGCGACCCCACAAACTGCAGCAGGCCAGGCCTCCCTGTCCATCACCAACTCCTGGAGTCCACCAAAACTCATGTCCATTGATGGCATTGGTGATCATCCATCATCGGTGATGGATGGTGATGGTGATTGGTGATGCCATCAAACCATCTCATCCTCTGTCTTCCCCTTCTCCTCCTGCCTTCAATCTCTCCCAGCATTGGGGTCTTTTCCAGTGAGTCAGCTCTTTGCATCAAGTGGCCAAAGTACTGGAGTTTCAGCTTCAACATCAGTCCTTCCAGTGAACACCCAGGACTGATCTGCTTTAGGATGGACTGGTTGGATCTCCTTGCAGTCCAAGGGACCCTCAAGAGTCTTCTCCAACACCACAGTTAGCATCAATTCTTAAGCACTCAGCTTTCTTTATAGTCCAACACTTACATCCATACATGAACACTGAAAAAACCATAGCCTTGACTAGATGGACCTTTACTGGCAAAGTAATGTCTCTGCTTTTAAATATTCTGTCTATGTTGGTGATAACTTTCCTTCCAAGGAGTAAGCATCTTTTAATTTCATGGCTGCCATCACCATCTGCAGTGATTTTGGAGCCCCTCAAAATAAAGTCAGCCACTGTTTTCACTGTTTCTCCATCTATTTCCCATGAAGTGATGGGACCAGATGCCATAATCTTAGTTTTCTGAATGTTGAGCTTTAAGCCAACTTTTTCACTCTCCTCTTTTACTTTCATCAAGAGGCTCTTTAGCTCCTCTTCACTTTCTGCCATAAGGGTGGTGTCATCTGCATATCTGAAGTCACTGATATTTCTCCCAGCAATACTAACACATATATGTGGAATTTAGAAAGATAGTAACGATGATATTATATGTGAAACAGCAAAAGAGACACAGATGTATAGAACAGTCTTTTGGACTCTGTGGGAGAAGGCGAGGGTGGGGTGATTTGAGAGAGTAGCATTGAAACATCTATATTATCATATGTGAAACAGATCTCCACTCCAGGCTGATGCATGAGACAGGGTGCTCAGGGCTGGTGCACTGGGTTGACCCTGAGGGATGGGATGGAGAAGGAGGTGGGAGGAGTTTCAGGATGATGAACACATGTACACCCATGGCTGATTTATGTCAATGTATGGCAAAACCCACCACAATATTGTAAAGTAATTAGCCTCCAATTAAAATCAATTAATTAAAATTTGAAAAGAGCCATAACTTTAGGCCCTTATAAAAATAAACACAGTAAGTACTTCTTTAGAGACTTAATTAAGAATTAACACACTCTGAACAATATCATAGTTGAAGGGAGAATATGACTAACTAAAAGATACAAACATAAGATATAGAAAAATAAGTGTAATTTTACAAAACGATTCTTTAATGATAATGAGCTTAATGGTAAATGCTTAAGGACACCATAGTGAGTGATGTGTAATTCCTCAGTGAGATTCAGAGCATGTAAGGCTGTTGCCATGGCTTCTAGACTGCAATGTGCACAGAATCCCTTGGGAATCATTAAAATAGTGTCAGAATTGCAATCCCAGTGGTTTTGATTCATCAGATCTCAGTGACCTGTGAAACTGCTTGCATATCTAACAGTTTACGGAATATGCTGAGATTGCTATGCCTGGACCGTGTACTGGGCTATAGAATTATTGGGCTATAGACTGACCACAGAGTACACAATTCCATCCTTTTTTATGTGTGCAAGCATGCTCAGATGCTCATTCATGTCTGACTCTTTGTGACCTCACAAACTCTAGCCCACCAGGCTCCTCTATTCATTAAAGTCTCTGGCAAGAATACTGGAGTGAGTTGTCATTTCCTCCTTCAGGAGATCTTCCCAACCCAGGGATCAAAACCATGTCTCATACACTGTCAGCCAGATTCTTTAGCACTAGTGCCACCTGGGAAACTCCCATACTGTTTTATGTTCAGGCGTAAACCTTCTTTGACCTGGCTTAAGAACAATCTATGTCTTTTTAATCATGGTAGAGGCAATTTTCCTCACTGTGTTTCTTAATATATTTTAATACATAAAATAAAAAAAAATTTGCCTAGGTACCTCTGCATGCTGGCCTTCCTGTCCATTTTCTCTTAATACACTGTATAATATTGTATCCATCCAGCTGATACTATGGCCAACATTTAAAAGCCACTTGTTCTCCTGACCTACATCATTTCTTCTCTTAGCCTATGAGGACTGCATCATCAAAGCTGGGCAAGTTAACACAATCTGTATCTGAAAGAAAAAGAATGTATTTGTTTAATACCTCTTTAAAAATACATACTGGCCAATAATTATATTCCAGAAAAAATAGATACATATCAAACCAATGAATATGGTATAATATTTTTCTTATAACTTAAATGTCAGAAGTCTTGACTCAGTCACATTGGCTGTCTCTATATTCATCAAAATTATGACATGGGAACGATGATGTTCTAAGAGAGAGGAATGCATACGTCTCACATTTAAATTATTTTTCCCAATTGCAAGTCATCTACATTATGAATGTGTTTCTATTTCTTACTTCTATCAAAATCTGTTACCTTGAACTCTGTTAAATATCTTAGAAAACTGCATGTTATAAAGAAATGATTGATAAATTAATAGCAAATGGAGTAGTGATAAGACTGATGAGCAGTGGTCAGCCATGATAAAGGAACAGAGACTAGAAATCTGAGAATGTATATCAGAGGATGTCCAAACTACATCCAAGATTATGTGAAAGTGAGATAACTTAGCTTGTGTTACCAAACTTTTATTATTTAGCTTGTTAAGATGAGACAATTTGAGACAACCAAACTTTTACTGTTACTAGAGTTATTAATTCAATTCAGAATTTTCCATAGATACCTTGTTAGATTCTAGAATTACTGGTTAGTTTCATATTTATACCATTTATGCTCTGAATTAAAGATATTTGTCAGCTTTATAATAGAATGAAAAACACTATACTTATGCATTCCGGTTAATGGGAGCATTTTCCTCCTAAATGTCCTATAGATAGATACAAGTCCCTCTATCCCAAACCCCTCATCACTGCTGTAAGTAACTTCTCCATATAGCTAACTGTCTCTCTAATGAGATATAGCACCATTCTAAATATAAGGTAGAAGTCCACAAGGGAGTCCTAGAAATACATGAGAGAATGATTTCATGTTTCATTAACTCTGAAACTTACTTTGATGAACTGCTCATCATATTTGGTAGTTTTATTTGGAAATAGTAAATGATTATACTATAACTTTTAGAAAATCAGAGAGAAGTACAAGAATATGTCCTAAAATTACCATTCTGGTGTTTGCCCAACCATCTCCTTGAGCACAAACTTGAAACTAACAGCATTGATATATAAAAGAGACTCTCAGTGCTTCTCTAATCAATCATGAGTAATAAAAAAAAACACATTAGGACTTCATCACCTTAGGCAAAGTACTATATATTGTAAGAAATTAAAATAGACACTGTAGGAAGAACATAAGAAGTTTTTCAGAAAAAAAATTCATGGCAATGCAAATGCTGCAAATTCTATAAACAGGTAGGATTATGAATATGTTTTATGAATAGTTAGGTTTAATTTTATTACACATGCAGTGCTAATATTACAAAAAAATTGCCAGATTGAAAACTGATTCTATATGGAACCAGTCAAATTAACACAAATGATTAATTGGTTATGTAAAAATTAATTAAGTGTATAAACATAGAAATTACATATTAAAACTTAAAAGTGTTAGTCACTCAGTCGTTTTAAACTCTTTGCAACTCCATAGACTGTAGCCCACCAGGCTCCTCTGTCCATATAATTTGCCAGGCAAGAATAGTAGAGTGGGTTGCCATGTCTTTCTCCAGCAGATTTTTCGACCCAGGGATTGAACCCAGGTCTCTCACATGGTCAACAAAAGAGTCCAAAATGCAGTACTTGGATGCAATCTCAAAAATGACAGAATGATCTCTATTCGTTTCCAAGGCAAACCATTCAATATCACAGTAATCCAAGTCTATGCCCCAAGCAGTAATGCTGAAGAAGATGAAGTTGAACGGTTTTATGAAGACCTACAAGATCTTTTAGAACTAACACCCCACAAGATGTCCTTTTCATTATAGGGGACTAGAATGCTAAAATAGGAAGTCAAGAACACCTGGAGTAACAGACAAATCTGGCCTTGGAATGCGGAATGAAGCAGGGCAAAGACTAATAGAGTTCTGCCAAGAAAATGCACTGGTCATAGCAAACACCCTCTTCCAACAACACAAGAGAAGACTCTACACATGGACATCACCAGATGGTCAACACCGAAATCAGATTGATAATATTCTGTACAGCCAAAGATGGTGAAGCTCTATATAGTCAACAAAAACAAAACCAGGAGCTGATTGTGGCTCAGATCATGAACTCCTTATTACCAAATTCAGACTTAAATTGAAGAAAGCAGGGAAAACCGCTAGACCATTCAGGTATGACCTAAATCAAATCCATTATGATTATACAGTGGAAGTGAGAAATAGATTTAAGGGCCTAGATCTGATGATAGAGTGCCTGATGAACTATGACATGAGGTTAGTGGCACTGTACAGGAGACAGGGATCAAGACCATCCCCATGGATAAAAGGCAAAAAAGCAAAATGGCTGTCTGGGGAGGCCTTACAAATAGCTATGAAAAGAAGAGAAGAGAAAAGCAAAGGAGAAAAGGAAAGATATAAGCATCTGAATGCAGAGTTCCAAAGAATAGCAAGAAGCGATAAAAAAAAGCCTTCAACGATCAATGCCAAGAAGTAGAGGAAAAAAACAGAATGGGAAGGACTAGAGATCTCTTAAAGAAAATCAGAGACAAAAGGGAATATTTCACGCAAAGATGGGCTCAATAAAGGGCAGAGATGGTATGGACCTAGCAGAAGCAGAAGATATTAAGAAGAGGTGGCAAGAATACATGGAAGAACTCTACAAAAAGATCTTCACGACCCAGATAATCATGATGATGTGATCACTAATCTAGAGCCAGACATCTTGGAATGTGAAGTCAAGTGGGCCTTAGGAAGTATCACTACAAACAAAGCTAGTGGAGGTGATGGAATTCCAGTTGAGCTGTTTCAAATCCTAAAAGATGATGCTGTGAAAGTGCTGCACTAATATGCCAGCAAATGTGGAAAACTCAGCAGTGGCCACAGGACTGGAAAAGGTCAGTTTTCATTCCAATCCCAAGGACAGGCAATGCCAAAGAATGCTTAAACTACCACACAATTGCACTCATCTCACATGCTAGTAAAGTAATGCTCAAAATTCTCCAAGCCAGGCTTCAGCAATATGTGAAACGTGAACTTCCTGATTTTCAAGCTGGTTTTAGAAAAGGCAGAGGAACCAGAGATCAAATGGCAAACATCCACTGGATCATGGAAAAAGCAATAGAGTCCCAGAAAAACATCTACTTCTGCTTTATTGACTATGCCAAAGCCTTTGACTGTGTGGATCACAATAAACTGCGGAAAATTCTGAAAGAGATGGGAATACCAGACCACCTAACCTGCCTCTTGAGAAACCTGTATGTAGGTCAGGAAGCAACAGTTAGAACTGGACATGGAACAACAGACTGGTTCCAAATAGGAAAAGGAGTACGTCAAAGCTGTATATTGTCACCCTGCTTATTTAACATCTATGCAGAGTACATCATGAGAAACACTGGACTGGAAGAAACAAAGCTGGAATCCAGATTGCCGGGAGAAATATCAATCACCTCAGATATGCAGATGACACCACCCTTATGGCAGAAAGTGAAGAGGAGCTAAAAAGCCTCTTGATGAAAGTGAAAGAGGAGAGTGAAAAAGTTGGCTTAAAGCTCAACATTCAGAAAACAAAGATCATGGCATCTGGTCCCATCATTTCATGGGAAATAGATGGGGAAACAGTGGAAATAGTGTCAGACTTTATCTTTTTGGCTCCAAAATCACGGCAGATGGTGACTGCAGCCATGAAATTAGAAGACGCTTACTCCTCGGAAGAAAAGTTATGACCAACCTAGATAGTATATTCAAAAGCAGAGACATTCCTTGCTGACTAAGGTCCGTCTAGTCAGGGCTATGGTTTCTCCTATGGTCATGTATGGATGTGAGAGTTGGACTGTGAAGAAGGCTCAGCACCAAAGAACTGATGCTTTTGAACTGTGGTGTTGGAGAAGACTCTTGAGAGTCCCTTGGACTGCAAGCAGATCCAACCAGTCCATTCTGAAGGAGATCAACCCTGGGATTTCTTTGGAAGGAATGATGATGAAGCTGAAACTCCAGTACTTTGCCACCTCATGCGAAGAGTTGACTCATTGGAAAAGACTCTGATGCTGGGAGGGATTGGGGGCAGGAGAAGGGGATGACCGAGGATGAGATGGCTGGATGGCATCATGGACTCGATGGACGTGAGTCTGAGTGAACTCCGAGAGATGGTAATAACAGGGACGCCTGGCGTGCTGCAATTTATGGGGTCACAAAGAGTCGGACACGACTGAGTGACTGAACTGAACTCCCACATTGAAGGCATATTTTTTACTGTTTGAGCTACCCTGGTACAGTAATTCCTAAATGACTTACAAATAAATAAATGATTTGATATATTTAGAAATCTAAAGGAATCTGTCTCGTGACTTTGATTGCAATTGATCAGTTTCAATGAATGATACTGCATATAGAAATTTGGTTTGCATATAAGGATGAAGTATAAATATAATGTTTAAATTAAAACAGAATAAGTTGAACAAGTTAAAGAGTTTTAAGACTGACAAATAATTGAAACTTGTTATTCGCCTGTCTCCATAAATACTTTTGTACTATCCACTTGTTCAATATGCCCCTGCATTCTTTTTTTTTTTTTAATGAATTTTTTTATTGAAATGTTGGATGTATAACAGTATGTTAACTTCAGGTGTGCTACAAAATCATTTGACTTTTGCATACATTATGATATGACTACCAGTATCTGGTAAAAATCTGTCCCTATACAAAGTTATTACAATATTATTGACCATAGTCTGTATGCTGTATATTATATCCCCATGGCTCCTTTATCGCATAACCAGAATTTGTACCTCTAAGTCCTCTGCATCTATTTTGCCAATCCCCACTTGCATTCTTGCAACAATCCATTAGTTCTGCACCTTTGTGTGAGCCTGTGTTCCTTTAATTTTGTTTGTTTTATATTTATATTTCACATATAAGTGAGAACTTGTGGTATCTGTCTTTTTCTGACTTACTTCACTTAGCATAATACACACTAGACCCATTCATGTTCTTCCAAATGGAAATATTTCCTATTCTATGGCTCAGTAATAGTTCATTTTGTGTGTGTGTTTATCCACTCATCTATCAATGGACTGTTGGCTTGCTTCCTATCCTTGCCTATTGCATGTAACGCTGCAATGTACACTAGTGTTTATATCTTTTTGGATTAGTGTTTTTGGTTCCTTTGAACAAATGCCCAGAAGTGGAATTGATAGATCATATGGCAGTTATACTTTTAACTTTTTAGGTAAACTCCATACTGTTTTCCACAATGGTTCTATTAATTTATAATTTCACCAACAGTGCACAAAGACTCCCTTTTGGCCACATGTAGCCAATACTTGCTATTGTCTTTTTATATTAGCCATTGTGACAAGTGTGAAGGGACATCTCACTATGGTTTTAATATACATTAGCCTGAAGATTATATGGACCTTTGTTTGCAAAGTAATGTCTCTGCTTTTGAATATGCTATCTACGTTGGTCATAACTTCCAAGGAGTAAGCGTCTTTCCATTTCATGGCTGCAATCACCATCTGCAGTGATTTGGAGCACAAAAAAATAAAGTCTGACACTGTTTCCACTGTTTCCCCATCTATTTCCCATGAAGTGATGGGACCAGATGCCATGATCTTCGTTTTCTGAATGTTGAGCTTTAAGCCAACTTTTTCACTCTCCTCTTTTACTTTCATCAAGAGGCTCTTTAGTCCTTCTTTGCTTTCTGCCATAGGGTGGTGTCATCTGCATATCTGAGGTGATTGATGTTTCTCCCGGCAACCTTGATTCCAGCTTGTGTTTCTTCCAGTCCAGTGTTTCTCATGATGTACTCTGCATATAAGTTAAATAAACAGGGTGACAATATACAGCCTTGACACACTCCTTTTCCAATTTGGAACCAGTCTGTTCTTCCATGTCCAGTTCTCACTGTTGCTTCCTGACCTGCATAGAGGTTTCTCAAGAGGCAGGTCAGGTGTTCTGATATTCTCATCTCTTTCAGAAATTTCCACAGTTTATTGTGATCCACACAATCAAAGGCTTTGGTATAGTCAATAAAGTTGAAGTAGATGTTTTTCTGGAACTCTCTTGTTTTTTTGATGATCCAGCGGATGTTGGTCATTTGCTCTTGGTTCCTCTGCCTTTTCTAAACCCAGTTTGAACATCTGGGAGTTCATGTTCATGTAATGCTGAAGCCTGGCTTGGAGAATTTTGAGCATTACTTTACTAGCATGTGAGATGAGTGCAATTATGCGGTAGTTTGAGCATTCTTTGGCATTGCCTTTCTTTGGGATTGGAATGAAAACGGACATTTTCCAGTCCTGTGGCCACTGCTGAGTTTTCTAAATTCGCTGGCATATTGAGTACAGCACTTTCACAGCATCATCTTTCAGGATTTGAAATAGCTCCACTGGAATTCCTTCACCTCCACTAGCTTTGTTCATAGTGATGCTTTCTAAGGCCCACTTGACTTCATATTCCACGATAGCATATTCAAAAGCAAAGATGTTATTTTGCCAACAAAGGTCCGTCTAGTCAAAGCTATGGTTTTTCCAGTAGTCAACTATGGATGTGAGAGTTGGACTGTGAAGAAAGCTGAGCATTGAAGAACTGATGCTTTTGAACTGTGGTGTTGGAGAAGACTCTTGAGAGTCCCTTGGACTGCAAAGAGATCCAACCAGTCCATTCTGAAGGAGATCAGTCCTGGGTGTTCTTTGGAAGGACTGATGCTAAAGCTGAAACTCCAATATTTTGGCCACCTCATGAGAAGAGTTGACTCATTGGAAAAGACTCTGGTGCTGGGAGGGATTGAGGGCAGGAGGAGAAGCGGACGTCAGAAGATGAGACGGCTGGATGGTATCACCGACTCGATGGACATGAGTTTGAGTGAACTCCGGGAGTTGGTGATGGACAGGGAGGCCTGGCATGCTGCAGTTCATGGAGTTGCATAGAGTCGGACACGACTGAGTGACTGAACTTGGAACTTGGCCTGAAGATTTATGATGTTGAGCATCTTTTCATGGATCTGTTGGCCATCTTTATGTCTTCTTGGAAAAGTAATCTGCTTAGGTCTTCTGGCCTTTTTTTTTTAGTTGAGTTAGATTTCTTTTCTTTTTTTTCTGATGTTGAATTGCATGAATTCTTTGTGTAGTTTGAATATTAATTAGATATATCTTTTACAAAATATCTTCTCCCATTCAGTAGGCTGCCTTTTTCATTTTATTGATAGTTTTCTGTGCTATGGGAAAGATTTTTAGTTTGAGGTACTCTCATTTTCTAACTTTTACTTTTGCTTCCCTTACCTGAGGAGACATATCCCCTCCAGTTCAATTAAATTCAGTTGATCAGTCATGTCTGACTTCTTGCAACCCCATGGACTGCAGCATGCCAGGCTTACCTGTCAATCACCAACTCAGGGAGCATACTCAAACTCATGTCCATTGAATTGGTGGTGCCATCCAAATATCTCATGGTCTGTTGACCCATTCTCCTCCCTCCTTCAATGTTTCCCCACATTGGGGTCTTTTCAAATGAATCAGTTCTTCACATCAGGTGGCCAGAGTATTGAAGTTTCAGTTTCAGCATCAATCCTTCCAATGAATAATCAGGACAGATTTCCTAAATTTAGGATTTAGTGGTTGGATCTCTTTGCAGTCCCAGGGTCTCTCAAGAGTCTTCTCCAATACCACAGTTCAAAAGCATCAGTTCTTCTGTGCTCAGCTTTCTGATAGTCCAACTGTCACACCCATACATGACTACTGGAAAAACCATAGCTTTGATTAAACAGACCTTTGTTGGCAAAGTAATGTCTCTGCTTTTAATATGCTGTCTAGCTTGGTCATAGCTTTTCTTCCAAGGAGCAAGTGTCTTTTAATTTCATGGCTGCAGTCACCATCTGCAGTGATTTCAGAACCCGCCTCCCCCAAAAATAAAATCTCTCACTGTTTCCAATTTTTCCCCACCTATTTCCCATGAAGTGATGGGACTGGATGCCATGATCTCAGTTTTCTGAATGTTGAGTTAAGCCAACTTTTCCACTCTCCTCTTTCACTTTCATGAAGAGGCCCTTTAGTTCTTCTTCACTTTAAAGCTGATGTCAAAGAGCGTATTGCCTATGATTTCTTCTAAGAGTTTTATGGATTCAAGACTTACAATTAAGTCTTTAATTCATTTTTAGTTTATTTTTATATATTGTGTGAGAAAGCTAGCCAAGATTGATTCTTTTGAATGTAACTCTCCAGTTTTCCCAACACCAGTTATTAAAGAGGCACTAATTTTCCCGTTATATTCTTGCCACCTTTGTCACAGATTAATTGGCCATATAATTGTGAGTATATTTCTGGGCTCTCTATTCTGTTCCATTGATATATGTGTCTGTTTTTGTGCCAGTGTCATACTATTTTAATTATCACAACTTTGCAATGGAGTTTGAAATCAAGGAGCCTGATTCCTCCAATTTCATTTTTTCTTTTTCAAGATTGCTTTGGCTATTCTGGTTCTTGTGTGCTTCTGTACAAATTCCAATTTTTTTTCTTCTAATTCTGTGAAAAATGCCATTAATAATTTAAGAGGGATTGCATTGTCTGTAGATTGCCTTGGGTAGCAAGGTTATTTTAACTATACAAATTCTTCAAATTCATGAACATGATATCTTTCCATTTGTTTTGCCATCTTCAGTTTTTTTCAGTATCTTATAGTTTTCAGAGTACAAGTCTTTTACCTCCTTGGTAGATTTGTTACTAGCTATTTTATTCTTTTGATGCAGTTGTAAATGGGGTTGTTCTTTTGATTTCCTTTTCTAAAAATTTGATGTTCAAGCATAGAAATGTGACATATTTCTGTATGTAATTTTTATCCTTCAAATTTAATGAATTCATTTATTAGTTCTAATAGCTCTTGATGATGTTTTTATATACAGTATTATGTTATATATAAATAGTGACATTTACTTTTCTGTTTGCAATTTGAATTCCTTGAATTTATTTTCTTGTGTGATTCCTGTGTCTAGGACTTACCATGTTGAATAAAAGTGGAGAGACTGGGCATCCTCATATTTTCCCTGGTTTTTAGGAAATGCCCCTCAGCTTTTCACTGTTGAATGCGATGTTGGCTGGATGTTTCTCATATTGGCCTTAATTATGTTTAGGTATGTTTCCCCACTACATGGAGAGCTTTAATATAAGCAGATATTGAATTTTATCAAAAGTTTTGCTTGCATCTATTGAGATAATCATATTATTTTTATTTCTCAATTTGTTGGTATACATCACATTGATTCACTGATATTGAAACATACTTGAATCCCTGAGAAAAGTCACAGTTGCTCATGATGTGTAATCCTCTCAATGTATTGTTGAATTTGGTTTGCTAATATTTGATTGACAATTTTTATACCTATGTTCATAAATGATATGGACAGTAATTTTCTTTTTATGTAATGTCTTTGGTTTTGGCATCAGGATGATGATACTGACCTTGCAGAATAAGTTCAGAAGTGTCCTTCCTCTTCAATTTCTTTTGGGACTATTTTGAGAAGAATAAATGTTAACTCTTTTGTAAATGGCAGAATTCACTTGTGAATCTGTTTGGTTATGGATTTTTGTTTCTTGGGTTTTCAAAATACTGATTCAGTTTTAATATCAGTAATCAGTCAGTTTGTATTTTTTTATTTTTTTCCTGATTTAGTTTTGAGAAATTGCATTTTTCCAAGGAATTTATCAGTTTCTTCTTGATTGTCCATGTTATTTGTGTATAATTTTCACAGTAATCTCTTTTAATTCTCTATATTTCCGTGGTCTTTCCTCATTTGTTTCTGATTTTATTGATTCAAACCCTCCTCTTTTTCTTGATGAATCATTCTAAAGGTTTAGCAACTGTGTTTATCTTTTCAAATAATTAGCTCTTGGTTTCATTGATATTTTCTATTTTGTTTAGTCTCTATTTCATTCATTTCTCTTCTGATCTTTATTGTTTCTTTCCTTCTACAAACTTTGGGTTGTGTTTATATTTATCGTTCTAGTTTCTTTAGATTTATATTAGATTTCTTATTTGAGATTTTTCTTCTTTTCTGAGGTAGGCCTGTATCACTATAAATTTCCCTCTTAGAATTGCTTTTGCTGAGTCTCATACATATTGGATCATTTTATTTCCATTTTCATTTGTTTGCAGATATTTTTCATATTGTCTTTGATTTCTTCAGAGACCCCTTGGTTGTTTTGTAACATATTGGTTAACCTCTAGCTGTTTGTACTTCTGGCAGTTTTTTTTTTTTTTTCCAGATAGTTGATTTTTAGTCTTGTACATTTGTACAACAAAAGACTCTTGTTATGATTTCAATGTTCTGACAACTCTGTATTTCTGTTCCCCACCTCATATTTTATATCCTTTTGTTTTTTGTTTCTATTCACTATTTATTGCTGATTCAGATGTTACTGCTTTTATTTTCTAATCTTCCCACTAGCACCTACTACCTTTACAATAAGTTTGCTTTTACCAGTAAACTTCTTTCTTTTGTACCTTTCTTATGTCTAGTTACAGTCTTTTCTTTTCATCTTAGGAAGTCTCTTTCATATCTCTTGTAAAGTGAGTTTAATGCTGCTGAACACATTATTTGCTAAAACTGTTGATCTATCCTATGATAGTCTTGCTGGATATGGTGGTTTTGGTTATAATTTTTTTTTCCTTTTATCACTTTGTGTATGTTGTGTCACTCCCTTGTGGCCTGCAAAGTTTCTGCAGAAACTGCTGATGGTCTTATGAATCCCATTGTATGTAACTAGTGGCTTTTCTCATGATGCCTTTAAGATTCTCTACTTTATTTTTTTTTCCTATTTAAATTATAATGTGCTTTGGTTAGATCTCTTTTGGTTCATCTTATTTGGGAATCTGATTTCCAGGCCTGGAAGTCTCTTTTGTTCTCTAAGGTAGAAAGTTTCAGCTATTATTTCTTCAAATAAGACTCTGTCTCTCTCCATTTGGGATTCCTATAATGAGAATTTTGCTACATCTGCTGTTGCTCAGATATCCGTTAATATACTCATTAAAAAAAATTCTTTCTTTTTACTGTGCTATTTGGGTAGCTTCCGCTACCCTGTCTTCAGATCACTGATCTATTCTTTTGAAACCTCTAATCTGCTGTTGATTTCATCTAGTGTATTTTTCACTTCAGCTATTACATTATTTATCTCTATTTAGTTCTTTTTAAATGTTCTACCTTTTTCTTAAAATTCTCACTGTTTCCATCCATTCTTCTCCAGGGTTTACTGAGCGTCTTTGTGGTCGTCACCCTGAATGCTTTACTGGGTAGAGTGCATACCTCCATTCTGTTTAGTGTTATTTTCTGAGATTTCATCTTGTTCCTTCTTTTGGAATGTATTTCTTTGTCTCCTCCTTTTAGCTAATTCTATGTGCTTTCTTCTAAGATTAGGCATGTTCCTGAGCCTGGAGAGATGGTCTTATGTAGGAAAAGTCTTTGGGGCCCTGAAGCATGCTCCCCTCTGTAGGATCTGTACAGCAGATAGAAATGCTATAGGGATGTCCTTCTGTTGTAGCAAGCCCAACTACTGTGGGGACACTGGTAAGCGGGGCTAGCACCCCAGCCTGGTCAGCTGTCAGTGCATTATGCAGTGGCTGCAGTCCATTATTTGGCAGGATGAAGTCCTGGGAAAGCCGGCTGCAGGGCCCAAAGGTACCTGGGTTGGTGCTGTATGTACAAGCAGGATGAGATCCAGGTGTAGCAGCTGGGGCCCAGGGAGGCCTGGGGTTGGCACTGTCATACTCATGGGTTGGAATGCCTCTGGTGCTAGTAATCTACAAGTAGAACTCCAAAGTGGCACTTGGCAGTGGCGTTTTCATAGTAAAATGAGCTTTCATAATGGCTTGCACCAGCATCTATGTCCCCAAAATTGCGCGCCCCCTCAACTCTCTGGCAGGTTCACAAAGACTAGAAAGTCAGTCTAATCCAGGCTTCTTTCCAATTACTGCCTCTGCCTTAGGACATAGAGCATGTGAGATTTTTGTGTGCCTATTAAGAACAGAGTCTCTGTTTCTTATAACCCTCTGGCTTTCCTGTATACAAGCTACACTGTACTTTTATGTCAGATATTCTGGGGACTCATCTTCCAGGTCAACAACTCCCATACTAAGGAGACAAATTGGTCCTTTATTCTTGTCCTTTTGATCATTAAGAAAAAAATAAGCATAATTGTAAATTTTACCTGGTATTTACATAGTAACTCCCAAATTTTGCCCCTATTTACTTCATACTAGAAGTAAAAGAATGTTTATTAATATATATATTTAAACTGTGATTTATTGTTTCAAGTTAAAGAGACTTTCATCTTGCTGATCTATACAAAGCTTCAGCTCAGTCATGTTGGACTCTTTGCAACTGCATGGACCACAGCACACCAGGCCTCCCTGTCTATCAACTCCTGGAGTCCACCCAAACTCATGTCCATTGAGTTGGTGATGCCATCCAACCATCTCATCCTCTGTTGTCCCCTCTGCTCCTGCTTACAATCTTTCCCAGTTCTTTGAACCACGTGGTCAAAGTATTGGAGTTTCAGCTTCAGCATCAGTCCTTCCAATGAAACCCAGGACTGATCTTCTTTAGGATGGACTGGTTGGGTCTCCTTGCAGTCCAAGGGACTCTCAAGAGTCTTCTCCAACACCAAAGTTCAAAAGCATCAATTATTTGGAAGTCGGCTTTCTTTATAGTCCAACTCTCACATTCATACATGACTACCGGAAAAACCATAACCTTGACTAGATGGACAATTGTTGGCAAAGTAATGTCTCTGCTTTGTAATATGCTGTGAAATTAAAAGACGCTTACTCCTTGGAAGAAAAGTTATGACCAAACTAGATAGCATATTCAAAAGCAGAGACATTACTTTGCCAACTAAGGTCCATCTAGTCAAGGCTATGGTTTTTCCAGTAGTCATGTATGGATGTGAGAGTTGGACTGTGAAGAAGGCTGAGCGCTGAAGAATTGATGCTTTTGAACTGTGGTGTTGGAGAAGACTCTTGAGAGTCCCTTGGACTGCAAGGAGATCCAACCAGTCCATTCTGAAGGAGATCAACCCTGGGATTTCTTTGGAAGAAATGATGTGAAAGCTGAAACTCCAGTACTTTGGCCACCTGATGCGAAGAGTTGACTCATTGGAAAACACTCTGATGCTGGGAGGGATTGGGGGCAGAAGGAGAAGGGGACGACCGAGGATGAGATGGCTGGATGGCATCACGGACTCAATGTACGAGAGTCTGAGTGAACTCTGGGAGTTGGTGATGGACAGGGAGGCCTGTCATGCTGTGATTCATGGGGTCGCGAAGAGTCAGACATGACTGAGCCACTGAATTGAACTGAACTGAACTGAACTAGGTTGGTCATAACCTCCTTCCAAGGAGTAAGCGTCTTTTAATTTCATGGCTGCCATCACCATCTGCAATGATTTTGGTGCCCCCAAAACATAAAGTCTGACACTGTTTCCCCATCTATTTCCCATGAAGTGATGGGACTGGATTCCATGATCTTAGTTTTCTGAATTTTGATCTTTAAGCCAACTTTTTGTCTCTCCTCTTTCACTTTCATCAAGAGGCTCTTCAGTTCTTCTTCACTTTCTGCCATAAGGGTGTTGTCATCTGAATATCTGAGGCTATTGATATTTCTCCTGGCAATCTTGATTCCAGCTTGTACAAAACTTAGAGGAGTATATATCTTATTTAAAAGAAAGCTATAAAGCAAGTTATGTACTGTTGACCAATACAATGTAAGATTTACTGCCATCTACCATCCTTGCACACAATTTCTTCTGCATCTTTAATTGGTAATTTTCTTCACAGAGAATAGATATTTTTTTCTCCATCCTAATAGTTCATTGTAGTATCTGGAGTATTGGAAATCAGAGCTGGAGGTGAGCATTGTTGTATTTATGCTCCTAAAAGTATTAAAATTTGATTTACTGATTAAAAATCTTATGTTAAAATAGTAAAGGAATAATTTTCAATAAAAAGGCACTAATAATATAACATAAATGATAGAATAATAATAATGCTTATATATATCATATTCTTAAGCTTATTTAGCACCCTAATATATCATATTTGGTTTATAGTGTCATGGTCTTCCTTGTATATTCTTCCTTTGGTCCATTTTGTGTCATATGTGTAAAACTGATTTTAATTATTTCTAATCATTAGGATGTTCTGAAGGAGAAGGCAATGGCACCCCACTCCAGTTCTCTTGCCTGGAAAATCCCTTGCACAGAGGAGCCTGGTGGGCTGCAGTCCATGGGGTCGCGAAGAGTCAGACACGACTGTGCGACTTGCCTTTCATTTTTCACTTTCATGTATTGGAGAAGGAAATGGCAGCTCACTCCAGTGTTCTTGCCTGGAGAATCCCAGGGACGGGGGAGCCTGGTGGGCTGCCGTCTATGGGGTTGCACAGAGTCAGACATGACTGAAGCGACTTAGCAGCAGCAGCAGCAGCAGCAGCAGGATGTTCTGAGTGAACTTCTCACTCAATTACAGGCATTAAATGAAATCTGATATCAGGGTCTTTAAAGAAAAAAAACAAAACAGGTAACTATGATCAGATATATTGGTATTGGATTAAAACTCTCACATGATTTTCTGTCAGTGGGAGCTGATTATCTAAAGGAGAAATTATACTTAGTTAATAATCAATTAATTTGAAGCAGATTCTTGACAAAGGTAAGACCTAGATTTGTTCATTGTTCCTGTTCAGAGTGTACTATTTACAGTTTAGAACTCCCATGAGGTACAGTTTACTAACTTACCTACACTGTTAAGGGATATATACGTTGATGAATGCACCTGCTTTAACAGATTAGAGATGCTGGCTTTAGTTATGTTCCCAGCAGGGTATAAATGATCCTTCGGTGAACTGTGGGCTTCACAGGTGGCACCAGTGGTAATGAACCCTCCTGCTAATGCAGGAGACACAAGAGTTGCAGGTTCAATCCCTGGGTAGGGAAGATCCCATGAAGAGGAAAATGGCAGCCCACTCCTGTATTCTTTTCTGAAACATTCCGTGGACAGAGGAGTGTGGTGGGCTGTACAGTCAATCAGGTGGCAAAGAGTCAGACAAAACTGAGCAACTGAACATACACACACACAGATCAGTTTTTCTCATTTTATAAAAATATTTTTCTTATTTATCTTTTAGATACCTTGCCATATTTTTTTCAGTGTATGCTCAAGGATTTATTTTCTTCTATGTCTAACTATTTTTGTCTAAATAATCTTAATTTGTACTTTCTAAGTCTTTCCAGAAGCTGAACTATCTACTAAATTTCCTTAAAAGCTGAGTTATTATGCAGTTTAAGATATATGTTCTTATCTTTCTAAAAATAATAATTGGTGCTTTAGTAATTTTTTTCTTGCATGTTCTTTGGGTTATATTCTTTTCTGGATTCTAGCCTGTAATGCCTAGTTTTTTTAGCTTGCTATTTCTTTATAGCATGGCTTAAAGCTATAAACATCATTGCTATTTTCTGTATGCCACTGATTTCAATGTGTAGTGCTATTATTGCCGTTTTCTTTTTCTGTTAGTAAATAAATTTGGTTTCCCCAGATTTGTGAGATGAGTGAATAAGCTTGTAGCTAGTCTGCTTTTATTATTTTATTTTTGCCACTAATTTAGAGAGAATGATTTTAGAAGATTAAGTACTTCAAATATCAGGAGAATTTATTACATAAAAGCAATGTATTGTTTTAAGTTAACTATATTATTATAAGGCAATGTAGACTTCAAGACAAGGAATATTAAAAGTTATAAAGAAATAGTTTATATTTATAAAAAGATTAATTCACAAAGATGATCATTCATAGAAGTATATGTATCCAAAGATAAATGAAGCAAAAATGGATAGAACTAAAGGAAGAAATAGACAAATTCATAATCCTGGTTAATCATACTAAGAGCCTTCTTACTTTGATTGATAGAACAATTAGAAAAATATTTAAAGACATAGATGAATTTGAAGAACATATGAGCCTTTTAATCTGATCCAGCAGTTGGAATATATATATGCTTTTATCTAAAAATGGAACTTTCACAAAGATAGAAAGTATGCTGTGCAATAAAAAACATGAAAAAAGGCAAAATATTGAAAATTTACAGTTTGTTCTGTGACAACAGAATTAGATTAGAAATGATTAAGAAAGAATTATTTCTGTGAACATCTACTATACTCATTAAATTGGATACAAGAAATACGTGTAGTAATTTATATAATAATCATACTGCAACAAAGCTCTTTAAAAGAGATCTTTTACATAGATTTAAATAATTTTACATAGATTTAAATAGAAGAAAATGGATGTAAAGTTTTTGATATACAGCTAAAGAGTACTTAAGGAAAAGTATAATTTTACAGGTTATATTTTTTAAAAAATTGTTTAAATGCATGTGTTAATTTTCTATCAAGATATGAGAGAGTATTATTTTTTAAAAAGCAAGTAATTTTAAGGAAGGAAATAATAAGTCCACAGAATAGAAAATGTTGTATACCACCTACCAGTGTAAGGAATAGGACAAAGATGTTTATAGTCAGTACTTTTTCAACAGTTTACTTAAAGTCCTGACCCATGTAATAAGAAAGTTTAAGAAATCAAAGTAAAAATGAATTGGTAGAAAAAAATTTTGTATTTACAATGGTATAATTGCCAGGAGAAATACTGTTAACAGATCCACAAAACAATTCCTAAGATGAATAAGGCAATATAGTACAGAGTATAAAATCTATATACAAAAATCAAGTGCATTTCTTCATATTTGCAGCAAATCAGACAGAAAATGTAACATTGAAGAACTGTATTTGTAATGTTATAAATAAAATATGAATAATTTTAGAAGTGTAATTTTCTATATTTAAGACATTTCTAGGAAAACAGGAGTAGAAACAAATAATTGAAGAGATATATCATGTTTATGGATTGAACACTCAATACGGTTAGCATGTCAATTCTCCCTAACTTGTCTTTCCTTATACAATACCATCCTTTTAATTATATAAACAGATATTTAATAAAAATTAATAAGCTTTCCTTAACATTTCTATGTTACTGAAAAGACCTGAATAACTAAAACAATCTTGAATAAGAACACAATTGAAAATGTGCAGCATACGCCAAGACTTACTATAAAACTGTAGTTATCAAGGCAAAGTGGTTAGGAGTAAGAAGAGATAAATGGATAAATGGACTAAATAGAGAACCAGAAATAAATCAACATTTTCACAGTGAGTTGATTTTCATTTCAAAGTATATTCCATTCATGTTGTTAGAACTGACTACTCATAATTTTAAAAATAACATTAACTCCCACTTACTCAAAAATTAATATAAGGCAGATGGAATACATAAATAGATATTCTAAAACTATAAAGCTTCTAGAAGAAAATGTAGTACACATGCATTTTTGTACATATAAATGTGACTTTCTTCTTCTAAAAAGAACTGGGGCTGGTGCATGAGGATTTTCCTTGACATCTGTACCTTATTTTGGTATTATGATCAAATTAATCTCCTTTGATGAGCTTGCCTCATGTACACTTAATCTTAATGATTTACACTTCTGAAGTTCATCTGTTGCTATAAAAGTAAAATATCCCCTTGAAAGGACTAACCAAAGCATCTACTGCTACAAAAAGTAACTATGAAGTAAAGAGTATGATTAAATTATAATGTTTGTCTATAAAGTCCACCGATCATAATGGATGAAATGAGATATTATGTATGCACATAAGCACTGCACTTAGTCCGTGAAGTTTCAGAGAAAGTACTCATTATAAAGATATTGTGCACTGTGGGGCTGTAAAAGCATCAGAGATTCACTTTTGGGATGATCTACACAGTAAATAGTCATCATCTGACCAAATTTGGTCCTATACTTGATCCTGTGCAAATGTTCACATTCATTTGTTTTTTGATCTCAAGCAGTTCTGCATTATTTTTAATTCACAATCTTAAAACATTAAAAATGATTATAGAAATAAAATATATCATTTCTTATTTAAATGTATTTTTTCAAGAAAGAAGATGTAATAAGAAAAATACCTATATTATATTGGATGCTTTTGTGTTGGAGAAGACTCTTGAGAGTCCCTTGGACTGCAAGGAGATCCAGCTTGTCCATTCTGAAGGAGATCAACCCTGGGATTTCTTTGGAAGGAAAGATGCTAAAGCTGAAACTCCAGGACTTTGGCCACCTCATGCAAAGAGTTGACTCATTGGAAAAGACTCTGATGCTGGGAGGGATTGGGGGCAGGAGGAGAAGGGGACGACCAAGGATGAGATGGCTGGATGGCATCACGGACTCGATGGACGTGAGTCTGAGTGAACTCTGGGAGTTGGTGATGGACAGGGAGGCCTGTCATGCTGTGATTCATGGGGTCGCGAAGAGTCAGACATGACTGAGCCACTGAATTGAACTGAACTGAACTGAACTAGGTTGGTCATAACCTCCTTCCAAGGAGTAAGCGTCTTTTAATTTCATGGCTGCCATCACCATCTGCAATGATTTTGGTGCCCCCAAAACATAAAGTCTGACACTGTTTCCCCATCTATTTCCCATGAAGTGATGGGACTGGATTCCATGATCTTAGTTTTCTGAATTTTGATCTTTAAGCCAACTTTTTGTCTCTCCTCTTTCACTTTCATCAAGAGGCTCTTCAGTTCTTCTTCACTTTCTGCCATAAGGGTGTTGTCATCTGAATATCTGAGGCTATTGATATTTCTCCTGGCAATCTTGATTCCAGCTTGTACAAAACTTAGAGGAGTATATATCTTATTTAAAAGAAAGCTATAAAGCAAGTTATGTACTGTTGACCAATACAATGTAAGATTTACTGCCATCTACCATCCTTGCACACAATTTCTTCTGCATCTTTAATTGGTAATTTTCTTCACAGAGAATAGATATTTTTTTCTCCATCCTAATAGTTCATTGTAGTATCTGGAGTATTGGAAATCAGAGCTGGAGGTGAGCATTGTTGTATTTATGCTCCTAAAAGTATTAAAATTTGATTTACTGATTAAAAATCTTATGTTAAAATAGTAAAGGAATAATTTTCAATAAAAAGGCACTAATAATATAACATAAATGATAGAATAATAATAATGCTTATATATATCATATTCTTAAGCTTATTTAGCACCCTAATATATCATATTTGGTTTATAGTGTCATGGTCTTCCTTGTATATTCTTCCTTTGGTCCATTTTGTGTCATATGTGTAAAACTGATTTTAATTATTTCTAATCATTAGGATGTTCTGAAGGAGAAGGCAATGGCACCCCACTCCAGTTCTCTTGCCTGGAAAATCCCTTGCACAGAGGAGCCTGGTGGGCTGCAGTCCATGGGGTCGCGAAGAGTCAGACACGACTGTGCGACTTGCCTTTCATTTTTCACTTTCATGTATTGGAGAAGGAAATGGCAGCTCACTCCAGTGTTCTTGCCTGGAGAATCCCAGGGACGGGGGAGCCTGGTGGGCTGCCGTCTATGGGGTTGCACAGAGTCAGACATGACTGAAGCGACTTAGCAGCAGCAGCAGCAGCAGCAGCAGGATGTTCTGAGTGAACTTCTCACTCAATTACAGGCATTAAATGAAATCTGATATCAGGGTCTTTAAAGAAAAAAAACAAAACAGGTAACTATGATCAGATATATTGGTATTGGATTAAAACTCTCACATGATTTTCTGTCAGTGGGAGCTGATTATCTAAAGGAGAAATTATACTTAGTTAATAATCAATTAATTTGAAGCAGATTCTTGACAAAGGTAAGACCTAGATTTGTTCATTGTTCCTGTTCAGAGTGTACTATTTACAGTTTAGAACTCCCATGAGGTACAGTTTACTAACTTACCTACACTGTTAAGGGATATATACGTTGATGAATGCACCTGCTTTAACAGATTAGAGATGCTGGCTTTAGTTATGTTCCCAGCAGGGTATAAATGATCCTTCGGTGAACTGTGGGCTTCACAGGTGGCACCAGTGGTAATGAACCCTCCTGCTAATGCAGGAGACACAAGAGTTGCAGGTTCAATCCCTGGGTAGGGAAGATCCCATGAAGAGGAAAATGGCAGCCCACTCCTGTATTCTTTTCTGAAACATTCCGTGGACAGAGGAGTGTGGTGGGCTGTACAGTCAATCAGGTGGCAAAGAGTCAGACAAAACTGAGCAACTGAACATACACACACACAGATCAGTTTTTCTCATTTTATAAAAAATATTTTTCTTATTTATCTTTTAGATACCTTGCCATATTTTTTCAGTGTATGCTCAAGGATTTATTTTCTTCTATGTCTAACTATTTTTGTCTAAATAATCTTAATTTGTACTTTCTAAGTCTTTCCAGAAGCTGAACTATCTACTAAATTTCCTTAAAAGCTGAGTTATTATGCAGTTTAAGATATATGTTCTTATCTTTCTAAAAATAATAATTGGTGCTTTAGTAATTTTTTTCTTGCATGTTCTTTGGGTTATATTCTTTTCTGGATTCTAGCCTGTAATGCCTAGTTTTTTTAGCTTGCTATTTCTTTATAGCATGGCTTAAAGCTATAAACATCATTGCTATTTTCTGTATGCCACTGATTTCAATGTGTAGTGCTATTATTGCCGTTTTCTTTTTCTGTTAGTAAATAAATTTGGTTTCCCCAGATTTGTGAGATGAGTGAATAAGCTTGTAGCTAGTCTGCTTTTATTATTTTATTTTTGCCACTAATTTAGAGAGAATGATTTTAGAAGATTAAGTACTTCAAATATCAGGAGAATTTATTACATAAAAGCAATGTATTGTTTTAAGTTAACTATATTATTATAAGGCAATGTAGACTTCAAGACAAGGAATATTAAAAGTTATAAAGAAATAGTTTATATTTATAAAAAGATTAATTCACAAAGATGATCATTCATAGAAGTATATGTATCCAAAGATAAATGAAGCAAAAATGGATAGAACTAAAGGAAGAAATAGACAAATTCATAATCCTGGTTAATCATACTAAGAGCCTTCTTACTTTGATTGATAGAACAATTAGAAAAATATTTAAAGACATAGATGAATTTGAAGAACATATGAGCCTTTTTAATCTGATCCAGCAGTTGGAATATATATATGCTTTTATCTAAAAATGGAACTTTCACAAAGATAGAAAGTATGCTGTGCAATAAAAAAACATGAAAAAAGGCAAAATATTGAAAATTTACAGTTTGTTCTGTGACAACAGAATTAGATTAGAAATGATTAAGAAAGAATTATTTCTGTGAACATCTACTATACTCATTAAATTGGATACAAGAAATACGTGTAGTAATTTATATAATAATCATACTGCAACAAAGCTCTTTAAAAGAGATCTTTTACATAGATTTAAATAATTTTACATAGATTTAAATAGAAGAAAATGGATGTAAAGTTTTTTGATATACAGCTAAAGAGTACTTAAGGAAAAGTATAATTTTACAGGTTATATTTTTTAAAAATTGTTTAAATGCATGTGTTAATTTTCTATCAAGATATGAGAGAGTATTATTTTTAAAAAAGCAAGTAATTTTAAGGAAGGAAATAATAAGTCCACAGAATAGAAAATGTTGTATACCACCTACCAGTGTAAGGAATAGGACAAAGATGTTTATAGTCAGTACTTTTTTCAACAGTTTACTTAAAGTCCTGACCCATGTAATAAGAAAGTTTAAGAAATCAAAGTAAAAATGAATTGGTAGAAAAAAAAATTTTGTATTTACAATGGTATAATTGCCAGGAGAAATACTGTTAACAGATCCACAAAACAATTCCTAAGATGAATAAGGCAATATAGTACAGAGTATAAAATCTATATACAAAAATCAAGTGCATTTCTTCATATTTGCAGCAAATCAGACAGAAAATGTAACATTGAAGAACTGTATTTGTAATGTTATAAATAAAATATGAATAATTTTAGAAGTGTAATTTTCTATATTTAAGACATTTCTAGGAAAACAGGAGTAGAAACAAATAATTGAAGAGATATATCATGTTTATGGATTGAACACTCAATACGGTTAGCATGTCAATTCTCCCTAACTTGTCTTTCCTTATACAATACCATCCTTTTAATTATATAAACAGATATTTAATAAAAATTAATAAGCTTTCCTTAACATTTCTATGTTACTGAAAAGACCTGAATAACTAAAACAATCTTGAATAAGAACACAATTGAAAATGTGCAGCATACGCCAAGACTTACTATAAAACTGTAGTTATCAAGGCAAAGTGGTTAGGAGTAAGAAGAGATAAATGGATAAATGGACTAAATAGAGAACCAGAAATAAATCAACATTTTCACAGTGAGTTGATTTTCATTTCAAAGTATATTCCATTCATGTTGTTAGAACTGACTACTCATAATTTTAAAAATAACATTAACTCCCACTTACTCAAAAATTAATATAAGGCAGATGGAATACATAAATAGATATTCTAAAACTATAAAGCTTCTAGAAGAAAATGTAGTACACATGCATTTTTGTACATATAAATGTGACTTTCTTCTTCTAAAAAGAACTGGGGCTGGTGCATGAGGATTTTCCTTGACATCTGTACCTTATTTTGGTATTATGATCAAATTAATCTCCTTTGATGAGCTTGCCTCATGTACACTTAATCTTAATGATTTACACTTCTGAAGTTCATCTGTTGCTATAAAAGTAAAATATCCCCTTGAAAGGACTAACCAAAGCATCTACTGCTACAAAAAGTAACTATGAAGTAAAGAGTATGATTAAATTATAATGTTTGTCTATAAAGTCCACCGATCATAATGGATGAAATGAGATATTATGTATGCACATAAGCACTGCACTTAGTCCGTGAAGTTTCAGAGAAAGTACTCATTATAAAGATATTGTGCACTGTGGGGCTGTAAAAGCATCAGAGATTCACTTTTGGGATGATCTACACAGTAAATAGTCATCATCTGACCAAATTTGGTCCTATACTTGATCCTGTGCAAATGTTCACATTCATTTGTTTTTTGATCTCAAGCAGTTCTGCATTATTTTTAATTCACAATCTTAAAACATTAAAAATGATTATAGAAATAAAATATATCATTTCTTATTTAAATGTATTTTTTCAAGAAAGAAGATGTAATAAGAAAAATACCTATATTATATTGGATGCTTTTGTGTTGGAGAAGACTCTTGAGAGTCCCTTGGACTGCAAGGAGATCCAGCTTGTCCATTCTGAAGGAGATCAACCCTGGGATTTCTTTGGAAGGAAAGATGCTAAAGCTGAAACTCCAGGACTTTGGCCACCTCATGCAAAGAGTTGACTCATTGGAAAAGACTCTGATGCTGGGAGGGATTGGGGGCAGGAGGAGAAGGGGACGACCAAGGATGAGATGGCTGGATGGCATCACGGACTCGATGGACGTGAGTCTGAGTGAACTCTGGGAGTTGGTGATGGACAGGGAGGCCTGTCATGCTGTGATTCATGGGGTCGCGAAGAGTCAGACATGACTGAGCCACTGAATTGAACTGAACTGAACTGAACTAGGTTGGTCATAACCTCCTTCCAAGGAGTAAGCGTCTTTTAATTTCATGGCTGCCATCACCATCTGCAATGATTTTGGTGCCCCCAAAACATAAAGTCTGACACTGTTTCCCCATCTATTTCCCATGAAGTGATGGGACTGGATTCCATGATCTTAGTTTTCTGAATTTTGATCTTTAAGCCAACTTTTTGTCTCTCCTCTTTCACTTTCATCAAGAGGCTCTTCAGTTCTTCTTCACTTTCTGCCATAAGGGTGTTGTCATCTGAATATCTGAGGCTATTGATATTTCTCCTGGCAATCTTGATTCCAGCTTGTACAAAACTTAGAGGAGTATATATCTTATTTAAAAGAAAGCTATAAAGCAAGTTATGTACTGTTGACCAATACAATGTAAGATTTACTGCCATCTACCATCCTTGCACACAATTTCTTCTGCATCTTTAATTGGTAATTTTCTTCACAGAGAATAGATATTTTTTCTCCATCCTAATAGTTCATTGTAGTATCTGGAGTATTGGAAATCAGAGCTGGAGGTGAGCATTGTTGTATTTATGCTCCTAAAAGTATTAAAATTTGATTTACTGATTAAAAATCTTATGTTAAAATAGTAAAGGAATAATTTTCAATAAAAAGGCACTAATAATATAACATAAATGATAGAATAATAATAATGCTTATATATATCATATTCTTAAGCTTATTTAGCACCCTAATATATCATATTTGGTTTATAGTGTCATGGTCTTCCTTGTATATTCTTCCTTTGGTCCATTTTGTGTCATATGTGTAAAACTGATTTTAATTATTTCTAATCATTAGGATGTTCTGAAGGAGAAGGCAATGGCACCCCACTCCAGTTCTCTTGCCTGGAAAATCCCTTGCACAGAGGAGCCTGGTGGGCTGCAGTCCATGGGGTCGCGAAGAGTCAGACACGACTGTGCGACTTGCCTTTCATTTTTCACTTTCATGTATTGGAGAAGGAAATGGCAGCTCACTCCAGTGTTCTTGCCTGGAGAATCCCAGGGACGGGGGAGCCTGGTGGGCTGCCGTCTATGGGGTTGCACAGAGTCAGACATGACTGAAGCGACTTAGCAGCAGCAGCAGCAGCAGCAGCAGGATGTTCTGAGTGAACTTCTCACTCAATTACAGGCATTAAATGAAATCTGATATCAGGGTCTTTAAAGAAAAAAAACAAAACAGGTAACTATGATCAGATATATTGGTATTGGATTAAAACTCTCACATGATTTTCTGTCAGTGGGAGCTGATTATCTAAAGGAGAAATTATACTTAGTTAATAATCAATTAATTTGAAGCAGATTCTTGACAAAGGTAAGACCTAGATTTGTTCATTGTTCCTGTTCAGAGTGTACTATTTACAGTTTAGAACTCCCATGAGGTACAGTTTACTAACTTACCTACACTGTTAAGGGATATATACGTTGATGAATGCACCTGCTTTAACAGATTAGAGATGCTGGCTTTAGTTATGTTCCCAGCAGGGTATAAATGATCCTTCGGTGAACTGTGGGCTTCACAGGTGGCACCAGTGGTAATGAACCCTCCTGCTAATGCAGGAGACACAAGAGTTGCAGGTTCAATCCCTGGGTAGGGAAGATCCCATGAAGAGGAAAATGGCAGCCCACTCCTGTATTCTTTTCTGAAACATTCCGTGGACAGAGGAGTGTGGTGGGCTGTACAGTCAATCAGGTGGCAAAGAGTCAGACAAAACTGAGCAACTGAACATACACACACACAGATCAGTTTTTCTCATTTTATAAAAAATATTTTTCTTATTTATCTTTTAGATACCTTGCCATATTTTTTCAGTGTATGCTCAAGGATTTATTTTCTTCTATGTCTAACTATTTTTGTCTAAATAATCTTAATTTGTACTTTCTAAGTCTTTCCAGAAGCTGAACTATCTACTAAATTTCCTTAAAAGCTGAGTTATTATGCAGTTTAAGATATATGTTCTTATCTTTCTAAAAATAATAATTGGTGCTTTAGTAATTTTTTCTTGCATGTTCTTTGGGTTATATTCTTTTCTGGATTCTAGCCTGTAATGCCTAGTTTTTTTAGCTTGCTATTTCTTTATAGCATGGCTTAAAGCTATAAACATCATTGCTATTTTCTGTATGCCACTGATTTCAATGTGTAGTGCTATTATTGCCGTTTTCTTTTTCTGTTAGTAAATAAATTTGGTTTCCCCAGATTTGTGAGATGAGTGAATAAGCTTGTAGCTAGTCTGCTTTTATTATTTTATTTTTGCCACTAATTTAGAGAGAATGATTTTAGAAGATTAAGTACTTCAAATATCAGGAGAATTTATTACATAAAAGCAATGTATTGTTTTAAGTTAACTATATTATTATAAGGCAATGTAGACTTCAAGACAAGGAATATTAAAAGTTATAAAGAAATAGTTTATATTTATAAAAAGATTAATTCACAAAGATGATCATTCATAGAAGTATATGTATCCAAAGATAAATGAAGCAAAAATGGATAGAACTAAAGGAAGAAATAGACAAATTCATAATCCTGGTTAATCATACTAAGAGCCTTCTTACTTTGATTGATAGAACAATTAGAAAAATATTTAAAGACATAGATGAATTTGAAGAACATATGAGCCTTTTAATCTGATCCAGCAGTTGGAATATATATATGCTTTTATCTAAAAATGGAACTTTCACAAAGATAGAAAGTATGCTGTGCAATAAAAAACATGAAAAAGGCAAAATATTGAAAATTTACAGTTTGTTCTGTGACAACAGAATTAGATTAGAAATGATTAAGAAAGAATTATTTCTGTGAACATCTACTATACTCATTAAATTGGATACAAGAAATACGTGTAGTAATTTATATAATAATCATACTGCAACAAAGCTCTTTAAAAGAGATCTTTTACATAGATTTAAATAATTTTACATAGATTTAAATAGAAGAAAATGGATGTAAAGTTTTTTGATATACAGCTAAAGAGTACTTAAGGAAAAGTATAATTTTACAGGTTATATTTTTTAAAAAATTGTTTAAATGCATGTGTTAATTTTCTATCAAGATATGAGAGAGTATTATTTTTTAAAAAAGCAAGTAATTTTAAGGAAGGAAATAATAAGTCCACAGAATAGAAAATGTTGTATACCACCTACCAGTGTAAGGAATAGGACAAAGATGTTTATAGTCAGTACTTTTTTCAACAGTTTACTTAAAGTCCTGACCCATGTAATAAGAAAGTTTAAGAAATCAAAGTAAAAATGAATTGGTAGAAAAAAATTTTGTATTTACAATGGTATAATTGCCAGGAGAAATACTGTTAACAGATCCACAAAACAATTCCTAAGATGAATAAGGCAATATAGTACAGAGTATAAAATCTATATACAAAAATCAAGTGCATTTCTTCATATTTGCAGCAAATCAGACAGAAAATGTAACATTGAAGAACTGTATTTGTAATGTTATAAATAAAATATGAATAATTTTAGAAGTGTAATTTTCTATATTTAAGACATTTCTAGGAAAACAGGAGTAGAAACAAATAATTGAAGAGATATATCATGTTTATGGATTGAACACTCAATACGGTTAGCATGTCAATTCTCCCTAACTTGTCTTTCCTTATACAATACCATCCTTTTAATTATATAAACAGATATTTAATAAAAATTAATAAGCTTTCCTTAACATTTCTATGTTACTGAAAAGACCTGAATAACTAAAACAATCTTGAATAAGAACACAATTGAAAATGTGCAGCATACGCCAAGACTTACTATAAAACTGTAGTTATCAAGGCAAAGTGGTTAGGAGTAAGAAGAGATAAATGGATAAATGGACTAAATAGAGAACCAGAAATAAATCAACATTTTCACAGTGAGTTGATTTTCATTTCAAAGTATATTCCATTCATGTTGTTAGAACTGACTACTCATAATTTTAAAAATAACATTAACTCCCACTTACTCAAAAATTAATATAAGGCAGATGGAATACATAAATAGATATTCTAAAACTATAAAGCTTCTAGAAGAAAATGTAGTACACATGCATTTTTGTACATATAAATGTGACTTTCTTCTTCTAAAAAAGAACTGGGGCTGGTGCATGAGGATTTTCCTTGACATCTGTACCTTATTTTGGTATTATGATCAAATTAATCTCCTTTGATGAGCTTGCCTCATGTACACTTAATCTTAATGATTTACACTTCTGAAGTTCATCTGTTGCTATAAAAGTAAAATATCCCCTTGAAAGGACTAACCAAAGCATCTACTGCTACAAAAAGTAACTATGAAGTAAAGAGTATGATTAAATTATAATGTTTGTCTATAAAGTCCACCGATCATAATGGATGAAATGAGATATTATGTATGCACATAAGCACTGCACTTAGTCCGTGAAGTTTCAGAGAAAGTACTCATTATAAAGATATTGTGCACTGTGGGGCTGTAAAAGCATCAGAGATTCACTTTTGGGATGATCTACACAGTAAATAGTCATCATCTGACCAAATTTGGTCCTATACTTGATCCTGTGCAAATGTTCACATTCATTTGTTTTTTGATCTCAAGCAGTTCTGCATTATTTTTAATTCACAATCTTAAAACATTAAAAATGATTATAGAAATAAAATATATCATTTCTTATTTAAATGTATTTTTTCAAGAAAGAAGATGTAATAAGAAAAATACCTATATTATATTGGATGCTTTTGTGTTGGAGAAGACTCTTGAGAGTCCCTTGGACTGCAAGGAGATCCAGCTTGTCCATTCTGAAGGAGATCAACCCTGGGATTTCTTTGGAAGGAAAGATGCTAAAGCTGAAACTCCAGGACTTTGGCCACCTCATGCAAAGAGTTGACTCATTGGAAAAGACTCTGATGCTGGGAGGGATTGGGGGCAGGAGGAGAAGGGGACGACCAAGGATGAGATGGCTGGATGGCATCACGGACTCGATGGACGTGAGTCTGAGTGAACTCCGGGAGATGGTGATGAACAGGGAGGCCTGGCATGCTGTGATTTATGGGGTCGCAAAGACTCAGACACAACTGAGCGACTTCACCTCACCTCACCTCACCTCACCTCTTAGACATTAAAGAATCTACCTGCAATGCAGGATACCCAGGTTTGATCTCTGGGTCAGGAAGATCCTCTGGAGAAGTGAATGGCAACCCACTCCAGTATTCTTGCCTGGGGAGTCCCATGGGCAGATGAGCCTGGTAGGCTATACTCCATAGGGTCGCAATGAGTCAAGACATGACTGAGCAGCTAACACTAACTAACAAAAAATTTTTGCTGGCCTTTTCAGGAGTTCAGTATGGTCAATGAAAGCATTTTATATAGCTGTATATTTCAAATATTCAATACATCTGGGAGTTCTTTTAGAATTTGACAAAATATCAGTGTAGGTCTTTGGTAGTGTTCCTGCATTAAACTGTTATTGGTCAGAGTCAAGGGAGGATGAACAGCATAAAGAAAAGTCAGGTGTCTGGCCAAAGAAAGTAATGATTTCAAAATGCAACCCTGAAAAAATAAAATAAGGAGATGAATTCAAAACACACTAGAGGCTTGAGAATCTACCCTGTTTTTAGGAGTGGTCCAGAGTACTGAGGGAAACAAAACAAGGTAGCAATCTTCAAGAAGTGGTAACTGAAGGAAGATCGAGCTGTTTCTGGAAGGAAAACCAATTTGCTTCTTCAGAGAAAATAAACACATGAGAAGAGTGAAAAGCTTGACTAGAGGGACGTACAAAATAAACAGAGAGAGAGTAATAAGGCCCGTTATAGCTGAAAGAGATTGTTTTACACTGAATACAGGTATAGGATTAATCTTAAGAAGGAAAACTCTGAGATCTGAAAATTCTGAGAGTAATAATTGAAGCAGAAGTTGTGGTGTAAGGCAGAAAGAACAACTGAGAAGTTTCTTGCCTAATGTTACCCTGGGTTTTTCTGACAGGAAATGAGGTGAACTCATTTGCAGAGAGAGAAGAGGGAAAAATGAGGTTTGATTTTGAAAAACTGGAAATATCATTGACAAGAATGTGTTTAGGAAAAGCAAAGATAAACACTGAAATTTATTGACTAACTCAATAAACTCCTATTGAATATTTCTCATCTGTCAGCCTGTTTTGGGGTATAGACAATATGTCATGGAACAAAACACCTGTGAGTCCTCACTCTCATGGAGCCTGAGCCTAAGCCCTACCTTCTTCTTGGAATAACTAATGACTAGAAATCTGATGAATAAATAAGTCTGGACAGCCAAAGCTCTCTTTGAATGCAGAACCCAGGAAAACCACAGGAAAGAATTTATTCTAAGAGAAATGTGAAAGAAGGTAACTAAGATTGTTATGGTCAATCATCAAGATGGTCACCCAAAGGTCAGGACAGGTCACTTACAGGAAATGTCAGTCAGGGCAGATTCCTGAAGTGGAAAGCTCCACCCAAAGTGCCTCCAATGACAGCTACCTACTGACAGGGGAGGGCTTGAGCCCATCCTCCCTCAGCACAGTAACTTCTCTTTGCTGCATTTGAAACAGACTGAGAAATTATAGTTATCAGAAGGCTTGAGGGAGGTAAAACTCCTACAGGAATGTATCAAATGGATATTTTCTCAACTATAATTCCTGGTTTCAAAAGTTCTAAAAGAAAGAGTATCATACAAAAACAAAAATGGTATTTCGGCAATGCTAGTTATATTTTCCTGCTAACTAGTACTCACAGTTTGATTACATGAGTATCTATCAATTAGTAAGATATAGCTTCACACTTGTCAAGATAAATGATGTTAATATCAAGACAGAAAAATTCATAAAATTCTATTGCTAGTTTATCTTTTTCCTCTTTAGACACATCAGTTTATTTCAGTCGCTCAATCGTGTCCGACTCTTTGCGACCCCATGAATAGCAGCATGCCAGGCCTCCCTGTTCATCACCATCTCCCAGAGTTCAGTCAAACTCAGATCCGTCGAGTCTGTGATGCCATCCAGCCATCTCATCCTTGGTCGTCCCCTTCTCCTCCTGCCCCCAATCCCTCCCAGCATCAGAGTCTTTTCCAATGAGTAAATTCTTCGCATGAGGTGGCCAAATTAGACTATAAACAGCATGCTTGCAATGATTATAATTTAAGATCGTACACTTTCAAGGGTAACTCTAAATTTCAACAGTATGGCTGCAAATACTAAATGTCAAATTGAAATATGAAACAAAATTAATAAACACATTCAAGGCCACATAGACAAATTCTAGGTGTCTGTATTATGTATATGATATATAAATATCTTTATATTTAAAGATATATGAGATATAAATATCTTCTTGCTGTACCTGTAAGTATTGGAGAAGGAAATGGTGACCCAGTCCAGTACTCTTGCCTGGAGAATCCCAGCGATGGGGGAGCCTGGTGGGCTGCTATCTATGGGGTCGCACAGAGTTGGACACGACTGAAGCGACTTAGCAGCAGCAGCAGTACATTTAAGCATCTTCCCTCGCTGTACTTTAACTATTAATACATTTTATTTATTCTGATTCAATTTAGAAATGTATAAAATTGTCACTGAAGGTTTTTAAAATTTATGAAATTTTTGACGTTGCTACATATTATCAACAATTCCATTATTCTTATTTAGAATCTTATTTTGTTAAGTAACTTATAAAATCCAAAACTGGAATTTAAAAATTAGATTCTTTCCAAAATAGAACATTCACACTATCTAAAAGTCAATGATTATTATCTAATTATGGGTTTGGGTAGACTCTGGCAGTTGGTGATGGATAGGAAGGCCTGGTGTGTGCTGTGGTTCATGAGGTCACAAAGAATCGGACACGGCTGAGCAACTGAACTGAACTGATTACCTAATCATAAAGTTGCTGTTGTTTAGTCTCTAAGTTGTGTCCAACTCTTTGTGACTCCATGGACTGCAGTCTGCCAGGCTCATCTATCCATGCAATTTCCTAGGCAAGAATACTGGAGTGGGTTGCCATTTCCTTCTCCAGGGGATTCCCCCAACCCAGGGATCAAACCTAAGGCAGGTGGATTCTCTGTTACAGAGCCACCAGGGAAGCCCAATCATAAAGCTACATGTAAGTTAATGATTTTTTTAAGTAATGCTACAAAAAATAACTCAGTAAATTTGTTTTTGTTTTAATGTTGAGTTTTGTAACCTAGTTGAAAAGATCACTCTTGAAGAGAACCTTTGGGATTCCTTCCCTAAAATGCTATTCCAAACTTCCACATAGCAATACTTCTATTGGTATGTGTTTTCCTTATATATTTTGTGCTTATCTTTAGAAAAAAAAAATTTCTTTATTTTGGCTGTGCTAAGTTTTCATTGGTATGCATAGACTTTCTCTAGTTGTGGCAAGTGGAGCTAGTTGTGAGGCTCATGTTTCTTATTGCAGTGCTTCTTTTATTGGGTAGCAAGGACTCTTGGCATGCAGGCTGCAACATTTGGCTCAGTAGTTGTGGCACATGGGATTAGTTGCCTCACAGCATGTGGAATCTTCCAGGACCAGGGACCCAACCCAGGTTTCCTGCAGTAGCAGGAGGACTCTTATTCACTGATCTTCCAGGTAAGCCTTTTGTGCTTATCTTATGTAAAATTCTTATTTTATTGTACTGTATTGTATTTATTCTTATTTATTGCAATTGTAACAAAAACAAGGAAAGATCTTGACTGTAAGGTATTTTTCAACTGTTGTCTTCACATAAAGAGAGTGCCTGTAAGAAAGCCATGATGATCTGAAAAGCTTCCCCTTAGAATAAATTTCAAGTTTTATAATATTAATTTCTTGCCTACATGTCGAATGTCATCCATCTTCCCCTGGAATCCATTCAGAATTTTTTAAAGAGGTCAATTACTTTGCTGCCTCAGCTGCTGCACAGACTCTTGTCTCTGTGCTGATGAACAGTTTCCACCGTTTCTTTAATAGATATCTTCCTACACGAACTAGAGCCTCAGCCCTGCCTATTTTGAAGTGCTTGGATATTTTTGTTCTTTAAATACACTTGTTTGAAAAAATATAGAAGTATTGTTACCTTTCAATTCATTATTTACCTTAATTCATTGTTTTGTTTTGTTTTTCATACTAGACTGATAATTCTTGAAAGGCAGATTCCTGGTGTGTCTTTCACCATTTTCCCTTGGATTAGTTAGTTAGTTTGTTAGTTCAGTCGCTCAGTTGTGTCTGACTCTTTGCAACCCTATGGACTGAAGTATGCCAGTCTTCCCTGTCCGTCATCAACTGCCAGAGCTTACTCAAACTCGACCCTATTGAGTCAGTGATATTATCCAACAATTTCATCCTCTGTCATCCCCTTCTCCTCCTGCATTCCATCTTTCCCAGCATCAGGGTTTTTTCAAGTGAGTCAGTTCTTCACATCAGGTGGCCAAAGTGTTCGAGTTTCAGCTTCAGCATCAGTCCTTCCAATGAATATTCAGGAATGAGTTCCTTTAGGATGGACTGGTTGGATCTCCTTGCAATCCAAGGGATTCTCAAGAGTCTTCTCCAAAACCACAGTTCAAAAGCATCAGTTCTTCAGTGCTTAGCTTTTATATAGTCCAACTCTCATATCCACACATGACTACTAGAAAAACCATAGCTTTGAAGAGATTAACCTTTGTTGGCAAAGTAATGTCTCTGCTTTTTAATATGCTGTCTAGGTTGGTCATCCAACCTAGACAAGGAGCAGTGGCTGCATGGGCACAGGAAGGCCAAGAGGAGCTACTCCACGTTCAAGGTCAGGAGGGGCAGTGGTGAGGAGATACCCCCTCATCTAAGGTAAGGAGCAGCAGCTGTGCTTTGCTGGAGCAGCCCTGATGAGATACCACATGTCCAAGGTAAGAGAAACCCAAGTAAGATGGTAAGTGTTGCAAGAGGGCATCAGAGGGCAGACACACTGAAACCATACTCACAGAAAACTAGTCAGTCTAATCACACTAGGACCACAGACTTGTCTAACAAAATGAAACTAAGCCATGCCCTGTGGGGCCACCCAAGACAGGCGGGTCATAGTGGAGAGGTCTGACAGAATGTGGTCCACTGGAGAAGGGAATGGCAAGCCACTTCAGTATTCTTGCCTTGAGAACCCCATGAACAGTATGAAAAAGCAAAATGATAGGATACTGAAAGAGGAACTCCCCAAGTCGGTAGGTGCCCAATATGCTATTGTAGATCAGTGGAGAAATAACTCCAGAAAGAATGAAGTGATGGAGCCAAAGCTAAAACAACACCCAGTTGTGAATGTGACTGGTGATAGAAGCAAGGTCCAATGCTGTATAGAGCAATATTGCATAGGAACCTGGACTGTCAGGTCCATGAATCAAGGCAAATTGGAAGTGGTCAAACAGGAGATGGGAAGAGTGAATGTCGACATTCTAGGAATCAGCAAACTAAAATGGACTGGAATGGATGAATTTAACTCATATGATCATTATATCTATTACTGCGGGCAGAAATCCCTCAGAAGAAATGGAATAGCCATCATGGTCAACAAAAGAGTCCAAAATGCAGTACTTGGATGCAATCTCAAAAACGACAGAATGATCTCTGTTCATTTCCAAGGCAAACCATTCAATAGCACACTAATCCAAGTCTATGCCCCAACCAGTAATGCTGAAGAAGCTGAACTTGAAAGGTTCTATGAAGATCTACAAGATCTTTTAGAACTAACAGCCCCCAAAAAATGTACTTTTCATTATAGAGGACTGGAATGCAAAAGTAGGAAGTCAAGAAACACCTGGAGTAACAGGCAAATTTGGCTTGGAATATGGAAAGAAGCAGGGCAAAGACTAATAGAGTTTTGCCAAGAGAACGCACTGGTCATAGCAAACACCCTCTTCCAACAACACAAGAGAAGACTCTACACATGGACATCACCAGATGGTCAACACTGAAATCAGATTGATTATATTATTTGCAGCCAAAGAGGGGGAAGCTCTATACATCAGCAAAAAGAAGACTGGGAGCTGACTGTGGCTCAGATCATGAGCTCCTTATTGCCAAATTCAGACTTAAATTGAAGAAAGTAGGAAAAACCACTAGACCATTCAGGTATGACCTTAGTCAAATCCCTTCTGATTATACAGTGGAAGTGAGAAATAGATTTTAGGGCCTCGATCTGATAGATAGAGTGCCTGATCAACTATGGACTGAGGTTTGTGACATTGTACAGGAGACAGGGGTCAAGACCATTCCCATGGAAAAGTAATGCAAAAAAGCAAAATGGCGGTCTGGGGAGGCCTTACAAATGGTTGTGAAAAGAAGAGAAGTGAAAATCAAAGGAGAAAAGGAAAGATATAAGCATCTGAATGCAGAGTTCCAAAGAATAGCAAGAAGAAATAAGAAAGCCTCCTTCAGCTATCAATGCAAAGAAATAGAGGAACAACAAAATGGGAAAGACTAGAGATCTCTTCAAGCAAATTAGAGATACCAAGGGAACATTTCATGCAAACATGGGCTTGATAAAGGACAGGAATGGTATAGACCTAACAGAAGCAGAAGATATTAAGAAGAGGTGGCAAGAATACACAGAACTCTACAAAAGATCTTCACGACCAAGATAATCACGATGATGTGATCAATCATCTAGAGCCAGACATCTTGGAATGTGAAGTCAAATGGGCCTTAGAAAGCATCGCTATGAACAAAGCTAGTGGAGGTGATGGAATTCCAGTGGAGCTATTTCAAATCCTGAAAGATGATGCTGTGAAAGTGCTGCACTCAATATGCCAGCAAATTTGGAAAACTCAGCAGTGGTCACAGGACTGGAAAAGGTCAGTTTTCATTCCAATCCCAAAGAAAAACAATGCCAAGGAATGCTCAAACTACCACACAGTTGCACTCATCTCATACGCTGGTAAAGTAATGCTTAAAGTTCTCCAAGCCAGGCTTCAGCAATACGTGAACTGTGAACTCCCTGATGTTCAAGCTGGTTTTAGAAAAGGCAGAGAAAGCAGAGATCAAACTGCCAACATCCGCTGGATCATCGAAAAAGCCAGAGCATTCCAGAAAAACATCTACTTCTACTTTACTGACTATACCAAAGCATTTGATTGTGTGGATCACAATCAATTTTGGAAATTTCTCAAAGAGATGGGAATACCAGACTACCTGACCTGCTTCTTGAGAAATCTGTATGCAGGTCAGGAAGCAACAGTTAGAACTGGATATGGAACAGACTGGTTCCGTGTAGGGAATGGAGTACGTCAAGGCTGTATATTGTCACCCTGCTTATTTAACTTCTATGCAGAGCACATCATGAGAAATGCTGGGCTGGAAGAAGCACAAGCTGGAGTCAAGATTGCCAGGAGAAATATCAATAACCTCAGAAATGCAGATGACACCACCCTTATGGCAGAAAGTGAAAAGGAACTAAAAAGCCTCTTGAAAGTGAAAGAGGAGAGTGAAAAAGTTGGCTTAAAGCTCAACATTCAGAAAACGAAGATCATGGCCTCTGGTCCCTTCACTTCATGGAAATAGATGGGGAAACAGTGGAAACAGTGTTAGACTTTATTTTTAGGGCTCTAAAATCACGGCAGATGGTGACAGCTGGCATGAAATTAAAAACGCTTACTCTTTGGAAGGAAAGTTATGACCAAGTTAGATAGCATATTCAAAAGCAGAGACATTACTTTGCCAACAAAGGTCCGTCTAGTCAAGGCTATGGTTTTTCCTGTGGTCATGTATGGATTAGAGAGTTGGACTGTGAAGAAGGCTGAGCGCTGAAGAAGTGATGCTTTGAACTTGGTGTTGGAGAAGACTCTTGAGAGTCCCTTGGACTGCAAGGAAATCCAACCAGTCCAATCTGAAGGAGATCAGTCCTGGGTATTCTTTGGAAGGACTGATGCTAAAGCTGAAACTCCAGTACTTTTGCCACCTCATGCAAAGAGCTGACTCATTGGAAAAGACTCTGCTGCTTGGAGGGATTGGGGGCAGGAGGAGAAGGGGACGACTGAGGATGAGATGGCTGGATGGCATCACCGACTCAATGGACGTGAGTTTGAGCGAAATCTGGGAGTTGGTGATGGACAGGGAGGCTTGTTGTGCTGCAATTCATGGGGTCGCAAAGAGTCGGACATGACTGAGTGACTGAACCGAACCGAACTGAGGCTGATCATAACTTTTCTTCCAAGAAGCAAGCGTCTTTTAATTTCAAGGTTGTAGTCACCATCCGCAGTGATTTTGGAGCCCCCAAATGAATTCTGTCACTGTTTCCACTGTTTTCCCATATATTTGCCATGAAGTGATGGGGCCAGATGCCATGATCAAAGTTTCTGAATGTTGAATTTTAAGCCAACTTTTTCACTCTCCTGTTTTACTTTCAACAAAAGGCTCTTTATTTCTTTGCTTTCTGCCATAAGGGTGGTGTCATCTGCATATCTGAGGGTATTATTATTTCTCCTGGCAATCTTGATTCCAGTTTGTGCTTCATCCAGCCCAGCGTTTCTCATGATGTACTCTGCATATAAGTTAAATAAACAGCGTGACAATATACAGCCTTGACGTACTCCTTCCCCTATTTGGAACCAGTTGTTGTTCCACGTCAGGTTCTAACTTTTGTTTCTTGACCTGCATACAGACTTCTCAGGAGACAGGTCATGTGGTCTGGTATTCCCTTTTTTCCAGTTTGCTGTGATCCACACAGTCAAGGCTTTCACATAGTCAATAAAGCAGAAGTAGATGTTTTTCTGGAACTTGCTCCTTTTTTTCAGTGATCCAACAGATGTTGGCAATTTGATCTCTGGTTTTTCTGCCTTTTCTAAATCAAGCTTGAACATCTGGAACTTCATGGTTCATGTACTGTTGAAGCCTAGCTTGGAGAATTTTGAGCATTACTATGCTAGCATGTGAGATGAGTGCAATTGTGCAGTAGTTTGAGCATTCTTTGGCAATGACTTTCTTTGGGGTTGGATGAAAACTGACCTTTTTCACATATGTGGTGTTTGTTGACAGCCTGAAAAGTGAAATTTGTCTGAGCCCTAACACTGTTGAATAAGCCTATCTCATTTCTATAATAAGCTCACCCTGTGTGTCTGTTGAAATCTCTATTTTTAGGCTTTTCTTCTCTACCCAGAGTTTGTTCTCCTTGTTCCCCGGTTCACAACTCAGTCTCATGTGAGTTTATTTCCTTCCTCAAAGGAAAACAGGAACCATCAGCACCTGTTTCTTTTCAGCATTAGATTTACATACCCATTTTCCTTCCTTCACCTGACAGAAAGTTGCAAGTGGAGCAGTTGTCACCAAAGCCCAGAACTTTCTCAGCCCCGCTGGTTCCTCTCTCACCTTCTTCTCAGGGAGCCAATGTTCTGTCTCTGCCTGCTTCCCTTTTAGCTCGCCCTCTTCACGCTCTCATCTTTCCCATTAAGGGTATATACTTCATTCAGTGCATAATTCTTGAAGCAATATCTCCTGAATCTCCTGTTCTCTGCCAAAACCAAACCTTTGAAATAGTTATGTCTGCATGCTCTATTAAGCTTCTAAATCATTTTCTCACCAGGTTCTATGTAGGTTTTGCTGTATTTACTCCATCCAAAACCGCCTCTGTTACATTTATTGTTGGCCTCTATATAGCCAAATCCATCACATTTTTGTAGTCTTCTAACTGGACATGTCAACTGAATTAGAAATATTTACCACTGTTCACTTTTCTAATGATGTAATTAATTGTATGACGTGAGCATGTGTGCTAAGTTGCTTCACTCGTGTCCCACCCTTTGCAACTCCATCAACTGTAGCCCACCAGAATCATGGGATTCTCCAGACAAAAATAGTGTAGTGGGTTGCCATACTCTCATCCAGGGGATCTTCCAGACCCAGGGTTGGAACGCTGATCTCTTTATGTCTCTTGCCTTGGGCAGGTGGGTCCTTTGCCAATAGCATCACCTGGGAATCCTAGTTGTATGACAGGCATTGCTAAGATAATTTTGCATGAATAATTTATTAACTAAAAAATCATTTGAAATATTAGAGCATTTGTAAATATAAAATTAGTTTACAGATTAGGAAGAATGAAAAAGCTTAAAATAAGCTTGGTTGTTACCCTAAAATTCATACTTAGCAAGAGTCATTTCAGCCTGATTCCTCAAGAACCAGTGTTAATCAGTCTACTGTACTTTGTCTCTCTTAAATTATTTTCTTCTCTCCACATTTATGAAACATTTACTCTGACATGTCTCCCCTAAATTCTCTGAGTACTCCATTTTTCTGTCTACTTTGCATCTATTCCTCTTCTTTCAGACACTCAGTGTCGGAATGCTTCAGGGCTCAGTTTTGAGTTTTCTTTTATTTCTATTCTCATTCTTTTCCAACTCGATGTCACCTTTTACAAAGTGATAATCTCCCATGCATATCTCCTGAATAGACTCATGTATTAATACTGTAGTTGGCATATCCAGTGTTTATGGTCCATGGGCAGCCCAACCATAAGATGTTCAAGTCAAAGTTGTGATGCTTTTCCCAAAGTCTTCTCTGTCCTGCCCACCTACAAAATTATTTCCATTTACTTTCTTGCTTATTTATAAATGGTAAACAAATATGTAAGTCCCTTCACCTTTTAGTGTCTCAGACACTCAGTGTTGAGTAACATTATCTATGCTTTCTACCAGGGAAATATATACCAAATCCCCTCTCCGCATCTCTTCAGTCATGACCCTATCTAATCTCCACTCTTTCTCACCCTGTATGAGTCTTCACTTGTCCATCATAAGTATATTACACAGAAAAACTTTCAAAAACTCAAATAAAATTAAACCACTCCTTTTCTTAAAATTCTTTATGGCTTTTCATCAGTCATAAAATCAATCCAAATGTTGATATGCCTTGAAATAACCCAGATAATATTTCCTTTGCCACCTATCAGCCTCAGCTCATAAAATTCTCCTGCATCTTGAGTAGAATCCATTCACCTTGACATTTTCAAAATATTGGTTTGTTTTCAAAGCTCTGCACAAAACTCTCCCCTTGCCTTGGGATGCTCATCATCAACTTAGCTTCTGAGAGGCTGAAACTCTATTTCTAGATGATTGGCAAACATAAAAGAGATCCATGTCATTGTCCTCAGTTCTTGTCCAAGTTGGAAAATGAAGAGTTACTCTCAGGGCCTGCAGAAATTAACATTCAAAGTAGGAGTCTTAAACAGAAACTAAGGAGCAAAATAGTTGAAAAAGTTGTAAGACACTATCATTCTTGTAATGAGTGAGTTTTGGACTTCAAAACATCCCCTCCTTCCAGTTTACATCAAATTAGAAGGAAAAACCTTAATTTTAACAATAATTCCTGAAAAATGACTTTAGACCAGTCAAATTTATTAAAAAATAAAACATTTCTGACAATTTTAATCTTGTTTATCTTGAAGAAAAGAATATCTGAAAAAGAGCACTTAGCATAAGATGCACGTTTATCAGGCCATCTGTCCTCACCACACACTATGGAGCCTGTGGTGCCTCCATCTCAGTTCTCATACTCATCCAGGCATTGGTAATTCAGCCTGAACCACATGCCATCACTCTTAGCTCAGTTCAGTTCAGTCACTCATTCTTGTCCACCTCTTTGTGGCCCCATGGACTACAGCATGCCAGACTTCCCTGTCTATCACCAACTCCCAGAGCTTACTCAAACTCATGTCCATTGAATCGGTGATGCCATCCAACCATTTCATCCTCTGTCATCGCCTTCTCCTCCTGCTCTCAATCTTTCCCAGCATCAGGGTCTTTTCAAATGAGTCAGTTCTTCACATCAGGTGGCCAAAGTATTGGTGTTTCAGCTTCAGCATCAGTCCTTCCAATGAATATTCAGTACTGGTTTCCTTTAGGATTGACTGGTTTGATCTCCTTGCAGTCCAAGGAACTCTCAAAGGTCTTCTCCAACAGCACTTTTCTTGGCTCTGGAATTCTCAAGTACTGGCCTGTCACTGAACTCTAAGGGATAATGGGATCAAAAATTCATTTCTAATATTAATTAGTTGGCTGCCTGACTGAGTCCCACCTCAAGGGGAAAGGGACTTTACAATTAGTATGTGCTAAGAATTAAAAAAATCCAAGAATACCAGTTATAGATCACTGTTCTAGAATAATTATGCAAAATAAAAAACATTTTTCTCAAGACTTAATGCCTTTGAAATATTTATTTTTGACTATTTTTCTCAATTTAATCATGCATTTTCCCATGCTAGTAATAAAATAAGCCATTACAGATGTGTTATATTGTTTTATAGCAGTATTTCCTGAATTAATGTCCAAAACTTAGCAGCTGTGACATATACTCTAAAGAATATTTATTTGGGAAAAAGAATAATTTTCAATAAGGCAAGTCAATTTTTAAAGATTAAATAAAATTCTACTGTAAAACACACTAATATTTAAAGTTCATATGCTGAGTTTGCTTTCCCAAATATATTTCTAATGGTTGTATATTCTTTTCTTCTTATCAAGATCAAATGCAGAGATATTTCTATTGTTTATAACTAGTTACAAAAAGTGAATGTTCTTAATTTTGACTAATACTGTAATAGAGTGATAGAAATAAAAATTTAAATAAGTTACTTCAAATTTCATAATGTATCACATAGCCAGCTAGCTTAAAACTTACTTTAAATTAAAGTAAAACTATACTAGTTAAAAAATAATAATATACACCTCCTGTCTTCTATAAAAGAGGGTTAGAATGACTTGGTCACAAATTAGTATAAAGTGAGTTTGATATGGGGTCAAAGTGCCCCAACTTCAAAAATACCACTGTGTGACTTTGCGATGAATAAGATAAACTCAGCAAGTTGTTCTTAGAAAATCTTCATAAACACCTGTGTGGTGGTACAGGAAAACCTTTCAGCGTAGCCGAATTTGGCCCACTCTAGAAGTGTTTTTCTATCTCTATTAACTAGATGTTTATGAAGACTTCATAAGAGAATTTTTCACAAGTGTATCTATCCTAGAGTTTCAAACATATATATTGTACATCATATTATTTGAAGATTAGGCACTATCGACTCATGCCTTTGCTTAAAAACATAACTTTTAGGCTTAGGAGGAAAGACTCTGACATAAAAGTCTCCTAAGATAGAAGCACATACAATTAGCATAAAGGTCACAGCTAGAAATAAATGAGTTTATACCAGAAAACAGGTAAGACTCCTAGCTAAATTCGTTTTTAATCACAGGATGTTTTAAAGTGAAAAAGCCTTGAACTGAAGGGTGTGATGATATTTTAACCTACTAGTAATTAATCTGGGAGGAGGAGACCAGCCTTTCTCTGTTGAGCTCATTGTGTTCTGATTATTTTGAAGACTGTAGCCATCATAGCAGCAAACCCTTACAGTTTTACCCTATAAATAATTTTCTTCACAACTTGGGTCATATCCATCTTCCAAAGAATTGAAAATACATTGTCCTAAGGATCATAAAAATAATACGAAAGAAAAATTAACATGAATTTGGTAAAATAACACATCTTAAATTAACTTTATAGTACTTATACAAGAATGCATTAGTATTCAAATATAACATGTAACTTAACAGAAATGAAAACTATTACCACATGCTTATTAAAAATTAAATATCAAGATTTCATGTTATTTATCTTCAGTTTTTATGATTAAAATATGTATAAATGATGCAGATATAATTGTCATGTGATTTCCACGAAGAGCTCCTTATGAAAGGAAGAACTACTTGGGTGTTTTTGCTCATAGAACTTATCCCTTGGCCTTATTTTCTTTTGACAATAGTATGAACCCACATGTACTGTTGTGTCTCTCTGTTTGAAAGATTTATACATAAAAAATTAAAATGATTTACTTGTTGAGGCATGGTACTTATGTAAACCAACCTTATGCTATGCAAATCATAAAATCACAGGAACTTTGTGAAGAAGTCACAAAATACTGATCACAGCAATAAGAAAACTGTTGACCTACACAAGCTGGAAAGTATCCTCTATATACATAATATAGTCTTTCATGTTTTATTACTGGAAAATCACAAGATTTCACGTGGAATAAAAATTAAAGTATGAATAATGGTTTACATTACTAAGCAATCAAATTAGAAAATTTTCATCTACTAATATATTCTCTTATTAACTTAATTACTCATTGCATTCGGGATTTCCAAGTAAAGAAAAGTTATAGAAAATTCAGATGGTTGAATTTTTTCAGTTATCTTATTTTTTTTTAATAAGTACCTGAATTGGAGGTACTTGTTAATGAAGATTAAATTATGTCTTGTAGGTTGTATTATGTAAAATTATGTAATTTTGTATGTGGGCTTTCTTGAAAGAAAACTATACAGACGTATTGAATGAATTCTCCATTGTCCCAGCCTTGGTTGACTAAATTAATATCCTAACAGATGAAAGTGCAGATTTTATTCTAATGGAAAACTTTCTAGGCTCCCCTGATTTCTCCCCCAGGGAAAATGGAGAATGTGTGAATGATCTTGTGTCTTCCCCAGCTGTATGGAATTTGCCCAAAGGCCCATTTCCCTCTCACTCCATCCAGAGTACTTAATACTGAGCTATTTGACTGGTAGTTATGAAGAGGCTATGAAATTAGTAAACAAGACACTTACAGAGCTTTGAAAGGAGGCTGGTCCTACTAACTGCACTGCAGACTTCATCAGAACACTCAGTCAAAAGCTGCTGGATTTACCTCACCTTCAGTGGTCCCTTGAATGCTTTGTCTATTTCACTCCTTTCTCACCTCCCTTACCACGATGTGTCTCCTGTAGGCACAACTAACATTATAGGATAAAGAAACTCTGGTGGACAGCTCCTGATCATGCACAGAAATTTGGCTCAAATCTTTGGGCCAGGAATAGAACAGAAAATTAGGAAGTAGTGCTATCTTGAACATCTAGACAAGGCACATGAGCTCAGAAATTCTACCAAAAGATGGAGAAGCCGCATGAGCAGATGTTCACATAGAAGAACTGAGACATACTTAGAATATCTAACAGAGCTGAAGAAAGTTGTCTGTCTCACAATGGAGACTAGTACTTTCACTGAAAACACAATATAAACTTCAAGGAACACGAAATCAAAAGAACAAGATGCTAACAAAATGTCATAAAAATCTTCAGAATTCACCTCGAGATTGGAGGTTTGTGATTTACCCATTGGAGAATTCAAAATAGCTGCTTTAACTAACTCAGTGTGCTGGAAAAAAACACAGGAAGACAATTGAACAAAGCCATGGGGAAAAAATACATGAACAAAATGAGCCACTTAATTAAAAGAAAGAAATATTAAATTAAAAAAAATCACCAAACAGAAATTCTAGTGTGGAAGAATTCAAGGATGAAATTAAATGCATTATAGAGCATCGACCACAGAATAAAACAAGTGGAGTCTGTGAGATAGATGACAGATACATTGAAGTTATCCATTCATAGAAGAGAAAAAAAATCAAGACAGCACACCCCTCAAAAAAGTTTAAAACAAATGAAAAAAATAGAGAAAAGCTATAAGATCTATGGTACATCATCAACAAAACTAATTTTTGAATTATTGATGTTCCAAATGGAGAAAAAGAGGGAGATGGGGGCAGATAGCATATTTAAAGAAAGAACGGTTGAAAACTTCCCAAGTCAAGAGTTTGCATGTCTAAGTTCATGAGGTTTTTAGGTGACCAAACAAAACCAACATAAAAAGTTCCTCCCCAACACATATTATAATAAAGATGCAACAATCAAAGAAAAAAAAAGTTTTAAAAGCATAATGAGAAAAGAAACCTTGGAACTTATAAAATAATATGACTTTAAGCAGATTTCTCAGCAGAAACCTAACTGGCCAGGAGAAAAAGGGATTAAATATCCCAGGTGCTAAAAGTGAAAACTGCCAACCAAGAATACTTTATTTGGAAAATGTTATTCAGAAATGAATGGAAGATGAAGACTTCCCCAGAGCAACAAATACTGAGGGAATTGAACACAACTAGACATTCCATTGACAGAGAATCCTGGTGGGCTGCAGTCCATGGAGTCGCTGAGTCGGACACGATTGAGTGACTTCACTTTCACTTTTCACTTTCATGCATTGGAAAAGGAAATGGCAACCCACTCCAGTATTCTTGACTGGAGAATCCCAGGGACAGGGGAGGCCTGGTGGGCTTCTGTCTATGGGGTCGCACAGAGTCGGACTCAACTGAAGTGACTTAGCAGCAGTAGCAGCAGATACTCCTTACTAGAAACACCAAAAGAAGATATTCAAGCTGAAGTAAAGAATGCTAATTAATATCATGAAAATACAAACTACTCAGGTAAATGTAAATGTGCAGTCATTTTCAGAACACTGCAATGCTGTAATATGTTGTAATGTTAGAGTTTTTCCCTCCACTCTTTTGTTGCATCCATGTTGAGAATCAACTACCAATTTAGCCTCATTATTTTTAGTTAATACTCCAGTGTGTGTCTCCAGCATTGTTGGAGATTTGGAATAATGTTACTTTACCCTGAGGTTTTGCTATTTTCAGCATATATAATAGGATAAAGGTCATTCAGCAATAAGAACAGATCACAAACACAGGTGACTAGTCTATTGCTGTAATTTTCAATTTCAATTGAGAAAAATATACGACTTTCTGTTTCTGTCACATGGAGAAGCAGATCTCCTAAGAAATCTATGATTTTGAAATACTCTTCAATCATTAAAAGTAACTGTTCATAAATATTCAGGATATTTAGCTTTAAGACCACTTTTAGAAAGAAATCACTTTTTAATGAGAAGACAAGTGTTCCACTGGAGTATCAGGTGAAGATTTGTCAAAGTTCTCATTTCTCTTTCATGCTTGTATACTCCTCTTCTGCTATCTCTCTTGGTTAGAAACATGCCTATAGTCCTATCTCTAACTGATTAATAAACCATCTCCTGTATATCTGAGAATCAGGAAAAACTGAATTAAATAACATGTCTGCCTGCTCCTCAGAAAGAACAATAGTGATGGAGTCCTTCTTATAAGTGACCTGGGGCCTGAGCTGCTTTTAATTGTAACACTTAGGACTGGACAGTAAGTTTCATTGTGTTGTAAATGTTGTTCACAAAGAAATTGCCAAACAGGCTTAAATAACATTGAACAAATTATGAGATGAATAATGCAGAATGATGCATATTCTATTCATACCTTGTGTTTCATGAAGTATAAAACTCAGAGGTTTCATTTACAAGAACTTGAAAATGAATGGATTATTAAGGAAAATGACAGACAAAAACATCATGATGAAGAACGTATAGGTTTATGTTTTTGGAGGAAAATCTTTGTTTTTATTATGATTTAACTCCTTAATATATTTATATAATTTAATTTTTCCTTTCTATTAATTTTTATTGGAATGTAGTTGCTTTACAATGTTGTATTGGCTTCTGCTGTACAGTAAATTCAATCAGTTATATGTTATATCCCCTCTTGGGGAGATTTCCCTCTTATTTAAGTCACCAGAGAGCATCGAGTAGTGTTCCCTATGCTATACAGTAGGTTCTCATTAGTTATCTATTTTATGTACAATAGACAGGACAAGGAAGCAATCTAAATGTCCATCAACAGAAAAAAGGATACAGAAGAAGTGGTACATATATACAATGAAATATTACTCAGCCATAAAAAGGAATGGAGTCACTAATATAATGAAATTAGAATTTGTGCTTAAAAATTCCACCAAGCAAGTTACTACTGATCAAAATACATGAAATGAAAAATTATATATGAACCTGAGTTCCACACCCAGTTTTTGAAATTTAGGAGAAAATACCCGTCCTAAAGATTTCTGCCGTTTGGATTGGAATAATTTGGATGATCTACATAGCAAATAGTCATCACATGAATTAATTTGGTCCCAAACTTGAAACCTGTGCAAATGTTTACACTCATTTGCTTGCTGATCTTAAGCATCCCTTCATTATTAATTCATAGTCTTAAAACATTAAAATAAAAACAGTTATCTGTGGACATATAATTCCAAGTTGCTAGTTAATATATTTTTTCAAGAAATGTAATGATGCATAAGAAAACTAAATCCAAAGAGTGCTTTGTATACAATTTTAACTTTTAAGCAAATCTTTTCCTGATCACCAAAAATCAACAAATACTTGAAATAAGAAAATGGGTACTTAAAGTTACAACATGTTTCCTATATATACACTTAGAGTCTTTGAGACACTATGTTGTATGTCAAATCGTTCTATAATCCAATATAATGCCATGATAACAATTTTTTTCTAGCTCCAGGATAAGTTAAATATTGACTAAAATAGCATTGTATATAGGTACCTGTTTCAAAAACTCAGTGCAAGTGGATGTTCTTTATGAATTTGACAAAATATCAGTATAGGTCTTTGGTAGTATTTGTTAATGATTTATTAGTGACAATAGTTAAATGAGATGAACAGAATAAGGAAAAGTCAAGTAGTTAGTCAAAGAAAAGTGATGATTTCAAAATGAAACTCTGAAAAGATAAAATGAAATAAGGATATGAATTCAAAACACACTAGAGGTTTGAGAATTAGCCCTATTTTAAAGATTTATTCAGAGTGTTGAGGGAGACAAAACTGTTATCCCCATAGTCCGAGTCTCCAAAGCTGAGAAAACAAGACATCCATGGAAATGCAAAAGCAAAAGGGTTTTATTACTAGCTCGAGCTGGGACCCTCCACCCCCCGCCACCTCCAGCACAGCGGAGTGGTGCAAGGGCCCTGAGCCCTGAGTTACAGCAGTATTTATAGACTTAGAACAAAGACAGGGAGTTTGGCAAGGGCAGATTTGTTGCAAGGGGTTCTTGGTATCTATTAATTGGCTAAATTTTGCACATACGGGCTCACTTAAGGGACTTTTGTGTTACCTGGGCTAGTTCTAACCAGGCTATGGGGGATATGCTGACTGGCAGAGTCTCAAGGTCGGGGGGATGATGATCTCAGCTCCTTCTGGGCAGTGACCCAGCTTTTTCTGTGATTGTAGCTCTGGCTACTTTAGTCCTTGAAGCTTGTCATGACTTCTGTCAGGTCTCAACATTCCCCCTGTCCTTTGATCATTGAGAGGAATCTTCCTCTCCATTCTGAGATACTGCCTAGTACTGTTGTCTCAGTACCAGCACCTGAACTGCACTGATACATTCTCTCATAAAGGTTATTATCCTGTTTAAAATACATGGGCCAAGGGTAAGGATAAGCAAAAGTATAATAAGAGGACCGAGCAGGGTAGAAATTAATGTTGTCAACCAAGGAGATAGATGGAACCAAGATTCAAGCCATCCCTGTTGGGCTTCCCATTCTTTCTTCCGCTGCGCCAATCCTTCTCTCACTTTTGTCATGGATTCTCTCACCACTCCAGTATGGTCTGCGTAAAAACAACATTCTTCTCTTAAGGCCGCACATAGTCCCCCTGGTGTAGGAAAATCAAGTCTAAACCTCTCCAGTTTTGCAGAACTACCTCTGACAGGGAAGTTAAGAGATTTCTCAAGGTGGCTAATAGACTCTTCTATGCGGGTAATGTCTTCATCTATGGCAGCCCTCAGGGCAGTTAATCCTTGATCTTGCATAGTCAAAGATGCTATTCCCGTCCCTGCACCAGCAATCCCAAGACCAAAACGGTTGCTATAGTGATGGCAGTAATTGGCTCTCTCCTATTTCTAGATATCTCCCTTGGCTGTATTTCCTGGTCCCAGAGAGTGTACATAACTTCTTCAGAGTGGTATAGTATTCTTGGCATTACAGCAACTAAAACACAGAATTCTTTACTGTGCTTAAAAACCATTACGTGTAGGCAAGAGGTCAGTCCAGTATGTGAACAGACCCGTTAACCCCCTGCCTTGGGCACAATCCATTTTACTTGGTCCAGTTCAGTAAGATTGGCTGTTTGGGTGCACAAGGGAACCTTTCAGGCGGAACTTTACCTATGCAAAGTCCCTTTCCCCAGACTCCTCTCATAGTGAGACTGACCTTATGTTTTCCCCAGTGACACTGAGGTGGATCTGAGCTGGTGGATAGGCTATAAGAAACATTTAGGCCTATTGATTTGTAAAAGGGAGGGGTGAAGAGTATAACAGAGCCAACAGGATTGAGTTGCCCCTCGGTTGGAATGGTTTAGGGCTTCAAAGGCTGCTTTAGCTAGATCCCATAATGGGTCCGACATTTCCAGGTTGGAGGTGGAGGACAAGGGGCCGTGGGTCTCTGCTTCATTAGGCTGGTCCCCCAGCCGGGCAACAGAGGGTGAAGAGCTCAGGGTTGTATCCCCCTGAGTCGGATCTGCCTTTAACATCCTTTGTGGGCCCGGATTCTCGATCTGATTGGGGCCCACACTTTGGGTCCAGATGGGTTCTATCGTTTGGCTAATGACTAGAATCCCTCCAGGGTATGGGCCAGGCCATCTGACATTGAGCTGGAAGCCCCAAGTTAGCCCAGAAACCCAAGACCTTTCTTGTTAGCTGACTCCTGATTGAATATTGTTTTCATCTGATCAATCTTGTGCCAGGGTGTGTTCCAGGCTCTGCCTTTGATTATGTCTAGGGGATCAGGCAGAGGATAGACAGACGAAAAGTTGACCAAGTCCCAGTTCCCTACCTCCCATTTTGCTGCCCCGTCAGTGGAGGTCACATAGCTCCAAGACCTACAGAAATAAGAGTGTGAAGGGAAGAGGGTCACCCAGTCCCCACCAGTCTCCATTGCCAGTTTTGTTAAAGTCTCTTTTAGGGTCCAACTCATTCTTTCTTCCTGTCCTGAGCTCTGGGGACTGTACTCACAATGTAACTTCCATTTGGTCCCCAGGGCTGAGGCCAGTCCCTGAACAATTTGACTCACAAATGCAGGTCCATTACCAGAGCCGATAGATGCTGGCAGCCCAAACCTAGGTATAATCTCTTCTAGGAGCTTCTTAGCCATTATTATTTCTGTCTCTTTTTAGTGGGGTAAGCTTCCACCCACCCAGAAAACATATCAACCAAAACTAACAGGTAACGGTACCCAAACTTGCCTGGCCTTACCTCTGTAAAATCTATCTCCCAGTGATATCCTGGCCTTTCCCCCGATATCTTACACCTGTGTGCTGTCCTCTCCCCCCGTCTCATCATTTGACAGGCCTTGCAGGTGCGGACTATATTCTGTATGGTCTTCTTCCGTTGGGGAAACTGCACCTGTGCTGTTTGTAGGAGTGTCAAAGTCTTTTTCTCTCCCAAATGGGTAGTTTGATGTAAATGGGCACAGAGATATCTGCCCAGGTCGGCAGGAAGCAACAGGTTGTCATCTTGGTCCTGATACCATCCGTTTTTCGTCAGCAGGACGGGTGGTATTATCTTGCATCCAGTGCAAATCAGAGGGGAGTGCATGGGGTTTGGGAGGAGTTCCCATCCCCGGCGGTGGCAATCCTACAGTCAGTATATGGATTTTGTAGTCTCCAGCAGCTGCCTCATGGGCTGCTGCATCGGCAGCTCCGGTTGCCTCGGGCCCTGGCATCCTCTCCTTTCTGGTGTCCAGGGACATGTACTATGGATACCACCTGGGACAAGTGGACCACTGCCGAGTCTGCAAATCTCAGGTAAGTTTTAAGTCTCTTTTCCCTCCACCATCAAGAGCCCCCATTCTTTATATATGGGGCCTTGAATGTGCACAGTGCCGAACGCATATTGGCTGTCAGTGTAAATAGTGACGACTCTTTTTCCTTTTGCCCTCTCTAGTGCTTGTATCATAGCTCTCAGTTCTATCAGTTCTGCTTTTTGGGCGGATGTTCCAGGGGGCAAGGCCTCAGCCCAGATGACCCTCCCAGTGTCATCTACTATGGCTGTCCCCGCCTTTCTCTGTCTATCCTTGATGTAACTGCTCCCATCCGTGAACCATACCAGCTCACTGTTTTTTTTAAAGTGTTATTTATTATCTTTTTTAAAATTTATTTATTATTTTTTAATTAAATTTATTTATTTTTTTAATTACTGTTTTTTAATGACAAGTCACTGAGGTCTCTTCGTATGGCGGTTACCTCAGCTAATATTTCAACACAGTCATGGAGGGGGCCGTCCTCTTCCAGAATGGGCAGCAGAGTGGCAGAGTTCAGAAAATAAGGTGTCTGAAAGTGTATCCGGGAGCATCCAGCAGCAGGGCCTGGTAATGGGTTAAGCGAGCATTAGAAACCCACTTACCCGGTGGCTGTTTGAGGATCCCTTCTATGGCATGAGGGAGTGTTGAACAGGAGATGCTGTCCGTAAGTCAGCTTGTCAGCACCATGGACAAGGAGAGCAGTGGCTGTGATGATATGGACACAGGGCAGCCATCCTGCAGCTATTGGGTCCAGCCGTTTAGAGAGATATGCCATAGGCCGCCTCCAAGGTCCCCATTGCTGCATCAGGACTCCCTTTCTCACTCCCTGCTTTTCATCCATAAACAGTTGAAATGGCTTAGCTGGGTCAGGGAAGAACAAGGGCTGGGGCTTTTAGTAACGCCTGCTGAAGTTCCTGAAATGCCCGCCTCATAGGCTTAGTCCAAGTCCAGTTCTTATTTTCTCTGCTTCCTTCATATAGAGGCTGAGCCTTTTCAGCAAACCCCATAATCCATAGCCTGCAGTACCCAACAGTCCCTAAAAACTCTCTCATCTGCTGGGGAGTCATCAGCTCGGGGATCTGTAGAATAGTCTCTTTCATAGCCTGAGTCAACCATCTTTGCCCTTGTTTTATTTTATATCTCAAGTAAATGACTTCCTGTCTAGCAATCTGGGCCTTCTTTGCACTTGCCCGGTACCCCAATGTCCCCAAAGTCTGGAGGAGATCGCCTGTGGCCTCTAGGCATACCTCCTTAGTAGCAGTGGCCAGCATGAGGTTATCTACATACTGCAACAGAACAACATCAGGGTGGCTGGTTCGGTACTCACAGAGGGCTTCGCCCAGAGCCTCATTGAACAACGTCGGCAAGTTTTTGAATCCCTGTGGAAGGTGAGTCCAGGTCAGCTGCCCCACAGTTTGGCCGCCCTCGTCAGCCCATTCGAATGCGAAGATTTCCTGGCTCTGGGGGCCAGAGGCAACCAAAAAAAGGCATCTTTCAAGTCCAAAATTGTATACCAGATGTAATCTGGTGGCAAGCTGCTCAGGAGGGTGTATGGGTTAGGGTTGGTGGGATGAATGTCATTCACCCGTTTGTTGACTTCACGAAGATCTTGTACTGGTCTAAAGTCTGTTCCCCTGGGCTTTTTCACAGGCAACAGGGGAATATTCCATGGGGATCAGCACTTTTGAGAATTCCTACCTTCAGGAGGCGCTGTATGTGTGGCGTGATTCCCTGTCAGGCTTCCTGACTCATGGGGTACTGTTTTACCCTCACAAGAGTAGTATTTGCTTTTAATTCAGCAATGATGGGAGGTCTTTGTTTAGCCAGTCCTACTCCTGCTGTCTCTGCCCAGGCCAGGGGGTATTCCTGAATCCATTGTTGCATAGCAGGGTCCACTGCTGCAGGGGGCTTTGGTGAATACAGTCTGTATTCATCCCTCAGTGCCAGAGATAAAACATAAATCAGTTGTCCAAGCCCATCTGTGACTGATATCCCTCCAGAGTCAAAGTGGATTTGCGCATTGACTTTGGACAATAGGTTCCTCCCTAATAAAGGAGCTGGACATTCCGGTATCACCAGAAATGAGTGGGACACCCGTTGGGCTCCCAAATCCACTTTTCGTTGAGTAGTCCAGTAATATCTTTTGGTCCCGGTGGCTCCCTGGACCAAACTAGTCTTTCTGGACATCGACCCGAATTTTTGATTGAGGACCGAGTACTGGGCTCCCGTATCCACCATGAAGCCAACTGGTTTCCCCTCCACATTGATAGTTACCCAGGACTCGGGGGAGGGGGCTGGGTCCTGACCCCCTAATCACTATCTTCCCCTGCATATAAGATGCGGGTCCCCGAGGAAGATTCTTCCTTTTTACAGTCTTTCTCTTCAGGTCTCTTTTGGGGCACTCATTTTTCCAGTGTCCCTGTTCTTTGCAGTGAGCACACTGGTCTCTCTTTAGGGCTGGTCTAGCTGGTTTTTCCTTCCTGCCATTTAATCTGTTCTTCATACTCCCTTTCTTCCCGTCTAATCCATTCCTCCCTCTCCTCAGGGGTCTCTCTGTTATTAAACACTTTTTCAGCTGCCTTTACCAGATCCTGTATTGACAGTTCCCCCAGCCCTTCTATCTTCTGTAACTTCCTCCTGATATCTGGAGCTGCCTGGTTCATTAAAACCAACAGAACTGCTGTGCATGACTTATCAGCCTGGGGGTCCATGGGCATATACTTCCTGAAAGCTTCCATTAACCTTTCTAAGAAGGCTGCCAGGCTCTCGTTTGGCTCCTGCCTTATCAAATTTACCTTAGACACATTTGTTGGTTTCCTGGCGGCTGCTTGGAGGCCAGCCATCAGTGTCTGGCGGTACACTTGGAGACACTCCCTACCTTCAGTGCGTTCAAAGTCCCAGTTCGGCCACATTGCAAGGAACCCTTCCTCCACTAGGAGGGGCTTCATGGTCAGTCTCCCATCCACTCCTGGAACATGTTTCCATGCTTTTGACAGGATTCACTCTCTTTCCTCCATAGTGAAAAGCACCTGTAACAGCTGCTGACAATCATCCCAAGTAGGATTGTGAGTAAACAGGATAGTATCTAAAAGATCAATAAGGCCTTGTGGCTTTTGGAAAAAGTAGGGTTTTGAGCTTTCCAGTTGTATAAGTCACTCGAGGAGAAGGGCCAGTACTGAAATGTACACCCCCCATTGGGATTGGCTGGTCCCGCCCTAACAGGAAACATCCAGATGGTGGATGACGGGGCCTCTCGGCTCCTGGAGTCTGATGAGTCTCCACCCCCTTGGGTCCTTTCCGTGAGTTCCCTGGGCTGGCCCCCTTCCTGCTGCAGGGCCAAGGGTTCAGGGTACCCCCTTTGTTCTCCAGATGACACCTGAGGTACCTGTGGGAGCAAGGGTGGCGGAAGATATGGGGGAGGTGAGATTTCAGTGTCTAAGTCAATCAGGATAGGGTATAGAGAGGATTCCTGGAGTACTGGCTTCTTCCGGCTCTCCCATGCCTCGCGGTCTTCTTCCATGGGGGCCTCCATGACCAGGACCTGTGGAACAGAAGCACTGGGGGGGTTGTGAATAAAAGGTTTCAGCCAAGCTGGAGGATCTTCCACTAGATTTTGCCAGACCAAGATGTAAGGAGCTTGGTCCAGATGGCCCTGAGGGTCTGGAGCCATTATTTTTCTTTAACAGCCCAAATGATAAGCAAACCGAAAGTTCCTTCTGGCGGCCAGCCAACCTGAAATGTCGGCCACTCAGATGAACATAGGGTTCTCAGTTTGCTCTTCTTCACTAGCAGCGACAGATTCTGAGCCTTGGACTTAAAATCAGAAAAATTATCAGTCATTATAGACAGAGGGGGTGGAAGAGTTTTGACCCATAATGGCAGAGTACACAATGAACACACAGAAAGCAGAAACTGTGCCAGCACACAGAGATAAGCAACAGGCAGAGGACAGACAAATATTGGCCAAAAACACTGAACTAGGTTTATCCTGGGCTGCTGTTATCCTGTTCCCCAAAGGTACCTTACTGAAGGGCATCCATTGCCCACCAGATTCAGGATCGGGAGAAACGCTTTCCCCTGCTCCCTTACGGAACCAGCTGAACCAGCCACCTTCCAGCACAAATTGCTGTGCTGGGCCCCGGACTTACGCTGGCTGGGTGATTCTTTTGCCCCCTGACCTGATGCCGGTGTCCAGATGTCCTTCTTCCTAATGAGGCTCCCCTTATGCCTGCAAGGTGTTGTTCCTCTCAGGGGATCCCAGACGAGCCCCCAAATGTTATGCCCGCAGTCCGAGTCCCCAAAGCTGAGAAAACAAGACATCCATGGCAATGCAAAAGCAAAAGGATTTTATTACTAGCTCAAGCTAGGACCCCCTCCCCCTGCCACCTCCAGCACAGTGGAGTGGTGCAAGGGCCCAGAGCCCTGAATTACAACAAAGACTTAGAACAAAGACAGGGAGTTGGCAAGGGCGGATTTGTTGCAAGGGGTTCTTGGCATCTATTAATTGGCTAAAATTTGCACACGCGGGCTCACTTAAGGGACTTTTCATGTTATCTGGGCTAGCTCTAACCAGGCTATGGGAAATATGCTGACTGGCTGAATCTCAAGGTCGGGGGATGATGATCTCAGCTCCTTCTGGGCAGTGACCCAGCTCTTTCTGTGATTGTAGCTCTGGCTACTTTAGTCCTTGAAGCTTGTCATGGCTTCTGTCAGGTCTCAACAAAACCAATAGCAATCTTCAAGGAATGGTAGCTGAAGGAAGATGTATATTCAAAAGAAGAGGTGGCTGCTGGCAACATCCTTTGATGGACTGGTTTCTGGAAGGAAAGAAAACTTATTTTTAGGAGAAAATAAGCATAGTAGGAAGAATGACAAGCTAGATTAGACAGAGTTACAAAATAAATCTTGAGAGAAGAAAACTGGAATAAGGTCTATTATAGCAAAGGGGGGACTACATTAAACTGAATACAGGTAAAGAATTAACCTTTGCAGGAAAATCTCCGAGATCAGAAGAATAATAATTGAAGCAACATTTTGACATAAGGTAGAATGAAAAGTTAAATGAGGTGAGGTCATCTGAGGAGATAAAAAGGACAAATATGAAGTTTGGTCTTGAAGAACTGGCAATACCTAGGACAGGAATGTGTTCATTAAAATGTAGGGATTAATAAGCAGTTAAATTTGCTGATTGACTAGATAAACTCCTATTGAATGCCCATCTGTCACCTCATCTTTTGAGTATGGAAAATATGTCAGGGAACAAAACAGCTGTGGACCCCCACCCTCACAGAACTTGAGCCGAAGCCCTACCTTCTTGTTGGAATAATTAATAATGAGAAATATAATGAACAAGTAAGGCTGGACATTTAGGGCTCTCTTTGAATGATAACCCAGAAAAACTCCAGAAAAGAGTCCATTCCAAGAGAAAAATGGAAGAGGGCAGGCAAGATTAATTCTCCTGATCAATCATCTAACACTTAGTCATTCAAAGGTCAGGAGGAGTCTCTTACAAAGAAACATGTCAGTCAGGTCAGGTTCGTAGCCTCAACGTAAGTGCCTACCATGACAGAGTTACCTATTGACAGGGAGGGCTTGAGCCTACCCTCCTCCAGCACAGGAACTTCACTTTGCTGCCTTTTTTTTTTTTTTTTACTTTATTTTACTTTACAATACTGTATTGGTTTTGCCATACATCAACATGAATCCACCACAGGTGTACATGAGTTCCCAATCCTGAATCCCCCTCCCACCTCCCTCCCCATATTATCTCTCCGGGTATTCCCAGTGCACCAGCCCCTAGCATCCTGTATCCTGTATCGAACCTAGACTGGTGACTTGTTTCTTACATGATACTATACATGTTTCAATGCCATTCTCCCAAATCATCCCACCCTTTCCCTCTCCCTCAGAGTCCAAAAGTCTGTTCTATACATCTCTGTCTCTTTTGTTGTCTCGAATACAGGGTTATTGTTACCATCTTTCTAAATTCCATATATATGTGTTAGTATACTCTTGGTATTTTTCTTTCTGGCTTACTTCACTCTGTATAATAGGCTCCAGTTTCATCCACCTCATTAGAATGGATTCAAATGTATTCTTTTTAATGGCTGAGTAATACTCCATTGTGTATATGTACCACAGCTTTCTTTTCATTCATCTGCTGATGGACATCTAGGTTGCTTCCATGTCCTGGCTATTATAAACAGTGCTGTGATGAACATTGGGATACACGTGTCTCTTTCACTTCTGGTTTCCTCAGTGTGTATGCCCAGCAATGGGATTGCTAGGTCATAAGACAGTCCTATTTGCAATTTTTAAGGAATCTCCACACTGTTCTCCATAGTGGCTGTACTAGTTTGCATCCCCACCAACAGTGTAAGAGGGTTCCCTTTTCTCCACACCCTCTCCAGCATTTATTGCTTGTAGACTTTTGGATCATAGCCATTCTGACTGGTGTGAAATGGTACCTCATTTTGTTCTTCATTTGCATTTCTCTGATAATGAGTGATGTTGAGCATCTTTTCATGTGTTTGTTAGCCATCTGGATGTCTTCTTTGGAGAAATGTCTATTTAGATCTTTGGCCCATTTTGTGATTGGGTCATTTATTCTTCTGGAATTGAGCTGCAGGAGTTGCTTATATATCTTTGAGACTAGTTGTTTGTCAGTTGCTTCATTAGCTATTATTTTCTCCCATTCCAAAGGCTGTCTTTTCACCTTGCTTATAGTTTCCTTTGTTGTGCAAAAGATTTTAATTTTAATTAGATCCTATTTATTTATGTTTTCTTTTATTTCCAGTATTATGGGAGATGGGTCATAGAGGATTCTGCTGTGATTTATGTCAGAGAGTGTTTGCCTAAGTTCTCCTCTAGGAGTTTTATAGTTTCTGGTCTTACGTTTAGATCTTTAATCCATTTTGAGTTTATTTTTGTGTATGGTGTTAGAAAATGTTCTAGTTTCATTCTTTTACAAGTGGTTGACCAGTTATCCCAGCACCACTTGTTAAAGAGATTGTCTTTAATCCATTGTATATTTTTGCCTCCTTTGTCGAAGATAAGGTGTCCATGAAAGTTACTTAAGTTGCTCAGTCATGTTTGACTCTTTGCAACCCCGTGGACTGTAGCCCACCAGGCTCCTCCATCCATGGGATTCTCCAGGCAAGAATACTGGAGTGGGTTTCCATTTCCTCCTCCAGGGATCTTCCCGATCCAGGGGTCAAACCCAGGTCTCCCACATTAGAGGCAGAAGCTTTAACTTCTGAGCCACCAGGGAAGCCCTAGGTGCATGGATTTATCTCTGGGTTTTCTATTTTGTTCCACTGATCTATATTTCTGTCTTTGTGCCAGTACCATGCTGTCTTGATGACTGTGGCTTTGTAGTAGAGCCTGAAGTCAGGCAGGTTGATTCCTCCAGTTCCATTCTTCTTTCTCAAGATTGCTTTTGCTATTCTAGGTTTTTGTATTTCCATACAAACTGTGAAATTATTTGTTCTAGCTCTGTGAAAAAATACCGCTGGTAGCTTGATAGGGATGGCATTGAATCTATAGATTGCTTTGGGTTGTATACTCATTTTCACTATATTAATTCTTCTGATCCATGAACATGGTATATTTCTCCATTTATTAGTGTTCTCTTTGATTTCTTTCAGCAGTGTTTTATAGTTTTCAATATATAGGTCTTTAGTTTCTTTAGGTAGATGGAGTCTTTAGGGGTTTCTATGTAGAGGATCATGTCATCTGCAAACAGTGATAGTTTTGCTTCTTCTTTTCCAATTTGGATTCATTTTTATTTCTTTTTCTACTCTGATTGCTGTGGCCAAAACTTCCAGACTATGTTGAATAGTAGTGGTGAAAGTGGACACCTTTGTCTTTTCCTGACTTTAGGGAAATGTTTTCAATTTTTCACTATTGAGGATAATGTTTGCTCTGGGTTTGTCATATATAGCTTTTATTACGTTGAGGTATGTTCCTTCTATTCCTGCTTTCTGGAGAGTTTTTATCATAAATGGATATTGAATTTTGTCAAAGGCTTTCTTTGCATTTATTGAGATAATCATATGGCTTTTATTTTTCAATTTGTTAATGTGGTGAATTACATTGATTGACTTGCAGATATTGAAGAATCTTTGCATCCCTGGGACAAAGTCCACTTGGTCATGATGTATGACCTTTTTAATGTGTTGTTGGATTCTGATTGCTAGAATTTTGTTAAGGAGTTTTGCATCTGTGTTCATCAATGATATTGACCTATAGTTTTCTTTTTTTGTGGCATCTTTGTCAGGTTCTGGTATTAGGGTGATGGTGGCCTCATAGAATGAGTTTGGAAGTTTACCTTCCTCTGCAATTTTCTGGAAGAGTTTGATGCTGGGAGGGATTGGGGGCAGGAGGAGAAGGGGACAACAGAGGATGAGATGGCTGGATGGCATCACGGACTTGATGGACCTGAGCCTGAGTGAACTCTGAGAGATGGTAATGAACAGGGAGGCCTGGTGTGCTGCAATTCATGGGGTTGCAAAGAGTCGGACACGACTGAGTGACTGAACTGAACTGGAATAGGATAGGAGTTAAAATTTTTGGTAGAATTCAGCTGTGAAGCCGTCTGGACCTAGGCTTTTGTTTGCTGGAATATTTCTGATTATAGTTTCAATTTCCGTGCTTGTGATGGGTCTGTTAAGATTTTCTATTTCTTCCTGGTTCAATTTTGAACTTTGTACTTTTCTAAGAATTTGTCCATTTCTTCTGCATTGTCCATTTTATTGGCATATAATTTCTGATAGTAGTCTCTTATGATCCTTTGCATTTCTGTGTTGTCTGTTGTGATCTCTCCATTTTTATTTCTAATTTTATTGATTTGATTTTTCTCCCTTTGTTTCTTGATGAGTCTGGCTAATGGTTTGTCAGTTTTATTTACCCTTTCAAAGAACCAGCTTTTGGCTTTGTTGATTTTTGCTATGGTCTCTTTAGTTTCTTTTGCATTTATTTCTGCCCTAATTTTTAAGATTTCTTTCCTTCTACTAACCCTGGGGTTTTCTATTTCTTCCTTTTCTAGTTGCTTTATATGTAGAATTAGGTTATTTATTTGACTTTTTTTCTTGTTTCTTGAAGTATGCTTGTATGGCTATGAACTTTCCCCTTAGCACTGCTTTTATAGTGTCCCACAGGTTTTGGGTTGTTGTGTTTTCATTTTCATTTGTTTCTATGCATATTTTGATTTCTTCTTTGATTTCTTCTTTGATTTGTTGGTTATTCAGAAGCATGTTGTTCACCCTCCGTATGTTGGAATTTTTTCTACTGTAATTGAGATCTAATCTTACTGCATTATGGTCGGAAAGATGCTTGGAATGATTTCAATTTTTTTTGAATTTACCAAGGCTAGAGTTATGGCCCAGGATGTGATCTATCCTGGAGAAGGTTCCATGAGCACTTGAGAAAAAGGTGAAATTCATTGTTTGGGGGTAAAATGTCCTATAGATATCAGTTAGGTCTAACTGGTCTATTGTATTATTTAAAATTTGCGTTTCTTTGTTAATTTTCTGTTTAGTTGATCTATCCATAGGTGTAAGTGGGGTATTAAAGTCTCCCACTATTATTGTGTTATTGTTAATTTTCCTTTCATACTTATTAGCATTTGTCTTACATATTGAGGTGCTCCTATGTTGGGCGCATATATATTTACAATTGTTATATCTTTCTTCTTGGATTGATCCTTTGATCATTCTGTAGTGCCCTTCTTTGTCTCTTTTCACAGCCTTTGTTTTAAAGTCTATTTTATCTGATATGAGTATTGCTACTCCTGCTTTCTTTTGGTTTCTATGTGTGTGGAATATCTTTTTCCAGCCCTTCAGTTTCAGTCTGTATGTGTCCCTTGTTTGGAGGTGGGTCTCTTGTAGACAGCATATATATGGGTCTTGTTTTTGTATCCATTCAGCCAGTCTTTGTACTTTGGTTGGGGCATTCAACCCATTTATGTTTAAGGGAATTATTGATAAGTATGATCCTGTTGCCATTTACTTTATTGTTTGGGGTTTGGGTTTTTACACCTTTTTGTGTTTCCTATCTAGAGAATATCCTTTAGCATTTGTTGGAAAGCTGGTTTGGTGGTGCTGAATTCTCTCAGCTTTTGATTGTCTGTAAAGCTTTTGATTTCTCCTTCATATTTGAATGAAATCCTTGCTGGGTACAGTAATATGGGCTGTAGGTTATTTTCTTTCATCACTTTAAGTATGTCCTGCCATTCCCTCCTGGCCTGAAGAGTTTCTGTTGAAAGATCAGCTGTTATCCTTATGGGAATCCCCTTGTGTGTTATTTGTTGTTTTTCCCTTGCTGCTTTTAATATTTGTTCTTTGTGTTTGATCTTTGTAAATTTGCTTAATATGTGTCTTGGGGTGTTTCGCCTTGGGTTTATCCTGTTTGGGACTCTATGGGTTTCTTGGACTTGGGTGATTATTTCTTTTCCCATTTTAGGGAAGTTTTCAGCTATTATCTCCTCAAGTATTTTCTCATGGTCTTTCTTTTTATCTTCTTCTGGGATTCCAATAATTCGAATGTTGGAGTATTTCATATTGTCCTGGAGGTCTCTGAGATTGTCCTCATTTCTTTTAATTCACTTTTCTTTTTCCCTCTCTGATTCATTTATTTCTACCATTCTATCTTCTATTTCACTAATCTTGTCTTCTGCCTCTGGTATTCTACTATTTGTTGCCTCCAGAGTGTTTCTGATCTCATTTATTGCATTATTCATTATACATTGACTCTTTTTTATTTCTTCTAGGTCCTTGTTAAACCTTTCTTGCATCTTTTCAATCCTTGTCTCCAGGCTATTTATCTGTGATTCCATTTTGATTTCAAGATTTTGGATCATTTTCACTATCATTATTTGGAATTCTTTCTCAGGTAGATTCCCTATCTCTTCCTCTTTTATTTGGTTTGGTGGGCATTTATCCTGTTCCTGTACCAGCTGGGTATTCCTCTGTCTCTTCATCTTGTTTATATTGTTGTGTTTAGGGTGGCCTTTCTGTATTCTGGCAGTTTGTGGAGTTATCTTTATTATGGATTTCCTTGCTGTGTGTGGGGCTGTATCAGTGGCTTGTCAATGTCTCTTGGTTAGGGAAGCTTGTGTTGGTGTTCTGGTGGTTGGAGCTGGATTTCTTCTCTCTGGAGTGGAATGAAGTGTCCAGTAATGAGTTATGAGATGTCAATTGATTTTTAGTAACTTTGAGCTGCCTGTATATTGAAGTTCAGGAATGTGTTCCTGTGTTGATGGAAAATTTGTGTGGTATGTCTTACTCTGGAACTTGTTGGCCTTTGGGTGGTGCTTGGTTTCAGTGTAGGCATGGAAGCGTTTGATGAGCTCCTATCGATTAATGTTCCTGGAGTCAGGAGTTCTCTGATGTTCTCAGGATTTGGACTTAAGCGTCCTGCTTCTGGTTTTCAGTTTTATTTTTTACAGTAGTCTCAAGACTTCTTCTATACCACACCGTTGATAAAACATCTAGGTTAAAGATGAAAAGTTTCTCCACATTGAGGGATATCCAGTGAGGTTCACAGAGTTACATGGAGAAAAGAAGAGAGTGAGGGGAGTTAGAGGTGACCCGAATGAGATGAGGTGGAATTGAAAGAGGAGAGAGCAAGCTAGCCAGTAATCATTTCCTTATGTGTGCTCCACAGTCTGAACCACTCAGAGATGTTCACAGTTATACAGAGAAGAGGAGAGGGAGGAAGGGGACAGAGGTGGCCAGGAAGATAAAAGAGGTGAATGAAAAGGAGAGAGACAGATCCAGCCAGTAATCAATTCCCTAAGTGTTCTCCATTATCTGGAACACACAAAGATTCATAGAGTTGGGTAGAGAAAAGAAGTGGAGGGGGTGCGGGGGAGGAGGCAGAGGCGACCTGGTGGAGAAAAGGAGAGTCCAAAGGAGGAGAGAGCAGTCAAGCCAATAATTTCACTCTCAAGTAAAAATGGCTACTGAAGCTTTGGTTTTGAAGGTACAAAATTGATAACAAATACCAAAAAGCAAAGATTAAAAATCTAGAGTAGAAGTTGGATTGTCAAAAACACAATATCAAAGAAAAAAAGAAGAAGAAAAAAGAAAAACATAGTCACAAGAGTTATTTTTAAAATATATATGAAGTTTGTTTTAAAAAATAGGGTTTTTTTGAAAAGTAATAACAGATTATAAAAATGAAAATTAAAGGAGAAATAGAGGACTTAAAATTTTAAAAAATGTTTAAAAAGAAGAAAAAACAAACAAACAAAAAGAATGATTAAAAAAAAATAGTAAAGATATATCCAGGACTTTCTCTGGTGTTGTTGTAGGCAGTGCGGGGTCAGTTTATTTTAGGATAGGTCCTTGGTCCGGCTTATATTTATAAAGATCTATAGGCCCCTTCCTATGAAGTCAGTACTAATGACAGGGTTTTAATCTATTGCACCTGTCACTTCCAAGGTGGTTCCCTCTGTTTTAGCTTCTTTGGTTTGCTAGTCTCTTCAGTGTCTGATTTCTGCCCTGACACAAGGCGGGTGGTTGTGGATACTTCTTTTTATTTAAGCTCACTTGTTCAGTCGCTCTGTGGGGAGGGAGGGATACTGCAAACAAATAACACTGGCATGTGCTTGCAGTGTCTCAGCTATGTGGGCCTGCCCCCACTCACGGCACACAGCTCAGGCTCTATGTTGCTCCTCCAGGAACTGTCTGAGGCTGGCCCTGGGCTGCATGCATCTCCCAGGTCTAAGCCGCTCAGGCTCAGGCACTCAGGTAGGCCTCAGAGGCGCAGACTCAGTTGGGCTGGCGCTTTGTGCCCTTCCCAGGTCTGAGTAGCTCAGGTGTTTGGCGAGCATGGTCGCTGCGACTTATCACCTCTCCTGTCCCTGCTGCTCAGTTTTCTGGGTGTACAACTGGCGCACCTTCTCAGGCGGATGATGACTGTCCAGAACCCCAAAAGTCTTAGTTAGCAAAGAAGCCTGTTTGCAGTTTGGTAGTTAATGTCTCTCTGGGGCTGCAGTTGCCCCCTTTCGGTCCTTCCGGCTCTGGCTGCGTGTCACTGGAGGGGATGGTCTGCAGCCGGCTAATTCTGTTCTGCCCCTTTGTTTTGTGAGTGGTCCTGGTGATGTCTTATGTTAGAGTTTTTTTTTTTAATTATTTATTTTTAAAAATTACAATACTGTATTTGTTTTGCCATACATTGACACGAATCAGCCATAGGTGAACACAATCTCCCAATGCCGAAGCCCCCTCCCACCTCCCACCCCACATCCTCTACTTGAATCATCCTGTGCATCAGCCCGTGGTAGCTATCCCACAGTCTTGCTTGCTAGTCCAAGTTAGTTTGCTCTGGTTACACTCAGGCATTTGGTCCCGATCCTTAAAAAGCCATGCAGCTCACGCCTCCCTGCCCAGCCCCCACTTGCTAGTGGTGGATGCAGGCATCTGCACTGCTTCTCTGCTGGGGGAGTTACCGTTGGCCTCGTAATCTGTGGGTTTTAATTTTTTATTTATTTTTCCTCCCTGTTATGTTGCCCACTGTGCTTCCAGAGCTTGCTTCAGACTCAGCAGTGAGAGTGTTTCCTGGTGTTTGGAAACTCTCTCTTTTAGGACTCCCTTCCCAGGACAGAGCTCCCTCCTTACCTCTTTTGTCTCTTTTCTTTTGTCTTTTATATTTTTTCCTACCTGTTTTCAAAGACAATGAGCTGCTTTTCTGGGTGCCTGATGTCTTCTGCCAGCATTCAGAAGTTGCTTTGTGGAATTTACTCAGCGTTTAAGTGTTCTTTTGAAGAATATGTGGGGGAGAAAGTGGTCTCCCCGTCCTATTCCTCTGCCATCTCAGGACCACCTCCCCCTTGCTGCTTTTGAAACAGATTTAGAAATGATCATTTTAAAAAGCTTTGAGAGAGGCAAAATTCCTACTGGAATGTATCAAATGGGTATTTTCTCAACTTTAGTTCCTTATTTCACAGGCTCTAAAAGAAAGAGTATCATATCAAAGCAAAACTAGTATTTCTGCAATGATAGTTGTATTTTTCTTATAACTAGTATTCATATTTTAATCATATGCATACCTATCAGTAAGACTTACTTTCACACTTGTTAAGACAAATGATGTGTATATCAGGACAGAGATGTATAAAATCCTATTGCTAGTTTATCTTTTCCCTCTTTAGACATGTATCAAACTATAAATTGTTGTTTTTGATCATAATAATTTAAGATCTGACATTTGCAAGGATAACTATAAATTTCAACATTATGATGTAAATACTTAATGTCAATTTGAGATGTGTATTCTGATTAACACACTGAAGAGTTTGGGCTCACCTCCACTAACACACGTGATTAATCTGGGTCCAATCAATAACCTCAGATATGCAGATGACACCCCCTTGTGGCAGAAAGTGAAGAACTAAAGAGCCTCTTGATGAAAGTGAAAGAGGAGAGTGAACAAGTTGGCTTAAAGCTCAACATTCAGAAAACGAAGATCATGGCATCTGGTCCCATCTGGTCCCTACTTATGGGAAATAGATGGGGAAACAGTGGAAACAGTGTCAAACTTTATTTTTGGGGGCTCCAAAATCACTGCAGATGGTCACTACAGCCATGAAATTAAAAGAGCTTACTCCTTGGAAGAAAAGTGATGACTAACCTAGATAGCATATTCAAAAGCAGAGACATTACTTTGCCAACAAAGGTCCATCTAGTCAAGGCTATGGTTTTCCTGTGGTCATGTATGGATGTGAGACTTGGACTTTAAAGAAATCTGAGCACTGAAGAATTGATGCTTTTGAACTATGGTGTTGGAGAAGACTCTTGATAGTCCCTTGGACTGCAAGGAGATCCAACTAGTCCATCCTAAAGGAGATCAGTCCTGAGCATTCATTGGAAGGGTTGATGTTGAAGATGAAACTCCAATACTTTGACCACGTGATGCAAAGTACTGACACATTTGAAAAGACTATGATATTGGGAAAGATTAAAGGTGGGAGGAGAAGGGGATGAGAGAGGGATGAGATGGTTGGTTGCATCACTGACTCAATGGACATGAGTTTGGATGAACTCTGGGAGTTGGTGTTGGACAGGGAGGCCAGGCTTGCTGCAGTCCATGGGGATCACAAAGAGTAGGACACGACTGAGAGACTGAACTGTACTGAAGTGAATCATTGTAAATGCTTATCTGCAATTGAACCCTACCAAGTCTACATGGTGATAGCGAGGAGCAAAAGGCTTGACATCACTGTGATCAATGTCAGGTATATCTCCACAGGTACACTCCTCCTCTGAAAATTCATAAAAATATGTTTATCTTTGAAATATCATTTAAAAGTACATATGGATACAGATAAAAGTGTTGATTTACCTTTCAATATTACTATTTAATACATTATCGATACACACAAGTAAAGTTGTCCATTCTCCATCAACTGAATTTTATGAGAACCCTTCATCAGAAATCTGGGGTTGCAAGCATATGCCACGACCTCATTGTGTCCATATTCTTTTTGTATATTTCTTTCCCTTTCCTACTGAGACGTTTAGGAGGTGGAGCACATGATTTTACTTTCCCTATTGTAGAAATATTGTTCAAATAGTGATCATATTGTCTGTTTTATAACTGAAAACTACAGCTAATGCAGAGATTTATATCATTAAATTGTCTTTTATTATATAATTTATTTTAACATTCTTAAACAATTAAAAGAATTAAAAATGTTTGCACAAGACTCACTTTTCCTAGTCCTATTACTCATCCTGAACTAGCATACTGAAGCCCATGTAAGTCCAGAAAGCATGTTCAGTAACCTAGACCATCTAAATAAGCATGCAAACCAATTACTCAGTCTGAGTGTGTAAATTTTAGCAATATTCTTATCCCACAGAAACATTGTGAACCTTTTGAAAAAATATCACTTGAGACAAACATTTAAACAATATAACTTTAATTCAGATGATTTAATACATATGATTGAACTGACAATAAGCTAATTGAACACTGTTTAGACACATTTGAGGACACTTGAGATAAAATTCATATTATATACTGTCCAATATTAATGGTGGAACTGTAGGAAAAAGGAAAACTAATGAAAAGTTCTAACAGTGTCGGTTTCTTATGCGTTTCTGTGGATACTCCACCATACATTTCAAGAAGCACCTGTAGATTAATTTCTTAAATAAGGAAAACTGAATTATCTGCTACTCAATACATGTCCTTGGTGGGTATATCTCTGGTTTAAGGTGTTAGATTATAGATGCACTGGAAGTGGACAGAAAATTAAGAGAGGGAAATAAGTTGATATCTGAAATCTCAACTCGTTTCAGCAACTATCAGATATTTATCTTTACATGTTGGAGGTTTAGGGGACCATCCAAAGTGGTAACACTGAACTGAATCTGCTCCGACCATAATGCAGCCTTGTTTTCAGGAGAATTTCAGCACATCTCCAGAATTAAATGTGTCTTTCTTGGCATAAGTGTCTAAGTATATATCTATTTCAGGAATCTTGAATTCTTTCTACAGAAAAAAATAATTTAGTAAGAATATTTAATTATTGCAAAATAGATATTATTTGTGTTGTGAAATATCGGGCTCTGGGTACTGCATACACAGAAGGACAGCACATTAATGCTCTTCCTTGAAAAATATTGCATATTAGGTTTTATACACCCTCTTACTCATCAGGGACTCTGAGAAATATTAAGTTATTGAGCACCAACATATATGTCCTGATAATTCATTTGTAAAGTCAACTTGTTAATACTGGATGTAATTTTATCACTGACATTTACAAAATGTGATGGTAAAATTTTGTCTCAAAATGTAAATTCTTTCAGAATTAAAAAGAAAAAAGAATGCTACAATTTTTTAAAAATGCTATTTTTAAATAACATAATTGGGAAGGTAGAATGCTGAGACACATTTGTATTCGAGTCATCAGTTCAGTTCAGTCACTAGGTCGTGTCCAACTCTTTGCGACCCCATGAATCACAGCACGCCAGGCCTCCCTGTCCATCACCAACTCCCAGAGTTCACTCAGACTCACGTCCATCGAGTCAGTGATGCCATCCAGCCATCTCATCCTCGGTCCTCCTCTTCTCCTCCTGCCCCAATCCCTCCCAGCATCAGAGTGTTTTCCAATGAGTCAGCTCTTCGTATGAAGTGGCCAAAGTACTGGAGTTTCAGCTTTTGCATCATTCCTTCCAAAGAAATCCCAGGGCTGATCTCCTTCAGAATGGACTGGCTGGATCTCCTTGCAGTCCAAGGGACTCTCAAGAGTCTTCTCCAACACTACAGTTCAAAACCATCAATTCTTCAGCACTCAGCCTTCTTCACAGTCCAACTCTCACGTCCATACATGACCATTGGAAAAACCATAGCCTTGACTAGATGGACCTTAGTCAGCAAAGTAATATCTCTGCTTTTGAATATGCTATCTAGGTTGGTCATAACTTTTCTTCCAAGGAGTAAGCGTCTTTTAATTTCATGGCTGCAGTCACCATCTGCAGTGATTTTGGAGCTCCCAAAAATACACTCTGACACTGTTTCCACTGTTTCCCCATCTATTTGCCATGAAGTGATGGGACCAGATGCCATGATCTTCGTTTTCTGAATGTTGAGCTTTAAGCCAACTTTTTTCACTCTCCTCTTTCACTTTCATCAAGAGGCTTTTTAGCTCCTCTTCACTTTCAGCCAAAAGGGTGGTGTCATCTGCATATCTGAAATTATTGATATTTCTCCTGGCAATCTTGATTCCAGCTTGTGTTTCTTCCAGTCCAGTTTTTCTCATGATGTACTCTGCATAGAAGTTAAATAAGCAGTGTGACAATATACATCCTTGACATACTCCTTTTCCTATTTGGAACCAGTCTGTTGTTCCATGTCCAGGTCTAACTGTTGCTTCCTGGCCTGCATACAGATTTCTCAAGAGGCAGGTCAGGTGGTCTGGTATTCCCATTTCTTTCAGAATTTTCCACAGTTTTTGTGATCCACAGTCAAAGGCTTTGGCATAGTCAATAAAGCAGAAATAGATGTTTTTCTGAAACTCTGTTGCTTTTTCCATGATCCAGTGGATGTTGGCAATTTGATCTCTGGTTCCTCTGCCTTTTCTAAAACCAGTTTGAACATCTGGGAGTTCACAACTCACCTATTGCTGAAGCCTGACATGGAGAATTTTGAGCATTAGCTTACTAGCATGTGAGGTGAGTGCAACTGTGCAATAGTTTGAGCATTCTTTGGCATTTCCTTTCTTTGGGATTGGAATGAAAACTGACCTTTTCCAGTCCTGTGGCCAATGCTGAGTTTTCCAAATTTGCTGGCATATTGAGTGCAGCACTTTGACAGCATCATCTTTTAGGATTTGAAACAGCTCAACTGGAATTCCATCACCTCCACTAGCTTTGTTTGTAGTGATACTTCCTAAGGCCCACTTGACTTCACATTCCAAGATGTCTGGCTCTAGATGAGTGATCACACCATCATGATTATCTCGGTTGTAAAGATCCTTTTTGTACAGTTCTTCCGTGTATTCTTGCCATCTCTTCTTAATATCTTTTGCTTCTGTTAGGTCCAAACCATTTCTGTCCATTATCGAGCCCATCTTTGCATGAGATGTTCCCTTGGTATCTCTAATTTTCCTGAAGAGATCTCTAGTCTTTCCCATCCTGTTGTTTTCCTCTATTTCTTTGCATTGATTGCTGAAGAAGGCTTTCTTATCTCTTCTTGCTATTCTCTGGAACTCTACATTCAGATGCTTATATCTTTCTTTTTCTCCTTGGCTATTTGCTTCTCTTCTTTTACAGCAATTTGTAAGGCCTCCCCAGACAGCCATTTTGCTTTTTGCATTTCTTTTCCATGGGGATGGTCTTGATCCCTGTCTCCTGTACAATGTCACGAACCTCATACCATAGTTCATCAGGCACCATCTATCAGATCTAGGCCCTTAAGTCTATTTCTCACTTCCACTGTATAATCATAAGGGATTTTATTTAAGTCATACCTGAATGGTCATAGGAACATTAAAAATCACTTAATTTTATCTACAAGTATATAAATCAAATTGAAACATCAATCAAAATGGGTAAACATGTTCAAGGTCACATAGGCTTATTTTAGGTGTCTTCATTACACATATGATATATATACATCTTATCTTACTTTACCTATAAGTGATCTTAAATATTACTATATGTTTAATTATTCTGATTCATTTTAAAAATGTGTAAACTTATCATTGAACATTTGTAAAATCTATAAAATTTGTGACATTGCTTTATGTGTGTGGGTCACTCAGTCCTGTCTGATGCTTTGTGACCTTATGGAGTGTAGCCAGCCAGGGTCCTCTGTCCATGGAATTCTCCAGGAAAGAATACTGGAATATGTAGCCATTCCTTTCTCCAGGGGATCTTCCTAAACCAGGGATCAAACCTGGCTCTCCCACATTGCAGGCAAATTCTTTTCATCTCAGTCACCAAAGATTGCTACATATTATCAAAAATTGCACTATTCTTATTTGGAATTTTCCTATTTTGGTAAGTAATTTGAAAAATTCTAATTGGAATTTAAGAATTATAATCTCACCAAAAAGAAAGATAATACTATCTAAAAGCCTAAACCTTATCATAAAATTATATGTAAGCTAACTAGTTTCAAAAGTAATACCACACACACACACACACACACACACACACACACACACACACAACTCTCAATAAATTTGGTTCAGCTTTAGTTTAACTGTTGAGTTTTGTAGCTTGGCTGAGAGATTACTCTTGATGAGAACCATTGGGATTCCCTTCCTAAAATTCTATTCCAAACTTCTACATAGCAATACTTTTATTGTTATGTGACTTTGTTTACATATTTTTAGCTTATATTGTATAATATTCCTATTTTAGCATATTGTATAAAACGGTGCTTTAACAACAACAGTTTGATCTCTTGTTCTTCTGCCTTTTCTAAAACAAGCTTGAACATCTGGAAGTTCACAATTCACATGTTATTGGAGATGGCTTGGAGAATTTTAAACATTATTGTACTAGCGTGTGAGATGAGCTCAAGTGTATGGTAGTTTGAGCATTCTTTGGCATTGCTTTCTTTGGGACTGGAATGAAAACTGACATTTTCCAGTCCTGTGGCCACTGCTGAGTTTTCCAAATTTGCTGGCAGATTGAGTGCAGCACTTTAACAGCATCATCTTTCAGGATTTGAAACAGCTCAACTGGAATTCCATCACCTCCACTAGCTTTGTTCATAGTGATGCTTCCTAAGGCCTGCTTGACTTCACATTCCAGGATGTCTGGCTCTAGGTGAGTGATCATACATTCATGATTATCTTGGTCGTGAAGATCTTTTTTATACAGTTCTTGTGTGTATTCTTGCCACCTCTTCTTAATATCTTCTGCTTCTGTTAGTCCCATACCATTTCTGTCCTTTATCGAGCCCATCTTTGCATGAAATGTTCCCTTGGTATCTCTAATTTTTTTCAAGTGATCTCTAGTCTTTCCCATTCTGTTGTTTTCCTCTGTTTCTTTGCATTGATCACTGAGAAAAGCTTTCTTATCTCTCCATGCTATTCTTTGTAACTCTGCATTCAGATGCTTATATCTTTCCTTTTCTCCTTTGCTTTTCACTTTCCTTCTTCTTGCAGCTATTCAAAAGGCTTTCTCAGACAGCCATTTTGCTTTTTTTTTTTTAAAGGTTTTGATTTCTGTCTCCTGTACAATGTCATGAACCTCCATCCATAGTTCATCAGGCACTCTGTCTATCAGATCTAGCCCCTTAAATCTATTTCTCACTTCCACTATATAGTAATAAAAGATTTGATTTAGGTCATAACTGAATAGTCTAGTGGTTTTTTTCACTTTCTTCAATTTCTATGTCAATTAAAAAATTATTTAAAAACAAATTATTTTAAAGATTTGCTAAAACTTTTTATGTGAAAGTTGATTATGAACAGAGTCTGTAAATTAACACTCGTCTTTACACAGAATGACAATAAATGCAGAAATAATAGAATGATCTTTAAAAATTACCATTTTCTAGACAACAGTGAAATAACAGTTTGCAGCTTTGGGTCATAAATAGATTCTACGACAATTAGTTGAAAAATTTGGAGAAATATTATCTGCAAAATGTTAACATTTACAGCAAAGATAATGTCAACTGTAATAATTTCATTTAAGGGTGAGAAAACCAGCTGTTACCAGCAATTCAGATTTAAATCAATTAGCACCAATGGTGATGGCCATGCTTCTTAGACTAAGAAGGTCACTTGACTTGATGCAGTACAAAGTAATGAGATATCACCTTAAATATTTTAGCTTATCTCTTTTTAATAATAAAATTTTAATGATATTTATAAATTTAAAATATTTATAGTTAACTTATTTAAGCTTAATATGCTGTTTAAAATGTACAAATATAAAAATCAACTTTCAGACTGTTGGTGAATGTTTCTAAAATGCTCTGTAGCAGCAAAATCAGGAAATCACTACTAGACCTGGAGTTCAGTACCAAATCAATCTCAAAAACTCATGTTGTGTCACTTTGCATATTTTTTTATTTTAGAAAATATTTTGTGGTTCAAAGTTGATATACATTAAGACAGAAAAATTCAAGAATTCGTATAAGTAAAAAGAAGTTAAACACATTTTACACTTATTATCTGTGAGTTCAGCTGTAGCTGTACTACATATTTTCTTGCATTTTTTGCCAATATTTGTCTATAAAAAAGTTATTCAGTGCTTAAAGTAGAGTGTCTTATGGGTATGTGTTTATATTTAATGTTGAATTTTTAAATCACTTATATGCCATGTTAGAGTAGTTATGCAATGTGATTCTCATTGTTCTTTATTTGAATTATTATGTATACTTTGAGAAGCATCTTGTAAAATATTATGAGATCCAACCAGTCCAGCCTAAAGGAAATCTGTCCTGAACGTTCATTGGGAGGAGTGATGCTGAAGCTGAAACTCCAATATATTGGCCTCCTGAGGTGAAGAGCTGATTCATTTGAAAAGGCCCTGATGCTGGGAAAGATTCAAGGAGGGAGGAGAAGGGGACAGCAGAGGATGAGATGGTTGGATGGCATCACTGACTCAATGGACATGAGTTTGAGTGAACTCAGGGAGTTGCTGACGGACAAGGAGACCTGGAGTGCAGCAGTGCCTAGGGTCACAAAGAGTCAGAAGCAATTGAGTAACTGAATTGAACTGAAAATATTATGTGTTTCATCATTTTTGGTTTATTATCTATTGATAGATGAGCAAAAGTAAGATAAACTACTGATGTTTAATTACTGACATGAGATAGTTTGTTTCTATACATTTGTTAAGTGATATTATCAATATTTTGAATTTTTTCCATTTCTTTCCACACCTTTTTTTCCATTTATGCTAAAAAGAGTTTCAGAAACCCTCAGAAGTAACAGAGAAATCTTTAAGAAAGTTTGGAAACTGATGGATGGAAGGAGGCATGGAAGTGATTGAATCTAATTTCTTGCTGTAAATGTTTCATGAACAGGACATATAACATTTTGATATTCCAAGTTTAATGAGGTACTTTTAAGAAGTGATTCATTGGTCTCTCATCATCTCTCAATTATATTGTGCCATAATATTTAACACAAATCTGATTTATGACTCAAGGTGAGTTAAAAATACGTGATAAAATAAACAGAATTGAATTAATAAGGAGAAATCTGAATACATGTACATATTTCAGATTTACAACTGCATTTAGTCAATGTTTTATCCACATCGAAAATACACCACCTTTCCTTCCCAACATGTTGTTCTAAATGTATATTTTGGTGTCACTAGACAATAACCATGTTGGCACATTAAATACAATATTATCCTCTGTTTTAGAGTAAAGATTTGTATCGTGTTTCCATCTTAACTGTATGTGATGTTTTTTCATTGTTTCTTCTGAAATTACACATGCCTCTAAAGTTAAAAAAAAATAAACATGAACCTTTGAATAATACGCAAATATTTCCTTCGGAATTTCAGGGTTTCAAGAACTTTGGTCCATAAATTCTTCTTCAAATCTTTCCAAACCAATATACTGAAAATATATAACATAGGTATCATCGTATTAACAAAATTAATTTTATAAGAATGAGATACTTTGTTTAGTGTAATCATTAAATGTTATTATGTCAGCTATCATATGGTTTCATAAAGGAACCATTGTTACTTAAACATAAAATTTTCTAACTTTCTTTCTATATACAGATATTAATACTTGCTGGTCAAGCATGCGACAGAATGGTTGTTATTTAATCCATAAAAACCATATTATGAACAGTTAAACATCTTGCTGAGTATAGGGATTATCCCAGGATCCAAGAGAAGTTTAAAGCATTTACCTAAGTATTTTGGTGGTTCTGACCACTCTCCACTCCAACATACTACGTTTCTGTTTCCCTGAAGTTCATAGTAGTCCTGACACTGGCACTCAACACTCATTCCTGGAGGATATGCCAATTGCAGGAGTGAGGTAATGTCTCCATCGTCTGTTGGTGGAGGAGGCCCACATTTTCCTTGAGAGTAGAAAAAATAATCGTCTTTCCTTTATTCAAAGACAACCCCTACAGTTTTAAATAAATAAAATAAAAATGCAGCCAGATATGTCATATTAAAATTTATGATTTCTGATGATAGAAATGCTTTATAGAAGGAATTTTAATCACTTAATCAGAAACACACATTTTAAGACTATTTTACCACCATGGAAGCACATATAGTACTTTAACAAATATGTCTGCTTTGCAGTGTCCTGATGTTCAACATATTTTCTTTCAGAGTATATGCTGGGAAGATGGGTAGCTAAGATTAAAAAAATGTTACCCTTTTATACAACATGTTGCAGTGCCTGTGTAAAGAAATTTTTGGCTTCCATTTCTGGACAAGAGGAGGTAAAAAATATTTGTGCTTACAGCATCTTCTAAGTATTCCTTCTGCCAAATAAAGGTCCTGAACATATTATGAAAATCAACACAGAAGACTGTGAAACAAGTAGTATGTCAATCTGCTTAGGGACATTTGGATTCAAAGAGTTACACTCAAGAGAGTCTTTCAGATTTTTATTTTGCCTTCTATGCATCATGAATGGGCAACTGAGACAGCAACCCAGAAATAATACAAGTTCAGAAAGAAAAAAAAGTCTCAGGAAGCAGTTGATCTCTTTAAGAAAAGGCCCAGAAAAGAGTAGCTAAAACACAGTTTTCACAGTACTGACTTAGTCTAGAAATACTACACGAAGTGTGCACACTAAGTCCTTGTGTGCGCCAGGACCCAGAGACCCCACAGGGACTAAGCCAGAATTATGTCTGAAGTACAGGTGAGCAGTGCACTGCTACAGTGGCAGGGGCTCTGGGTGCAGTAGACCTGGGTATTGCATAAGCCCTCTTGGAGGAGGCTGCAATTAACCCCACCACAGAGCAGCCAGAACTTACACAGGACTGCAGAAACAGACTTTTAGAGGGCACAAAAATCCTTGTGCACAACTGGCCCAAGAGATAGAAGCAGTGACCCCACAAGAGACTAACCCAGACTTGCTTGTCAGTGTCCAGGAGTCTTCAGCAGAGGCATGGGTTAGTGGTGGCCTGCTGCAGGATTGGGGGCACTGAGTGCAACAATGCATGCATAAGACCTTTTGAAGGAGGTCATCAGTATCGTCCTTATCTCCACCATAGTTTGGCCACAGTTCAAAAAACAGGGAGGGAACATAGCCCCACCCATCAACAGAAAATTTGTCAGAAGATTTACTGAGCATGGCCCCTTCCATCAGGCCAAGACTCAGTTTCCCCCTGAGTCAGTCTCTCTCATCAGGAAGCTTCCATAAGCCTCTTATCCTCATCCATCAGAGGGCAAACAGAATGAAAACCACAGTCACAGAAAACTAACCAATCTGATTGCATGGACAACAGCCTCGTATAAATCCAAGAAACTCTGAGCCATGCTGTATAGGGCCACTCAAGATGAACGGATCATGGCGAAGAGTTATGACAAAACGCAGTCCACTGGAGAAGAGAATGGAAAACCACTTCAGTATTCTTGCCTTGAGAACCCCATGAACATTATGAAAAAGCAAAAAGATAGGACACTGAAAGATAAACTCCTCAAGTGGGGAGGTGCCCAATATGTAGGAGATCAGTGGAGAAATAATTCCAGAAAGAATGAAGAGATGGAGAAAAAGCAAAAACAACACCCAATTGTGGGTGTGACTGGTGATGGAAGTAAAGTCTAATGCTGTAAAGAGCACTATTGCATAGGGACCTGGAATGTTAGGTCCATGAATCAAGGCAATTTGAAGTGGTCAAATGAGATGGCAAGAATGAACATCAGCATTTTAAAAATCAACAAACTAAAATGAACTGGAATGGGTGAATTTGACTCAGATGATCAGTATATCTACTACTGTGAGCAAGAATCCCTAAGAAGAAATGGAGTAGTCATGATAGTCAACAAAACAGTCTGAAATGCAATGCTTGGATGTAATCTCAAAAATGACAGAATGATTTCTGTTCATTTCCAAGGCAAACCATTCAGTATCAGAGTAATCTAGGACTATGCCCTGAACAGTAATGCTGAGGAAGCTGAAGTAGAACAGTTCTATAAATACCTACAAGAACTTATAGAACTGACACCCAAAGAGTGTCTGTCCTTTTCATTATAGGGGACTGGAATGCAAAAGTGGAAAGTCAAGAGATACGTGGAGTAACAGGTAAATTTGGGGTTAGAGTACAAAATGAAGCAGGGCAAAGTGTAACAGTTTTGCCAAGAGAACACACTGGTCATAGCAAACACCCTCTTCCAACAACACAAGTGAAAACTCTACACATGGACATCACCAAATGGTCAATACCAAAATCAGATTATATTCTTTGCAGCCAAAGATGGAGAAGCTCTATACAGTCAGCAAAACATGACTGGCAGCTGACTGTGGCTCAGATCATAAACTCCTTGTTGCCAAATTCATATTTAGATTGAAGAAAGATGTGAAAAACCACTAGACCATTCAGGGATGACCTAAATCAAATCCCTTATGATTATAGAGTGGAAGTGACAAATAGATTCAAGAGATTAGATCTGATAAGACAGAATGCCTGAACAGCTATAGACAGATGTTCCTGACTTTGTATAGGAGGCAGGGATCAAAACCATCCCCAATAAAAATAAATTTAAAAAGACAAGATGGTTGCCTCAGTAGCCCTTACAAATAGTTGAGAAAAGAAAAGACTCTAAAGGTAAAAGAGAAAAGGAAAGATAGAACCATTTGAATGCATAGTTCCAAAGAACAGCAAGGAGAGATAAGAAAGCCTTCCTCAGTGTTCAGTGCAAAGAGACAGAGGAAAACAATAGACCGGAAAAGACTAGAGATCTCTTCAAGAAAATTAGAGATACCAAGGACATTTCATGCAACAGTGGGCACTATAAAGGACAAAAATGGTATGGACCCACCAGAAGTGGGAGATATTAAAAAGAGGGGGCAATAATACACAGAATAACTATACAAAAAGATCTTCATGACCCAGATAACCACACTGGTGTGATCACTCATCTAGAGCCCGACATCCTAGAATACAGTCAAGTGGGCCTTAGGAAGCATCACTGCAGAACAAAGCTAGTGGAGGTGATGGAATTCCATTTGAGCTATTTCAAATCCTAAAAGATGATGCTCCTTAAGTACTGCACTCAATATTCCAGCAAATTTGGCAAATTCAGCAGTGACCACAGGTCTGGAAAATGTTAGTTTTCATTCCAATCCCAAAGAATGTTCAAACTACCATACAACTACATTCATCTCACACATCAGCAAAGTAATGCTCAAGCTTCTCCAAGCAAGGCTTCAACAGCACGTGACCAACGAAATACCTGATGTTCAAGCTGGATTCAGAAAAGGCAGAGGAACCAGAGATCAAATTGCCAACATTCATTGGATCATCAAAAATGCAAAGAGAGTTCCACAAAATAATCTACTTCTGCTTTAATGACTATGCCAAAGCCTTTGACTCTGTGGATCACAACGTACTGTGGAAATTAAATAGATGGTAACACCTTACCTGCCTCTTGAGTAATCTGTATGCAGGTCAAGAAGCCACAGTTAGAATCAGACATGGAAGAACAAACTGGTTCCAAATCAGGAAAGGAGTATATCAAGGATGTATACTGCCAGCCTGCTTGTTTAACTTATATGCAGAGTACATCATGCGAAATTCCAAGCTGGATGAAGGACAAGCTGGAATCAAGATTTTCAGGAGAAATACCAACAAACTCAGATATGCAGATGACACCACTCTTATGGCAGAAAATGAAGAAGAACTAAAGAGTTTCCTGATAAAAGTGAAAGAGGAGAGTGAAAGAGTTGGCTTAAAAATCAACATTTAGAGAACTAAGGTCATGGCATCCAGTCCCATCACTTCATAGCAAATAGATGGTAAACAATGGAAACAGTGACAGACTTTATTCTGAGGAGCTCCAAAATCACTGCAGATGGTGACTTCAACCATGAAACTAAAAGACACTTGCTCCTTAGAAAAAGTTATGACCTACCTAGACAGTGTATTAAAGAGCAGAGACATCACTTTGCCAACAAAATTCCATCTAGTGAAAGCTATGGTTTTTCCAGTCGTAATGTATGGATGTGAGAGCTGGACTATAAAGAAAGCTGAGCATCGAAAAATTGATGCTTTTAGACTGTGATTTTGGAGAAGACTCCTGAGAGTCCCTTGGAATGTAAGAAGATCAAACCAGTCAATTCTAAAGGGAATCAGTCTTTAATATTCATTGAAAGGACTGATGCTGAGGCTGAAACTACAGTACTTTGGCCATCTGATGCAAAGGACTGACTTTTGGAAAAGACCCTGATGCTGGGAAAGATTGAAAGCAGAAGGATAAGGGGACGACAGAGAGTGAGATGGTAGGATGGCATCACTAACTTGATGGACATGAGTTTAGTTAAGCTCTGGGAGGTGGTGATGGACAAGGAAGCCTAGTGTGCTGGAAGTCCATGGGGTTGCAAAGAGTCAGACACAACTGAGCAACTGAACTGAACTGATTTAATCTAGAAACACACAATGGCAGAAACCTAAGGCCAATTCTTTCCATGCCTTATCTACAGGGTTCAAGTAAGCAGCCCACATTTCCACCCACATAATAAGGGAATAAGAAACCTCTGCCCTTTCTCCTGGTGTCAGAGGAGGCCAGGTGGGAACCTTGGACTTGCACACTGCATGGCAGTAATGGAGGCCTGATTAATGAAGGAGCCCAATAACATCCTTAGTCTCAAGATATAAAAGAGAATATCATTTATCAGACCAAAGACCAGGTAAACCTCAAAAGAGAAAAAAACAATCAACAGAAGACAACACTGAGATGATACAGATATTGAAATCTTTGGATAATGGTTTTTAAAAATCCAATCCAATGGATAGAACTAAAAAGTTGATTATTAGAAAACCACATGGTTCAGCAATATATTGCAGATGGCAGAAGGATCAATAAGTTGAATATTAACTAACTTTGAAAATAGACTGAAAAGAAAATGGACATAGCTTCAAGGACCTGTGGGAAGATAGCAAAGAACTATTGAACATGAAGTTGAAAATAAATAATAAGAGATTAAAAAAAATAATGGCTGAGCTCCCTGTGCCATCATTTTCTGATGGCCTAAATGGAAAGGAAAGCCAAAAGAATGGGGACATGTGTATATGTGTAGCTGATTCACTTTGATGTGTGGTGAAACTGACACTATATTGTATAGGAAATACACTCCAAAATTATTTTTTTTAATAATGGCTGAAAATTTCTCAAATAGGGCATATGACTTAGTGACTAACCAAAAACAACTACATATTAAAACTGCTCAGTGAATTCCAAATGGGATGGAGCCAAAGAACTTAATGTCAAGATACATCATAATCTGTTCCTGTTGTGTTGTTCAGTCACTCAGTTGTTTCTGACTCTTTGAAATCCCATGGATTGTAGCCAGCCAGGCTTCCATGTCCTTCATTAACCCCCTGGAGTTTGCTCAAAGTCATGTCCATTCTGTCGATCATGCCATCCAACCATCTCATCCTCTGATGTCCCTTCTCCTGCCCTTAAACTTTTCCAACATCAGGGTCTATTCCAGTGAGCCAGCTCTTTTCATCACGTGGCCAAAATACTGCAGCTTCAACTTCAGCATCAGTCTTTCCAATGAATATTCAGGACTGAAATAGGATTGACTGGCTTGATCTCCTTGCAGGATAAGGGACTCCCAAGAGTCTTCTCCAGCACCACAGTTCAAAAAGCCAATTCTTTGGTACTCAGCCTTCTTTGTGGTCAAATATTCACATCCACACACGACTGCTTGAAAAACCATATCGTTGACAATAAGAACATTTGTTAGTAAAGTGATGTCTCTGTTTCTTAACATGCTGTCAAGGATTTCATAGCTTTTCTTCCAAGGAGCAAGTGTCTTTTAATTTCATGGCTGCAATCACCATCCACAGTGATTGTGAAGCTGAAAAGAATGAAGTCTGTCACTGTTTCCAAGTACTTCCCTTCTTGGGAATTGGTGAGGATTGACCTTTTCCACTCTTGTGACCACTTCTGGGTTTCCAAAATTTGCTGATGTAATGGGTGTAGCACTTTAGTATTATCATCTTGTAGGATTTGAAATAGCTCTGCTGGAACTCAGCTAGTAACCTACCTTTAAATATCATACATAGTTATAGGTGCCCACATCTATATCAGATTTTGTGATCAGGCCCCAGCTGCTTATTCCATGTCTCAAAGTGGAATTTCTTGGGCTGTTAAATCTAATTATGGTATATTTTACACACTTATTCTTCAGAAAACAACTGACTGTCTTAGTGTTTAAGATAGGAAATGTCCCATGATTCCAGCTGCTCATATCTAGTCAACACTGTCATACAATAAACAGATTAGATATTAAGACCACAAAAGAACTGGATTTTCAGCACCATTTTTTTTCTTGCAACTAAAAATTATTCCAGAAAAGCTACTTCATCCTAATGTAGTATCAATATATTTTGTTCTTAATATATTCTCTAAATTGAGTGGACAGGGTGAGTAAGATACTATACCTTTGCATTGAGGTGGTTTTGTACAAGTTCCATTTAAACATACGACATCTATCTCCCCAAAAGGTCATAATTCTCAACGCATTTGTAACGTGCTTTCTCATCACTTTGATACCTAGACTTCTGATTTTGTACAATAGCATTTTCCACTTGAGGTAGATTCACACAGGAAACATCTGAATAGAAAGGTAAAAAATATCTCTAATATAATGATTGTCATGAACAGCAAGGAGGAAATAGAATGTCAAATATATTCCATGGTTGTTTTGATTCAACAGTTAATGTCATGAAAGACTGCTAATTGTCATCAGTTTATATGTACAGTTAAGGCAAAGGAAATAAAACAATATTTTTCAGCATGAATTAGACTTCTGTATCTTAAATCTCTCCCCTATACTTCACTAGAAAAGTGATACACAATTTTTAGGGCACTGAAACAAAGTTTTCCTGGAAATCTCTTTTTGAGGTTAGTAAAATAAAAATTATAATTTCCTCGCACCCCACACAAGACACATTAAAAGGAGCAGCGTGAAATTGGGTGGAAGGAGGAATCCAGGAGCAACTGGGTGCAACTGTGCCATCATCCTATTAACTGGCATCCCATTCACTGAACTGAACTCTCTCAACACTGACCTTTGACTGTATGCTGCCAACCAGTTCACTTGCATGGAGAACATTGAAGTATCTCGTCACCAAAAATATAGTGGCAATCAGAATTAAACTACCTTCTGAAGCCTCCAGGCCAAGAGATGGCAGAACTCAAGATTGGAACCTAGAAAAGCAGGACCCCAAATCTGTGCTCTTAAGCACAAGGAAGAGGAGGTTTCACACCAGATGAAGGTGCCTACCCTGTGTCCTTCTTGGCAGGTAAACTCTTGATGAACATGGATTCTTCTTTGCTACTGACCTGCCCTATAGACATTCCAGTGCTTTCAGGAAGTCACAGTGATGTCATTTCATTTTCCCACCAGTGATGTGTGCAAACATGCATCATTTTAGTGAAGATAATCCCATCCCCAGCTCCACTGTGGGTTCATAAACTGAACTGGTCAAAACAAGCATATGCTCTTATTGGCTTTGTTGATATATAACCTTGTTTTCTTTGGAATCCTAACTTTATAATTGTAGTCCCTAAAATCTTCCCACAATACAGGAGCCTTGGATTCAGTCCTTGGATCAGGAAGATGCCCTTGGGGAAGGAAATGGCAACCAACTCCAGTATTCTTGTCTGGAGATAGTCCATGGAGTTGTTGAGTCAGGCACAATTTAGCAACTAAATGACAACAAAACCTTGTTTTCTTTGGAATCCTAACTATGATTACTGCCACTAAAATCCCCCTGCAATGCAGGAGATACGAGTTGGATCCCTAGTTTGGGAAGATCCTCTGGACAAAGAAATGGAAACCCACCTTAGTATTCTTGAATGGGAAATTCCATGGATGCAGGAGCCTGGTGGGCTACAGTCCATGGGGCTGCAAAGAGTCAGACATGACTTAGCAACTAAACAGCAGTAAAACCTTGTTTTCTTTGGAATCCTAACTCTATAATTTACAGTCACTATATGACAAGTAAACCAGCTGTCTTGCTTTCTGCTGGCAGGTTGATGCCCTACTACTGCTCTCATCAGTGATACTTCTGCTGTTGTTTTTCTTATGTGGCGTAATGAAACAAATATGGGATCAAGGTACCCTGGCATAATGCCTTTGGACAAAGATTTGGCCAGATCTTTGTTCAGGGTTCTAGGTAACTAGGGGATGTAGGCAAGATCCCTTCCAACAACCAATCAATAATTCATTTGTGTGTGTGGTTAAAAAATATTTTAGGGGGACTTCCTGGTGGTCCAGTGGCATAGACTCCATATTCTGAATGCAGTGGGCTCAGATGTGATTCCTGGTCAGGGAACTAGATCCTACATGCCACAACTAAGTGTTCACATTGGGCAACTAAAACATGGCACAGCCAAGTAAATAAATGTAATATATATATATATATGGACATATTCTGGACCCATCAGAAACCTGGAACAAATAAAATCTTATATTTGAAAAAATAAATAAAAAATAAAGTATATAAATTCAAAACGAACTTATAAATCATAAGGAAAACATAATAAAATATCACTTGACATCAAGATTTAGTTTACATTCCTCCTGTTTATGAGGTATAACTTTAGAGCCTTTCAGAAAATAAACACAGGAGGTTCTTCTTTAGATGCCTGATTGAGAATTAACACACTTTGAAGAATATTATAGTTGCAGGGAGAAGATGATTAATTAAAGATTTAAACAGAAGATCTGGAAAATAATAGAAAAATAAAGTGTAAATTTAAAAATTATAATGATATTTTGGGGCAAATGCTAAGGACACCACCATCAATGATGTGCATTCCTCAGTGTGATTCATGGGATGAAGAGGCTGTAACTATAAGAGGCAGTAGCCATGGGTCCTAAACTGAAATATACACAGAATTCCTTGGGAATCATCAAGACATTGTCAGAGTTGCAGCCCCAGAGGTTTACATTCAACAAGTCTGAGTGAGCCTGTGAATCTGCTTGCATATCTAACAGTTTACAGAATGTTCTGAGAATGCTCTGCCAGGACTGTGCTTTGAGAACTATTGGGCTACAACACCAAACACTGGGAACACAAGTCCAACCCTTTTTATGTTCAGGCACAAACTGGTTTTGACCTGGCCTAAAAGTAACCTATGTCCATTTAATGATAGTGGAGGCAATTTTCTACATTATATTGTTTCAGATACTTATATAAATTTTAAAATTTTACCAAAGTACCTCTACATGCTGGCTTTCCTATCCATTTGCTCTTAATACACTGTATAGTATTAGATCCATCCAACTGATAATATGATAGACACTTAAAAGCCACTTGTTCTCCTGACTTATAGAAATCCTTCTCCCGATCTATGAGTACAGCATCATCAAAGGTGGGCAAGTTAACACAATTTGTGCCTGAAAGAAAAAAAAATATGTATTTGTTTAGTACATCTTTAAAGATTCATAGCCATCACTGATTATATTCCAGAAAATAAATATATATCAAACCAATGAATAGTTACAGTATTTCTCTTATACCAAGAGACAAGTGTCAGAAATCTTGATTTAGTCGCATTGACTGTCTCTGTATTAAATACAACATGGGAATGGTGACATTTGAAGAGGTAGAGTTGCATACTTCTCAAATTTAAATCTTCTTCTCCCATGACAACTCCTCTAAATTATGAATGTTTCTATTTTTGCCTTCATCAAAATATATTACCTTGAGTTATGTTAAATGTCTTAGAAAATTGCATATTACAAATAAATGATTGATAAATTAACAGAAAATTGGGTAGTGATAACAGCAGAGTTCAGCCATAGTACAGGAACAGAAACCTGAAATCTGTGATGTATATCAGAGGATGTTCAAACTGCACCTTAAATGATGTGAGACTGAGATAATTTAGTTAGTGTTATCAAATTGCCAACCTCCATAGGATCACAGAAAAAGCAAGAGAATTCCAAATAAACATCTACTTCTGCTTCATTGACTATGCTAAAGCCCTTGATTGTGTGGATCACAACAAACTGTGGAAAATTCTTGAAGAGATGGGAATACCAGACCACCTTACCTTCCTCCTGAGAAAACTCTATGTGGGTGAAGAAGTATCAGTTAGATCTGTACATGGACAATTGACTGGCTCAAAATTGGAAAAAGAGTACTTTAAGAGTGTATATTGTCATCCTGCTTATTTAACTTATATGTAGAGTACATCGTGCAAAATGCCTGGCTGGATGAAGCTCAAGCTGGTATCAAGATCGCCAGGAGAAATACTAATAACCTCAGCTATGCCTCAGATGACACCACCTTAAGGGCAGAAAGTAAAGGGGAACTAAAGCGGCTATTGGTGAAGGTGAAAGAAGAGACTGAAAATGCTAGCCTAGAACTCAGCATTCAAAAAACGGAGATCATGGCATCTGGTCCCATCACTGCATGGCAAATAGATGGGGAAAAAATGAAAACAGTGACAGACTTCATTTTCTTGGACTCTAAAATCACTGCAGGTTTTGACTGCAGCCATGAAATTAAAAGATGCTTGCTCCTTGGAAGAAAAGCTATAACAAAACTTGATAGCATATTAAAAAGCAGAGCCATCACTTTGCCAGCAAAAGTCCACCTAGTCAAAGCTATGACTTTTCCAGTAGTCACGTATGAATTTGAGAGTTGGACAATAAAGAAGCCTGAGTGCCAAAGAATTGATACTTTTGAACTGTGGTGCTGGAGAAGAGTCTTGAGAGTCCCTTGCACTGAAAGATCAAAGCAGTCAATCCTAAAAGAAATCGACCCTGAATATTCATTGGAAGGACTGATGCTGAAGCTGAAGCTCCAATACTTTGGTCACCTGATGAAAGTGAAAGTGAAAGTGAGTGAAGTTGCTCAGTCGTGTCCGACTCTTTGCCACCCTATGGACTATAGCTTACCAGGCTCCTCCATCCATGGGATTTTCTAGGCAAGAGCACTGGAGTAGGTTGCCATTTCCTTCTCCAGAAGATCTTCCCAACCCAGGGATTGAACTCGGGTCTTCCACATTGTAGGCAGATGGTTTACCTTCTGAGCCATCAAGGAAGTCACCTGATACAAAGAGCCAACTCATTAGAAAAGACCGTAATGCTGGGAAAGATTGAGGTTAGGAGGAGAAGGGGACTGCAAAGGATGAGATGGTTGAATGGCCTCACCAGTTCAATGGACATGAGTTTAAGCAAACTCCAGGAGACAGTGAAGGACAGGGAAGCCTGGCTTGCTGCAGTCCATGGGGTCACAAAGAGTCAGAAATGACTGAATACTTAACTGCAACAACAAATCAAACTTTCTCTAGTAGTTCAGACGGTAAAGTGTCTGCCTACAATGCAGGAGACCTGGGTTCTATCCTTGGGTCGGGAAGATCCCCTGGAGATGGAAATGGCAACCCATTCCAATATTCATGCCTGGAGAATTCCATGGACCGAGGAGCTTGGTAGGCTACAGACTATGGGGTCACAAAGAGTGGGACATGACTGAGAGACTTCACTTTATTATTTGTAGGGTTATTAATTCTCTATCAGAATTTAGAACTTTCCATAGATACCTTGTTAAATTCTAGAATTACTGTTTAGTTTCATATCTGTGCCATTTATGCTTTGAATTAAAAGATATTTGTCAGCTTAAGAATAAAAGGGAAAACACTATACTTATACAGTCTTGTAAATGAGACCATTCCCCTCCTAAACATCTTATAGATGCAGGTCCATCAGTTCCAAACCCTTCATCACATTTGTAAGTAACTTCTTCTCCATATTGATAACTATATTTCTTGTGAGATACAACACCATTCAGAATATAAGGTGGAAGTCCACAAGGAAGTCCTGGGAAGAAATGAAAAAATTGAGTTCAAGTTTTTGCTAACTTTGAAATTTAACTTGATGTACTGGTCAACATAATTTATTTTACTTGAAAATAATAAATCATTATACAGGAACCTCCATGACATGGGAGTAAAGTGCACAAATTTTTCCTAAAATTACCATTCTGATGTGTGTCTACTTGAGCAAGAACTTGGAAACAGAAATTATCAATATATGAAAGAAACCATCAGTGCTTCTCTAACCAATCATGAGTAATGAAAGAAAAACCCATTGAGACTCCAAACATCATCTCAGGAAAAGTACTATATATTGTAAGAAATTAAAAGAGACATTTTAGGGAAGACATAAGGACATATTTTTGTAACTTGAATAGATAGTAATATAAATAGATTTACTAATATGAATAGTTAGATTTAATTTCCAGTGCACATCCAGTGTTAATACAAAATAATTGCCAGATTGAAAAGTGATTCTATATAGAAGAAACAAATTTTTTAATTAGAAAAATGATTAATTTTATATGTCAAATTTTATTTAACATATAAATATATACATTTTATTTTCATACATAAATGGCCTATAAATAGGTGTTACTTGATGTATTTAGAAATCTGAAGGATCAAGTCTCATGACTTTGATGACAATTGATTAGTTTAATGAATGGTAATGAAAACAGATTTTGGTTTGCCTAGTGTCCTCACCTACACACTGAGGTGGAGAGCTCCACTTTCCCATGTGGCATATTATCACATTATTTTCAGATATCTCAAAGCCTTCTTCACAAGTATAACTTAATTTCGTGCCATGTGCATACAGCCTTGTTCATGTATTTCTCTCCTTTCTTCTGCAGAGTTAGAAGAGTTAAAGGTTCCATGGTACTGAGGTGGTTGAGAACATCCAATTTTTTCTATATGAAGTACAAAGGTCAAAGAATAAAGTACAAATATAATCTTTAAATTAAAAATATTAACACAATCAAATATTACTTTGGATTTTAAAATAAGAATTAAACAAAAAGAATACCTGGAACAAGTTAAAGGATTTTATAACTGACAGATATTTGAAACGTGGAAGCTATTTGTCTCCATAAACACTATGCTACTACTACTTGTTCAATATGCCCCTTCATCCTTTTTTATTTTTATTATTATTATTATTATTTTAAGTTTTACTTTAAAATACTGTATTGGTTTTGCCATACATTGACATGAATCCACCACAGGTGTACATGAGTTCCCAATCCTGAATCCCCCCTCCCACCTCCCTCCCCATATCATCTCTCTGGGTATTCCCAGTGCACCAGCTCCAAGCATCCTGTAACCTGTATCAAACCTAGACTGGCAATTTGTTTCTTACATGATAGTGTACATGTTTCAATGCCATTCTCCCAAATCATCCCACCCTCTCCCTCTCCCACAGAGTCCAAAAGTCTGTTCTATACATCTGTGTCTCTTTTGCTGTCTCACATACAGGGTTACCATTACCATCTTTCTAAATTCCATATATATGTGTTCGTATACTGTATTGGTGTTTTTCTTTCTGGCTTACTTCACTCTGTGTAATAGGCTCCAGTTTCATCCACCTCATTAGAATGGATTCAAATGTATTCTTTTTAATGGCTGAGTAATACTTCATTGTGTATATGTACCACAGCTTTCTTTTCATTCATCTGCTGATGGACATCTAGGTTGCTTCCATGTCCTGGCTATTATAAACAGTGCTGCAATGAGCACTGGGGTACATGTGTCTCTTTCAATTCTGGTTTCCTCGGTGTGTATGCCCACCAGTGGGATTGCTGGGTCATAAGGCAGTTCTATTTGCAATTTTTAAGGAATCTCCACACTGTTCTCCATAGTGGCTGTACTAGTTTGCATTCCCACCAACAGTGTAAGAGGGTTCCCTTTTCTCTACACCCTCTCCAGCAATTATTGCTTGTAGACTTTGTGGATCACAGCCATTCTGACTTGTGTGAAATAGTATTTCATTGTGGTCTTGATTTGCATTTCTCTGATAATGAGTGATGTTGAGCATCTTTTCATGTGTTTGTTAGCCATCTGAATGTCTTCTTTGGAGAAATGTCTATTTAGTTCTTTGGCCCATTTTTGATGTGTCGTTTATTTTTCTGCAATTGAGCTGCAGGAGTTTCTTGTATACTTTTGAGACTAGTTGTTTGTCAGTTGCTTCATTAGCTATTATTTTCTCCCATTCCAAAGGCTGTCTTTTCACCTTGCTTATAGTTTCCTTTGTTGTGCAGAAGCTTTTAATTTTAATTAGATCCCATTTGTTTATTTTTACTTTTATTTCCAGTATTCTGGGTCATGGAGGATCCTGATGTGATTTATGCTGGAGAGAGTTTTGCCTATGTTCTCCTCTAGGAGTTTTATAGTTTCTGGTCTTACGTTTAGATCTTTAATCCATTTTGAGTTTATTTTTGTGTACGGTGTTAGAAAGTGTTCTAGTTTCATTCTTTTACAAGTGGTTGACCAGTTATCCCAGCACCACTTGTTAAAGAGACTGTCTTTTCTTCATTGTATATTCTTGCTTCCTTTGTCGAAGATAAGGTTTCCATAGTTATGTGGATTTATCTCGGGGGCTTTCTATTTTGTTTAATTGATCTATATTTCTGTCTTTGTGCCAGTACCATACTGTCTTGATGACTGTGGCTTTGTAGTAGAACTTGAATTTCTTATTGAAATGTTGGATGTATAACAGTATGTTAGCTTCAAATGGGCTACAAAATGATTTTACTTTTACATACATTATAAAATGACTACCTGTGTGTCTAGTAGCAATCTGTCCGTATCGAATTTATTACAATATTATTGGCCATATTCTGTATGCTGTATATTACATCCCCCTGGCTTCTTCATTACAGAACTGGAGTTTGTACTTCTATATCCCCTGTATCTACCTTGCCAACCCCCTCCCTCTTTTCTTGCAACAACTCATTAATTTTTTGTATCCATATGAGCCTGTTTTCCTTTGATTTTGTTTTATTTTTAGATTCCATAAGTAAATGAAATCATGTGGCATTTGTCTTTTTCTATCTTACCTACTTCACTTAAATAATACATCCTAGACACATCCGTGTTGTTGAAAATGGAAATGTTTCATATTTTATGTCTTGGTTATAGTTTATATTACGTGTATATATATAAAACATGTTCTTTATCTACCTATCAGTGGACTTTCTAGGTTGCTTCCAAATCCTGGTTTTTGTATGCAGTGGTGCAATGAGCATTGGAATATATATACCTTTTTAGATTAGTGTTTTGGTTCCTTTGAAGAAATACCCAGTAGTGGAATTTCTGGATCATATGGCAGTTCTATTTTTAATTTTTAAAGGAAACTCTATCCTCTTTTCCATAGCAACTCTGCCAGTTTACAATCCCACCAACAGTGCACAAAGAGTCCCTTTTCTCTACATCTTTGACAACACTTGATATTTTCCTTTTCATGATAGTCATTATGACAGATGTGAAAGTACATCACACTATGATTGCAATATGGTTTTCCTGGATACAGTAGTCTTGCCTGCAAGGTTTTTTCTTTCATCACTTTGTATATGTTGTGCCAGTCCTGTGTTACCAAAAAGATTCTTCAGAAGCCGTTGATACTTGTAAGGGCCTCCTTGTAGGTAAATACTGCTTTTTCTCTTGAAGGAGAAGAGGGTGACAGAGGATGAGATGGTTGGATGGCATCACCAATTCAATGGACATGAACTTTGGCAAACTCTGGGAGATGGTGAGAGACAAGGAAGCCTGGCTTTTGCAGTCCATGGAGTCACACAGTGTTGGACATGACTTGGCAACAGAACGACTTTTTAAATATTAATTTATTTTAATTGGAGGCTAACTACTTTACAATATTTCAGGGTTTTGTTATACATTGACATGAGTCAGCCACAGGTTTACTCCCATCCTGAACCCCACCTCCCACCTCCCTCCCTATCCTACCCCATTGTCCTAGTGCACCAGCTTTGAGTGCCCTGTTTCATGAATTGAACTTAGACTGGTGATCTATTTCATATATGGTAATATACATGTTTCAATGCTATTCGCTCAAATCATCCCTGCCTCACCTTCTTCCACAGAGTCTAAAAGTCTGTTCTTTATATCTGTATCTCTTTTGCTGCCTGGCATATAGGGTCGTGGTGATCATCTTTCTAAATCCCATATATATTCATTAATATACTGTATTGGTGTTTTTCTGACTTACATCACTGTATAATAGGCTCTAGTTTCATACACCTCATTAGAACTGATTCAAATGTGTTCTTTTTAATATCTGTCTAATATTCCTTTGTTTACATGTACCACGGCTTTCTTATCCATTTTTTCTGCCAATGGGCACCTAGGTTGCTTTCATGTCCTAGCTATTGTAAACAGTGCTACAATGAACATTGTGCTATGCATGTCTCTTTAAATTCTGGTTTCCATAGTGTGTGTGCCTAGCAGTGGGATTTCTGGGTTGTATGGCAGACCTATTTTGAGTTTTTGAAGAAATCTCCACACTATTCTCCATAGTGGCTGTACTAGTTTGCATTTCCACCAACAGTGTAAGAGGGTTCACTTTTCTCCACATCCTCTTCATCATTTATTGTTTGTAGACTTTTGATAGCAGTCATTATGACCCAGCATGAGATTGTACCTCATTGTGGTTCTGATTTGCAACTCTCTGATAATGAGTAATGTTGAGCATTTTTTCCTGTGCTTATTAGCCATCTGAATCCCTTCTTTGGAGAAATGTCTGTTTAATTTTTTGATTGGGTCATTTATTTTTCTGGTATTGAGCTGCATGAGTTGTTGGTATATTTTTGAGAATAGTTCTTTGTCAGTTGCTTCATTTGCCATTATTTACTCATGCTCTGCATTTCTTTTCCATGGGAATGGTCTTGATCCCTGTCTCCTGTACAGTGTCACGAACCACATTCCATAGTTCATCAAGCACTCTATCTATCAGATCTAGGCCCTTAAATCTATTTCTCACTTCCACTGTATCATAAGGGATTTGATTTTGGTCATACCTGAATGGTCTAGCAGTTTTCCCGACTTTCTTCAATTTAAGTCTGATTTGGTAATAAGGAGTTCACGATCTGAGCCACAATCAGCTCCTGGTCTTGTTTTTGTTTACTGTATAGAGCTTCTCCATCTTTGGCTGCAAAGAATATAATCAATCTGATTTCGGTGTTGACCATCTGGTGATGTCCATATGTAGAATCTTCTCTTGTGTTGTTGGAAAAGTGTGTTTGCTATGACCAGTGCATTTTCTTGGCAAAACTCCACTAGTCTTTTCCCTACTACATTCCGCATTCCAAGGCCAAATTGGCCTGTTACTCTAAGTGTTTCTTGACTTCGTACTTTAGCATTCCAGTTCCCTATAGTGAAAAGGACATCTTTTTTTGAGTGTTAGTTCTAAAGGTCTTATAAGTCTTCATAAAACCATTCAACTTCAGCTTATTCAGTGTTACGGGTTGGGGCATAGACTTGGATAACTCTGATATTGAATGGTTTGCCTTGGAGATGAACAGAGATCATTCTGTCATTTTTGAAACTGCATCCAAGTACTGCATTTCAAACTCTTTTGTTGACCATGATGGCTACTCCATTTCTTCTGAGGGATTCCTGCTCGCAGTAGTAGATATGATGGTAATCTGAATTAATTCACCCATTCCAGTCCATTTTAGTTCGCTGATTCCTACAATGTTGACATTCACCCTTGCCATCTCTTGTTTGACCACTTCCAATTTGCCTTGATTCATGGAGCTGACATTCAAAGTTCCTATGCAATATTGCTCTTTGTAGCATTGGATCTTGCTTCTATCACCAGTCACATCCACAACTGGGTATTGTTTTTGCTTTGGCTCCATCCCTTCATTCTTTCTGGAGTTATTTCTCCACTAACCTCCAGTAGCATATTGGGCACCTAATGACCTGGGGAGTTCCTCTTTTGGTATCCTATCATTTTGCCTTTTCATACTGTTCATGGGGTTCTCAAGGCAAGAATACTGAAGTGGCTTGCATTCCCTTCTTCAGTGGACCACATTCTGTCAGACCTCTCCACCACGACCCGCCCATCTTGGGTTGCCCCATGGGCATGGCTTGGTTTCACTGAGTTAGACAAGTCTGTGGTCCTAGTGCGATTAGATTGACTAGTTTTCTGTGAGTATGGTTTCCAGTGTGTCTGCCCTCTGAAATCTTCTTACAATACCTATCATCTTACTTACCCATGGGAAAGAAATGCAAAAAAGGAAAATGGCTGTCTGGGGAAGCCTTACAAATAGCTATGAAAAGAAGAGAGGCAAAAAACAAGGGAAAAAGGAAAGATATAAGCATCTGAATGCAGAGTTCCAAAGAATAGCAAGAAGAGATAAGAAAACCTTCTTCAGCGATCAATGCAAAGAAATAGAGGAAAACAACAGGATGGGAAAGACCATAGATCTCTTCAAGAAAATCAGAGATACCAAGGGACTATTTCATGCAAACATGAGGTAGATATAGGACAGAAATGGTCTGGACCTAACAGAAGCAGAAGAGATTAAGAAAAGGTGGCAAGAATACACAGAAAAACTATACAAAAACATCTTCATGATCCAGATAATCATGATGATGTGATCACTAATCTAGAGCCAGACATCTTGGAATGTGAAGTCAATGGGCCTTGGGCAGCATCACTACGAACAAAGCTAGTGGAGGTGATGGAATTCCAGTGGAGCTATTTCAAATCCTGAAAGATGATGCTGTGAAAGTGCTACACTCAATATGCCAGCAAATTTGGAAAACTCAGCAGTGGCCATAGGACTAGAAAAGGTCCGTTTTCATTCCAATCCCAAAGAAAGGCAATACCAAAGAGTGCTCAAACTACCACACAATTGCACTCATCTCACATGCTAGTAAAATAATTTTCAAAATTTTCCAAGCCAGGCTTCAGCAATATGTGAACCTCCTGATGTTCAAGCTGGTTTTAGAAAAGGCAGAGGAACCAAATTGTCAACATGTGCTGGATCATGGAAAAAGCAAGAGAGTTTCAGAAAAACATCTATTTCTGCTTTATTGTCTATGCCAAAACCTTGGACTGTGTGGATCACGATAAACTGTAGAAAATTCTGAAAGAGATGGGAAAACCAGACCACTGACCTGCCTCTTGAGAAATCTGTATACAGGTCAGGAAGCAGCAGTTAGAACTGGACATGGAACAACAGACTGGTTCTAAATAGGAAAAGGAGTACGTCAAGGCTGTATATTGTCACCCTGCTTATTCAACTTATATTCAGAGTACATTATGAGAAATGCTGGACTGGAAGAAACACAAGTTGGAATCAAGATTGCCAGAAGAAATATCAATAACCTCAGATATGCAGATGACACCACCCTTATGGCAGAAAGTGAAGAGGAGCTAAAAGCCTCTTGATGTAAGTGAAAGAGGAGAGTGAAAAAGTTGGCTTAAAGCTCAACATTCAGAAAATGAAGATCATGGCATCCGGTCCCATCACTTCATGGGAAATAGATGGGGAAACAGTGGAAACAGTGTCAGACTTTATTTTGGGGGCTCAGAAATCACTGCAGACAGTGACTGCAGCCATGAAATTAAAAGACGCTTACTCCTTGGAAGAAAAGTTATGACCAACCTAGATAGCATATTCAAAAGCAGAGATATTACTTTGCCAACAAAGGTCCATCTAGTCAAAGCTATGGTTTTTCCAGTGTCATGTATGGATGTGAGAGTTGGACTTTGAAGAAGCCTGAGCACTGACGAATTGATGCTTTTGAACTGTGGTGTTGGAGAAGACTCTTGAGGGTCCCTTGAACTGCAAGATCCAACCAATCCATTCTGGAAGGAGATCAGTCCTGGGATTTCTTTGGAAGGAATGATGCTGAAGCTGAAACTCCAGTACTTTGGCCACCTCATGCGAAGAGTTGACTCACCTGAAAAGACTTGATGCTGGGAGGGATTGGGGGCAGGAGGAGAAGGGGACTACCGAGGATGAGATGGCTGGATGGCATCATGGACTCGATGGACGTGAGTCTGAGTGAACTCCGAGAGATGGTGCTGGACAGGGAGGCCTGACATGCTGCGATTCATGGGGTCGCAAATAGTCGGACACGACTGAGCGACTGAACTGAACTGAACCAAACTCGTACTCTGAAGGCTGTCTTTTCACCTTTATTACAGTTTCCTTCGATGCGCAAATGTTTTTAAGTTTAATTAGGTACCATTTGTTTATTTTTGCTTTTATTTCCATTACTCTGAAAGGTGGGTTATAGAGAATCTGCTGTGATTTATGTCAGAGAGTGTTTTGCCTAAGTTTTCCTGTAGTAGTTTTATAGTTTCTGTTCTTATATTTAGATCTTTAATCCATTTTGAGTTTGTGTGTGTGTGTGTGTGTGTGTGTGTGTGTGTGTGTGTACAGTTAGAAAGTGTTCTGGTTTCATACTCTTACAAGTGGTTGACCAGTTTTCCCAGTACCACTTGTTAAAGTGATTGTTTTTTCTCCATTGCATATTTTTGTCTCCTTTGTCAAAGATAAGGTGTCCATAGGTGTGTGGATTTATCTCTGGGCTTTCTATTTTGTTCCATTTATCTATATTTCTGGCTTGGACCAGTACTGTACTGTCTTGATGACTGTAGCTTTTTAAGATAGTCTGAAGTCAGTCATGATGTTTCCTCCAGTTCCATTCTTCTTTCTTAAGATTGCTTTGGTTATTCGAGATTCTTTTGTATATCCATACAAGTTGTTAAATTATTTGTTCTAGTTCTATGAAAATTGCCATTGGAGCTTGATCGGGATTACATTGAATCTATAGATTGCTTTGGGTAGTATATTCATTTTCACTATGCTGATTTTTCCAATCCATGAACACAGTGTTTTTCTCCATCAATTTTTGTCATGTTTGATATCTTTCATCAGTGTTTTATAGCTTTCTATATGTAAGTATTTTGTTTGTTTAGGTAGACTTACTCCTAAGTATTTTATTCTTTTCATCGCAATGGTGAATGTTATAGGAATGCAAGGAATATCTGCATATTATTTTTATATCCTGCAACTTTACTATATTCATTTCTTAGCCCTAGTAATTTTCTGGTGGTGTTTTCAGGGTTTACTATGTAGAGAATCATTTCATCTGCATACAGTGAGAGCTTTACTTCTTCTTTTCCAATTTGGATTCCTTTTATTTCTGTTTCTTCTGTGATTGCTGTCACTAAAACTTTCAAAACTATGTTGAATAGTAGTGGTGAGAGTGGGCACTCTTGTCTTGTTCCTGATCTTAGGGGGAATGCTTTCAGTTCTTTGCCATTGAAGAAAATGTTTGCTGTGGGTTTATCATATATGGCTATTATTATGTTGAGGTATGTTCCTTCTATGCCTGCTTTCTGGAGAGGGTTTTTTTTTCCATAAATGGATTATGAATTTTTAAAAGGCTTTCTTTGCATATATTGAGATAATCATATAGTTTCTATATTTTAATTTGTTAATGTGGTGTATCACATTGATTGATTTACAAATATTGAAGAAAATTTGCATCCCTGGAATAAAACACACTTGGTCATGATGTATGATTTTTCTAATATGTTGCTGGATTCTGTTTGCTAGAATTTTGTTGAAGAATTTAGTGTCTATGTTCATCAGTGATACTGGCCTGTAATTTTCTTTCTTTGTGGCATCTTTGTCTAGTTTTGGAATTAGGGTGATGCTAACCTCATAGATTGAATTTGGGAGTTTATCTTCCTCTTTAACTATCTGAAGAATTTCAGTAGGATCAATTCAGTTCAGTTCAGTTACTCAGTCATGTCCAAATCTTTGTGGCCCCATGAACGGCAGCACACCAGACCTCCATATCGATCACCAACTCCTGGAATTCACCCAAACTCATGTCCATCGAATCAGTGATGCCATCCAACCATCTCATCCTCTGTCGTCCTCATTTCCTCCTTCCCCCAATCCCTCCCACCATCAGAGTCTTTTCCAATGAGTCAATTCTTTGCATGAGGTGGTCAAAGTATTGCAGTTTCAGCTTTACCATCAGTCCTTCCAAAGACCAGGACTGATCTGCTTTAGAATAGACTGGATGGATCTCCTGGCAGTCCAAGGGACTCTCAAGAGTCTTATCCAATACCACAGTTCAAAAGCATCAATTCTTTGGCACTCAGCTTTCTTCACAATCCAACTCTCACATCCATACATGACCACGGGAAAAATAATAGCCTTGACTAGATGGACGTTTTTTGGCAAAGCACTGTCTCTGCTTTTGAATATGCTATCTAGCTTGGTCATAACTTTTCTTCCAAGGAGTAAGTATCTTTTAATGTCATGGCTGCAGTCACCATCTGCAGTGATTTTGGATCCCCCAAAATAAAATTTGACATGGTTTAAACTGTTTCCCCATCTATTTCCCATGAAGTGATGGGACCGGATGCCATGATCTTCGTTTTCTGAATGTTGAGCTTTAAGCCAACTTTTTCACTCTCCTCTTTCACTTTCATCAGGAAGCTTTTTAGTTCCTCTTCACTTTCCGCCATGAGGGTGGTGCCATCTGCATTTCTGAGGTGATCAATATTTCTCCTGACAATCTTGAGTCCAGATTGTGCTTCTTTGAGCCCAGCGTTTCTCATGTTGTACTCTGCATATAAGTTAAATGAGCAGGGTGACAATATACAGCCTTGACGTACTCCTTTTCCTATTTGGAACCAGTCTGTTGTTCCATGTCCAGTTCTAACTGTTGCTTCCTGAGCTACATATAGGTGTTCCATGAGGCAGGTCAGGTGGTCTGGTATCCCCATCTCTTTCAGAATTTTCCACAGTTTATTGTGATCCACACTGTAAAAGGCTTTGGCATAGTCAATGAAGCAGATGTTTTTCTGGAACTCTCTTGCTTTTTCCATGATACAGCAGATGTTGGCAATTTGATCTCTGGTTCCTCTGCCTTCTCCTAAAACCAGCTTGAACATCGGGAATTTTATGGTTCAAGTATTGCTGAAGCCTGGCTTGGAGAATTTTGAACATTACTTTACTAGCATGTGAGAACAGTGCAATTGTGTGGTAGTTTGAGCATTCTTTGTCATTGCCTTTCTTTGGGATTGGAATGAAAGCTGACTTTTTCAATTCCCGTGGCCACTGTTGAGTTTTCCAAATTTGCTAGCATACTGAATGCATTGCTTTCACAGCATCATCTTTCAGGATTTGAAATAGCCCCACTGGAATTCCATCACCTCCACTAGCTTTGTTCGTAGTGATGTTTTCTAAGGCCCACTTGACTTCACATTCCAACATGTCTGGCTCTAGGTGAGTGATCACACCATCATGATTATCTTGGTCATGAAGATCTTTTTTGTACAATTCTGAGTCTTATTGCTACCTAGCTTATAGCTTTTCCCTGAAGTTTTGGTAGAATTCAGCTGTGAAGCCATCTGGTCCTTGGATTTTGTTTGCTGAAAGATTTTTTTATTCCATTTTCTATTTCTGTGCTTGTGATGGTCTGTTAAGACCGTCTATTTCTTCCTGCTTCAGCTTTGAAAGATTCTACTTTTCTAAGAGTTCATCCATTTCTTCCAAGTTGTCCATTTTATTGGCATATAGTTGCTAATAGTAGTATCTTATTATCCTTTTATTTCTGTGTTGTCTGCTATGATCTCTCCATTTTCATTTCTAACTTTGTTGTTTTGATTCTTCTTTTTATTTTTTTCCCTTGATGAGTCTGGCTAATGGCTTCTCTCTTTTACTTATCGCCTCAAAGAGCTAGCTTTTAGTTTCCCTGATTTTTAGTATCAGTTCTGTTCAGTTAAGTCACTCAGTCGTGTCCGACTATTTGCGACCCCCAAAATTGCAGCATGCCAGGCCTCCCTGTCCATCACCAACTCTCGGAGTTTACTCAGACTCATGTCCAAGGAGTCAGTGGTGCCATCCAGCCATCTCATCCTCTGTCTCCCCTTCTCCTCATGCCCCCAATCCCTCCCAGCATCAGAGCCTTTTCCAATGAGTCAGCTCTTCGCATGAGGTGGCCAAAGTGCTGGAGTTTCAGCTTTAGCATCATTCTTTCCAAAGACATCCCAGGGCTGATGTTCAGAATGGACTGGTTGGATCTCTTTACAGTCTAAGGGACTAAAGAGTCTTCCCCAAAATCACAATTCAAAAGCATCAATTCTTCGGCGCTCAGACTTCTTCACAGTCCAACTCTCACATCCATACATGACCACTGGAAAAACCATAGCCTTGACTAGACAGACCTTGGTCGGCAAAATAATGTCTCTGCTTTTGAATATGCTATCTAGGTTGGTCATAGCTTTCCTTCCAAGGAGTAAGCATCTTTTAATTTCATGGCTGCAGTCACTATCTGCAGTGATTTTGGAGCTCCCCAAAATAAAGTCTGACACTGTTTCCACTGTTTCCCCATCTATTTGCCATGAAGTGATGGGACCAGATGCCATGATCTTCATTTTCTGAATGTTGAGCTTTAAGCCAACTTTTTCACTCTCCACTTGCACTTTCTTCAAGAGGCTTTTTAGCTCCTCTTCACTTTCTGCCATAAGGGTGGTGTCATCTGCATATCTGAGGTGACTGATATTTCTCCCGGAAGTCTTGATTCCAACTTGTGTTCCTTCTAGTCCAGTGTTTCTCATGATGTACACTGCGTATAAGTTGAATAAGCAGGGTGACAATATACAGCCTTGACGTACTCCTTTTCCTATTTAGAACCAGTCTGTTGTTCCATGTCCAGTTCTAACTGTTGCTTCCTGACCTGTATACAGATTTCTCAAGAGGCAGGTCAGGTGGGTCTGGTATTCCCATCTCTTTCAGAATTTTCCACAGTTTATTGTGATCCACACAGTCAAAGGCTTTGGCATAGTCAATAAAGCAGAAGTAGATGTTTTTCTGGAACTCTCTTGCTTTTTCCATGATCCAGCATATGTTGGCAACTTGATCTCTGCTTCCTCTGCCTTTTCTAAAACCTGCTTGAACATCAGGAGGTTCATGGTTCATGTATTGCTGAAGCCTGGCTTGGAGAAATTTGAGCTTTACTTTACTAGCATGTGAGATGTGTGCAACTGTGTGGTAGTTTGAGCATTCTTTGGTATTGCCTTTCTTTGGAATTGGAATGAAAATGGAACTTTTCCAGTCCTATGGCCACTGCTGAGTTTTCCAAATTTGCTGGCATATTGAGTGTAGCACTTTCACAGCATCATTCAGGATTTGAAACAGCTCCACTGGAATTCCATCACCTCCCCTAGCTTTGTTCATAGTGATGCTTTCTAAGGCCTACTTGACTTCACATTCCAGAATGTCTGGCTCTAGATTAGTGATCACAGCATCGTGATTACCCGGGTCATGAAGATTTTTTTGTACAGTTGTTCTGTGTATTCTTGCAACCTCTTCTTAATATCTTCTGCTTCTGTTAGGTCCAGACCATTTCTGTCCTATATCTAGCCCATCTTTGCATAAAATATTCCCTCGGTATCTCTAATTCTCTTGATGCAATTTCTAGTCTTTCCCATTCTGTTGTTTTCCTCTATTTCTTTGCATAGATTTTTTTTTTTATACTTAAATTAAATACCATGATTTAATTTACTGGCTGCTTAATCCTGTATTCTCTTAAGTTAAAAAAACAAACAAACACAAATACCAACCAAAAGTAGTTATAATTAACTGTTAACGTTAATGAATTTAAACCTTCCAGAAAGCATGAATCCAAAAGGAAATGTACAACAGGTGATTCGAGCCAGATATTCTATGGCTTTCCTGTTTCGGTCTCAAACATTCTATATGTCAATGGAAAAAAAAAAAATTCTCTAGGGTTTCTCAGTTTTATTCTTCTAGAGCACAGTTTTCTGGCCTGTTACTGAGCATGGTCTTCTAACAGGTACACAATTAACTCGTAGGTAGACAACACAATGGCAGTGTTTGGTATCTGCCGGATGAGCTGGGCAAAGAGTCCTCTGTAAAAGGCCAGGTAGCCTTCTTCCCGGAAGACCAGTCGAGCAGTCTGGACGAAAGACTTGTACTTGCTGCCCTTTCTTATCTCTTCTTGCTATTCTTTGGAACTCTGCATTCAGATGCTCATATCTTTCCTTTCTCCTTTGCTTTTCATTTCTCTTCTTTTCACAGCTGTTTGTAAGGCCTCCCCAGACAGCCATTTAGCTTATTTGCATTTCTTTACCATGAGGATTGTTTGATCCCTGTCTCCTGTACAGTGTCACGAACCTCATTCCATAGTTCATCAGGCACTCTATCTATCAGACCTAGGCCCTTAAATCTATTTCTCACTTCCACTGTATAATCATAAGGGATTTGATTTAGGTCATACCTGAATGGTCTAGTGGGTTTCCCTACTTTCTTCAATTTGACTCTGAATTTGGAAATAAGGGTTTCATGATCTGAGCCACAGTCAGCTCCTGGTCTTGTTTTTGTTGACTGTATAGAGCTTCTCCATCTTTGGCTGCAAAGAATATAATCAATCTGATTTCAGTGTTGACCATCTGGTGATGTCCATGTGTAGAGTCTTCTCTTGCATTGTTGGAAGAGGGTGTTTTTCTATGACCAGTGCATTTTCTTGGCAAAACTCTATTAGTCTTTGCCCTACTTCATTCCACATTCCAAGGCCAAATTTGTCTGTTACTCCAGGTGTTTCTTTACTTCCTACTTTTGCATTCCACTAAGCGCATGCAGCTGCGGCCGGCACATTTAGCATGGCCGAGAGGAGCTACCCCACACCTGAAGTCAGGGGCAGTGGCCTAGAGTACCAGGCTGTGATGGTGCAGGAATGGCCGAGAGGAGCTACTCTGCATCCGAGGTCAGGAGCAGTGGTCTGGAGGAGCTACCCCGAGTCCGAGGTCAGGGGCAATGGCTGAGAGGAGCTACCCCATCTCCGAGGCCTGGGACAGCAGCTGAGAGGTGTTACCCCACGTCCAAGGTCAGGGACAGCGGCCAAGAGGAGCCATCCTGCGTCCAAGGCCAGGGGCAGCGCCTGAGGCCTGGGGTGGCTGCCGGGAGGAGAAACACCACGCCTAAGGCTGGGTGGTGGCTGGAAAGAGCAGCCCCACACCCCAAGACTGGGGATGCCAGCCGGGAGGATATTCCCACATCCAAGGAGCGGTGGCTATGTGGGTGCAGGAGTGCCTAGAGGAGCCATCTCACATTGACGATCAGAAAGGGTGGTGGTGAGGATATACCCCTCAGCCAAGGTAAGAGAAACCCAAGTAAGATGGTAGGTGTTGCAAAAGGGCATCAGAGGGCAGACACAATGAAACCATACTCACAGAAAACTAGTCAATCTAATCGCACTAGGACCACAGCCTTGTCTAATTCAGTGAAACCAAGCCATGCCCGTGGGGCAACCCAAGATGGGCGGGTCATGGTGGAAAGGTCTGACAGAATGTGGTCCACTGGAGAAGGGAATGGCAAGCCACTTCAGTATTCTTGCCTTGAGAACCCCATGAACAGTATGAAAAGGCAAAATGATAGGGTACTGAAAGAGGAACTCCCCAAGTCAGTAGGTGCCCAATATGCTACTGGAGATCACTGGAGAAATAACTCCAGAAAGAATAAAAGGATGGAGCCAAAGCAAAAACAATACCCAGCTGTGGATGTGACTGGTGACAGAAGCAAGGTCTGATGCTATAAAGAGTAATATCGCATAGGAACCTGGAATGTCAGGTCCATGAATCAAGGCAAATTGGAAGTGGTCAAACAAGAGATGGCAAGTGTGAATGTCAACATTCTAAAATTCAGCTAACTAAAATGGACTGGAATGGGTGAATTTAGCTCAGATGACCATTATATCTACTACTGTGGGCAGGAATCCCTCAGAAGAAATGGAGTAGCCATCATGGTCAACAAAAGAGTCTGAAATGCAGTACTTGGATGCAGTCTCAAAAATGACAGAATGATCTCTGTTCGTCTCCAAGGCAAACCATTCAATATTACAGTTATGCAAGTCTATGTCCCAATGAGTAATGCTGAAGAAGCTAAATTTGAACGGTTTTATGAAGACCTACGAGACCTTTTAGAATTAACACCTAAAAAATGTCCATTTCTTTATAGGGGACTGGAATGCAAAAGTAGGAAGTCAAGAAACACCTGGAGTAAGAGGCAAATTTGGCCTTGGAATGCAGAATGAAGCAAGACAAAGACTAATAGCGTTTTGCCAAGAAAATGCACTGGTCATAGCAAACACCCCGTTCCAACAACACAAGAGAAGACTCTCCATATGGACATCATAAGATGGTCAACACCGAAATCAGATTGATTATATTTGCAGCCAAAGATGGAGAAGCTCTATACAGTCAATAAAAAACAAGACCCGGAGCTTACTGTGGCTCAGGTCATGAACTCCTTATTACCAAATTCAGACTCAAATTGAAGGAAATAGGGAAAACCGCTAGACCATTCAGGTATAACCTAAATCAAATCCCTTATGATTATACAGTGGAAGTGAGAAATAGATTTAAGGGCCGAGACATGATAGAGTGCCTGATGAACTATGAAATGAGGTTCGTGACATTGTACAGGAGGCAGGGATCAAGACCATCCCCATGGAAAAGAAATGCAAATAAGTAAAATGGCTGTCTGGGGAGGCCTTACAAACAACTGTGAAAAGAAGAGAAGTGAAAAGCAAAGGAGAAAAGGAAAGATATAAGCATCTGAATGCAGAGTTCCAAAGAATAGCAAGAAGAGATAAGAAAGCCTTCTTCAGTGATCAGTGCAAAGAAATAGAGGAAAACAATAGAATGGGAAAGACTAGAGATCTCTTCAAGAAAATTGGAGACAACTAGGGAACATTTCATGCAAAGATGGGCTCAATAAAGGACAGAAATGGTATGGACCTAACAGAAGCAGAAGATATTAAGAAGGGGTGGCAAGAATACATGGAAGAACTGTACAAAAACTGTAAAAAACTGAACTTCAATTCAGTTCAGTTCAGTTCAGTCGCTCAGATGTGTCCGACTCTTTGCGACCCCATGAATATAGCACGCCAGGCCTCCCTGTTCATCACCATCTCTCAGAGTTCACTCAGACTCACGTCCATTGAGTCCATGATGCCATCCAGCCATCTCATCCTCGGTCGTCCCCTTCTCCTCCTGCCCCCAATCCCTCCCAGCGTCAGAGTCTTTTCCAATGAGTCAATTCTTCTCATAAGGTGGCCAAAGTACTGAAGTTTCAGCTTTAGCATCATTCCTTCCAAAGAAATCCCAGGGTTGATCTCGGATAAACATGATGGTGTGATCACTAATTGAGAGCCAGATATTGTGGAATGTGAAGTCAAGTGGGCCTTTAGAAAGCACCACTAATAACAAAACTAGTGGAGGTGATGGAATTCCAGTTGAGCTGTTTCAAATCCTGAAAGATGATGCTGTGAAAGTGCTACACTCAATATGCCAGCAAATTTGGAAAACTCAGCAGTGGCCACAGGACTGGAAAAGGTCAGTGTTCATTCCAATCCCAAAGAAAGGCAATGGCAAAGAATGCTCAAACTACTGCACAATTGCACCCATCTCACATGCTAGTAAAGCAATGCTCAAAATTCTCCAAGCCAGGCTTCAGCAATACGTGAACCGTGAACCCCCTGATGTTCAAGCTGGTTTTAGAAAAGGCAGAGGAACCAGAGATCAAATTGCCAACATTCGCTGGATCATAGGAAAAGCAAGAGAGTTCCAGAAAAACATCTACTTCTGCTTTATTGACTATGCCAAAGCCTTTGACAGTGTGGATCACAATAAACTGTGGGAAAATCTGGAAGAGATGGGAATACCAGACCACTTGACCTGCCTCTTGAGAAATCTGTATGCAGGTCAGGAAGAAGCAGTAAGAACTGGACATGGAACAACAGATTGGTTCCAATTAGGAAAAGGAGCACATCAAGGCTGTTTACTGTCACCCTGCTTATTTAACTTCTATGCAGAGAACATCATGAGAAATGCTGGACTAGAAGAAACACAAGCTGGAATCAAGATTGCCAGGAGAAATATCAGTCACCTCAGATATGCAGATGACACCACCCTTATGGCAGAAAGTGAAGAGGAGCTAAAATCCTCTTGATGAAAGTGAAAGAGGAGAGTGAAAAAGTTGGCTTAAAGCTCAACATTCAGAAAATGAAGATCATGGCATCTGGTCCCATCACTTCATGGCAAATAGATGGGGAAACAGTGGAAACTGTCAGGCTTTATTTTTGGGGCTCCAAAATCACTGTTGATGGTGATTGCAGCCATGAAATTGAAAGACGCTTACTCCTTGGAAGAAAAGTTATGACCAACCTAGATAGCATATTCAAAAGCAGAGACATTACTTTGCCGAATAAGGTCCATCTAGTCAAGGCTATGGTTTTTCCAGTGGTCAAGTATGGATGTGAGAGTTGGACTGTGAAGAAGGCAGAGCACCGAAGAATTGATGATTTTGAACTGTGGTGTTGGAGAAGTCTCTTGAGAGTTTCTTGGACTGCAAGGAGATACAGTCTGTCCATTCTGAAGGAGATCAACCCTGGGATTTCTTTGGAAGGAATGATGCTAAAGCTGAAACTCCAGTACTTTGGGCCACCTCATTAGAAGAGTTGACTCATTGGAAAAGACTGTGATGCTGGGAGGGGATTGAGGCAGGAGGAGAAGGGGACGACTGAGGATGAGATGGCTGGATAGCATCACTGACTCGATGGACGTGAGTCTGAGTGAACTCCAGGAATTGGTGATGGACAGGGAGGTCTGGCGTGCTGTGATTCATGGGATCATAAAGAGTCAGACACGACTGAGCAACTGAACTGAACTTACTTTACAATATTGTAGTGGTTTTTGTGATACACTGACATGAATGAGCCATGGGTTTGCATGTGTTCCCCATCCTGAACCCCCCTCCCACCTCCCTCCCCATCCCTCTGGGTCATCCCAGTGCACCAGCACTGATCACCCTGTCTCATGCATCAAACCTGGACTGATGATCTGTTTCACCTTTGAGAATATACATTTTCAATATATCCTCTCAAATCATCCCACTCTCACTTTCTCCCACAGTCCAAAAGATTGTTTTATACATCTGTATCTCTTTTACTGTTTTTTATATGGGATTAACATTACAATGTTTCTAAATTCCATATATATGGGTTAGTATACTGTATTGGCATTTTTCTTTCTGACACTTCACTTTGTATAATAGACTCCAGTTTCATCCACCTCACTAGAACTGATTCAAATGCATTCTTTTTAATAGCTGAATAATAGAAATGGCAACCCACTCCAGTATCCTTGCCTGGAAAATCTCATGGACAGAGGAACCTGGTGGATTGCAGTCCGTGGGATCACACACGACTCAGTCAGACACGACTGAGTGACTAACACACAATATTCCATTATGTATATGTACTACAACTTTCTCATCCATTCATCTGCTGATGGACATCTAGATTGCTTCCATGTCCTGGCTATTATAAACAGTGCTGCGATGAACATTCGGGTCCATGTGTCTCTTTGAATTCTGCTTTCCTGTGTATGCCCAGCAGTAGGATTCCTGGGTCATATGGCAGATCTATTTTCAGATTTTTTAAGGAATCTCCACACTGTCCTCCATAGTGGCTGTACGAGTTTGGATTTCCACCAACAATGTAAGAGTGTTCCCTTTTCTCCACACTCTCTCCAGCATTTATTGCTTGTAGACTTTGGATAGCAGCCATTCAGACCGGTGTGATATGGTACCTCATTGTAGTTTTGATTTGCATCTCTCTGATAATGTCTATTCTTTCTTAAAATTACTTTGGCTTTTGGGGGTCTTCTGTGTCTCCATACAAATTGTGAAAAATTTTTTCTAGTTCTGTGAAAAATGTCACCAGTAATTTGATATTGCTTTCAATCTCTAGATTGCTTTTGGTAATGCAGTCATTTTCACCATATTGATTCTTCCAACCTAGGAGCCTGCAATATCCCTCCATCCCTTTATGTCATCTTTCATTCATGTCTCATAATTTTCTGTATATAGTTCTTTTCCCTCCATGAGGTGAGGTGAAGTCGCTCAGTCGTGTCCGATTCTTTGCAACCCCGTGGACTGTAACCTACTAGGCTTCTCTGTCCATGGGATTCTCCAGGCAAGAATACTGGAGTGGATTGCCATTTCCTTCTTCAGGGGATCTTACCAACCCAGGTATCGAACCCAGGTCTCGCGCATTGGAAGCAGACGCTTTAACCTCTGAGCCACCAGGGAAGCCGTCTATGGGGTCTCACAGAGTCAGACACGACTGAAGTGACTTAGTAGCAGCAGCTGTGGACTTGTTGTATATGCCCTTTATTATGTTAAGGTAGGTTCTTGCTATGCCCATTTTTTGGAGAGTTTTTTTCTCTCCATAGGTAGGCTTATTCCAAGGTATTTTATTCATGTTGTTGCAATGGTAAATGGGATTGATACCTTAATTTCTCTTTCTGATTTTTCTTTGTTATTCTATAGGTACACAAGTGATTTGTCTGTACTGATTTTATAATCTGTGACTTTACTAAATTCACTGATAATTTCAAGTAATTTTCTGATAGTATCTTTATGGTTTTCTATGTACAGTATCATGTCATCTGCAAATAGTGAGAGTTTTACTTCTTTCCAATCTGGATTTCTTTTATTTCCTTCTCTTCTCTGATTGCTGTAGCTAGGAATTCCAAACTATGTTCAATAATAGTGGCCTGAGTAGGCAACCTTTTATTGTTCCTGATTTTATAGGGAATGCTTTCAGTGTATCACCATTGAGAATGTTTGCCGTGGGCTTCAGAGTGGGCAATGGCACCACCCTCCAGTACTCTTGCATGGAAAATCCCATGGACGGAGGAGCCTGGTAGGCTGCAGTCTATGGAATCGCTTAGAGTGGGATACGACTGAGTGACTTCACTTTCACTTTTCACTTTCATGCATTGAAGACGGACATGGCAACCCACTCCAGTGTTCTTACCTGGAGAATCCCAGGGACGAGGGAGCCTAGTGGGCTGCCGTCTATGGAGTCTCACAGAGTCAGACACGACTGAAGTGACTTAGCACCACCAGCAGCTGTGGGCTTGTTGTATATGCCCTTTATTATGTTAAGGTAGGTTCTTGCTATGCCCATTTTTGGAGAGTTGTTTTGTTTTGTTTTTAATCATAAATGGGTGCTGAATTTTGTTGAAAGCTTTTTCTGCGTCTATTGAAATTATCATATGGTTTTAGCTTTCAGTTTGTTAAAATGGTGTATCATATTAATTGACTTACATATATCCAAGAATCCTTGCACCCTGGAATAAATTCAACTTGATCATGGTGTATGATGTTTTTATTGTGTTCTTGAATTCCATTTGCTATAATTTGTGGAGGATTTTTGTACCTATGTTCATTGGTGATTGACCTCTAATTGTGTGTGTGTGTGTGTGTGTGTGTGTGATATCGGTGTCTGGTTTTGCCATCAGTGTGGCCTCGTAGAATGTATTAGAAATGTTTTCCTCTGCAAGTTTTAGGAAGAGTTTGGAAGGATAGGTATTAGCTCTTGTCTTAATGTTTTATGGAATTCACCTGTGAAGCCATCAGGCCTTGGAGTTTTGTCTTGGGGAGATTTTTGATCACAGTTTCGACTTCAGTGTTTCTAATTGTCTTGTTCATAATTACTATTTCTTTCTGGTTCAGTCTTGAATTGAAAGAGGTAGAACTTTTCTAAAAAAATCTGTCCATTTTCTCTAGATTGTCTATTTTCTTAGCATATGGTTGCTCTTATTAGTCTATTATGATCTTTTGTATTTCTGCATTGTCTGTTGTGACCACTCCTTTCTCATTCCTAATTCTGTTGATTTTATTTTCACCTTTCTTTTCTTCATGAGCCTGGCCAATGGTTTGTCAATGTTCGTTATCTTCTCAAAGAACCAGCTTTTAGTTATCAATCTTTACTATTGTTTCCTTCATTTACTTTTCTTTTTATAATATAAATTTACATATTTTAATTGGAGACCAATTATCTTACAATATTGTAGTGGTTTTGCCATACACTGACATGGACCCGCCATGGGTATACATGTGTTCCCCATCCTGAACCTCCCCTCCCATCTCCCTCCCCATCCCATTCCTCTGGGTCATCCCAGTGCGTCAGCCCTGAGTGCCCTGTCTCATGCATTGAACCTGGACTGGCAATCTATTTCACATATGATAATATACATGTTTCAATGCCATTCTCCCAAATCATCCCACTCTCGCCCTCTCCCACAGAGTCCCAAAGACTATTCTATACATCTGTGTCTCTTTTGCTGTCTTGCATATACGGTTATTGTTACCACCTTTCTAAATTTCATATATATGCGTTAGTATACTGTATTGGTGTTTTTCTTTCTGGCTTACTTCACTCTGAATAATAGGCTCCAGTTTCATCCACCTCATTAGAACTGACACAAATGTATTCTTTTTAATGGCTGAGTAATATTCCATTGTGTATATGTACCACTACTTTCTAAACATTTGTGTACTGATGGACATCTAGGTTGTTTAGCCTCCATATGTTTGTATTTTTAATAGTTTCTTTTTCCTGTAGTTGACATCTAATCTTATTGCATTGTGGTCAGAAAAGATGCTTGGAATGATTCCATTTTTTTTTTTAATTTACCAAGGCTAGATTTATGGGCCAGGATGTAATCTATTCTGCAGAAGTTTCCATGTGTACTTGAGAAACAGGTAAAATTCATTGTTTTAGATATCAATAGATATCAATTGGGTCTAACTGATCTATTGTATTATTTAAAGTTTCTGTTTCCTTGTTAATTTTCTGTTTAGTAGATCTACCCATAGGTGCGAGTGAGGTATAAAGTCTCCCATTATTATTGTGTTATTGTTAATTTCCCCTTTCATACTTGTTAGCATTTTCTTAAATATTGTGGTGCTCCTGTGTTGGGTGCATATATAATTGTTATATCTTCTTGTTGGATTGATCCTTTGATCATTGTGTAGTGTCCTTCTTTGTCTCTTTTCACAGCTTTCACGTTAAAGTCTATTTTATCTGATATGCATATTGCTACTCCTCCTTTCAACTGGTCTCCATTTGCATGAAATGTCTTTCCCTGCCCTTCACTTTCAGTCTGTATGTGTCCCTTGTTTTGAGGTGGGTCTCTTGTAGACAACCTATATAAGGGTCTTGTTTTCATATCCATTCAACCAGTCTTTGTCTTCTGGTTGGAGCATTGAACCCATTCATATTTAAGGTAATTATTGATAAGTATGATCCCCTTGCCATTCACTTTGTTATTTTAGGTTTGAGGTTATACACCCTTTCTGTGTTTACTGTCTATAGAAGATCCTTTAGCATTCGTTGGAGAGCTGTTTTGGTCGTCCTGAATTCTCCCAGTTTTACTTGATTTCTCCTTCATACTTGAATGACATCCTTGCTGGGTACACTAACCTGGATTGTAGGTTTTTCTTTTTCATTACTTTAAGTATGTCCTGCCATTCCCTTCTGGCCTAAAGAGTTTCTATTGAAAGATCAGCTGTTATCCTAATGAGAATCCCCTTGTGTGTTATTTTTGTTTTTCCTTTGCTGCTTTTAATATTTGTTCTTTGTGTTTGATCTTTGTTAATTTGATTAATATGTGTCTTGGGGTTTATCCTGTTTGGGACTCTCTGGGTTTCTTGGACTGGGTGACTATTTCTTTCCCCATTTTGGGGAAGTGTTCAAATATTGTTTCCTCATGTATTTTCTCGTGGTCTTTCTTTTGCCTTCTTCTGGGATGCCAATGATTCAATTGTTGGGACATTTAACAGTGTCCCAGAGTTCTCTGAGGTTGTCCTTATTTCTTTTTATTCTTTTTTCTTTTTCCTCTCTGATTCATTTCTACCATTCTATCTTCTACCTCATTAATCCTATCTTCTGCCTCCATTATTCTACTGTTGGTTGCCTCCAGAGTGTTTGTGATCTCATTTATTGCATTATTCATTACATATTGAATCTTTTTCTATTTCTTCTAGGTCTTTATTTCTTGCATCTTCTCAATCCTTGTCTCTAGTCTATTTATCTGTAACTTCATTTTGTTTTCAAATTATTGGATCATTCAGTATCATTATTCTGAATTCTTTATTAGGTAAATTCCCTATCTCTTCCTCTTTTGTTTGGTTTGGTGGGCATTTATCCTCTTCCTTTACCTGCTGAGTATTTCTCTGCCTTTTCATTTTGTTTATATTGCTGTTTGGGGTGGCCTTTCCATACTCTGGTGGTTTGTAGTTCCTCTTTATTGTGGGGGTTCCTCACTGTGGGTGGGGTTGGATGGGTGGCTTGTCAAGGTTTCCTGGTTAGGGAAGCTGTGTTGGTGTTCTGGTGGGCGGAGCTGGATTTCTTCTGTCTGGAATGCAATGAAGTGTCCAGTAGTGGGTTTTGAGATGTCAGCATGGTATGTCTTGCTCTGGTTCTTGTTGGCTCTTGGGTAGTGCTTGGTTTCATTGTAGGTATGGAGGCTTTTGATGAGGTCTTATCAATTAATGTTCCCTGTAGTCAGGAGTTCTCTGGTGTTCTCAGGATTTGGACTTAAGCCTGCTGCCTCTTGGTTTCAGTCTTATTCTTACAGTAGCCTCAAGACTCTCCATCTATACAGCACCAATGATAATTAACCTAGAAAGATTAATGATGAAAAATTTCTCCACAGTAAGGAACACCCAGAACGGTTCACAGAGTTACATAGAGAAGAGAAGAGAGAGGAGGGAAATAGAGGTGACCAGGAGGAGAAGAGGGGGAATCGAAAGGAGCGAGAGCAAGCTAGCCAGTAATCACTTCCCTATGTGCTCTCCACAGTCTGGATCCCTCAGAGATGTTCATGGGATTACACAGAGAAGAGAAGAAGGAGGAAGGAGACTGATATGGCCAGGAGGCAAAAATGGGGAATCAAAAGGAGAGAGACATATCCAGCCAGTAATCAGTTCCTTAAGTGTTCTCCACAGTCCAGAACACAAAGATTCATGAAGTTGGGTAGAGAAGAGAAGGGGAAGAGGTGAGATAGAGATGACCTGTTGGAGAAAAAGCAGAGTCAAAAAGGAGAGAGTAGTCAAGCCAGTAATCTCACTTCCAAGTAAAAATGGGTACTGACTATTGGGTTCTTAAAGGTACAAATCTTTAACAAATACTCAAAAGCAAAGATTAAAAATCTAGAGTAGAGGTTAGATTCTCAAAAATATGATATTAAAAAAACAAACCAAAGTCACAAAATTATAAAATATATATATATGAAGTTTGCTTTAAAAATATGGTCTTTTTTACAAGGTTATAAAAATGAAAATTAAAGGAGTAATAAAGGACTTTAAATTTAAAAAAAATTCCAACAGTCTTTTAGACTGTGGGAGAGGGAGAGGGTGGGATGATTTGCGAGAATGGCACTGAAACATGTATAATATCATATATGAAATGAGTCGCCCATCCAGGTTCAATGCATGATACTGGATGCTTGGGGCTGGTGCACTGAGACGACCCAGAGGGATGGTATGGGGAGGGATGAGGGAGGGGGTTTCAGGATGGGGAACACGTGTATACCTGTGGGAGTTTCATGTTGATGTATGGCAAAACCAAAACAATATTGTAATTAACCTCCAATTAAAATAAATAAATTTATATTAAAATTTTTTAAAAACGATAATAGTAAAAATATATCTAGGAATTTCTCTGGAGCTGTTGTGGACAGTGTGGGGTCAATTCATTTTCAGATAGTTCCTTGATCTGGCTTATACTTCTTCTCAAGATCTATAGCCACTTTCCTATGTAGTCGGTGCTAACTACAGGGTTTTAATCTGTTGCACCTGTCACTTCCAAAGCGGGTCCCTTTGTTTATTTTAGCTTCTTCTGTTACTGGTCTCTTCAGTGTCTGTTTTCTGCCCTGACACAAGGCGGTGATGGTGGTCACTTTTCAGGCTCACTTGTTCAGTCATGCTGTCAGGAGGGAGCAACACTGCAAACAAATATCACTGGCGTATGTGGAAGTGCTCACAGGGTTTCAGCCGCCCTGGGTTTGCCCTCGCTCACTGCATGTGTGCTTTCATTCGACACTTCTCAGGCTCTATGTTGCTCTGCCGAGAACTATCTGAGGTGGGCCCTGGGTTGCTTTAACTTCCCAGGTCTAAGTTGCTCAGGTTCAGGTTCTCGGGTGCTCCACAAAGGTGCAGACTTGTTTGGGCCTGCGTTTGGTGCCCTTCCCAGGTTTGGCAGCTCAGGTGACCACATCCTTGGTGAGCGCAGTCACCGCCAGGAAGGGGATGTATCTTATCGCCTCCCCTGTCCCAGCTGCTTAGTTTTCTGAGTGTACAATGGATGCACCTTCTCAGGTGTGCCGGGTGTCTCTTCTGGGGAGCTGATCTCTGGCTGTGACCCTCTCTGCAGATGTCAACCATCCAGAATCCAAAGTACTCTCGGTTAGCAACAAAGCCTGCTTGCAGTTTGGTAAATGATGCCTCTATGGGGCCACTATTGCCCCCTTCTGTCTCTGGCTGCCCCTGCCTGCCTGTCTCTGGCAGGGGATGGGCTGGTCTGTTAGCTCTGGTCAGTCCTTTGTTCTGTGAGTGGGCCTGGCAGAATCTTATGTTAGGGCTTTGCACAGGATAGTTCTCTCTATCTCTTTATTTTTTTTTTTTTTTAATTTTTTTCTGTCTCTCTCTGGCTATCTCATAGTCTGGGTTGCTTTCTCACCTTAGTTCCCTCAGATTACCCTCAGGGCATTCAGGCCCAGGCCTTACCCTAAGCAATGCAGCAGGCGCCTCCCTGTGCAGCCCCTCCTTGCTAATGGAAGATGCCAGCCTCTGGGCTGCTTCTCCTCTGGGAGTTGCCATTGGCAGTAATCTGTGGGGTTTATTTATTTATTTATTTATTTATTTTTCCTCCTGGTTATGTTGCCCTCTGAGGTTACAAGACTCCAGACACAGACCTGCAGTGAGAGTATTTCCTGGTGTTTGGAAACTTCTTTCTTTTTAAGACTCCTTCCTGGGACAGATCTCTGTCCCTACGTCTTTTGTCTCTTATCTTTTATATTTTCTCCTACCTCCTTTTGAAGACAATAGGCTGCCTTTCTGGGTGCCTAATGTCCTCTACCAGCATTCAGAAATTGTTTTGTGGAATTTGCTCAGCGTTCAAATGTTCTTTCAGTGAATGTGTGGGGGAGAAAGTGGTCTCCCCATCCTATTCCTCTGCCATCCTAGGACTGCCTCCCTTCAGTTCTTTTTTTTATTTATTCCTGCTCTGATCCTTAAAATTTATTTCCATTTACTATTTTTGGCTTTTTGTTGTTGTTGCTGTTGTTCTTTACCAGCTGATTTAGGTGCAGAGTTAGGTTCTCTATTTTATAATTTTCTTGTATCTTCAGGTAGGGTTGTATTGTTATACACTTCCGTCTTAGAACTGCTTCGCTGCATCCCATAGGTTTTGTGTCATAGTGTTTTAGTTGTCTTTTCTTTCTATGAATCTTTTGATTTCTCTTCTGATCTCTTCAGTAACCTCTTTATTATTTAGAAATGTATTGCTTATTGTCCTTATTTCTGTGTTTTTGCAGTTCTTTCCCTGTAATTGATATCTAGTCTCATAGCATTGTGGTCAGAGAAGTTGCTTGGTACGATTTCAATTTCCTGAAATTTACTGAGGCATGATTTGTGGCCCAAGCTGTGGTCTATCATGGAGAATGAATGTTCCATGTGCACTTGAGAAGAAAGTGTATTCTTCTGCATTTTTGGATGGAAAATACTGAAGATATCAGTTAATCCAAATGGCCTAATGTTTCAGTTAAGGTTTGTGTTTTCTGATTGATTTTCTTCTTTTCATGTTCTGTCCATTGGGATAAGCAGGGTGTTAAAGCCACCTACTATTATTTTGCTCTTCTCGAGCTTCATTTTTATATCTGTTAGTATTTGTCTCATGCAAGGAGGTGCTTCTATGTTGGATACACATATATTTACAGTTGTTATGTCTTCTTTTATATTGATCCCTTGATCATCATGTAGAGTCTTTTTTCATCTCTTGCAATTTTCTTTAAATGTATTATATCTGAAATGATAATTGCCACTCTGGCTTCTTTTGATTTCCATTTGCATGGGTATAATTTTCCATCCTTTTGCTTTCAGTCTGTATGTGTCTCTTGGTCTGAAATGGGTCTCTTGTAGGCAGCAAATACATGGGTCTTGTTTTTGTGTCCATTCATCCAGTCTATATATTTTGGTTGGAAAATTTAATTCATTTACATTTAAAGTAATTATTGATATATATGTTTGTATTGACATTTTCTTAATTGTTTTTGTAGGTCTTTCCTTTCTCTTTTGTTTATGACTTATATAAGTCCCTTTAGTATTTGTTGTAATGCTGGGTTGGTGGTCCTAAATTCTCTTAAATTTTGCTTTTCTGTAAAGCTTTTGATTTCTCCATCAATTCTGAGTAACTGAATGAGATCCTTACTAGATAGAGTAGCCTTGATGGTAGTTGGGTTTTTTTTTTTTCAGTATTCAGTATTTTAAATATATCCTGATATTACCTTCTGGTTTGCAGAGCTTCTGCTGTTACTTGATGGACTTTCCATTGTATGTTACTTGTTTCTTTTCCCTTGATGCTTTTAATATTGTGTTTTATACTTTGTGCTTTTAATCTTTGTGTTTAATATCTGTTAGCTTGATTAGTATGTGTCTCAACATCTTTCTCCTGGGGTTTATCCTGTATTAAACTCTGTGCTTCTTGGACTTGACTGACTATTTCCTTTCCCATGTTGAGGAAGTTTTCAACTATAATCTCCTCAAAAATGTCCTCAGTGCCTTTCTTTTTCTGTTCTTCTTCTGAGACCCCTAAAACTCAAACACTGTGAGTTTAATACTGCCATAGGTTTCTTCTCATTCTTTTTCCTTTATTTTTCTCTTCAGCAGTTATTTCTGCCATTCTGTCCTCTAGCTTACTTATCTGTCCTTATACCTCAGTTACTCTACTCTTGATTCCTTCTAGAGTATTTTTAATTTCAGTAATGTGTTATTCATCTCTATTATTTATTTATTTATTCTTTATTTCTTCTATGTCCTTGGTAATTGCATTAATTGTTTCTTGCATTTTCTACATCATATTTTTGAGGCTTTGAAACAGCTTTACTGTCATTATTCTGAATTATTTTTCAGGTAGTTTGCTTATTTCCTCCTTCTTTATTTGGTTTTGTGAGTTTCTACCTTGTTTCTTCATTTGTCCCCTATTTCTATGTCTTTTCTTTCCTTTTTTTCTAACTTGCTCCATTTGAATTCTCCTTTTCCCAGACTTTAGGGATGTATCCCTTCTTCCTTTGGTTTTTGCTTGGGTCTTGTGAGTTTCTACCTTGCTTCTTCATTTGTTGCCTATTTCTGTGTCTTTTCTTTTCTTTTTTTCTTACTTGCTCCATTTGAAATCTCCTTCTCTCAGACTTTAGGGATGTATCCCTTCTTCCTTTTGGTATTTGATCTCAGTGGGAAAGTTTATTTCAGTGGTTTGTGTTGATTTCTTGTTAGGGTGACTTGAGCCTGTGTTGTAGTGGAGGAAGAGAGTTGTTTTATTTATTTATTTTCTTTCCTGATGGAGAAGGCTGTGTGAGACGGTATAATTTGGAGTGTCTGTGGGAATCCTGTGGCTGATATTGGTTTTTTTTTTTGTGCTTTTGTCTTGCCAGTTGATTGGGTAAGGTGTCCTGCAGAGTATGCCATTGGCAGCCCAGTGATACCAGGCTCTGTTTACAGTTCTAGGCCTTTGTGGATTTTCTCAGTAATTAATTTCCTTAATTTCCATGGGTGGGGGGGGCGGTACAGTTAGGAGTTCTCTTGCAGAATCAGATCTTGGACTCAGTGCTCCCACCTCAGTGGTTCTGTCTCAGGCACAATCTCCCATCCTGAAATTCTCCATCTCTTCCTTTAATTTTTCATGTCATATCTTTTGTCCTACCTCATTCCAGTGAGCTTAGCTTGCCACCCTGGAGGCCTGGGGTCTTCTGCTGTCTCTTAGAGGCTGCTCTGTAAGCATTGTTCAATATCTTGAGGAGTTTTTGGTGTATTTGTGGGGAAGCTGGAAACCTCCCCATCTTACTCCTCTGCCATTTTTTCTACTTCTTTTATGTATTGCTGTATTATATAAAATTGTGTAGAATTCTATATAAAATATCCAGTGCATTTAAGAAGTAGCATAGCATTTTTGTAAATGGCACAGTATTTAGAGACAGACTAATAAGAATTTAAGTTTTGTCATCACAATGGGATGGATGTGAGGTCTTCAGTGATATACTATGCGTGGTGTGTCTTCCGTCTCATCTGTGAAATATCTACAATCATAGACTCAGTATACGAGCTTCCTTTCTATGGTCTTCCCTCAATAGCTCATTAGTAAAGAGTCTGCCTGCAATGCAGGAGATCCAGGTCCAGTTCGTGGGATGTGAAGATCTGGAGAAGGAAATGGCAACCCACTCCAGTATTCTTGCCTGGAGAATCCCATGGACAGAAGAGCTTGGCATTCTACAGTCCATAGAGTCACAAGAGTCAGACATGACTTAGCAATTAAACCACCACCATACCCAGTAAAAAGGCCCTTTGTGAAGAACACACATATTAATTATACAATATCTTGAAATGTAGTATGTAAGTATTCAGCTGTTACTAAAACTTAGTTTTTCTTAATTTGATATCTTCTCAGGCAATTATCTTACCAGTAAACATTCCTGGGGATACAAATTTCAAGAGAAGATAGAAACATAATCCTTACTAGCAACTCATATCTCCAGATACAAACTGTAATTTCCAAACACTAAAATCAAGAATAATATAGTGGAGAATGGCTAAAGAAATCACACACATAGTTCTACAAATTACTTCATTAGAAAATGAACTCTGTGTTTTAAAGCAGGTTTGGGTTCATAGCAAATGTGAGCAGAAAATACAAAGTTCCCATACTCCCCACTGCACACATACACACACACACACAGATTGAGATTTGTTTTAAGGATCTGGCTCATGTGATTGTGAAGAGTGGTAGGTCTGACACCTGCAGGGCAGGTGGCAGCTTGGAAAATTCAGGAAGGGTGTGTGTTGCAGTTTTTACTTTGGAAGCCTTGAGAGCCAGAGTTCCTTTTTCCTGGAAGGAGCTCAGTGTTTTCTCTTAAAACTTCCAACAGAATGGATGAAGTACACCCATGTTATGAAAGGTAATTTACTTTATTCAAAGTCTGTGATTAAATGTTAATCATATCTTTAAGATACCTTCAGAGAAACAGCCAAATTGGTTTGACCAAGCTACTGAGTACTATAATCCAGCCAAGTTGATACAAAATTAACCACTATATAAAATATACAAGGTGAGCTTGGATATTTAGTTCAGGAGACTGCCAACCCAATTGTGGAAGATTCATCTAATGCCTTCTCGCTGCTTGCATAAAAACATGAGATGAGTTGTAAGTGGAAGAATGAATCATCAGTCATTAAGAAGTCAGTGGGAAATAATTCTCAGTGGAGCTAGTAGTAAAGAACCCGCATGACAGTGCAGGAGACTTAAAAGATGGGCCTTTGATTCCTGGGTTGAGAAAATCCCTGGGGAAGGAAAGCACAGCCTACTCTAGTTTGTTGCTTAGAGAATCCCATTGACAGAAGACCCAGTCAGGCTAAAGTCCCTGGGGTCACAGAGAATTGGACACGACTGAAGCAGTTTAGCACGAAACAGCGTAAGACAGAAATAGAGATGCTGTTATCCAGGGATGATCTATGTTTTATCCACATGGCTGAGAACTTATACGTATTAAAGCACAAGAGACTGACAAGGTTTTTGAGAAGTTTATACTAGCAGAAATGCATTCAGCATGGACTGAAAGGGACAGGCATCATACACATAAAGGAAGAATGCCTCCAAAGATAGAGCTCTGATAACAGGGCTTCTTTCAGCTGAGAAAGTGGGCTCACTTCTCTGGTGGGTTGAAAGTTGTGGCTGTCCCCCATGGGCTTTTTTTCTTTTCATAGAGATGTGTTCTCTCAATTGGAATCTAATGAGATTTCTCCTCATGGGTTTTGAGTTAAGACTTGAGAGTCACTTCTCTTTCTCTTTCTCCATTTTCTGAATGGTAATGTTTATTTTATGTATGTAGTAACATTGTAGTTTGGAAGCACACTCCTTGTTTTCTGGTTCATAGGGTCACACACGAATAGGAATTTTGCCCAAGGATGGACAAGAAACTGCATCTTACCCATAACTTATTTGAAAGACATATAATAAAATTTGGGCCTTACAGTTGATGCTGAAAAGGGTGAAAACTTTGGGAGTGAATATAGTTGACACTTGGGAAAGACAGGAAGCTGAGAGGCTGCAGTGTGCACTGTTATGTGTCAAACAGTGTTCTCAAAAGAGTTTTTAGAATCCTTACATCCAAAACCTAAAAGTCTTATTTTATTTGGAATTAGGTGACTAACAGATGTAATCAAGTTAAGATGAGATCATTTCAATGAAATATGACTGATGTCTGTTAAGAAGAAAATACAAGTAAAGACAAAGACACTCAGAGAAAATATTCTGTGGCCAGAGAAGCAGCAGTTAGACTAATGCAGCTGCAAGCCAAAAACCAGCGAGAACTGATGGCCGCTCCCAGAAGCTACAAATAAGCAAAGAATATTCTACTCATTCTCAGAGAGAGCATGGAATAAAGAAGAACAAATTGAAAAAAAAAAAAAAAAGGAAGCAAGTGCTATTGTTAGTGTTCCAGGGGCCCCAATCCCATGTATAAGTGTTCCTTGCCAAAGACCTTCTCTAATCCTAATCACCATCCAAACGTTCTACCTCAATTCTATCACTTTAGAAAGTTTGATTTCAAAATGCAGATTCTGGAAGACTCACTCCATCTTTTTTCCTAAGTTAATAGCTCTTCAAAAAAGACGTAACTGCAATTCTCTTTATGTGTATTGATATATTTACTGTGCTGTCATGTGTTACCTGAATTCAGGTCATGAGTTGGTTAGATTTGTACTTAATGAAGATTTCAAATGTATATTTGAAGATTATACAGTTGAAGATTTCAAGTGATGATATACTAATATTGGAAGCTGAAGAATAAGTCTCAATAATTTTATCTCTAGTAGTGAAACATATGACTATCAGAGCTGGCTGATAAGAAAACAGGTCTATCCACCCACCAGTTGAGTGAGACTTAGATTATTCCCAGGTTGTGGCTGTTCATTTCAGAAAAGGCAAAACTACAGTCACAGAAGCCAAAGTAATGGTTCTCAGAAGTCAGGGTTTGATGAAGAGGATTGCCTGCAGAAGATTCTTCTGGGGTTGTTGAACAGATGATGCTAGTGGTACAGAACCTGCCTGCCAATGCAGGAGATGTAAGAGCATAGGTTTGATCTCTGTGTGGAGAAAATCATCCAGAGGAGCAAATGGCAACTCACTGCAGTATTCTTGCCTGGAGAGTCCCATCGACCCAGGAGCCTGGCGGTCTACAGTCCATAGGGTCGCACAGTCAGACACAGCTGAATGCTCAACAGCCTGTATTTCTGACTAGATAATTCTTATGTAACTGTATACATTGGTTAAAATTTCTTCAGCTCTGTGCTTAAAGCGTGTAAGCTTCTTGTAAGCAAAGTACCTGAGTAAAATCAGATTTCTTTTCAGATGTCAAAAATATACTTCTTTGTTTTATTGCTCCCATTTAATTTAAAAATTATGTAACTCTAAAGGAATCTATTTTTAATAGAATAACTGCAAATACCAAATATCAAAATTTTAAAATGATCAAGGCATTTTTCTGTCAACCTGTGTACTACACTTTTCACACAAATTTGATAACCGCTTGAACATTGTATTGTGAGTTTTTTTCAATTTCGTGTTTGTGAATTCCTCCATTAAAAATAATTACTTTTAAGAGTGATTCTGAAACCATTTTATTTTATTCAATGTATTTTCATAATTAATAAAAGATTTTAAACTTAATTATCCTTGATGGATTTAAAAGATTAATTTCTCATAAGGCATTAGTGTAAACCTAAATTTCTTTCTTGACGTTAGACTTGGGCTGTATAATTTATCATTTGCATCTTAGTATATGTATAAGGCCATGTCTCCCAAAGAGAATCACTGTGTTTAGGATATGTTCATAATTCTTTAATTTAAAAAAAAAAAGAAGTTTGACATATACAGACTACTATATATAAGCTAGATGACTAATAAGGACCTACCATATAAGCTTGGGAAGTCTACCCCATACTCTGTTACAGCCTATATGGGAAAAGAATCTAAAAAAAAGTGTATATCTTTAACTGAGTCACTTTGCAATGCATCTGATACTACACATTATAAATCAACTATGCTCTAATAAAACTTGTTTTTAAAATAAAAAAATAGATCTGAGATTTGTTCGCAGTTCTCATATTTGCATGTAATGATCTATGCATAGTACATACTCATTACATCTTTAGCTTAGAAAATCATAATTTTTCACTGAAACTGAAAAACATAATTTGTGTTCTTACTGTCCAAGTTATTTCCTTAAACTCACTATTCATTATTTTTTCCAGACTTGCATCTTGTATGTAATCCTTTTTCCCCTATTGTTTCACATTGCAGACTTACAAAATATGTCTAGATTCTCCTCTCTGGTACTTATTTAAGGTGCAAGATCATAGTCTATTCTCTAGTACCTCAAGTGATGATGCTTTCATTTAACTTCCTCTCCTAGAGGTACATATTTATAGATATATATTTTTTTACTTTGTGTTTTCCAAAAATACTAGATATCTTAGTACAATTAAGAAAAGACTAAAAAGAAAATTGAAACAAATTTTATTTATAACTGGCCTTCTGAAATACTGGGACAATTGTAAAACAATTCCAGTTTTTACCTCCCACACCTGCACAACAGATTCATGCAAAATAAGTTAGACTTCACAGCACTATTTTGACTTCTTTAAAAACAAAACCTTCAAATATGCTCAGTCAAAGGCCATCACAGCTTGGAAATTAATACTCCTTACTCAGTGTAAGCATATAAATTTGGATGAATATGAATCAAATTTAAATCTCCTATTCCCTAGCTTACCTTCAATAACCAGGACTACACTGATAAAAGATATGATGTTTTTCTTATCTTTATAACAGATATAACCAAAACCACTAATTATGTGTGTGTGTGTGTGTGTATATATATATATATATATATGTATGTATTTACACTAGGAGCTAAAGTAATTATAAAAAGAATGAATTTTTGCCATTTTATACAACATGATGGAGTTGGGAGGTATTATACTTTGTGAAATTTGTCATACAGAGAAATACAAGTACCATATGATATCACTTATATGTGGAATTTAAATAAATGGAATTGAAAGAGACACATGTATCCCAATGTTCATCACAGCACTGTTTATAATAGCCAGGACATGGAAGCAACCTAGATGTCCAGCAGTAGATGAATGGATAAGAAAGCTGTGGTACATATATGCAATGGAGTATTACTCAGCCATTAAAATGAATACATTTGAATTAGTTTTAATGAGGTAGATGAAACTGGAGCCAATTATACAGAGTGAAGTAAGCCAGAAAGAAAAACACCAATACAGTATACTGACGCATATATATGGAATTTAGAAAGATGGTAATGATAACCCTGTATGTGAGACAGCAAAAGAGATACAGATGTATAGAACAGTCTTTTGGACTCTGTGGGAGAGGGAGAGGGTGGGATGATTTGGGAGAATGGCACTGAAACATGTATAATAACATATATGAAGGAAATCACCAGTCCAGGTTTGATTCAGGATACAGAATACTTGGGGCTGGTACACTGGGATGACCCAGAGGGATGGTACAGGGAAGGAGGATGGAGCAGGGTTCAGGATAGGGAACACGTGTGCACCTGTGGTGGATTCATGTTGCTGTATGGCAAAACCAATACAGTATTGTAAAGTAATTAGCTTCCAATTAAAATAAATAAATTTATATTTTAAAAAATTAAATAAAGAATGAATATAACAAAATAGAAACAGACTCACATATACAGATAATGAGCAACTAGTTGCCAGTAGGGAGAAGGAGGCAGGAGGGACAATAGGTGTATTTGATTAAGAGGTATTGTGTATAAAATAAAAATCTCCAAGAACATACCATACAACGTAGGAAGCATAACCAATATTTCACAATAACTCTAAATACAGTATAATCTTTAAAAATGTGGAGCTCTGTGTTATACACCTGAAACTTTTAAATCAACTATATGTCAACTACAAATTATTTAAAAACAAATTATTTTAAAGATTTGCTAAAACTTTTTAGGTGAAAGTTGATTATGAGCAGAGTCTGTAAATTAACACTCATCTTTACACAGAATGACAATAAATGCAGAAAAAATGATAGAACTGATCTTTAAAAATCACCATTTTGTTTATTTATTTATTTATTATTTATTTTAATTGGAGGTAAATTACTTTACAATATTGTATTGGTTTTGCCATACATCAGCATGTATCCACCACAGGTATACACGTGCTGCCCATCCTGAACCCCCCTTCCCTCCTCCCTCCCATACCATACCTCTGGGTCATCTCAGTGCACCAGCCCCAAGCATCCAGTATCATGCACTGAACCTGGACTGGAGACTCGTTTCATATATGTTATTATACATGTTTCAGTGCCATTCTCCCAAATCGTCCCACTCTTGCCATCTCCCACAGAGTCCAAAAGACTGTTCTATACATCTGTGTCTTTTTGCTGTCTCGCTTACAGGGTTATTGTTACCATTTTTCTAAATTCCATATATATGCATTAGCATACTATATTGGTGTTTTTCTTTCTGGCTTACTTCACTCTGTATAATAGGTTCCAGTTTCATCCACCTCCTTAGAAATTGAAAAATAAAAACCATATGGTTATCCCAATAGATGCAGAGAAAGCCTTTGACAAAATTCAACATCCATTTATGATTAAAAAAAAAAAAACTCTCCAGAAAGCAGGAATAGAAGGAACATACCTCAACACAATAAAAGCTATATATGACAAACCCACAGCTAACATTATCCTCAGTGGTGAAAAATTGAAAGCATTTTCTCTAAAGTCAGGAACAAGACAAGGGTGCCCACTTTCACCATTACTATTCAATATAGTTTTGGAAGTTTTGGCCACAGCAATCAGAGGAAAAAAAGAAATAAAAGGAATCCAAATTCGAAAAGAAGTGAAACACTCACTGTTTGCAGATGACATGATCCTCTACATAGGAAACCCTAAAGACTCCACCAAAAAACCACTAGAGCTAATCAATGAATATAATAAAGTTGCAGGATATAAAATCAACACACAGAAATAGCTTGCATTCCTGTACACTAGTAATGAGAAAATAGAAAGAGAAATTAAGGAAACAGTTCCATTCACCATTGCAACAAAAAGAATAAAAATCACCATTTTCTAGACAATAGTGAAATAACTGTTTGCAGCCTTGGGTCATAAATAGATTCTACAGCCATTAGTTGAAAAATTTGGAGAAATAATGTCTACAAAAATGTTAACATTTCCACCAGCTCCATTTTTCTTTCTCAAGATTGCTTTCTCTATTTTTGGTCTTTTTGCATCTCCATTCAAATTTTAAGGTGTTTTTTTTTCCCTAGTTTTGTGAAAAATTGCCATTGGTAATTGCATACGGATTGCATTGAATCTGTAGACTGCTTTTGGTAGTACAGTGATTTTGACAATATTGATTTTTCTAATTGAAGATAATGGTATATCCTTCTATCTTTTTTTTTAATACTTTATTCTACATTACAATACAGTATTTGTTTTGCCATACATTGACATGAATCAGCCACAGGTGTACATGATCTCCCAATGCCGAAGCCCCCTCCCACCTCCCACCCCATATCATCTCCCTGGATCATCCCGTACACCAGCCCCAAGCATCCTGTATCCTGTATTGAACATAGACTAGCGCTTCGTTTCTTACATAATAGTATATATGTTTCAATGCCATTCTCCCAAATCATCCCATCCTCTCCCTCTCCCCTCAGAGTCCAAAAGTCCGTTCTATACCTCTGTGTCTCTTTTGTTGTCTCACATAGAGGGTCATCATTACTATCTTTCTAAATTCCATATATATGTGGCAGTATACTGTATTGGTGTTTTTCTTTCTGGCTTACTCCACTCTGTATAATCGGCTTCAGTTTCATCCATCTTATTAGAACTGAGTCAAATTTTTCTTTTTAAGGGCTGAGTAATACTCCATTGTGTATATGTACCACAGCTTTCTTATCCATTCATCTGCTGATGGACATCTAGGTTGTTTCCATGTCCTGGCTATTATAAACAGTGCTGCAGTGAACATTGGACTACATGTGTCTCTTTCAATTCTAGTTTCCTTGGGGTGTATGCCCAGCAGGGGGATTGCTGGATCATAAGGCAGTTCTATTTGCAATTTTTTAAGGAATCTCCACACTTTCCATAGTGGCTGTACTAGTTTGCATTCCCACCAGCAGTGTAAGAGGGTTACCTTTTCTCCACATCCTCTCTAGCATTTATTGCTCGTAGACTTTTGGATTGCAGCCATTCTGACTGGTGTGAAATGGTACCTCATTGTGGTCTTCATTTGCATTTCTCTGATAATGAGTGATGTTGAACATCTTTTCATGTGTTTGTTAGTCATCCGTATGTCTTCTTTGGAGAAATGCCTATTTAGTTCTTTGGCCCATTTTTTTGATTGGGTCATTTATTTTTCTGGAGTTGAGCTGCATAAGTTGCTTGTATATCTTTGAGATTAGTTGTTTGTCAGTTGTTTCATTTGCTATTGTTTTCTTCCATTCAGAAGGCTGTCTTTTCACCTTGCTTATAGTTTCCTTTGTTGTGCAGAAGGCTTTAATTTTAATTAGATCCCATTTGTTTATTTTTGCTTTTATTTCCAGTATACTGGGAGGTGAATCATAGAGGATCCTGCTGTGATTTATGTCAGAGAGTGTTTTGCCTAAGTTCTCCTCTAGGAGTTTTATAGTTTCTGGTCTTACATTTAGATCTTTAACCCATTTTGAGTTTATTTTTGTGTATGGTGTTAGAAAGAGGTATAGTTTCATTCTTTTTACAAGTGGTTGACCAGTTTTCCCAGCACCACCTGTTAAAGAGACTGTCTTTGCTCCATTGTATATTCTTGCCTCCTTTGTCGAAGATAAGGTGTCCATAGGTGTGTGGGTTTATCTCAGGGCTTTCTATTTTGTTCCATTGATCTATATTTCTGTCTTTGTGCCAGTACCATACTGTCTTAATGACTGTGGCTTTGTAGTAGAGCCTGAAGTCACGAAAGTTGATTCCTCCAGTTCCATTCTTTCTCAAGATTGCTTTTGCTATTCGAGGTTTTTTGTATTTCCATACAAATCTTGAGATTATTTGATCTAGTTCTGTGAAAAATACTGCTGGTAGCTTGATAGGGATTGCATTGAATCTGTAGATTGCTTTGGGTTGTATACTCATTTTCACTATATTGACTCTTCCGACCCATGAGCATGGTATATTTCTCCATCTATTAGTGTCCTCTTTGATTTCTTTCATCAGTGTTTTATAGTTTTTGATATATAGGTCTTTAGTTTCTTTAGGTAGGTATATTCCTAACTATTTTATTCTTTTCGTTGCAATGGTGAATGGAATTGTTTCCTTAACTTCTTTTTCTACTTTCTCATTATTAGTGTATAGGAATGCAAGGGATTTCTGAGTGTTGATTTTATATCCTGCAACTTTACTATATTCACTTATTAGCTCTAGTAGTTTTTGGTTGAGTCTTAAGGATTTTCTATGTAGAGGATCATGTCATCTGCAAACAGTGAGAGTTTTACTTTTTCTTTTCCAATTTGGATTCCTTTTACTTCTTTTTCTGCTCTGATTGCTGTGGCCAAAACTTCCAGAACTATATTGAATAGTAGTGGTGAAAGTGGACACCCTTGTCTTGCTCCTGACTTTAGAGGAAAAGCTTTCAATTTTTCACCATTGAGGATAATGTTAGCTGTGGGTTTGTCATATATAGCTTTTATTATGTTGAGATACGTTTCTTCTATTCCTGCTTTCTGGAGAGTTTTTATCATAAACGGATGTTGAATTTTGTCAAAGGCTTTTCTGCATCTATTGAGATAATCATATGATTTTTATTTTTCAATTTGTTAATGTGGTGAATTACATTGATTGATTTGTGGATATTGAAGAATCCTTGCATCCCTGGTATAAAGCCCACTTGGTCATGGTGTATGATCTTTTCATGTGTTGTTGGATTCTGATTGCTAGGATTTTGTTAAGGATTTTTGCATCTATGTTCATCAGTGATATTGGCCTGTAGTTTTCTTTTTTTTGTGGTGTCTTTGTCAGGTTTTGGTATTAGGGTGATGGTGGCCTCTTAGAATGAGTTTGGAAGCTTACCTTCCTCTGCAATTTTCTGGAATAGTTTCAGTAAGATAGTTGTTAGCTCTTCTCAAAATTTTTGGTAGAATTCAGCTGTGAAGCCGTCTGGACCTGGGCTTTTGTTTGCTGGAAGATTTCTGATTACAGTTTCAATTTCCATGCTTGTGATGGGTCTGCTAAGATTTTCTATTTCTTCCTGGTTCAGTTTTGGAAAGTTGTACTTTTCTAAGAATTTGCCCATTTCTTCCAAGTTGTCCATTTTATTGGCATATAATTGCTGATAGTAGTCTCTTATGATGCTTTGTATTTCTGTGTTGTCTGTCGTGATCTCTCCATTTTCATTTCTAATTTTATTGATTTGATTTTTTTCTCTTGTTTCTTGATGAGTCTGGCTAATGGTTTGTCAATTTTATTTAGCCATTCAAAGAACCAGCTTTTTGCTTTGTTGATTTTTGCTATGGTCTCTCTCTCTCTCTCTCTCTCTTTTTTTTTTTTGCATTTATTTCTGCCCTAATTTTTAGGATTTATTTCCTTCTATTAACTCTGGGGTTCTCTATTTCTTCCTTTTCTAGTTGCTTTAGGTGTAGAGTTAGGTTATTTATTTGACTTTTTTCTTGTTTCTTGAGGTATGCCTGTATTGCTATGAACTTTCCTCTTAGCACTGCTTTTATAGTGTCCCACAGGTTTTGTGTAGTTGTGTTTTCATTTTCATTCGTTTCGATGCATATTTTGATTCCTTTTTGATTTCTTCTGTGATTTGTTGATTATTCAGAAGGGTGTTGTTCAGCCTCCAAATGTTGGAATTTTTAATAGTTTTTCTCCTATAATTGAGATCTAACCTTAGTGCATTATGGTCAGAGAAGATGCTTCGAATAATTTCGATTTTTTTTTAAATTTATCAAGGTTAGATTTATGACCCAGGATGTGATCTATCCTGGAAAAGGTTCCGTGTGCACTTGAGAAAAAGGTGAAATTCATTGTTTTGGGGGTGAAAGGTCATATAGATATCAATTAGGTCTACCTGGTGTATTGTATCATTTAAAGTTTGTGTTTCTTTGTTAATTTTCTGTTTAGTTGATCTGTCCATAGGTGTGAGCAGGATATTAAAGTCTCCCACTATTATTGTGTTATTATTAATTTCCCCTTTCATGCTTGCTAGCATTTGTCTTACATATTGCAGTGCTCCTATGTTGGGTGCATATATATTTATAATTGTTATATCTTCTTCTTGGATTGATCCTTTAATCATGTAGTGACCTTCTTTGTCCCTTTTCACAGCCTTTGTTTTAAAGTCTATATTATCGGATATGAGTATTGCTACTCCTGCTTTCTTTTGGTCTTTATTTGCATGGAATATCTTTTTTCCACCCCTTCACTTTCAGTCTGTATGTGTCCGTTGTTTTGAGGTGGGTCTCTCTCTATATCCCAGCATATATAGGGATCTTGTTTTTGTATCCATTCAGCCAGTCTTTGCCTTTTGGTTGGGGCATTCAACCCATTTACATTTAAGGTAATTATTGATAAGTATGCTCCTGTTGTCATTTACTTTATTGTTTTGGGTTCGGGTTTATACGCCCTTTTTGTGTTTCCTGTCTAAAGTCTATCCTTTAGTATTTGTTGGAGAACTGATTTGGTGGTGCTGAATTCTCTCAGCTTTTGCTTGTCTGTAAAGCTTTTGATTTCTCCTTCATATTTGAATGAGATCCTTGCTGGGTACAGTAGTCTTGGCTGAAGGTTGTTATCTTTCATCACTTTAAGTATGTCTTGCCATTCCCTCCTGGCCTGAAGAGTTTCTGTTGAGAGATCTGCAGTTATTCTTATGGGGATCCCCTTGTGTGTTATTTGTTGTTTTTCCCTTGCTGCTTTTAATATTTGTTCTTTGTGTTTGGTCTTTGTTAGCTTGATTAATATATGTCTTGGGGTGTTTCTGCCTTGGGTTTATCCTGTTTGGGACTCTCTGGGTTTCTTGGACTTGGGTGATTATTTCCTTCCCTATTTTAGGGAAGTTTTCAACTATTATCTCCTCAAGTATTTTCTCATGGTCTTTCTTTTGTCTTCTTCTTCTGGGACTCCTATAATTCGAATGTTGGAGCGTTTCATATTGTCTTGGAGGTCTCTGAGGTTGTCCTCATTTCTTTTAATTCGTCTTTTTCCCTCACTGATTGATTTATTTCTAACATTCTATCTTCTATTTCACTAATCCTATCTTCTGCCTCCGATATTCTACTATTTGTTGCCTCCAGAGTGTTTCTGAGCTCATTTATTGCATTATTCATTATATATTGACTCTTTTTTATTTCTTCTAGGTCCTTGTTAAACCTTTCTTGCATCTTCTTAATCCTTGACCCCAGGCTATTTATCTGTGATTCCATTTTGATTTCAAGATTGTGAATCGTTTTCACAATTCTTTCTCAGGTAGATTCCCTATCTCTTCCTCTTTTGTTTGGTTTGGTGGGCATGTTTCCTGTTCCTTTACCTGCTGGGTACTCCTCTGTCTCTTCATCTTGGTTATATTGCTGCGTTTGGGGTGGCCTTTCTATATTCTGGGATTTTGTGGAGTTCTCTTCATTATGGAGCTTCCTCTGTGTGGGGGTTTATGTCAGTGGCTTGTCAAGGTTTCTTGGTTAGGGAGGCTTGTGTTGGAGTTCTGGTGGGTGGATCTGGATTTCCTCTCTCTGGAGTGCTGTGAAGTGTCTAGTAATGGGTTATGAGACGTCAATGGTTTTGGAGTATTTTGAACTGCCTGTATATTGAAGCTCAGGGGCTTGTTCTTGTGTTGCTGGAGAATTTGTGTGGTATGTCTTTCTTTGGAACTTGTTGGCCTTTGGGTGGTGCTCAGTTTCAGTGTAGGTATGAAGGCGTTTGATGAGCTCTTATTGGATAATGTTCCCTGTATTCAGGAATTCTCTGATGATCTCAGGATTTGGACTTAAGCCTCTTGATTCTGGTTTTCAGATTTATTTTTACAATAGCCTCATGATTTCTCCATCTATACAGCACTAATGTTAAAACATCTAGGTTAATGATAGGTTTCTCCACCTTGAGAGTCGCCCCTAGAGGATCGCTGAGTTACTTGGAGGAGAGAAGAGAGAGGGGGTAGTTAGAGGTGAGTGGTATGGGATGAGGTAGAATCAAAAGAGGAAAAAGAAAGCTAGCCCATAACCACTTTCTTGTGTGTGCTCCAAAGTCTGGACCTCTCAGAGATGGTCACAGAGTTATACATGGAAGAGGAGAGGGAGGAAGTAGACAGAGGTGGCCAGGAGGATAAAAGAGGGAGATGCAAAGGAGGGATACAGATCTGGCCAGTGACCAGTTCCCTGAGAGTTCTCCACCTTCTGGAACACACAGAGATTCATAGAGTCGTGTAGTGAAGAGGAGGGGGAGGGAGGAGACAGAAGCCTCCTGGTGGAGGAAAGAGATTCCAAAGGGGGAGAAAGTGGTCAAGCCAGTAATCTCGCACTCATGTAAAATTGGGTACTGAAGATTAGGTTTTTAAAAGTACAAAATTGGCAACAAATACCAAAATGCTGAGATTAAAAATCTGGAGTAGAGATTGGATTTTCAAAGATAAAATATTAAAGTAAAGAAGGAGGAGAAAAAATAAAAAAATAAAAATAAAATAAAATAAAAGACTCCAGAATTATTAAAAGACAGCAGCTTCCACCACTAAAAGGACTATATATGGCGTTTGCTTTAAGGATAGGGTTTTTTTTTTGTTTGTTTGTTTTGAAAAGTAATATTAGGTTATGAAAATAATAAATCAAAATATAGAGGAGTTAAAAATTTAAGCAAGTTTAGAAAAAAAAGATGAAAAAGAAAAGAAGAAAAAACAAATTTTTTTTCAAAAAAATTAAAAGAAAAATATTCTTTAGAAAAAATCACGCTTCCACATCAACCCCCCCAAAAAAAAATTGATCATAAAAGTAGTAACAGTATGTCTGGCACTTTCTCTGTCATTGTGGGCTGTGTGGGGTTGCTACCAAAGCAGTTCCCTCTGTTTGACTTCCTCTGTTTGCTGGTCTCTTCCTTGCCTGATTTCCGTCTTGACACAGGGAGGGTGGTGGTGGACTCTGCACTGGACTTGCCCCTTCTCGAGGCGCACACTGCTCAGGCTGTCCATTGCTCCACGTGATAACCGTCTGGGGCCTGCCCAATGCTTCATGCACCTCCCTGGTCCAAGCCGCTCAGGTCTGGCGCTCAGGAAGCCCTCCGAGGCTCGGATTTGGTTGAGCCTGGGCTTTGTTCCCTTCCCAGGTCCGAGTAGCTAGGGAGTTTGGCGCGCACAATTGCTGCGACTTCTGGCCTTTCCAGGTCACTCAGTTTTCTGGGAGTACTGCTGGGGCTCTTTCTCCAGCAGATGATGACTGTCCAGAGCCCCCCAGAAGTCTTAATTAGCAAAGAAACCTGCTTGCAATTTGGTAGGTAATGTCACTCTTGAGCTGCGATTGCCCCCTTCCAGCACTTAAGGCTCTGGCTGCCTGTCGCTGGAGGGGGGATGGTCTGCAGCCGGCTATTTCCGATCCATCCTTTGTTCTGTGCGCGGGCCTGTCGGTGTCTTATGTTTGAGCGTTACGCGTGTTAGCTATCCCACAATCTGGTTTGCTAGTCCAAGATAGTTCATTCTAGCCACGCGCGGATCCGATTCTGGCCCTGTTACAACCCGATTCTCGAGAAAAGCCCTGCAGCCTATGTCTCCCACAGCCCAATTCTTAGAAAGCACTGTCGCTGGCGCCTCACACTCCTCCCTGCCCAACCCCCACTGCTACTGTCAGAAGCAGGCGTTTGCGCTGCTTATCCGCTGGGGGTTTTACTGTTGAATTCGTAATCTGTTGGTTTTAATTATTTATTTATTCTTCCTTCCTGTTATGTTGCGCTCTGTGCTTCCAGAGCTCACCCCAGACACGGCTGTGAGAATGTTTACCGATCTTAGGAAATCTCTCTTTATTTAAGAGTCTCTTCCCATTACGGGATTCCCTTCCCAGGACGGGGTTCCCTCCCTACCTCCTTTGTCTCTATTTTCATCCTTTGTATTTATTCCTACCTGGTTTTGAAGCCAATGATCTGCTTTGCTGGATGCCTGATGTCCTCTGCCAGCAATCAGAAGCTGCCTTGTGGAATTTACTCAGTGCTGAAATGTTCTTTTGATGAAGTAGTGAGGGAGAAAGTGTTCTCCTCATCCTATTTCTCCGCCATCTTTTTCCCCCTCCCCTTCTATCTGTTTTTGTCTTCAATTTCTTTCATTAGTGTACTACAGTTTTCAGGTTACAGATCTTTGCTCTCCTTAGGTTTATTCTCCAAAGAAGACATTCAGATGGGCAAGACATCCATGAAAAGATGTTCATATCCCTAATTATTAGAGAGATTCAAATCAAAACTACAGCATGATATCCCTTAACATGAGTCCAGAGAACTATGCTGGTGAGTATGTGGAGAGAAGGAAACCCTCCTACATTGTTAGTTGATACAGCCACTATGGAGACAAGTATTTACGCTCCTTTGAAAACTAAAAATAGAGCTACCATATGACCCTGCAATCTTGCCCCGGACATGCATCTGGTGAAAAACCTGGTCTAAGAGGAAACACACACCCTATTGTTCATTGCAGCGCTATTTACAATAGTCATTATATGGAATCAAAGTGAAGAAGATGCAGTACATATATACAATGGAATATTACTCATCCACTAAAAGAATGGAATAATGTCATTTGCAAAAATATGGATGGACCAAGAGAGTGTACTCAGTGAGGTTAGAAAAGGAGAAAAATTGTAAGACATACCCTATATATGGAATCTTAAAAGAAATTTTGCAAAAACTTATTTCTGGAACAGAAACAGACTCACAGACTTAGAGAAGGAATTTATGGTTGCCAGGGGGAATGATGGGAGAAGAGACAGTTAGGCAATTTGGGTGGACGTGAACACACTGCTATTTTTTAAATGGGTGACAAATAGGACCTACTGTATAGCACAGGGAACTCTGTGGAGTGTAATGTGGCAGATTTGACAGGAAGGGAGTTTGAGTGAGAATGGTCATATGCATATGTGTGGCTGAGTCCCTTCCCTGTTTACCTGAAGTGAGCACAACCGTGTTAATTGGCTATAAGCCAATACTAAATAAAAAGTTAAACAAAATACATCATGTTCAAATTCCTGAAACTTACAGAAAAAAAAATTCTTATAAGCAGCTTGATAGATATGCAATAGTTATTTGGGATAAATATTATGCAATAAGTATTTGGAAAAAGGATTCAAGCATCGATGGAAATTTCATCAATGAGCATAGAGCCATAAAGAAGTGAGAACATTTTTCCAAAGCTGGGTGAAAATAATTGTCAACTCCAAATTCTATATCTTATAAACTATCCTTTTGAATTAATGGGAGAAAGAAAGAATTTCCTGAACAAAGCAAAACTGAGAGAATTTGTCTCCAGCAGAACTATACTTAAGAACTTTTTGAAAGAAAGCAATATAGAAAAAGAATTGAGATTTTAGAATGGAGTTTTTTTAAAGGGTAAATATAATGAGTATGATTTTCCTGTTGATTTTATTATAGTCGTATGAAACTATCATCTGATATGGTGCTCAGTGTATATAGAGAGGATACTAGAGACATTTATGTTAAAAATGCTGAGAGAACCAGTAAGTCTAAATGGAAGTAAGCATTCCACATTTTATCTGAGGTGGTAAAATGTCAGCAACAGTAGGGAGTGATAAACTACCTGCTGCTGCTGCTAAGTCACTTCAGTCATATCCAATCCTCCCCTGTCCCTGGGATTTTCCAGGCAAGAGTACTGGAGTAGGGTGTCATTGCCTTCTTCAGATAAACTACCTATGTGTATCTTAATACCTAGAGAAACTAAGAAAACCATGCAAAGACATATACTCAAAAACAGTGCAGATCCAAGTCAAATTATTTTATGTTCAAAAATCCACAGGAAGTCAAAAAAAAAAAAAGAAAAGAAAAACGTTGAGAACCGAAGGAAACACACACAAAACAAATAAGAAAAAGTCAGACTACCCTTAATAGTTAATGTCTCTCAAAATACAAATGGTCTTAAACACATCAATTAAAAACATGAGAATGGCAAGTAGACACCTAAACAAGACTCAGCTGTATATTGTCTAAAACAAAAGTCATTTCAAACATGAAAATATGTACAAGTGGAGATTGCAAAAATTACACACCAGGCAAAAGTTAACTTGAAAAATTAGAAGTGGCTAATCTACATGGAACAATAGACTAGTTTCAAATAGGAAAAGGCTGTATATTGTCACCCTGCTTATTTAACTTCTATGCTGAGTACATCATGAGAAACGCTGGGCTGGAAGAAGCACAAGCCAGAATCAAGATTGACGGGAGAAATATCAATCACCTCAGATATGCAGATGACACCACCCTTATGGCAGAACCTGAAGAGGAACTAAAAAGCCTCTTGACGAAAGTGAAAGAGGAGAGTGAAAAAGTTGGCTTAAAGCTCAACTTTCAGAAAACGAAGATCATGGCATCTGATCCCATCAGTTCATGGGAAATAGATGGGGAAACAGTGGAAACCATGATGGACTTTATTTTGGGGGCTCCAAAATCACTGCAGATGGTGATTGCAGCCATGAAATTAAAAGACACTCCTTGGAAGGAAAGTTATGACCAATCTAGATAGTATATTGAAAAAGTTGAGATATTACTTCACCAAAAAGGTCCATCTAGTCAAGGCTATGGCTTTTCCTGTGGTCATGTATGGATGTGAGAGTTGGACTGTGAAGAAAGCTGAGTGCCAAAGAATTGATGCTTTTGAACTGTGGTGTTGGAGAAGACTCCTGATAATCCCTTGGACTGCAAAGAGATCCAACCAGTCCATCCTAAAGGAGATCAGTCCTGGATGTTCATTGGAAGGACTGATGCTGAAGCTGAATCTCCAATACTTTGGCCAACTCATGCAGAGTTGACTCATTGGAAAAGACTGTGATGTTGGGAGGAACTGGGGGCAGGAGGAGAAGGGGACGACAGAGGATGAGATGGCTGGATAGCATCACTGACTGATGGACATGAGCTTGAGTGAACTCCAGGAGTTGGTGATGGACTGGGAGGCTTGGTGTGTTGTGATTCACGGGGTCACAGAGAGTCAGACATGACTGAGAGTCTCAACTGAACTGAACTGAACTGAATGTACTTCTTGGTTGGGATTCCCATCCTGTCTGATCTCTAAACACTGAAGTGTCCCAGTACCAAGTTCAGACTCTTTATTTTTATGTGTACACTAATTTCCTGAGTAAGTTCAGCTAGTTATTGTTCAGTCACCGAGTCGTGTCTACCCACAGACTGCTCATGCCACGTTTGCAGGTCCCTGACCTCTCCCGGAGTTGCCTAAGTTCATGTCCATTGAATCGGTGATGTCACCCAAACATCTCATCTTCTGTCACACTCTTCTCTGTTTGCCTTGAACCTTTCCCATTTTCAAGGTGTTTTCCAATGAATCAGCTATTCACATCAAGCTTAGCTTGAGGATATTGAACATAACGTTACTAGCATGGGAGATGACTTCAATTGTCTGGTGTTCTGAACATTTTTAGTACTGCCCTTCTTGGGAATTGGTGAGAATTGACATTTTCCACTCCTGTGACTACTATTGGGTTTCCCAAATTTGCTGATATAATGAGTGTAGCACTTTTGTAGCATCATCCAGTAGGATTTTTAAATAGCTCTGCTGGAACTCAGCTAGTAACCTACCTTTCAATATCATACATAGGTACAGCTGCCCACATCTATGTCAGATTTTGTAATCAGGCCCCAGCTGCTTATTCCTCGTCTCAAAATGGAATTTCTTGGGCTGCTAAATGTAACTATGGTATCTTTTCCACACTTATCTTCAGAAAACAACTGACTATCTTAATGTTTTAAGACAGGAAATGTCCCATGATTCCAACTGCTCAAATCTGGTCAACACTGTCATACAATAAAATTGTTAGATTACATATTCGGACCACAAAAGAACTGGATTTTAAGCACCATTTTTTTTTTTTTGTAACTAAACATTATTCCAGAAAGGCTACTTCATCCTAATTTTGATTCAATATAGTTTGTTATTATATTCTCTAAATTGGGTGGACACGGTGAGTAAGATACTCTACCTTTGCACTGAGGTGGTTTTGTCCAAGTTCCATTTAAACATTCAACATCTATCTCCCCAAAAATGTCATAATTCCCAATGCATTCGTAGCGTGCTCTCTCACCACTTTGATATCTAGGCTTCTGATTTTGTATAATAGCATTTTCCACTTGAGGTGGATTCACACAGGAAACATCTGAATAGAAAGGTAAAAAAGTATCTCTAATATAATGATTATCATGAACAGCAAGGAGGAATTAGAATGTCAAATATATTCCATAGTTGTTTCAACAGTTAATCTGTCATGAAAGACTGCTAACTGTCATCAGTTTATATGTAAGGTTAAGGGAAAGAAAATAAAGCAATATTTTTCAGCATGAATTAAACTTCTATGTCTTAAATCTCTCCCCTATACTTCACTAGAAAAGTGATACACAAGTTTTAGAGCACTAAAAAAAGAGTTTTCCTGGAAATCTCTTTTGAAGTTAGTAAAATAAAAATTATAAAGTATATAAATTTAAAATGTATTTATAAGCCATAAGCAAAACATAATAAAAATATCATTTGACATCAATATTTGGTTTACATTCATCCTGTTTATAAAATATAACTTTAGGGCCTTTCAGAAAATAAACACAGGATGTTCTTCTTTAGAGACTTAATCAAGAATTAACACACTCTGAAGAATACTACAGTTGCAAGGAGAAGATGATTAAAAGGAGAAGATTTGAAAATAAAATCTGGAAAAATAATAGAAAAATAAAATGTAAATTTACAAAACTATACTTTAATGATATTTGGGGGCAAATGCTAAAAACACCACCATCAGTGATGTGCATTCCTCAGTGTGATTCAGGGGATGAAGAGGCTGTAACTACAAGAGGCAGTAGCCATGGGTCCTAAACTGAAATATACACAGAATTCCTTGGGGATCATCAAGACATTGTCAGAGTTGCAGCCCCAGAGGTTTAGATTCAACAAGTCTGAGTGAGCCTGTGAATCTGCTTGCATATCTAACAGTTTACAGAATGTGCTGAGAATGCTCTGCCAGGACTGTGCTTTGAGAACTATTGGGCTACAACACCAAACACTGGGAACACAAGTCCAACCCTTTTTATGTTCAGGCACAAATTGGTTTTGACCTGGCCTAAAAGTAATCTATGTCCATTTAATGATAGTGGAGGCAATTTTCCACACTACATTATTTCAGATACTTATATAAATTTTAAAATTTTACCGAAGTACCTCTGCATGCTGTCCTTTCTATCCATTTGCTCTTAATACATTGTATAGTATTAGATCCATCCAACTGATAATATGGTAGACACTTAAAAGCCACTTGTTCTCCTTATAGAAATCCTTCTCCCGATCTATGAGTACAGCATCATCAAAGGTGGGCAAGTTAGCACAATTTGTGCCTGAAAGAAAAAAGAATATGCATTTGTTTAGTACATCTTTAAAGATTATAGCCATCACTGATTATATTCCAGAAAATAAATAGTTACATATCAAACCAATGAATATTCTACAGCATTTCTCTTATACCTTGTGACAAATGTCAGAAATCTTGATTTAGTCCCGTTGACCATCTCTATATTATCAAAAATACAACATGGGAATGATGACATTCTAAGAGGTAGAGCTGGATACTTCTCAAATTTAAATTCTCTGCACCCATGACAGCCCCCTTAAATTATGAATGTTTCTATTTTTGCTTTTATAAAAATGTGTTACCATGAATTATGTTAAATGTCTTAGAAAATTGCATATTACAAAGAAATGATTGACAAATTAATAGCAAATTGAGTAGTGATAAGAGCAGAGTTCAGCCATAGTACAGGAACAGAGACCAGAAATCTGAGATCAGAGGATATTCAAACTGCACGAAAGATGATGTGAAAGAGATAGTTTAGTGTTATCAAATTGCCAACCTCCACTGGATCACAGAAAAAGTAGGGGAATTCCAGAAAAACATCTACTTCTGCTTCATTTACTACACTAAAGCCCTTGATTGTGTAGATCACAACAAACTGTGGAAAGTTCTTGAACAGATGGGAATACCAGACCACCTTACCTTCCTCCTGAGAAAACTATGCAGGTGAAGAAGTAACAGTTAGATCTGTACATGGACAATTGACTGGCTCAAAATTGGAAAAAGAGTACTTCAAGGGTGTATATTGTCATCCCGCTTATTTAACTTAAATGCAGAGTACATCATGCAAAATGCCTGGCTGGATGAAGCACAAGCTGACATCAAGATTGCCAGGAGAAATACCAGTAACCTCAGCTATGCCTCAGATGACACCACCTTAATGGCAGAAAGTAAAGATAAAATAAAGGGACTCTTGGTGAAGGTGGAAGAAGAGACTGAAAAAGCTGGCTTAAAACTCAACATTCAAAAAACGGAGATCATGGCATCTGGTCCCATCACTTCATGGCAAATAGAGGGGGAAAATGGAAACAGTGAAAGATTTCACTTTCTTGGGCTCTAAAATCACTATGGATGGTCACTGAAGCCATGAAATTAAAAGACGCTTGCTCCTTGGAAGAAAAGCTATGACAAACCTCAAATGTCATGTATGATTTGAGAGTTGGACAGTACAGAAGAGTCAGGCTGAGTTCCAAAGAATTGATACTTTTGAACTATGGTGCTCTTGAGAGAGCACCTTGGACTGTAAGATCAAAGCAGTCAAGCCTAAAAGAAATCGACCTGAATATTCATTCGAAGGACTGATATTGAAGCTGAAGCTCCAATACTTTGTTCAACTGATATGAAAAGCCAGCTTATTGGAAAAGACCCTGATGCTGGGAAAGATTGAGGGCAGGAGAAGGGGACAGCAAACGATAAGATGGACATTAGTTTAAGCAAACACCAGGAGACAGTGAAGGACAGGGATGCCTAGCTTACTACAGTCCATAGCATTGCAAAGAGTCAGAAACGACTGAATGACTGAACTACAACAACAAATCAAACTTTTATTATTTCCAGGGTTATTAATTCTCTACCAGAATTCACAACTTTTCATAGATACCTTGTTAAATTCTAGAATTACTGCTTAATTTCATATTTGGGCCATTTACGCTTTGAATTAAAAGATATTTGTCAGCTTTAGAATAAAAGAAAAATACTATATTTATGCAATCTTGTGGATGAGACCATTCCCCTCCTAAACATCTTATAGATGCAGGTCCATCAGTTCCAAACTCTTCATCACAGTCATAAGTAACTTCTTCTCCATATTGGTAACTGTCTTTCTTGTGAGATACAACACCATTCTGAATATAAGGTGGAAGTCCACAAGGAAGTCCTGGTAAGAAATGAAAGAATGATTTAATGTTTTGCTAACTTTGAAATTTAAGTACTGGTCTACATATTTGGTAGTTTTACTTGAAAGTAATAAATCCTTATACAGGAACTTCCATGACATGGGAGGAAAATGCACAAATTTTTCCTAAAATTGCAATTCTGGTGTGTGTCCACTTGAGCAAGAACTTGAAACTGAAATTTCCAATATATGAAAGAAACCATCAGTGCTTCTCTAACCAATCATGAGTAATGAAAGACTCCACACATCATCTCAGGAAACATACTATATATTGTAAGAAATTAAAAGGGACATTTTAGGGAAGACATGGAACATTTTTTTGAAACTTAAATAGATAAGAATATAAATAGGTTTAGTAATATAAATAATTAGGTTTAGTTTTATTGCACATCCAGTGTTAATACAAAATAATTGCCATATTGAAAAGTGATTCTCTATAGAACAAATGAAATTATTAATAACAAAATGATTAATTTTCTATGTCAAATGATTTAATGTATAAAATATAGATTTTATTTTAATACACAAATGATCTATAAATAGATGTTAGTTGATATATTTACAAATCTAATGGATCGATTCTCATGACTTTGATGCCAATTGATTAGTTTTAACGAATGGTACTGAAAATAGATTTTGGTTTGCCTAGTGTCCTCACCTACACACTGAGGTGGAGAGCTCCACTTTCCCATGTGGCATATTATCACATTATTTTCAGAAATCTCGAAGCCTTCTTCACAAGTATATCTTAACTTCGTGCCATGTGCATACAGCCTTTGTTCATGTATTTCTCTCCTTTCTTCTACAGAGCTAAATGAGTTAATGGTTCCATGGTCTATTTGAGGTGGTTGAGAACATCCAGTTTTTTCTATATGAAGTACAGAGGTCAAAGAGTAAAGTACAAATATAATCTTTAAATTTAACATGTTAATACAATCAAATATTACTTTGGATTTTAAAATAAGAATAAGAAGAAAAGAATACTCAGAACAATTTACAGAATTTTAAAACTGACAGATATTTGAAACTTGCAAGCTGTTTGTCTCCATAAACACAATGCTGCTACCACTTGTTCAATATGCCCCTTCATCCTTTTTAAAATGGATTTCTTATTGAAATGTTGGGTGTATAACAGTATGTTAGCTTCAAATGGGCTACAAAATGATTTTACTTTTACATACATTATAAAATGACTAACAATATGTCTAGTAACAATAGTTCCTAACAAATTTATTACAATATTATTGGCCATATTCTGTATGCCTATATTACATCCCCCTGGCTTCCTTATTACATGACTGGAGTTTGTACTTCAAAATCCCCTGTATCTATTTTGCCAACCCCCTCCTCCTTTTTTGCAAGTCACTAATTTTCTGAATCTGTATGAGTCTATTTTCCCTTTATTTTGTTTAATTTTTAAATTCCACAAATAAGTGAAATCATGTGGCATTGTCTTTTCTATATGACCTAATCTCTTAGAATAAATACATCCTAGACATATCCACCTTGTTGCAAATGGAAATGTTTCATATTTTATGGCTTGGTCATAGTTCATATAGTGTGTATATATAAAACACCTTCTTTATCTACATATATATCAGTGGACTCTTTAGGTGGCTTCCAAACCTTGTTTATTGTGTGTAATGCTGCAGTGAACATTGGAGTGCCTATATCTTTTTAGATTAATGTTTTCGGTTCCTACGAATAAATACCCAGTAGTGGAATAGCTGGATCATATGACAGTTCTATTTTTAATTTTTAAAGGAAATTCCACATTGTTTTTCATAGCAACTCTGCCAGTTTACAATCCCATCAACAGTGCACAAAGAGTCCCTTTTCTCCACATCTTTGACAACACTTGATGTTGTCCCTTTCATGGTAGCCATTATGACAGGTGTGATGGGACATTGTACTGTGGCTGTGTTGGGGGCGCTCTGCAGAAAGAGTAGAGGCAGTGGAACTTCCCTCAGCAAAGCCGAGGGGTCCCAAGGAGAGGTGAGCCTGCTGTCCGCCAACCCAGCCCCTCGGCGAGCGAGAGACAATCAGACTCGACAGGGGTTCCGTCAAGCAGTTCCACTTTATTGTTGTAAACTCACAGCTTATATAGACAAGCAGGGGGATTTTAGGAGGGACTTTCCATAGTTGCACCAATCACGTTAAAGGTTAAATCATCATGTGCCTTCATTATAACAGGAGTCTATGGAGATCACACTGTCTATGTGCATGGAAATCAAGAGAGCCAATCAAAAAACTTTGACAAACAACACAGACCCTGCCCCCATCTCTTCTGCCAGGTGCCATCTTAGGTTTTCGACTGCAAAGCTAGCCCCTTTGTTTTTAAGGTTTCCCATTTAGGGCCCCACATTCCCCCTTTTATTTTTATTTAAGCCCTCTAGACATTTGTATTGATGTTCTGTAGAGCAAGGCATAAAGCTGTAGGCGGCCATCTTCCAGCCTCGCCAGCCCCTCTCGCGGCTGTGCCTGTCTTAGGTTGCCCTCCTCTGAGGGTCTTACCCGTCATTGGCTATCCAGCCACCTCTTGGGGGCTAGGCGGAATCTCTCTAGATGATGGGCATCTAGAACTCTTATTTTTATTTATCTGTCTTGGTTAATCTCTTGAAGGGCTAAATTAATCCAGGGGTTTTGTGGGTGCCCAATGTGGGGCTCCTCTTCCATGACCTGGACAAGCATAACAGTACAACAAGCAGAACAATAAAAACAAACAAATAGAAGGCATTTTTAAACCAGGTAAATGGACTGTGTATCCAGTCCCATAGATCCATTGCTCCCTTTTTCACCTGTTAAGAGTCTCATTTAACACTGGAAAAGCTGTCAGACAAAAGCTGGTGTATCTCACATTGCAGTCTATGAGCGCCAGAACACGTCTTGATCGCTCTGGCGTGGAGAGCAAGCTGTTGTTGGAGTCCTGTCATGACGGATCTCAGGTGTTTGAGCTGGTTTGAAATCCTTGAGCAGAGGCAGTGGATATGTTGTTTACAACCTCGATAGTCTGAGCTTGTTGAACTCCCAGGACGGATGCTCACTGTTGTACTCTCATGGTTGATGGCCTTGTGTTGTTAAGCCCAGGCTTCAAAGATTTTAAAAACTGTTGCAGACTCGGCAATGACGAAGGTCAGTAAGGAGAAGATAGGTAATCCTACGATCACCAGCAGTGTCCAGCAGGGTCGCATGGATGATCTGAAAGGGAAGAAAAGATCGCCTCAAGAACTTTTTGTTCTTGGGCTCAATATGTGAATGTCTCTTTAATCTGTGTCAGGTTTTGAGATTTGACCTCTCTCTTGTGGTGTAAATTTAAGATTCCTTGCTGGCACCCATATAGGGCTGGGGTCCCCAGTGGGGAATATGCATCCGAATCCTCTCCCCATTGTAAGGAGTGGATCGGACCCCTTCCACTGACCAGTGATGGGGTCTTTCCATCTCACTTGTATTTCAGATTTTATTTCTTGATTAAACCAGTGTTTTTGAAAACATGGTATCGGTTCATTTTTTGAAAATTTTAAATTGTTTAGAGTAAAGAGTGCCATTCCAAGTTGCTGGTCAGGGCTTATTCCCCCTTTTTATTTTTGTAATTGAGCCTTTAAATTTTGATGATGGCGCTCAATTATGGCTTGTCCCTGGGGGTTATGTGGGATTCCGGTGTTATGCCGAATGTGCCATTGTTGGAAGAATTTCTGTAAGCTCTGGCTGATGAAACAAGGGCCATTATCCGTTTTTATTTGATGGGGAAGGCCCAACATCGCAAAACGTTGTGAAAAATGGCTCTGAGCATGTTTTGCTTTTTCTCCTGTGTGGGCAGTAGCCCAGCAGGCATGAGAGTAAGTGTCAATAGGCACAGAGACATACTTAAGTTTTCCAAGAGGGGAATAATGGGTTACATCAGTCTGCCACAGCACATTGGGTTTTAGCCCTCGAGGGTTTACTCCTGGGGGCTGTAAAGGCGATACTTGTAAATAAGAAAGATAGGATTTACAAGTATGTATAAATTTTTTAAAATTCTCTAATAGGGATCTGTGGGAACTTTTTATGTAGCCCTCTCCAATTTATATGAGTAAGATCGTGAAGATCATAGGCATCTTGTAAGTTACAAGCTTGGATTGTAAGGGAGGCCGCTCTATTGGCCAAGGAATTTTCAGTTGAAAGCAATGTAGATAAATCTTGATGACCCTTAAGATGGTGTACATAAATGGGATAGTGGGAGGTCTCCGACCAGTAGGTCTTTCCCCGCCTTGAGGGCACTCCTTCTTAAAGTGTCCCTCTTGTGGTTGATGAGCCAGGCCCTGGAGAATAGTTTTTGCCCACGGAGAGTTTGGGCCATCCTCTGCCACTGCCTTTTAAGCTCTTTTAAATCATTGGCCTCCCAGGGGTACCAGGCTGCTGGCCTTTTCCCCCTCGGGTTAACATTTACAGGAAAGGCTTGAGTCAGGCAGATAAAGGGCAGCGGGGATCCCCAAGGGTCCCTGGGATAAGTTTTCCCTTTCCAGGGTGACCTCATTGTCTCTCCCATCCAAGGTGCTCCTGAAACTTCCTCAAATGGGGGAGGCAGGGAAGGGCACAGATGTCTCCCCTGGGCTCCCGGTCCCGAGGAATCAGAGGAGTCTCTATTCTCTTCTGCCCCTTTATCATCCCCAAAAGGCTCCCATGGCCCACTATTTGCTCTAGAGTCTTTATTTCCTGCACTCTCTTTTGTTATATCTTGGTCCGACATGACGCGTTCCTCATCAAACTTTTCCCATTGTTTTTCTGATTTTGAATTGGGGGCACCTGTATCAGTGACATGCTCCTCGCTCCGTGAAAAGCAGAGCTTGAGGGCTGAAATGATCAGACAGAACCCTAAGGGTGGCTCCTCACCATATTGAGCCTCTCCCTGCCTAGCAAGGGTTTGAACTCGATCCCAAGTGTCCCAAAAGAACAGATTAGCTGAAGCAACCCAGGGGGCCAACTGTACAATGGTCCCCCAGACCTTAATGGCCTGAGCGTCAGAAATCTCAAGTCCCCTGCTTATGAGCATATATCTCAGCGCCTTGAGTGCAGGCTCATCAGACTTGCTAATGTTGTTTCCCATGCTGCCGAGAGAGGATAGAAAGAAAAGTCACTGAGGACAGCCACCAAAAATCCTACCGGGAGTGGTGGTGGCCAGAAAGTTGGGCTTATGGTATGCATTTTTGGAACTGTTTATGTGCCTGCGTCGTTGCACGGAAGTTTTCTTGCTGGGGGCAGGCACCCTAGAGGTTTCTAGCCCGTTCTGTGACCCCCTTATCCTGTCACGGGAGTCTTCAAGTGGCAGGCGCCCTAATGGCCTTTAAGTGCCTGACCCGTGCCCACAGGAAAGATTTTAGGCCACGTCCTCAGTTAAGATTAAAGGGGAGTTTTCACCCGGTCGGGCTCTAGTTACTGAGGCTTACCTGTTGCGGGGCCTTCAAAGTCTGCCAGAGAGTGGCCCTAGCCAGGACTTATCAATTGCCTCCACAACTGTTCGCCTATTCACTGAAACTCCGGAAAGAGGAATTAAGAACAGATCAGAATAGAAGAGGAGAAGGAAAATAAGTCAGGAGAGTTTTTTGCCACTTCCCTCATAAAGGAGGGGGGCCCACCTTGAAGTCCGGATTACCTCGGGTGATACTTCTCTAAAGGGAGCTCCGTGCTGTGACCAGCCTAGGGTCCTTTGTTGCTCCTCTTTCAGAGCCGCACGGTGACACCACCTCTATCCGTCTGCTTCACGCCCCACGTTGGGCGTCAGTTTCTGCGGGGGTGCTCTGCAGAAAGAGTAGAGGGAGTGGAACTTCCTCAGCAAAGCCGAGGGGTCCCAAGGAGAGGTGAGCCTGCTGTCCGCCAACCCAGCCCCTCGGCGAGCGAGAGACAATCAGACTCGACAGGGGTTCCGTCGAAGCAGTTCCACTTTATTGTTGTAAACTCACAGCTTATATAGACAAGCAGGGGATTTTAGGAGGGACTTTCCATAGTTGCACCAATCACGTTAAAGGTTAAATCGTCATGTGCCTTCATTATAACAGGAGTCTATGGAGATCACACACTGTCTATGTGCATGGAAATCAAGAGAGCCAATCAAAAAACTTTGACAAACAACACAGACCCTGCCCCCATCTCTTCTGCCAGGTGCCATCTTAGGTTTTCGACTGCAAAGCTAGCCCCTTTGTTTTTAAGGTTTCCCATTTAGAGCCCCACATGGCTGCAATATATTTTCCTGGATACAGTAGACTTGCCTGCAAGTTTTTTCCTTTCATTACTTTGTATATGTTGTGCCATTCCATTGTAACCTAAAAATATTCTTCAGACGCTGTTGATACTTGTTAGGGTCCCCTTGTAGGTAACTACTGCCTTTTCTCTGGAAGGAGAAGAGGGTGACAGAGGATGAGATGGTTGGGTGGCATCACCATTTCAATGAACATGAACTTGGGCAAAATCTGGGAGATGGTGAGAAAAAGGAAAGCCTGGCATGTTGCAGTCCATGGGGTTACAATGAGTTGGACATGAATTGGCAACTGAACAACAACTTTCTTTTAATTATTTTTCTAATTTTTAAAAATTTATTTATTTTAATTGGACGCTAATTACTTTACAATATTGTGGTGGTTTTTGCCATACATTGACATGAATCAGCCACGGGTGTACCCGCATCCCAGACACCCCTCCCAGCTCCCCCCCTATCCAACCCCTCTGGGTTGTCCCAGTGCACCAACTTTGAGTGCCCTTTTTCATGCATCGAACTTGGACTGGTGATCTGTTTCACATATGGTAATATACATGTTTCAATGCTATTCTCTCAAAGCATCCCCTCCTCGCCTTCTCCCACAGAGTCCAAAAGTCTGTTCTTTATATCTCTGTCTCTTTTGCTGTCTCGCATATAAAGTCATCATGACCACCTTTCTAAATTCCATATATATTGTGTAATATACTGTATAATAGGCTCCAGTTTCATACACCTCATTAGAACTGATTTCAATGCAATCTTTTAATAGCTGAGTAATTTTGTTGTACATATGTACCACAACTTTCTTATCCATTTATCTGCTGATGGACATCTAGGTTGGTTCCATGTCTTAGCTATTGTAAACAGTGCTATGATGAATATTGGTGTACATGTGTTTCTTTCAATTCTGTTTTATTCAATGGATATGCCTAGCAGTAGGATTGCTGGGTCATATGGTAGATCTGTTTTCAGTTTTTTTTTTTTTTTTTAAGGAATCTCCACACTGTTACCGATAGTGGTTGTAGTAGTTTGCATTCCCACCAACAGTGTAAGAGGGTTCCCTTTTCTCCACACCTTCTCCTGCATTAGACTTTTAGATAGCAACCATTCTGACTGGCATGAGATGGTACCTCACTGTGGTTTTGATTGTATTTTTCTGACATTGAATGATGCTGAGCATTTTTTCACGTGTTGTTTCATGTGTTTGTCATCTGTATGTCTTCTTTGGAGAAATGTCTGTTTAGTGCTTTGGCCCGTTTTTGGATTGGGTCATTTGTTTTTCTGATATTGAGCTGCATGAGTTGTTTACATGATTTTGAGATTAGTTCTTTGTCAGTTGCTTCGTTTGCTATTATTTTCTCCCAGTCTGAAGGCAGTCTTCACCTTGCTTAGAGTTTTCTTCATTGTGCAAAAGCTTTTACATTTAATTAGGTCTCATTTGTTTATTTTTGCTTTTATTTCCATTACTCTGTGAGGTGGGTCATAGAGGATCTTGCTATGATTTATGTCAAAGAGTGTTTTGCCTGTTTTCCTCAAGGAGCTTTATAGTTTCTGATCTTACATTTAGATCTTAAAACCATTTTGAGTTTACTTTTGTGTATGGTGTTGGAAAGTGTTTTAGTTTCCTTCTTTTACAGTTGGTTGACCACTTTTCCCAGCACCATTTGTTAAAGAGATTGTGTTTACTCCATTGTATATTTTTGCCTCCTTTGTCAAAGATAAGTTGTACACAGGTACATGGAGTTATCTCTTGGCTTTTTATTTTGTTCCATTGATCCATATTTCTCGCTGTGTACCAGTACAATAACATCTTGATGACTCTAGCTTTATAGTATAGTCTGAAGTCAGGCAGATTGTTTCCTCCAGTTTCATTTTTATTTCTCAAGACTGCATTGGTATTTGAGGTTTTTTTGGATTTCCATACAAATTGTGAAATTATTTGTTCTAGTTCTGTGGAAAAAAAATATTGTTGGAGCTTGATAGGGATTGCACTGAGTTTATAGATTGCTTTGAGTAATATACTCATTTTCAGTATATTGATTCTTCCGATCCATGAACATGGTATATTTCTCCATCTATTTGTGTCAATTTTATTTCCTTCATCAGTGTTTTATAGCTTTCCATGTATAGGTCTTTTGTTTCTTTAGGTAGATTTATTCCTAAGTATTTTATCCATTTCATCACAGTGGTGAATGGGATTGTTTCCTTAACTTCTGTTTTCTCATTGTTAGTGTATAGGAATTCAAGGGATTTCTGTGTATTAATTTTATATCTTGCCATTTTTTATCCTGCAAATATTCATTCATTAGCTCTAGTAATTTTCTCATGGTGTCTTTAGGGTTTTCTATGTAGAGGATCACGTCACCTGCAAACCATGAGAATTTTACTTCTTCTTTTCCAGTATGTATTCCTTTCCAATCTGGATTCCTTTTCTTCTCTGAGTGTTGCGGATAAAACTTCCAAAACTATGTTGAATAGTAGTGGGGATAGTGAGCACTTTTGTCCTGTTCCTCACTTTATGGGAAATGATATGAATTTTTTTCCATTGAGGATAATGTTTGCTGTGGGTTTATCATATATCACTTTTATTATGTTGAGGTATGTTCCTTCTATGCTTTCTTTCTGGAGGGTTTTTATCATAAATGGATGTTGAATTTTGTTAAAGGCTTTCTCTGAATATATTGAGATAATCATATGTGTTTTTTTTCCTTCAATTTGTTAATATGGTATATGATATTAATTGATTTGTGAATATTGAGGAATCCTTGCATCCTTGAGATAAAGCCCACATGGTCATGGTGTATGATCTTTTTAATATGTTGTTGGATTCTGTTGCCTAGAATTTTGTTGAGGAATTTTGCATGTGTGTTCATCAGTGATATTGGCCTTTAGTGTTCTTTTTCTGTGGCATCTTTGTCTGGTTTTGGAATTAAGGTGATGTTGGCCTCACAGAATGAGTTTGGGAGTTTACCTTCCTCTGTATTTTTCTGGAAGGGTTTGAGTAGGATACTACTACTGATAATAGTCTAATGATAGTCTCTTATGATCCTTTGTATTTCTGTGTTGCTTGCTCTGATTTCTCCATTTTCATTTCTAATTTTATTGATTTGATTCTTCTCCCTTTTTTCTTGATGAGTCTGGCTAATGGTTTGTCTATTTTATTTATCTTCTCAAAGAACCAGCTTTTAGCATTTTTTAATTTTTGCTATAGTTTCTTTTATTTCTTCTTCATTTATTTCTGCCCTAATTTTTATGATTTCCTTCCTTATACTGAACCCGGGGTTCTTCTTTTTCTAGTTGCTTTTGGTGTAAAGTTAGGTTATTTATTTTTCTCTTGTTTCTTGAGGAAAGCTTGTAAAACTATGAACCTTCCACTTAGTACTCTTTTACTGATTCCCATATGTCTTCAGTTGTTGTGTTTTCATTTTCATTTGTTTCTATGCATATTTTTATTTCTTTTTGATTCTTTCCCTTATTTTTTTAGTTATTAAGAATCGTGTCACTTAACCTCCATATGTTTGTATTTTTAATAGTTTCTTTTTCCTGTAGTTGACATCTAATCTTACTGCATTGTGATCAGAAAAGATCTCTGAAAGGATTTCATTTTTTTTTTTTAATTTACCAAGGCTAGATTTATGGCCCGGGATGTGGTGTATCCTGGAGAATGGCCCTTGTGCCCTTGAAAAAGGTGAACTGCACTGTTTCGGGGAGAAATGTCCTATAGATACCAATTAGATCTAACTAGTCCATTGTATCATTTAAAGTTTGTTTTCCTTGCTAATTTCCTGTTTGGATGACATGTCCATATGTATGAGTGGGATATTAAAATCTCCCACTATTACTGTGTTATTACTCATTTCTCCTTTCATACTTGTTGTCATTTGCCTTATGTATTGAGCTGCTCCTATGTTGGGTGCATATATATTTATAATTGTTATATCTTCTTCTTGGATTGACCCTTTGATCATTCAGTTCAGTTCAGTCACTCAGTCGTGTCCAACTCTTAGCAACTCCATGAGTCGCAGCACACCAGGCCTCCCTGTCCATCAGCAACTCCCAGAGTTCACTCAGATTCACGTCCATTCTGTCAGTGATGCCATCCAGTAATCTCATCCTCTGTCATCCCCTTCTCCTGCCCCCAATCCCTCTCAGCATCAAAGTCTTTTCCAATGGGTCAACTCTTCAGGAAGTGGCCAAAGTACTGGAGTTTCAGCTTTTGCATCATTTGGTAGTGTCTTTCTTTGTCTCTTTTCACAGCCTTTATTTCAAAGTCTATTTTATCTGATATGAGTATTGCTACTCCTGTTTCTTTAGGTCTCCATTTGTATTAAATATTTTTTTCCATCCCTTCACTTTCAGTCTGTATGTATTCCTTATTTTCAGGTGGGTCTGTTTTAGACAGCATATATGGGGGTCTTATTTTTGTATCCATTCAGCCAGTCTTTGTCTTTTGGTTGGGGCATTCAACCCATTTACATTTAAGATAATTATTGATAAGTATGATCCAATTGCCGTTTACTTTGGAACAACATCATTATTAATTTTTTTTTCCATTAAATGATAATGTGTCCTGGTATGGATCTCTTCAGGTTCATCTCTTTTGGGGACTGTCTGATTTTGAGACCTGAATGTCTCTTTCCTTCTCCAGGTTAGAAAAGGTTAACTATTATTTCTTCAAATAAGTCTCTGTCTCTATTTTAGATTCCCATAATGAGAATGGTACTGATGTTGTCCCAGATGTCTGTTAACCTATCCTCATTTTATAAATTCTTTTTTTTTTTCCTATGCTGCTTGGGAAGTTTCCACTACCCTGTCTTCCAGATCTCTGATCCATTCTTCTGAATCCTCTAAACTACTAATGATTTTCTCTAGTGTATTTTTCATCTCAGCTGTTCAGCACTGTTTAATCCTTTATATTTTTTAATTCTTAAAATTCTGCTTTCATCCATTCTTCTCTAGAGTCTACTGAGCATGTTTATGGTCATTACCTTGAATACTTTATTGGGTAGATTGCTTATCTTAACTTTGTTTACTGACTTTTCTGAGATTTTGTCTTATTCCTTCATTTGGAATGCATTTCTCTGTCTCCTGATTTTACCTAACTCTGTGTTTATTTCTAAGAGTTAGGTGTACTCCTGATCTTAGAGAAGTGGTGTTATGCAAAAGTCTATGGGGCCCAGCAGAATGCTCCCTTCTGTATGATCTGTGCAGCAGATCTAGATGATACAGGGGTGCCCTTCTGTTGTATCAGTGCCAACTACTCTGGGTGCACTGGTAGGCAAGGGTCCCACCTCCTCCCCAGGTGGCTGACAGACTGTGCCACATGTGGTGGCTGCCAGCCCACTCATAGGCAGGATGAAGTGCTGATGGAGCTGGCTTCAGGGCCTAAGCATACTTGAGCTGGTGATATCACGCCCAAGAGCAGGGTGAGATGCAGGTGTAGTAGCTGTGGAGCCCAGTGGAGTCTGGGGTTGGTGCTGTCATGCTGGTGAGTTGTTAAGCCTCTGGTGCTAGTAAGCTATGTGTGTGTGTGTTAGGGAGAACTCTAAAGTGGTACTCATTTCTCATGATGTCTGGCACCAATATCTATGATCCCAATTGTCTCCTATCTCTCTAGAAGTTTCACAAAGATAAACAAATTAGTCTAACCCAAGCCTCTTTCCCAGTGATGCCTCTTCACTGGGATACAGAGTATGTGAGATTTTGTATGCCTTTAAAGAACAGAAGAAGCTCTGTTTCCTAAAGCCCACTAGCTTTCTTGTGCACAAGTTACTCTGGACTACTAAGTCAACATTTCTGGCGGCTTATTTTTCAGGACCATGACTCCCAGGCTGGGTAGCCCAGTTGTCCCTTCATTCTTGTCTTTTGATCATTAGGAATAAAATTTGTGTAAATATAAAATGTACCTGTTTTTGCACAGTAGCCCAAGGAGTTTGTCTGCATTTCACATCAAAAGTGAAAGAGTGCTCATCAATTCATAAACTGAAACTGTGATTTAATGTGTCAAGATGAATTGGAAGAGACAGAAAGAACTTCATCTTGCTGATCCATAAAAAGCTTGTGTGCATGCTCAGTCTCTTAGTCATGCCCAGCTCTTTGTGACCCAGTGGACTCTAGCCCACCAAGTTCCTCTGTCCATGGAATTTCTCAGGCAAGAACGCTAGAGTGGGTTGCCGCCCTCCTCCCCAGGGGATCTTCCCCAGCCAGGATTCAAACCCATATCTTCTGCATCTCTTGCATTGCAAGAGGTTTCTTTACCACTGAACCACCATGGAAGGATACAAAGCTTAGAGGAGTATTAATCTTCTTTAAAGAATATTTTAAACAAACTTATGCATGCACAGCTTACCAATACAATGTGGGACTGACTGCCATCTCCCATCCTTGCACACAATTTCTTCTGCATCTTGAACTAAATAATTTTCTTTACATAGAATTGATATTTTTTCTCCATCCTGATATTTCACTGTAGTTGTCATATCTCGAGCATTGGGAATCTGAGGTGGGGGTGGGCATGGTTGTATCTGTGCTTCTGAAAATATTAAAATTAGAGTTCTTGATTAAAAAGTGCTAAGTTCAAATATTAAAGGAAAGTTTTTCAATAAACAGCTCTAATGTTATATCATAAATGATCAAATAATATGATACTCTGTAGTTACACTCTTAAACTTGTTTAGCACTTCCATATATCACATTTGGTTCATTGTCTCATGGTCTTAGTTTCTTCCTTTTATTCTTCCTGTGCTCAGTCTTGCATGATTTATGTAAAACGGATTTTTTTTTTTTCCTAAATTTTAGGATGCCCTAACTGAATTGCTCACTCAGTTATAGGTACTGAGGAAAAACTGTTATCAAGGTTGGGTTTTTTTGTTTGTTTTTTTGTGTTTTTTTAGCAGATATTCATGATCAGATATATTGTAATTGGATTGAAGCCCTCACAAATTTTTCTACCATGGGAGTTGATTAGCCAGATGAGAAACTACATTTAGTTAATAACCTATTAATTTGATGCTGATTCTTGAACAAGGTAAGAGTTACATATGTTCACTGGGATTTAGAGTGTATTGTTTACAGTTCAGTACTCTCCTCAAGGTACAATTCACTAGCTCGCCTGCACCGTTAAATGATATATACAAGGATGAATGAACCTTCTTTAATGGATTAGCAAGCCTGGCTTTTTCTACGTGACCAGAGGGTATAAAAGATCCCTCTGTAAATTGTGTCTGAGTCCATCAAATGGAGATACCTCAAATATCCGATTCATAATCTGAAGACAATCCTGTTCTGCTCAACTGAGGGAAGACTGCGTGAATACACCTGGAAGAATTAGGAGCCCTTTATGACTCCTTGTTTTTGCTTTCTCCTGTCAAATTTCGTTTCTATTTCATTAGAAACACTATGCAAGTATAGGCTGGAAACCCATAAATCCTTTCGGGGATCCAACATTTTGTATTAAATTCAGGGAAATATTTGACTGAGGAGAAGGCAATGGCACCCCACTCCAGTACTCTGGCCTGGAGAATCCCATGGACAGAGGATCCTAGTGGGCTGCAGTCCATGGGGTCACTATGAGTCGGACACGACCGAGCGACTTCACTTTCGCTTTTCACTTTCATGCACTGGAGAAGGTAATGGCACCCCACTCCAGTGTTCTTGCCTGGAGAATCCCAGGGACGGGGGAGCCTGGTGGGCTGCCGTCTCTGGGGTCGCACAGAGTTGGACACGACTGAAGCGACTTAGCAGCAGCAGCAGCAGCAGCAGCATTGGACTGAATACACTTTATTCATCATTAGTAATATCAGATTTTCTATTCTGATCTAAGTCAATAGGAGCATTTTTTGTGCTGTGTTGTGCTTAATCACTCAGTTATGTCAGACTCCTCGTGATCCCATGGACTACAACTGCCAGGCTCCTCTGTCAATAGAGATTCTGGATTCTCCAGGCAAGAATACTGCAGTGGGTTGCCTTTACCTCCTCCAGTGGATCTTCCCAACACAGGAATCGAACCGAGGTCTCCTGTAACTCGGGTGGATTCTTTACATCAGAGCCACCAGGGAAGACTTGGAATATTCTATGTTCATCAAAAATATTTCTCTTATTTCTGTTTTAACTATTTTGACATTTTTATCAATGTATTTTCAATAATTTATTTTCTTTTATGTCTGATGTCTAAACATTTTTGTCCTAATAATTTTAATTTGTTAAAAGTCTTACAAAAGTTAGTCTATACACTACATTTCCCCATAAACTGAATATTTTACAAATCAGCTATTTACACTTTTTAGCTTATTATAAAAATTGACATTTTAATTGTAGGTCTTTTTTCCTTCTTTATTCTTTGGATGTATGTTCTTTTCTAGATTCTAGATTGTACTACCTATTACTTAAGTCTCTTTTTTACTGGAAAGCAAGTTTTAATCTATACATATGTTTAGTTTTGCTTTATACCATAGACTTCAAAATATACAGTTTTCATTTTACTTAATTTAACATATTTTCTGTCAGTGAATCATAGATAAATTTTTTTTTTTTAATTTTCAAGTTTTGTGATATGGGTGAATAAGTTGTTTAGCTAGCTTGCTTTTAATTTACAATTGCTTTCAATTTATAGAGAATAATTTGAGGACACATTATAAGAAACTGATTCGGAATTCTTTTATCACATGAAAATAATCAGGTGTTTTAAATTAATTATGTATATTTCAATAAATTAATGTGGACTTCCAGAGAAGGCATATTATGAAAACTATGAAGACCTATTTTATAAATATTAAAAAGGTAATTCACAAGGACTAAGCCATTATAAATATATAATGTATCTTAGAATATATCAGAATACATGAAGCAAAGATGGGCAGAACTGAAAGAAGAAATAGACAAACCCACACCCCTTGTTAGAGCCTTCCTGCTCTGATGGATAGAACAACTAGAAAAAGCTGTTTTAAGACATAGGTACATTTTAGAACACTATGAACAATGTTAACCTGATCTAGAAACTAGAATACACATATACTTCATATGAAATGGAAACATCACAAAGATAGACAATATGCTGCGCAACAAAGAATGAAATTCAAAATATTAAAAATTTACAGAGTGTGTTCTATGACAGGGGAATTAGATTAGAAATGAATAAAAATAAGTTATCTATGTAATCACTGATGATAATCATCAAATTGTGTACACTAAATATATCCAGCTCTCTAGATAAAAATCATACCACAGTATTACTGATAGTGGAAAATGAATTATTTAGAAAATCACAAACATGTGAGAATTAAACAACACATTTATAAACAACTGTTACATCAAAGAAGTCACTAGGAAGATTAGAAAACATTTCACATACAGTTAATTGAAAATAAATTTGATACATATTTATAAATTTTTGAGGTACAGGTAAAGCAATGCTTAGAAGTGAACAAAGGTAGTTTTACACAGGTAAAGCAATACTTAGAAGTAAAAAAGGTAGTTTTACAGGTTTAGATTTAAAAAGCAAGATGGTTTGAATCAATGTTTTCATCTTTTATCTTAAAAAATGAGAGAGTAAAATTAAAATGAAGTGATCAGAAAAATGGAAAATTAAGTCCACAAGAGAGAAAAAATTGAGAAAGCTTAATAGAAGACAGAAAACAGAAAATTAAGAAGGTTAAAAATCATGAATATTAACCAGGTAAAAATTAGGCAAGAGAGGAAATGGAAGAAGCTGAATGTGTTTAAAATGTTAATTTGAAAATGATAATGTTGAAAAACAAAACTTTATTCACAAAATGAAGGAGGGAACAACTCTCAATTCCAAAATGGAAAGAGGTGATATTACCAAATATACTGTAGGATTAAAAATAGAATGTTAAGTGGCTATTAGAAATGATTTTACATCAATTTCATAAGTTAGGTAAAACAGAAATATTCCTTGAAAAATGCAGCTTTCACACAGTGATAAGACAATGTGAATAGCATACTCAGAAACTGAATTCTTCATCAAGGGAATTTTTTGAAGAAGCAAACTGCATATCAGATCTCACGTGTGGTCAGTCGTGTCCAACTCTCTGCAACCCTATGGACTGCAGCCTGCCAGGCTTCTCTGTCCATGAGATTCTCCAGGCAAGAATACTGGAGTGGGTAGCCATTGCCTTCTCCAGAGAATCTTCCCTACTCAGGGATTGAACCTGGGTCTCCTGAATTGCAGGCAGATTCTTTCTGTCTAAACCCCCAGGGCAGCCTATTTATATGTCTGGGAAAATTGAAGCAGAAATAAATAGAGGCATATCATGTTTATGAATTCCAAATTCAATATGGTAAAGAAACCAATTGTCCACAATTCGTTTTTCATTACAAAGTCATCCTGTTCGATATACAACCCAATATTTTATCAACATTTGCAAGTTTCCCCTGAAATTTCTATAATTCAAAACCAAAATAACTAAAGTTATTTTGAGTGAGAGGAACACACTTGGAGACTACTATCAGACTTTCAGCCTGCTAAAAAGCTAGTTACAAAGGTAATTTGGCAGCACCGAAGATAGTTAAATGACTAAATAGAAAGTTCAGAAATAAATCAACACTTTCATAATTAACTGAGTTTTCACTTCAACAGCTTTTCCACACATATTGTTTTTTTTAATTAAATTTATTTATTTTTTTAATTACAATACTGTATTTGTTTTGCCATACATTGACACGAATCAGCCATAGGTGAACACACATATTCTTAAAATAATTGACAATCCATCCATAAAAAATCAGCTCATACTTTATGCATTCCTCAAATGTTAACATGAGACAGATAAAATACTTAAATATACTCACAAAATATTATAAAGTTTCTAGAAGAAACTGTAGAACATATGTACTTCACTACCTGTAGATGTTACTAGTTTCCTTAAAGATGAAGTTGTATAGCAAGTGCTTTTAATTTTATATTTGCTATTAATTTAGAATAATTTATAAACATGAATTCCTTGAAATTTGTTGGGAATTCCTTCATCATGTGAAACAATAAATTTTTTAAATTTAACTATATTTAATAAGCTAATATAGATTTCCAGACAAGGTGCCTGACAAAAATTAAGAAATATTTTATAATTATAAAAAAGTTAATTCACAAGGACCAAGCAATCATAAATATATAATGTATAATATGCAATGCTGTGCTTAGCCACTCGGTCATGTCCCACTCTTTGTGATCCCATGGCCTGCAACCTGCCAGGCTCCTCTGTCCCTGGGGCTTCTCCAGGCAAGAATACTGGAGTGGGTTGCCTCCATGGGATCTTCACAACACGGGGACTGAACCCAGGTCCCCCCACTGCAAGCAGGGTGTCGACTGATCTACCAGGGAATCTCAAGAATCTTGGAGTGGTCAGCCTGACTCTTCTCTAGGGGATATTCCTGATCTAGAAATTGAACTGGGGTCTCCTGCATGGCAGGCGGATTCTTTATCAGCTCAACTGCCAGGGAAGCCCATAATACACAATGTACACTATGTATCGGCATGGCAGTTATTTAGAAACTTGTTGTTTAATCCCCAAATAGTGATGCTTTTCTAAATAATTTATTCTCCATTAATACAGCTTTATTGTTGTATGTTTTTATATAAGGATCTTTATAAAAGGATGAATCATGAGGTTGAATATTAGACAGTAGATCTGATTTTCTATTGTTTTGAAGCTTCTTTCTAGATATTCTAGGCTTGTAGAAATTGGTAAACATATTGAGGATAGGGAGTCAAGATGTCATAGACTCAGAGAAGAGAAACAGGTATGAAAAGTGGAAAACTGAAATGAACTTATTCAATTGGAATTCATCATGTAAACATGACTCAAGACTTTTCAAGATAGTTAAACAAATAGATAAATTGATGACTAGAGAGATAAATAAATATATATGAATAGATACATAGATTGATACGTATAGATATGCCGATAAATGCATAATAGTTCAGCATAAGCATAAGTACATTTATGTGTAATACACAAAGTCAGAAACAATGGCTTTCCCATAGAAATGAGCACACCTACTGCCCAGCTGTTAATTTAAAGTCACAAAGTCTCTGAGTGGTTTGTCACATAGCTGACTAAGGCACATTATATTATTTACACACTATATAGACACACACTATAATATTTATACACAGTATTTTGATTAGCTTCTAAATTACCTTGCAGATGGAAAATGTTTGGAATCATAAATAGCTAAGTTTCCTTGAAGGAGACAAAGATACTACATTTACAAGTTAGAGGGATATAGAATACATTTTTTAAAACATTGTGGACAAGAGATTACCTTCTTTGCAGTCTACTTTAGGATCCCATTCTCCATTTATACAGATTGAGTGTTTGTGTTCTGGTTTTCCTCGACATTGGTAACTTTTGTTGGTGTTATGGTCATATTCAATCGTATGTGCTGGTTTTCCCTCAAATGGAAATAATGTTGACCCTTTACACTTCTTAAGTTCATCTGTTGCTATAAAATGAAAATATTCTCTTGAAAAGACTAATTCTAAAGAACCAAATAGGTAAGTATGGCAAACCAATACAATATTGTAAAGTAAAAATCAAATAAATAATTTTAAAAACAGCTATGGAGTGAATAAAATAATGATGTTAGAATTTATGCCTACAAATTCCACCAGCCAAGTTCTTGCTGATCAAATTGCATGAGATAAAAAATTATACATGAGCCTGAGTCTTGCGTCCAGTATTTGAAATTTCAGAGAAAATACCCATCGTAAAGATTTCTGCCTTTTTTACTAGAATACTTTTTGATGATCTACATAGCGAATAGTTATCACATGAGTAAATTTGGTCCCAAACTTGAAATCCGTGCAAATGTTCATATAATTTGCTTGTTGACCTTAAGCATCTCTGCATTATTTTTAATTGACAATCTTAAAACAATAAAATAAAAACAATTTTCTGTGGCCAAACATACCAAGTTGCTAATTTATATATATTTTTTCAATAAATGTAATGAAACATAATAAGAAAACTACATTCATCTTAACTTTTAAGCAAATCTTTTACCTGACACCAAAAATAAACCACACTTGAAATAAGAAAATGGGCACTTAAAGTAACAGCCTATCTGGTATAAATACTTAGAGTCTTTGAGCCACTATGTTATGTATCAGATCATTCTATAATACAATATGAAGCAATGATAACAATTTTTCCTAGCTCTAGGATAAGTTAAATATGGACTAAAAAAGCTTCATATATATATATACCGATTTCATAAATTCAGTACAGGTGGAAGTTCTTTTGAATTTGACAGAATATCTGTATAAGTCTTTGGCAGTATATGTTAATGATTTGTTAATGATAAAGGTTAAGTGAAATGAATAAAATAAGGAAAAGTCAAGTAGGCAGTCAAAGAAAAGTGATGATTTCAAAGTGAAACTGTGAAAAATAACAAACTGAATTGAAAACACACTAGAGCCTTGAGAATTAGTCCTGTTTTTAAGATTTGTTCAAGGTGTACAAGGACATAAAACCAGTAGTATTCTTCAAGGAATGGTGGCCAAAGGAAGATGTATACTCAAAAGGAGAAATAGTGGCTGTAGACCTCATCCTATGATGGACTGGTTTCCGGAAGGAAGGCAGACACATGAGGAGAAAATAAGCGTAGTAGGAAGAATGACAAGCGAGATTAGACAGAGTTACACAATAAACCTTGAGAGAAGAAAACTGGAATAAGGTCTATTATAGCAAAGGAGGACTATATTAAACTGAATACAGGTAGAGGATTAACCTTTGCAAGGAAAACTCTGAGGTCTGAAGAGTAATAACTGAACCAAACATTTTGGCATTAGGTAGAATGAAAAGTCAAATGAGGTGAGGTCATTTGAGGAGATAAAAGAGGACAAAGATGAGGTTTGGTCTTGAAGAACTGGCAGTACCTAAGACAGGAATGTGTTCATGAAAAATGCAGGGATTAATAAGCAAAAAAATTATTATTTAACTAAATAAACTCCTACTGAATGACTTCCATCTGTCAACTGGTCTTTTGAATATGGGTCTTTCAACATACTGTTGGCAAAGAAACAGCTATCAGTCCCTTGCTCTCACTCAGGGACTTAGCCTAAGCCCTACCTTCTTCTTAGAATAATTAATGACTAGAAATATGACTTAATAATATGAGTTAAATAATGAGTTAATAGGCCTGGACATTCAGGGCTCTCTTTGAATGCAAAGCCCAGTAAACTCCAGGAAAATGTCTATTCCAAGAGAAAAAATGAAAGAAGGCAGCTAACATTGATTCCCCTGGTCAGTCATCAAAGACTTGGTCATCCAAAAGTCAGGATGAGTCTCTTACAGGGAAATGTGTCAGGGCAGGTTCCTGGCCCCAGCCCAAGTGCCTCCCAAGACAGAGTTACCTACTAACAGGGAGAGCTGGAGCCCACCCTCCCCAGCACAGTAACTTCTCTTTGCAGAATTTGAAACAGACAGAAGAATAACCATTGTTAGAAGCTTCAGAGAGGCAAGATTCCTACAGAAATGTATCAAATGGGTATTTTCCTCAACTATAATTCCTTGTTTCAAATATTCTAAAACAAACAGTATCATATAAAAGCAAAAATGGCGTTTCTGCAATGATAGTTGTATTTTCCTGGTAACTAGTTCAGTTCAGTTCAGTCGCTCAGTCATATCTGACTCTTTGCGACCCCAAGAATCACAGCACACCAGGCCTCCCTGTCCATCACCAACTCGTGGAGTTCACTCAGACTCACGTGTAAGAGAAACCCAAGTGAGATGGTAGGTGTTGCAAGAGGGCAGACACACTGAAACCATAATCACAGAAAACTAGTCAATCTAATCACACTAGGACCACAGCCTTGTCTCACTCAATGAAACTAAGCCATGCCCGTGGGGCAAACGAAGACGGGCGGGTCATGGTGGAGAGGTCTGACACAATGTGGTCCACTGGAGAAGGAAATGGAAAACCACTTCAGTATTCTTGCCATGAGAACCCCATAAACAATATGAAAAGGAAAAATGATAGGATACTGAAAGAGGAACTCCCCAGGTCAGTATGTGCCCAGTATGCTACTGGAGATCAGTGGAGAAATAACTCCAGAAAGAATGAAGGGATGGAGCCAAAGCAAAACAATACCCAGGTGTGGATATGACTGGTGATAGAAGCAAGGTCCGATGCTGTATAGAGCAATATTGCATAGGAACCTGGAATGTCAGTCCATGAATCAAGGCAAATTGGAAGTGGCCAAACAGGAGATGGCAAGAGTGAACATCGACATTCTAGGAATCAGCGAACTAAAATGGACTGGAATGGGTGAATTTAACTCAGATGACCATTATATCTACTACTGCGGGCAGGAATCCTTCAGAAGAATTGGAGTAGCCATCATGGTCATCAAAAGAGTCTGAAATGCAGTACTTGGATGCAATCTCAAAATGACAGAATGGTCTCTGTTCGTTTCCAAGGCAAACCGTTCAATTTCACAGTTATCCAAGTCTATGCCCCAGCCAGTAATGCTGAAGAAGCTGAAGTTGAAAGGTTCTATGAAGACCTACAAGACCTTTTAGAACTAACACCCCCCAAAATTGTCCTTTTCATTTCAGGGGACTGGAATGCAAAAGTAAGAAGTCAAGAAACACCTGGAGTAACAAACAAATTTGGCCTTGGAATGTGGAATGAAGCAGGGCAAAGACTAATAGAGTTTTGCCAAGAAAATGCACTGGTCATAGCAAACACCCTCCTCTCACAATACAAGAGAAGACGATACACATGGACATCACCAGATGGTCAACAATGAAATCAGATTGATTATATTCTTTGCAGCCAAAGATGGAGAAGCTCTATACGGTCAATAAAAACATGACCAGGAGCTGACTATGACTCAGATCATGAACTTCTTATTGCCAAATTCAGACTTAAATTGAAGAAAGTAGGGAAAACCACTAGACCATTCAGATATGACCTAAATCAAATCCTTTATGATTACACAGTGGAAGTGAGAAATAAATTTAAGGGACTAGATTTGATAGAGTGCCTGATGAACTATGGAATGAGGTTCGTGACATTGTACAGGAGACAGGGATCAAGACTATCCCCACAGAAAAGAAATGCAAATAAGCAAAATGGTTCTGGGGAGGCCTTACAAATATCTGTGAAATGAAGAGAAGTGAAAAGCAAAGGAGAAAAGCAAAGATACAAGCATCTGAATGCAGAGTTCCAAAGAATAGCAAGAAGAGATAAGAAAGGCTTTCTCAGCGAGCAATGCAAAGAAATAGAGGAAAACAATAGAATGGGAAAGACTAGCGATCTCTTCAAGAAAATTAGAGATACCAAGGGAACATTGGTATCGAGCCCAAAGATGGGCTCGATAAAGGACAGAAATAGTAACTAGTACTTCCATTTTAATCATATGAGTATCTATCAGTAAGATTTAGCTTCACACTTGGCAAGATAAACAATGCTAATATCAGGACAGAAAGATGCATAAAAATCTATTGCTAGTTTATATTTTTCCTCTTTAGACACATATTGGACTATAAAGTCAAATGTTTGGGATCATTATAGTATTATAGTTTAAAATCTGACATTTTTCAAGGATAACTTTAAATTTCAACAGAATGGCTACAAATACTAAAGGTCAATTTGAGATGTGTATTCTGACCAATGCACTGAGGAGGCTGGGTCCACTCTCCACTAATACATGTGATAAATCTGGGTCCAATAATTGTAAATGTTTCTCTGCAGCTGCACTCTACCGAGTCTCCATGGTGATAGGGAGGGACAGAAGGCTTGATATCCCCGTGATCAAGGTCAGGTATGTCTCCACAAGTACGCTCCTCCTCTGAAAATGCACAAAAATATGTTCGTCTTTAAAATATTATTTAAATGTGAATATGAGTACAAATAAGATTAATGATTTACCTTTAAATATTACTACTTTTAATACATTACCAATACACACAGGTAAAGCTGTCCATTCTCCATCAACACACTGAATTTTATGAGATCCCTTCATCAGAAATCTGGGGTTGCAAGCATATTCCACGACCTCATTGTGTGCATATTCTTCTTTGTGTATTTCTTTCCCTTTCCCATTGAGAAGTTGAGGAGGTGGAGCACAAGGTTTTACTTTCCCTACTGAAGAAATACTGCATAAATCATGTTTACATTGTGTCATAACTGAAAAATCCAGCTAATGTAGAAATTTATTTCTCTAAATGATCTTTTATTTGTTATATAATTTATTTTAGCATTCTTAAACAGTGAAAAAAATACTGTTTACTGATTCTGTTACTCATTTTAAACTAGCATTTGAAGTCTATGTATGCTCAGAAAACATGTTCATTATCCAGACATGCTAAATAAATATGAAAACCAGTTACTCAATCTGGATGTACAAATTATAGCAATATTTTTATTCCACAGAAATACTGTATGAAAACTTTTTGAAAAAATATCATTTGAGAAGCATTTGAACAATTTAACTTTGATTCATATGATTTGATACATGATACTGAATTGACTTTAAGGTACTTGAACACTCTTTAGACATACTTGAGGACACTAGATGGGAAGCCCACAGTATTTAAACTCTCCCATATTAATGGTGGAATTGCAGGAAAAAGGAAAACTAACAAGAAATCCTGCCAGTGTCAGGTTCCTCAGGCATTTCTGTGGATTCTCCACCACATAGTTCAAGAAGCTCCTGGAAGTTAATTTCTTAAAGAAGGAAAACTGAGGTATCTACTACCCAGCACATGTCCTTGGTGGGTATGCTGCTGCTAAGTCGCTTCACTCATGTCTGACTCTGTGTGACCCCATAGACAGCAGCCCACTAGGCTTCTCTGTCCCCAGGATTATCCAGGCAAGAATACTGGAGTGGGTTGCCATTTCCTTCTCCACCTTGGTGGGCATATCTCTGCCTTAATGCGTTAGACTATAGATGCACTGGAAGCTGAGAGAAAATTAAGGGAGGGAAATAAAATGGTTGATATCTGAAATCACCACTCTTGCTCAAACAACTGTCAGATAAATATTTACCTTTACACGTTGGAAGCTTAGGGGACCATCCAAAGTGGTAGCACTGAACTGAATCTGCTCCAACCATAATACGGCCTTGACTGCAGGAGAATTTCAGCACATCTCCAACTTTAAATGTCTCCTTCCTGGGATAAGCATTTAAGTATGTATCCATTTTGGGAATACTGCATTCTCTTTCTATCGAAATAATTGAGTGAGAATATTTAACCATTGCAAAATAAATATTATTTGTGTCACATAAAATGAAGTGCTGGGTACTGCATACACAGAGGACATACATTAATGCACATTAATTCTCTTCCTTGAAAAACATTACATATTAGGTTTTATACACCCTCTGTACTCATCTTGGACTTTTGAAGAATATAAAGGTATTGAGAAGCAACATATATGTCCTGATAATTTATTTGTAAAGTCAACTTGTTAATACTGTATCTGATTTTATCACTGACATTTATAAAATATAATGCTACTTTTTTGGCTTCAAAATGTATAAATATTCTCTCAGAATAAAAAAAGACACAATTTTAAAATTGAATACAAATGAAAAATGGTATTATAAAAATATAACTGGGAAAGTAGAACACATGAGAGACATTTCTCTTGTATTTGAGTTACAGGTACATTAAAAATCACTTAAGTGCAGAAATCAAACTGAAACATGAAACAAACTGAGTAAACATGTTCAAGGTCACATAGGCATCTTCTAGGTGTCTTGATTATGTATATGACAACACAAACACAAATCTAATCTTATTATACCTATAAGTGATCTTAACTATTTATATATGTTTAATTATTGATTCATTTTAAAAATGTATAAACTTATCATTGAAAATGTGTAAAATCTATGAAATTTGTGACATTGCTGTGTGTGGATTAGGCACCCAGTTGAGTCTGACCCTTTGTGACCCCATGGAGTATAGCTGGCTAGGCTCCTCTGTCCATGGAATTCTCTGGGCAAGAATACTGGAGTGGGTAGTCATTCCCTTCTCTAGGGAATCTTTCTAACCCAGGGATCAAACCCAGGTCTCCCGCATTGTAGGCAGATTCTTTACCATCTGAGTCACCAGGGGTTGCTATATATTATCAAAAATTGCATTATTCTTTATTTGGAATCTTCCTATTGCTAAATCATTTATAAACTTCAAAATTGGAATTTAAGAATTAGAATCTCACCAAAAAGGATCACACTATCTAAAATTCTTCAAACATTATAATAAAATTATACATAAGCTAACTAGTTTTAAAAGTAATGCTCCCTCTCCCTAAAATCAATAACTTTGTTTCTGCTTTTGTTTTAATGTTGAGTTTTGTCGCTTAAAGGAAAGGTTACTATTTATGAGAACCACTGGGATTCCTTTCCTAAAATTCTATTCCAAACTTCCACACAGCAATACTTCTAATGGTATGTGACTTTGTTTACATATTTTATGCTTATCTTATGTAAAACTCCTATTTTATCATACTGTGTTAAATACTGCTTTAACAACAAAAAGATCTTGGCATTAAGGCTGTTTTCCAACTGCTGTCTTCACATACAGTGACTGTAAGAAAGCCATGATCATCTTAAAAACCTTTCCCTTTACTAAGAATTGTTAGTAGCTCAGTCGTGTCCATCTCTTTGTGATCCCCTGGACTGCAGCTTGCCAAAATTCCATGGAATTCTTCAAGCAAGAATACTGCAGAGGGTTGCCATTTTCTTCTCCAAGTGATCTTCCTGAACCAGGGATTGAAGCCAAGTCTCCTGCATTGCAGGCAGATTCTTTAGCATCTTATCTGTTTTAAATAAGCCAATTGCTTTGCAGTCTCGGCTGCTGCAAAGGCGAGTGTCTCTGCTGAAGAATGGTTTCCAGGCTTTCTTTGCACTGACGTCTTCCTACATAAACTTGACCAGCAAGCAGTCCCTCCTACTTTCTAAGCACTTGGATTCTTTTGTTCTTAGAATACACTTATTGGAACAATATAATAGAAATATTTTTACTTTTTGGTTCATTATTTGCCTTAATTCATTTTTCTTTCTTTTTTTTCATACTGGCATGAAAGCTCTTGAAAGACATACCACCATCCCCCACTGTATTCTTCACAATTACTCTCAGGCAACTTCTGGCACATATTAGGTGCTTGCCTACAGCCTGAAAGTGAAATTACCTGGGCTCTGGACACTGTTGAACAAGCCTGGCCGGTTCCTCTAATAAGATTCCCCTGTGTATTTATCTGAAATCTCTGTCCTGAACCTCTTGTTCTCTGTCACAACCAAGCCTTTTCAGAGTTATGTCCGCATGCTGTATTGCATTTCTTTTTTTTTTTTTACAATAGTAAACGATGTTTATTAATTTTCACAATCAACAGCCAGACATAAAATGAAAGACAATTACAGTTGCAAGCCATAATGGTACACGAGTAATTAACAATATAAAATAATTACATACAGTTGAGGGGGAGGTCAAGCAGAGTGGTGTAGTAAGTGGAAGTGTGTATATGCACGTGTCTTCATCCACCCAGTCTGTCTGTTGGTTGGTGCATTTAATCCATTTACATTTAAAGGTAATTATTAATATGTATGATCCTATTACTGTTTTCTTAATTGTTTGGGGTTTATTTTCTGTAGGTCTTTTCCTTCTTTTGTGACTCTTGCCTAGAGAAGTTCCTTTAGCATTTGTTGTAAAGCTGGCTTGGTAATGCTGCCTTCTCTTAACTTTGCTTGTCTGGAAAGCTTTTGATTTCTCCATCAAATCTGAAGGAGAGTCTTGCTGGGTAGAGGTTCTTCTCTTTCATCACTTTAAATATACCTTGCTATTCCCTTCTGGTTTGTAGAGTTTCTGTTGAGAAATCAGTTGATAGTCTGATAGGAGTTTCCTTGTATGTTATTTGTCATTTTTCCCTTGTTGCTTTTAACATTTTACCTCTGTTTTTAATTTTTGTCAGTTTGATTTCTATGTGTCCTTGGGTTTATCCTGCCTGGGACCTTCTGTGCTTTTTGGACTTGGTTGACTATTTCCTTTCCTGTGTTTGGGAAGTTTTCAGCTATTACCTCTTCAAATATTTCTCAGGTCCTTCCTCTCTTTTCCTTCTGGAACCCCTACAATGCAAATATTCATGCATTTAATGTTGTCCAGTGTCTTAGGCTGTCTTCATTTCTTTTCATTCTTTTTCTATATTCTGTTCTGTGGCAGTGACTTTCTTACTAATAATTTATTTAGCAGGTTCTAAGTAGGTTTTTCCCTGTCTACTCCATCTTAAACTGTCTCTCTCACAGTTAATGCTGGCACCACATTTTTAGTCTTTTAACCTGGCTCATTAACTGAATTAGAAGTATTCATTAGTGTAACTATTCTAATGTAATTAGTTTACAATTTCCTTGACTAAACTGTATGGCAGGCATTATGACAAGTGTATATGAATAATGTATTTTAATAACTAAAAGATTTTTGGAAATATTAGGACATTTGTAAATATTAAAGCTTTTTACAGATTCAGAGGAGTGAACAAAGCTACAAATAGGTTGTTGCCCTTAGATTCATACTTAGCAAATGGTGGATTGGATATAGAACTGTTTCAAGCTGATTCCATAGGAATTACTATTAGTCAATTTATTATCCCTTGTTCTTAAATCATTTTCTTCTGTCCAATCTATGCAACATTCATTCTGACATTTTTTCTCCTAAATTGTCTGGGTCCTCCTTTCTTTCTGTCCACTTTGCCTACTATTCTTCTTCTGTCGGACACCTCAGTGTTGGAAGCTTCAAGACTCTGTCTTGAGCTTTCTCCTATTTTCATTCTACATTCTTTTCTAATCTGAAGTCATCATTTAGAGAGTGATAATCTCATGTGTATCTCTCCTGTTTAAACCTATGCATGCAACACTACAGTTGATGTATCCTATGTTTATGGTCCCCATTGGCCCAACCACACTGTGTTCAGGTCAAAGTTGTGATGCTCTTGCGAGAGTGTTCTTTCTCCTGCCAGTACCACGTACAAAGTCATTTCCATCTGCTTGCTTGCTTAGGAGAAAATGGTATTCAAAATATGAGTCCCTTCAACTTTTGCTCTTTCTGACAACCAACATTTAGCAACTTATGTGCATTGATTACCAGGAAAATATATCCCAAATCTATTCTCTGCTCTGAATCACTTCAGCCAAGAATTTATCTAATCCCCACACTTTTTCACCCCACATGGTTTCTTGAATCTTCTCTTGTCCATCATAAGCACAGCATACAGAAAACTCCACAATCAGCCTTCAAAAATCCAAATAAAATTATGTCATTCCTTTTCTTAAAATTCCCTATGCCTTTTCATGAATCATAAAATCTATCAATGTTAATATGCCTTGAAATAACCCAGCTCCTCATTCCTTTGCCTCATATCAGCTTCAGCTCATAAAATCCTCTCTCATTCAGTAGAACCCGCCCACCTTCGTATTTTCCAAATATTACTTTGCTGCCAAAGTTTGCACATAACTCTTCCCTTGACTTGGGACACTCAACATCCATTCAGCTTACCAGAGACTGAAGCCCTATTTCCAACCCTGGAAAAAATACATCTGATTGGCAAAATAAAAGAGATTCAGGTCATTGTCCTCAGAACTTGTCAAAGTCAGAAAATAAAAAGCACCTATCAAAACCTGCAGAAGTTAACATTCAAGGTAGGAGGTATAAGCAGAAACTCAGGAGCAAATACTTGAACAGGTTGCAAGACCCTGTCATTTTGGTATTGAGTGAGTCGTTGGACTTCCAGTTTACATTAAAGTAGAAGGAAGCATCATTCCTTAAAGATGATTCTAGATCAGTGTAATTTGGTAAAAATAAAACACTTCTGACAATTACTGTTAAATTTTGCTTATCATGAAGGAAAGAACATCTGGAAAAGAGCACTTACCATAGCATGCTGCTTTATCGGACCAGCCGTCTTGACCACATACTATGGAGCCTGTGGTGTGTCCATCTCGGGTTTCATACCCATCAAGACATTCGTAGTCCAGCCTGTCATTCAGCCTGAACCACGTGCCATCACTTTTGACTCTGGCCTTCTCAAATACTTGCCTGTCACAGGATTCTAAGGGATAATGGGATTGCGATTTCATTTCTAATATTATTTAGTGGGCAATTTGATTGAGTTTCATCTCAAGGGAAAAGGGCTTCACCAATTAGTATGTACTAATCATAAAAAATTAGCCAAGAATGCCAGTGATGTATCACTGTCCTGAAATAATTACTCAAAGTGAAAACAAGTGTATTTCTATGCAACATTTTCCTCAACACTTAATGTTCCTGAATTATTTATGAACATATTCCCCAGTTGCTGTACTTATGCATTTTTTTCCAATGCTAGTATTAAAAAAGCCATTACAGAATATTATGCTATTTTCTTAACGGCGTTTTCTGAATTAATATGCCAAACTAATTAGCTGTTGTGACATATTTGCCAGGTGAGGTGAGGTGAGGTGAGGTGAAGTCGCTCAATCGTGTCCGACTCTTTGCGACCCCGTGGACTGTAACCTTCTAGGCTTCTCCGTCCATGGGATTCTCCAGGCAAGAATACTGGAGTGGATTGCCATTTCCTTTATTTGCCAGAGAAAACTTCATTGAAAAAAAGGAATTTTCAAAAGGCAAGTTAATTTTTTAAAGATGCTATAAAATTTTTAAAATTCACATGCTGATTTTCCTTTTCCAACTATATTTTTAATAACTGTATATTCTTTTATACTTTTCAAGGTTGAATACAGACATATTTACAGCTATTTACAAGAAAATATGTTAACAATTAATCTGTTTTCACTAACAACATAGACTGATGTTAAGAGTTTAAATAATTCACTTCAAATTTTCATAATGTGGTAAAGCAAAATTATATTAGTAAAATATAATAATAGAGACATTTTTCATAAAAGACTGTTACAATGGAAAACTGTCATATATTAAAATAAAATAAGTTTGATATGTGCAGCTTTTTTCATTTTGAGGGTGTAGTGCCTGCAGCAAGTATAGACACTGGAAAAATAAAATGCAACAGCAGAAAGGGATCGTAAATACCCACTTAAAGTGAATATGTGAAATATCACTTCAAAAATATCACTGTGTAGCTTTGGGATGAATAAGACAAACTCATTAATTGTTCTTAGAAAATCTTCATAAACATCTATCTGTTGCTACAAGAAAAACTTTCAGCACAGCAGAATTTGGTCCTGTGTACAAGTGTTTCTCTGTCTCCACTAACTAGATGTTTATGAAGATTTCCTAAGAATTTTTCACAAGGATGTCTATCCTAGAGACTCAAACATATGAATTATATATCACATTATTTGAAGTTTATGCACTATGGCCTCACAGCTTTGCTTAAAAACATAACTTTTAGGCTTAGGAACAGAGACTCTGGCTTAAGAGTCTCCTAAAATAAAAGCAGATGCCATCAGCATAAAGGTCTCAGCTGAAAACAAATGAATTTATCCTGGAAGAGAGGTAAGGCTCTTAGCAAAATTAGTTTTTAGTCACAGGATGTTTTAAAGTGACAAAACGTTGAACTAAATATTACAATGATATTCTATTCCACTTGTGAGTAATCATTAAAGGCAAAAAAAATGCATTTTTCAAAGCTTTGTAATTGATCTTTTCAAATACAGCCATGGAACCACAAAACACTTCATATGACCCTGCCCCAGCAAAAAAAAAAAAAAAGGAAAAAAGAAAGAAAGAAAAGAAAGAAAAAGGAACAAAGTTAAAGAATACTTCTGTATAGTTATCATCAGGATAAAGAATACTAAGATAATGAATTACTTACTAATGCATACAGGTTGAGCTGACCATCCATTTTGCAGACATGTAATTAATCCTGATGTCTTACCATCTGCTGTTACATATCCTGGTTTACACTTATATTCTGTTTGTTTATTTAGGGGATACGTAAAGGTAGATTCAGACAAAAATCCATTCTCAATTCTTATATTGGATTTTGAACATGTTTCTACAAGGGAGAAAGCATAAAGAAAAGGTAATCATATATTTGATATACATTTCATAAGAACCCAAATAAGATAATGATATAAAAAGGGAAGTTGTTTATGACTATAAACCAAGAAAATTTCTAATCACTTAAGGTCCTGTGTAAGAGAAAAAAAAAAGAAAACTATGAGTTTCCAAAGATATTAAACTAAAACACTTGATTTCTATTTTCTAGAACAAAACAAGATTTAAAATAGTCTGAATCCCTCCTAGGAAATTATTAGAAATCTGTTTGTCTAAAGGATCTGGAATCCCACAGCATGTCAGAAATCTTTTAGCAATGGGTTTCCATTCCTGCGACTTGTTGAAAGTATTGTCTGGATCTCTTACACAACCAAGAACACAGATCAGGTGATGATCACAGAATCTTCCACCACAGTTACCCCAGCCTTTGTCTCGGAGAATTTGAAATGCTGTCATCAAAAATGAGTGCTTAAAGCCATATCGGTACATGGAGTTCAATGAAGATGACAGAGATCAATACATCCATTCATTCTACTAAGGACAAAATGTTGATCCTTCAAACCATGAATAACTAAACTTGGAAAAGTAAAACTCTGTCACCTACTAGATATCTTCATAGAATTCAGCTAATTTTTTTAGTACTTCACGGATAAAGAAGAAATCAAAAGAGAAAACTTTGAATATTTGAATTGAATGAAAATAAAACCATGATAAGTAAGTTTTATATGATTTATGAGATCACACAAAAGTGTGCTGAGAGGAATTTTAAAATTACATAGCAATAATAGTAATGATAAAGACAGAAAATCAATAATTGCTTTTCCTTAAAACTGAAAACCGAAAAGCAAATAAGCCCAGCACATATAATTTGGAATCACTGCAGTGATATTAGTAAGAGAGTGGAATAGGCCACCTTGACCTCTCCTTCCCTCTACAGACACACTGAATTAACAGCTATGTGTGTATCAGGTCCTTCTATTCAAAATAGAAACAGTAAATGAGAAGTTCTGCATTCAAGGCAAGTGAGAAAATGCCAAAATCCTAAGTGGGAGGGAAAACTCAGACACATTCCTGCAATAAAAATCCATGCAGCAGAGGACCATACAATTTGAAGGGAAGACTCAACTCCCAGCTTCTCCTGGAGGAGCAAAGAGTTTGATCCACCATCTAGGTCTCTGATTTTGCAAATGCGAGTCCAGGGTCCAGCTTCCCATTTACATGCCTCTGGGAGGCCTAGGATATCCGGTCTCCTGGGATTACAGAAATGAAGAGGCAGTTATGAATCTGTACCAGCACTTCCAACAGGTCTTCCCCCAGCTTAATGAAGAGTGAGCAACTCCCAGTTTCTCCATGGAAGGACTCAGATGGCACATCTGGACCTTCATCTTTTCCAGCTCTGCCTGAGGAATTGGCTTCTAACCAACCTGTCCCTGAGAGCTGATGAAACCCAAAATTTGCATTTGTGCCTGGGCACTACAGAGAGCTAAATCATGGTGCAGAAGGCACAGGGTTTGAAGTAGCATGCAGGCATTCACCACAGATCCTTTCCCCAGGTCAGTGCAGAGTGAGCTAGGTGATAAACTCCAATAGCATGTTCCACCAAGTATTCTCGACTGCATACTCTCGACTCCTAGAGGAGGCTGACTACAAACACAGAAGTTTGGATGAGTAGAGAGGTTAGAGAGGTAACCAAAATTCTGGCCAGGCTGATTGAAAAGGCTGAATTCTGGAAAGGTTCTACTTCTGAGGCCAATCTGTGAAAACTAGGACAAGTGAATGTTTAGTCTAATGCACAGATATCAACACAGAGACTCAAGAGAAATGATCAACTGAGAAGTATGTTCAAATGAGAACAAGAAGATATCCATTGCTTTCTATCCCGACCCAACAACAGAATTCAACAACTGACCACAGCAATCCTGACTTGGAGTGAGGTGTGGGCTCTATACCATACTGAGATCCACGATGGCAGAAGAGTAGGTGCACGTGGAGGTCATCTCTCTCCACGGAAACATCAGGAATATACCTCCAGACACAGAAGATCTTGCGGAACACCAGCTGAGAACCTGACCACTGGAAAAGAATATATAGAACGAGGCAACACTCAGCAAGACAAAGGAAGGAGGGCGAAAAAAAAAGGAGAGTGTGTAGAACTGGATCTGCATCTGGGGTTGGGAAGTGAAGCAGGGACAGAGCTGCACGGGAGGGCAAATGTTTGCGACAGAGGTGAAGCACTGAGACTGTTGGAGAGTGAAGCAGCTGACCAGTGAGAGTCTCAATGGAATGGGGATCATACAGACAATCCCTGCGACTGCTGTACCTACACCACATAGGGATGCAAGCCTCCTAGAAAGTGCTTCAGGTTGGAGCTGGAACATAGAGATTGGAAAGCAATCCCAGGGCAAGGTCTGCTGTTGACTGAAGGGAGATGGTGTGAGGGAACCTGAGAGAGGAGAGCGCAGGGTGAAATGCTTATGAAGGAAAGCCAGCTAACCTGGAGGCAGCGTGATACTGCTGAGTCACACACACAGGATGGAGCCATCTCTATACCTTCTCTCTGCACGTATCAGCACCAGACAGCTGAAACAACACAGGGAAGGTGGCCCTTTAAGGACCTGTTGTGCAAAGCAACACAGAAGGACCCCAGCCAGGGTTATCTTTAAGTCCCTGATTCGATGAACAACAGACAATGACCTCAACTGGGGGCCCTGTAAGCGCCTGAAGGGGTCAAGCAACAGAGAAGGACCAGCCAAAGAGGCCCTCTGATGGCCAGGTGCCAGAAGCTAGGAAAAGACTCTAATAGGACCATCGCTTCTGCAGCTGAGTCACTTGGTTTCCCTGCATGTGTGGCACTGGCGGGGTTCCCATATTTCAAGTAGCTGTGTCACCTCCATGCTCAATCCTCACTGGGCAGAGCTGTCAGAAGCTAGAAAAATCCCTAATAGTCACATACCTCCTGACAATAGCCACCAACTATGTATCTAGCATTGCCAGGGTCCCCATTATCCAAGCTCCTGTGTCGCTCCTTAGCTTAATCTCTCAAGAACAAAACAAGCAGAGGCTACAAAAAACCCCAAGGGCACCATATTTCCTGCTGTCTTAGCCAGTGTCTCTCCTTAGTACCTGGTACTGCCAGGGTCCCTGCAAACCAAGCAACTGCACCACCTCCACATTCGGTCCTCCCTGGGGCACACCCAAGTCCTCCAGGGGAGCCTCAGGGAGACTCCTGTGGACGACTCACATGCAAAGGTGGAGATAAAACCACAAGTGAAATCCAGGGGCAGGTGGCTAAGGAATAGAACCAAAACATTCCCATCAGTGGTACAAGCTGAAGACTGAATCCACATGATCAACTGGCAGATTTTGTATCTATGGAATATATAAAGGACAATGAGAGCTCCTCCAAAAGAAAACACACTGGCACTGGCTGCTGCTGCTGCTGCTGCTAAGTCGCTTCAGTCGTGTCCAACTCTGTGTGACCCCATAGATGGAAGACCACTAGGCTCCCTCCATCCCTGGGATTCTCCAGGCAAGAACACTGGAGTGGGTTGCCATTTCCTTCTCCAATGCATGAAAGTGAAAAGTGAAAGTGAAGTCACTCAGTCGTGTCCGACTCCCTAGCGACCCCATGGACTGCAGCCTACCAGGCTCCTCCGTCCATGGGAGTTTCCCAGGCAAGGGTACTGGAGTGGGGTGCCATTGCCTTCTCCGCTAGCACTGGCACATGTGGACATTAGAGCAATAACATGCAAGAGTAGGACGAGATTAGAGTCTTAGCTGTGGCCACAACAGGTAAGAGACCAGCACAGAACTGGAGGGCATCCTAAGGAGTTGAGGTGGACTGTGACCCACATTGAGGAAAAGGATGCTGACAGCTGATCCAAGAAAAATATTTATTATTCTTATATTTTAATTTATTTAGAAGTTGCTACTGGATTTTTAAATTTTTACTTGTTTTTTGCTCTCTGTTGTTGTAGCTGTTGATTTTAATATTACAATTAAATCTATTTATACTTTTGAGAAATTTTTAACCACACATTTAATTGCCTTTAAATAATTCTGCCTCTACATTGGTCTTTTGTGGTTTTGAGGGTTGTTTTCCTCTTTAATTTTTAAAGTTTTTTTTTAATTATTATCACTATTTTTCCACATATATTCTTTTGCTTGCTTTTCTTATTCTTTTTCTGTTGTTGTTTTTCTTTAATATATGTACAACTTCTTTACTACCTCTATTTAAATCTGTTTTTCTAGCATTTCTTTCTTTTTTTCTTTTTCTTGCTTTTCCTCACTATGTTTATTAGTCTGTTTTGCTTTAGTTGATTTATTCCCCAGTTGACATATGGCTCTGGTTTTGTTTTCCAGTTTACACTTTTAGTCAGATTTGTTAATAGCTAATTGATATCATTCTTACTTTGCTTTGCTCACTGGATCAACCTCTTCTACTTTTATTTTTTTCCACTGTTTTGGTTTTGTTTATGTGTGTATATGTGTGTGTATATTGCCCATTTTTTGTTAGTACTTGCCTGATTTTGTATCTGCCATTTGTCTGAGGTTTGTAGTTTGTTTCTTGTTTTAGTGTGTTTGTTTTATCCCCTTTAATGCCATTACAAACCACCTGTGGTATCTCACTTCCCTGGCCAGAGATCAGGCCCAGAACCTTTGGGAGAAGGGGTTCCTTTGCTCCCAGAAGTGGGAGCACTGACAAGAGTCTAGACTGCTATAAAACTCCTAACCCCAGGGAGTATTTATTAGTGAGAATTCCCATAAAAGCCTCCACCTGTATACACCTGGCATCACCCAACTGCCAGCAGCACCCAGTGTAGAATGCCTCACCCAAAAAACAAAACAAGATAAAAACACAAACCCAGTCATCAGCAAATAGGACTGTCCCCTCATACAGCCCTGCCCATCATAGGGGAAAAAAAAAGAAAAGAAAACTTACGTCCTTTCACCAGAGTACAAACAAAAGTCACACCCAAAAGAGGCCTACACAAACCACTGGCACAACCTTACACAGCAAGGGCAGAAACCAAAAGGAAGGAGAAACTCGATATGAAAGCCTGAGAAGAGGAGACATCAAATGTAATAATGAAAAAAAGAAAAAAAGCAAAGGTAAAAAAATATTGCTCAAATGAAGGAACAAACTAGAAGCACAAAAGACCTAAAAAAATAAAATAAAATAAACCCTAAGAAGAAGTTCAAATACCTGAAAAAAATTTCAGAATAATGATGGTAAAGATGTTCCAAAACTTTGAAAATAGAATGCATAAAATACCAAGAAGCAATCAACACAATTAACACAATTACCAAGGATATAGAATAAACAATAAACAAACAAAGATGAATATCACAATTACTGAAATTAAAACTAATCTAAGGTAAGGTAAGGTGAAGTCGCTCAGTCGTGTCCGACTCTTTGCGACCCCATGGACTGTAACCTACTAGGCTTCTCCGTCCATGGGATTCTCCAGGCAAGAATACTGGAGTGGATTGCCATTTCCTTCTCCAGGGGTTCTTCCCGACCCAGGGATCGAACCCGGGTCTCCCACATTGGAGGCAGACGCTTTAACCTCTGAGACACCAAGGAAGCCAAAAATACTCTAGAAGGAAACAATAATAGAGTAACTGAAGCAGAAGAATGGAACAATGAGCTGGAAGACAGAATGGTTGAAATAGTTACTGATGAGCAGAGTAAAGGAAAAAGAATGAAAATAATTGAGGAGAGCTTCAGAGACCTCTGGGACAGTATTAAACACACCAACATTTGAGCTATAGAGGTCCCAGAGGAAGAAGAGAAAAAAGAAAGCCACTGAGCATTTTTTTGAAGATACTGTAGTTGAAAACCTTCCCAGCATGGGAAAGGAAATAGTCAATCAAGTTCAAGAAGCACAGAGAGTCCAATACAAGATAAATTCAAGCAGAAACACGTCAAGACACATACTCACCAACAGAGATTAAACACAAGGAAAGAATATTAAAAGCAGCAAGGGAAAAGCGGTAAGTAACACACAAGGGAAAAGCCATTCAATTCACAGCTGATGTTTCAGCAGAAATCCTGCAGGCTAGAAAGGAATAGCAGGACATCTTTAAAGTACTGAAAGGGGAAAATCTACAAGCAAGATTACTTTGCTTGGCAAGGATTTCATTCAAAATTGATAGAAAAATTAAAACCATTACAGACAAGCAGTAGTTAAGAGAATTTAGCACCACCAAACCAGCTTTACAACATATATTAAAGAGACATCTAGGCAATAAGCATAAGACAAAGGAAAGACCTACAAAAAAACCAAAACAATTAAGAAAATGCTAATTGGGGAGCGGTCTTAAGATGGTAAGAGGAATAGCATGGGAGAGCATTTTCTCCCCCACAAATTAATCAAAAGATCATTTGAATGCTGAGCAACTTCCCAAAAACAACTTCTGAACACTGGCAGAGGACATCAGGCAACCAGAAAGGTAGCCCATTCTCTTCCAAAGGATGTGGGACAAAATGTAAAAGACAAAAAGAGAGACAAAAGAGTTAGGAACAGAGACCCATCCTGGGGAGGGAGTTGTGAAGGAGGAGAAGTTTCCAAACACGAGGAAACCCTCTCATCAGTGAGTCTGTGGGGAGTTTTGGAATCTCAGAGGGCAACATAAAGTGAAAGAAAGAAAGAAAGTAAAGTCGCTTAGTTGTGTCAACTCTTTGCGACCCTATGAACTGTAGCCTACCAGGGTCCTCTGTCCATGGGATTTTCCATGCAAGAATACTGGAGTGGGTTGCCATTTCCTTCTCCACGGGCTCACGTCTGCCACCACCAAGTAGGGGAGGTACTGTTGCATTACTTAGGGTTAAGGACCAATCCTGAATGCCTTGAGAACAATCTGAGGGAGCTAACATGAGATAGCAACACAAACTGTGGGACAGAGAGAGAGAGAGGGAAAAAGAGAGAGAGAGAGAAAAGCTCTAACCTAAGCCACATCCTGCCCCACTCACAGAACAAAGGACTGAGCGAATGCCAAAGGAGAGCTAGCAGGATGCAGACTAGCTCCTCCCCCGCCACCCCCCACCCCATGCCCCAATGGAGGCAGAGAGGCAGGCAGGTCACAGCCAGAGCCAGAAGGCAAGGGGCAATTTTGGCCCCAGAGATGGCATCCTCCACCAAACTGGGAGCAGGCTCCCACTTGCTAATCAGTTCTACCTGGGATATTGGTCGGTTGACATCTGCCAGGACAGCTGCAACCTGAGATCAGCCCCTCAGGGGAGACACAGGGCACACCTGAGACAGCGCTCTAGTAGCGCACCCAGTAAACCAAGAGACTGGAACCAGAGAGGTTATAAGACGCACTGCACACCTGGGACGGTGTGCTCGCCAAGCACCTGGTTGGCCTGAGCTCCTTGGACTTGGGAAAGACACAAAACGCAGGCCCAGCCGAGTCTATACCTTTATGGAGAACCTGAACCTGAGCAGCTTAGACCTGGGAAGTGCATGCAACCTAGGGCCTGCTTTGGAAAGTTCCCCTTCCAAGCAACCTGGAGCCTGAGCAGTGTAGACAGGGAAAGCACAGGCACCATGAGCTAGGGCAACCCAGTGTGGTCCATACACTGTGAGCACTCCCCACACATGCCAGTGATATTTGTTTTCAGTACTCCTCCCTCCCCACAGCCCTACTCAACAAGTAAGCCTGAATAAGTGACCACCTCATCCCCCTGCATCAGGGTGGAAATTAGACACTGAAGAGACTTGCAAACAGAAGAGGCCAAAATAAACAAATAACAGGGAACTGCTCGTAAAGTGACAGGCACAACAGATTGAAACCCTGCAGTTAGCATTGACCAAGCACCGGAAGGGGCCTGTAGACCTTGAAAAGAAGTATAAGCTGGAACAAGGAACTATCTGAAACTGAACTGAGCCCACACTGCCCTCAAGAGCTCCAGAGAAATTCCTAGATATATTTTTACTATTATCATTTTTTCAATTTTTCAGTTCTTTATTATTCCTTTAATTTTCATTTTTATAACCTATTATTACCTTGCAAAAAGACCCTACTTTTAAAGCAAATTTCACATATATATTTTTATAATTTGTGATTGGTTTTATATTTTTAATGTTGCATTTTTCAGAGTCTAACCTCTACTCTAGATTTTAAATCTTTGCTTTTTGTTATCTGTTATCAATTTTGTACCTTTAAGAATCTAATCTTCAGTACCCATTTTTACTCAGGGGTGTGATTACTAGTTTGATTGCTCTCTCCCCTTTGACTCTTCCTCTTCTCACCCAGGTCACCTCTATCTCCTCCTTCCCTGTTTGCTTCTCTACTTAACTCTGAATCTCTCTGGGTGTTCTGGGCTGTGGACAACACTTAGGGAACTGATTACTGGCTAGATTGGTTTCTCCCCTTTTGACTGCCCTTCTCCTCGTGGTCACCTCTATCTCTTCTCCCTCTTCTCTTCTCTATTTAATTCTGTGAACCTCTCTGGGTGTTCCCGACTGTGTACAGCACATAGGGAATTGATTATTGGATAAACTGCTCTCTCCCCTTTGGATTCCCCTTTTCACCTCCTGGTCACTTCTGTCTTCCTCCTCCCTCTTCTCTTCTCCATGTAACTCTGTGAACCTTTCTGGGTGCCCCTCACTGTGGAGATTCTTTTCACATTTATCTAGATGTTTTATCAGCAGTGCTGAATGGATGGAGAAGTCTTGAGGCTACTGTAAGATTAAGACTGAAAGCCAGAGGTAAGAGACTTATATCCAAAACTTGAGAACACCAGACAACTCCTGACTCCAGGGAACATTAATTGACAAGAGCACATCCAAACCCTGTATACCTACACTGAAACCAAATTCCACCCAAGAGCCAACAAGTTCCAGAGCAAGACATACCATGCTAATTCTCTAGCAACACAGGAACATAGCCTTGAGCTTCAATATACAGGCTGTTCAAAGTCACACCAAACCCACAGACAGCTCAAAAGTCACTACTGGGCACTTCAGTGCACTCAGAGAGAAGAGATCCAGCTCCACACACCAGAACATGGACTCAAGCTTCCATAACCAGGAAACCTTGACAAGCCAAACGTCCACCCACACCCACAGGGAGCAACCTTCCTTTATTTTTAGTCAATAATAAAGAGGAACCACAAACTTCCAGCATACAGAAAGGCCACCCCAAACAGAACAATCTAAATAAAATGAAAAGGCAGAGAAATATTCAGAAGGTAAAGGAACAGAATAAATCCCCCAACAAACCAAACAAAAGAGGAAGAGATAGGGAGTCTACCTCAAAAAGAATTCAGAATAATGATAGTAAAGATGATCCAAAATCTTGAAAAAAAAATGAAGTTACAGATAAATAGACTAGAAACGAGGATTGAGAAGATGCAAGAATGTTTAACAAGGACCTAGAAGAGATCAAAAGAATCAATCAATAATGAATACTGCAATAAATAAGATCAAAAGAACTCTGGTGGGAGCCAACAGTAGGATAACTGAAGCAGAGGATACAATAAGTGAGGTAGAAGATAGAATGGTGGAAATAAATGAAGCAGAGAGGAAAAAAAAAAAAAAGAATTTTAAAAATGAGGACAACATCAGAGACCACTGGGACAATGTTAAATGCCCCAACATTTGAATCACAGGGGTCTCAGAAGACAGAAAGGCCATGAGAAAATACTTGAGGAGATAATAGTTGAAAACTTCCTCAAAATATGGAAGGAAATAGCCACTCAAGTCCAAGAAAGCCAGAGGCTCAAAAACAGGATAAACCCAAGGCAAAACACCCCCAAGACACATATTAATCAAATTAACCGAGATCAAACACAAAGAGCAGATGTTAAAAGCAGCAAGGGAAAACCAACAAATAACACACAAGGGGATTCCCATTAAGGATAACAGCTGATCTTTCTATAGAAACTCTTCAGGCAAGAAGGGATTGGCTGGATATACTTAAAGTGATGAAGAGAACAGCCTACAACCCACATTACTGCACCCAGTAAGGACCTCATTCAAATATGAAGGAGAAATGAAAAGCTTTACAGACAAACAAAAGCTGAGAGAATTCATCACCACCAAACCAGCACTTCAACAAATGATAAAACACTTTCTCTAGATAGGAAACAAAGAAAAAGGTTTATAAGTAAGTAAGTGTTAGTCACTCAGTCATGCCTGACTCTTTGCGACCCCAAGGATGGCAGCCCACCAGGCTCCTGTGTCCATGAGATTTTCCAGGTAAGGATACTGGAGTGGTTTGCCATTTCCATCTCCAGGGGATCTTCCCAAACAAGGGATCAAACCCGGGTCTCCTGCACTGCAGCCAGATTCTTTACAAATTGAGCTACAAGGGAAGCTATTAAGGTTTATTAAGTTGAATCCAAAACAACAAAATAAATAGCAATGGAATCATATTTAACAATAATTACCCAAAAATGTAAATAGGTTGAATGCTCCAACCAAAAGACAAAGACTGGCGGAATGGATACAAAAACAAGACCCCTATATATGCTGCCTACAAGGGACCCACCTCAAACAAGGGACACATACAGACGTAAAGTAGAGAGTTGGAAAAATATATTTCAAGCAAGTGCAGATCAAAAAAAGCAGGAGGAGCAATACTCATATCAGACAAAATAGACTTTGAAATAAAGGCCATGAAAAATTACAAAGAAAGACACTAAATAATGATCAAAGGACCAATCCAAGAAGAATATATAACAATTATAAATATATATGCAGCCAACATAAGCACACTGCAATATGTAAGGTAAATGCTAACAAGTGTGAAAGGGGAAATTAACAGTAACACAATAATAGTGGGAGACTTTAATATCCCACTCACACCTATGGATAGATCAACTAAATAGAAAATTAGCAAGGAAACACAAATTATAAATGATACAATGGACTAGTTAGACATAATGAATATATATATGATATTTCACCCACAAACAATGTATTTCATCTTTTTCTCAAGAGCATATGGAACCTTCTACAGGATAGATCACGTGCTGGGCCATTAATCTAGCCTTAGTAAATTCAAAACATTGAAATCATTCCAAGCCTCTTTTCTAATCCCAATGCAGTAAGATTAGATGTCAACTACAAGGGGAAAAAAAAAAAAAAACTATTAAAAATACAAATCTATGGAGTCTAAACAACATGTTTCTGAATAACCAACAAATCATGGAATAAATTAAAAATGAAATCAAAATATGCATAGAAACGAATGAAAATGAAAACACAACAACACAAAACCTAAGGGATTCAGTAAAAGCAAGGCTAAGGGGAAGGTTCATACCATTGCAATCTTACCTCAAGAAACGAGAGAAAAATCAAATAACCTAACTGCACACCTAAAGCAACTAGAAAAAGAAGAAATGAAGAGCCCCAGGGTTAGTAGAAGGAAAGAACTCATAAAAATTAGGGCAGAAGTAATTGAAAAAGAAACAAAGGAGACTATAGCAAAAATCAAGAAAACTAAAAGCTGGTTCTTTGAGAAGATAAAGAAAATAGAAAACCATTAGCCAGGCTCATCAAGAAACAAAGGGAGAAAAAGTAAATCAACGGAAATGAAAATGGAGAAATCACAACAGACAACACAGAAATGCAAAGATTACTATCAGCAATTTTATGACAATAAAATGGACCACATGGAAGACATGGATGAATTCTTAAAAAGTCTAACCTTCCAAAACTGAACCAGGAAGGAAGATAAAATCTTAACAGACCCATCACAAGCACGGAAATGAAACTGTAATCAGTAATCTTCCAGTAAACAAAAGCCCAAGACCAGATGGCTTCACAGCCGAATTCTACCAAAAATTTAGAGAAGACCTAACACTTATCCTACTCAAATTCTTCCAGGAAATTGCAGAGGAAGGTAAATTGCCAAACTCATCCTATGAGGCCACCATCACACTATTACCAAAACCAGACAAAGATGCCACAAAAAAACAAAAAATACAGACCAATATCACTGATGAACATAGATGCAAAAATCCTTAAAAAAATTCTAGGAAATAAAACCCAACAACATATTAAAAATCATACATCATGACCAAGTGGGCTTTATCCCAGGGATGCAAGGATTCTTCAATATTCACAAATCAATCAATGTGATACACAACATTAACAGATTAAAAGATAAAAAACATATGATTATCTCAATATATGCAGAGAAAGCTTTTGACAAAATTCAACATCCATGTATTACAAAAACCCTCCAGAAAGCATCTATAGAAGGAACATAACTCAGAATAATAAAGGCCATACATGATAAACCCACAGCAAACATTACCCTCAAAGGTGAAAACTTGAAAGTATTTTCCCTAAAGTTAGGAACAAGAGAAAGGTGCCCACTCTCACTACCCCTATTCAACATAATTTTGGAAGTTTTAGCCATAGAAATCAGAAGAGAAAATAGAAATAAATGGAATCCAGATCGGGAATAAGTAGTAAAACTCTCACTATTTGCAGATGACATAATCCTCTACATAGAAAACCCTAAAGACACTACCAGAAAATTACTAAATCTAGTCACTGAATATAGTAAAGTTGCAGGATATAAAATTAGCACACAATGAACATTGGGGTACATGTGTCTCTTTCAATTCTGGTTTCCTCGGTGTGTATGCCCAGCAGTGGGATTGCTGGGTCATAAGGCAGTTCTATTTGCAATTTTTTAAGGAATCTCCACACTGTTTTCCATAATGGCTGTACTAGTTTGCATTCCCACCAGCAGTGTAAAAGGGTTCCCTTTTCTCCACATCCTCTCCAGCATTTATTGCTTGTAGACTTTTGGATCACAGCCATTCTGACTGGTGTGAAATGGTACCTCATTGTGGTCTTGATTTGCATTTCTCTGATAATGAGTGATGTTGAACATCTTTTCATGTGTTTGTTGGCCATCCGTATGTCTTCTTTGGAGAAATGCTTATTTAGTTCTTCGGCCCATTTTTTATTGGATCATTTATTTTTCTGGAGTTGAGCTGTATAAGTTGCTTATATATCCTTGAGATTAGTTGTTTGTCAGTTGTTTCATTTGCTATTGTTTTCTCCCATTCAGAAGGCTGTCTTTTCACCTTGCTTGTAGTTTCCTTTGTTGTGCAGAAGCTTGCAGCGCTGTTTATAATAGCCAGGACATGGAAGCAACCTAGATGTCCATCAGCAGATGAATGGATAAGAAAGCTGTGGTACATATACACAATGGAATACTACTCAGCCCTTAAAAAGAATAAATTTGACTCAGTTCTAATGAGATGGATGAAATTGGAACCGATTATACAGAGTGAAGTAAGCCAGAAAGCAAAACACCAATACAGTATACTGACACATATATATGGAATTTAGAAGACAGTAATGATGACCCTCTATGTGAGACAACAAAGAGACACAGAGGTATAGAATGGACTTTTAGACTCTGAGGGAGAGGGAAAGGGTGGGATGGTTTGGGAGAATGGCAATGAAACATGTATATTTTCCTGTAAGAAACGAAGCGCCAATCTATGTTCAATGTGGATTAGCAGGATGCATGGGGCTGATGCACAGGATGATTCAAGTAGAGGATGTGGGGTGGGAGGTGGGAGGGGGCTTCGGCATTGGAAGACTGTGTTCACCTATGGCTGATTCGTGTCAATGTATGGCAAAACAAATACAGTATTGTAATTAAAATAAATAAATTTATAAAAAAATAAAAATAAAAATAAAGGAAAAAAAATAAATAAAATAAAATTAGCACACAGAAATCCCTTGTATTCCTATACACTAACAATGAGAAAACAGAAAGAGAAATTAAGGAAACAATTCCATTCAGTAGTGCAATGAAAAGAATAAAATAGTTAGGAATAAATCTTCCTAAAGAAACAAAAAACATACATAGAAAACTATAAAACATTGATGGAAAAACTCAAAGAGCACAAATAGATATAGAAATATACCCTGTTCATGGATCAAAAGTATCAATATAGTGAAAATGAGTATACTACAAAAGCAATCTATAGATTCAATGCAATTCCTATCAAGCTACTAATGGCATTTTTCAGAGGACTAGAATAAATAAATTCACAATTTGTATGGAAATACAAAAAAATCTTGAATAGTCAAAGCAATCTTGAGAAAGAAGAATGGAATTGGAGGAATCAACCTACCTGACTTCAGACTATATTACAAAGCTACAGTCCATAAGACAGCATAGTACTGGCACAATGCCAAAAACATAGATCAATGGAACAAGATAGAAAGCCCAGAGATAAACCCACGCACCTATGGAAACCTTATCTTTGACAAAGGAGGCAAGAATATACAATGGAGAGAAGACAATCTCTTTAACAAGTGGTGCTGGTCAACCACTTGTAAAAGAATGAAACTAGAACACTTTCTAACACCATACACAAAAATAAACTCAAAATGGATTAAAGATCTAAATGTAAGACCAGAAACTATAAAACTCCTAGAGGAAAACATGGGCAATACACACTCTGACATAAATGACAGCAAGATCCCCTATGACCCACCTCCCACAGTAATGGAAATAGAAGCAAAAATAAACAAATGGGACCTAATTAAACTTAAAAGCTTTTGCACAACGAAGGAAACTATAAGTTGAAAAGATAGCCTTCAGAATGGGAGAAAACAATAGCAAACGAAGCAACTGACAAGGAATTATTCTCCAAACTATACAAGCAGCTCATGCAGATCAATTTACAGAGAAACAAATGACCCAATCAAAAAATGGGTCAAAGAACTAACAGACATTTCTCCAAAAAGACATACAGATGGCTAACAGACACATGAAAAGATGTTCAACATTACTCACTATCAGAGAAATGCAAATTAAAATCACAATGAGATACCATCTCATGCTGGTTAGAAAGGCTGCTATCAAAAAGTCTATAAACAATAAATGCTGGAGAGTATGGAGAAAAGGGAACCTTCTTACACTGCTTGTGGGAATGTAAACTAGTACAGCCACTATGGAGAACAGTGTGCAGATTCCTTAAAAAACTGGAAATACAACTGCCATATGATCCAGCAATCCCACTGCCGGGCATACACACTGAAGAATCCAGAATTGAAAGAGACACATGTACCCCATTGTTCATCGTAGCACTGTTTACAATAGCTAAGACAAAAAAGCAACACAGATGACCATTGGCAAATTAATGGATAAGAAAGCTGTGGTATGTATACACAATGGAATACTACTCAATGATTAAAAAATGCATTTGAATCAGTTCTAATAAGGTGGATGAAAATGGAGCCTATTATACAGAGTGAGGTAACTCAGAAAGAAAACACCAGTACAGTAGATTAAAGCATATGTACAGAATTTAGAAAGATGTTAATGATGACCCTAAATGTGAGACAGCGAAAGAGACAGGATGTTAACCACAGACTTTTGAACTCTGGGGGAGAAGGCAAGGATGGGATGATTTAAGAGGTTAGCATTGAAACATGTATATTATAATATGTGAAATAGATTGCCAGTCCAGGTTCGATTCATGAGACAAGGGCCTCAGGGCCAGTGAACTGGGATGACTTTGAGGGATGGGATGGGGAGGGAGGTGGGAGGGCTTCAGGATGGTGACACATGTACAACCTTGGCTGATTGATGTCAACACATGGCAAAAATCACTACAATACTGTAAATTAATTAGCCTCCAATTAAAATAAATAAATAAATTTTAAAAATACTATAGGAACATGCAGCATTAGATTATATAATAATAGTAAAATGCTAATAGTAATATATAAATAATTACTTTAAATGTAAATGGATTAAACTCTCCAACTAAAAGACACAGATTGGCTGAATGGATAGAAAATAAGACCCATATATAGGCTGTCTACAAGAGACCCACTTCAGAGCTAGAGACACATACAGACTGAAAGTAAAAGGATGGAAAATATATTTCATGCACATGGAAATCAAAAGGAAGTTGGAGAGGCAATTCTCATTTCTGACAAAATTTACTTTAAAATAAAGAATATTATGCAAGATAGAGAAGGGACATTACATAATGATCAAGGAATCAATCACAAAAAAGACAAAATTCTAAACATCTATGCACCCAGCATAGAAGCATTTCAATACATAAGTCAAATACTAACAAACATAAAAAGGGAAATTGACAGCAACACAATAATGGTAAGGGATGTTAACACCCCAGTTATACCAATGGGCAGATCATCAAAATAGAAAATTAATAAGGAAACACAAACCTTAAATGAAACATTAGACCAAAGGGAACGAATTGATATCTTCAGCATTTTCCACACAAATCCAAAAGAAGACACTTTCTTCTCAAGTGTGCTTGGAACATTTTCCAGGATAGACTATCAGATCAGATCAGTCACTCAGTCATGTCCACTCTTTGTAACCTTATGCACTGCAGCATGCCAGGCCTCCCTGTCCATCACCAACTCCCGGAGTTCACTCAAAGTCACATCCATCGAGTCGGTGATACCATCCAGCCATCTCACCCTGTGTCGTTCCCTTCTCCTCCTGATCCCAATTCCTCCCAGCATCAGAGTCTTTTCCAATGAGTCAACTCTTCACATGAGGTGGCAAAAGTACTAGAGTTTCAGCTTTAGCATCATTCCTTCCAAAGAAATCCCAGGGTTGATCTCCTTCAGATTGGACTGGTTGGATCTCCTGGCAGTCCAAGGGACTCTCAAGCATCTTCTCCAACATCACAGTTCAAAAGCATCAATTCCTCAGCGATCAGCTTTCTTCACAGTCCAACTCTCACATCCATGCATGACCACTGGAAAAATTATAGCCTTGACTTGACGAACATTTTTTGGCAAAGTAATGTCTCTGCTTTTCAATATGCTACCTAGGTTGGTCATAATTTTCCTTCCAAGGAGTAAGCGTCTTTTAATTTCATGGCTACAGTCACCATCTGCAGTGATTTTGGAGCCCCCCAAAGTAAAGTCTGACAAGGCTTCCGCTGTTTGCCCATTTCCCATGATGTGTTGGGACCAGATGCCATGATCTTCATTTTCTGAATGTTGAGCTTTAAGCCAACTTTTTCACTCTCCACTTTCACTCTCATCAAGAGGTTTTTTTGTTCCTCTTCACGTTCTGCCATAAGGGTGGTGTCATCTGCATATCTGAGGTGATTGATATTTCTCCCAGCAATCTTAATTCCAGCTTGTGCTTCTTCCAGCCCAGAGTTTCTCGTGATGTATTCTGCATGGTAGTTAAATAAGCAGGGTGACAATATACAGACTTGACGTACTCCTTTTCCTATTTGGAACCAGTTTGTTGTTCCATGTCCAGTTCTAACTTTTGCTTCCTGACCTGCATATAGGTTTCTCAAGAGGCAGGTCAGGTGGTCTGGTACGCCCATGTCTTTCAGAATTTTCCACAGTTTATTGTGATCCACACAGTCAAAGGCTTTGGCATAGTCAATAAAGCAGAAATAGATGTTTTTCTGGAACTCTCTTGCTTTTTCCATGATCTAGCACATGTTGGCAATTTGATCTCTGGTTCCTCTGCCTTACTAAAATCAGCTTGAACATCTGCAAGTTCACGGTTCACATATTGCTGAAGCCTGGCTTGGATAATTTTGAGCATTACTTTACTAGCATGTGAGATGAGTGCAATTGTGTGGTACTTTGAGCGTTTTTGGCATCGCCTTTCTTTGGGATTGGAATGAAAACCGACCTTTTCCGGTCCTGTGGCCACTGCTGAGTTTTCCAAATTTGCTGGCATATCGAGTGAAGCACTTTCACAGCATCATCATTCAGGATTTGAAATAGCTCAACTGGAATTCCATCATCTCCACTGTAAAGGAGCAATACTGCATAGGAACCTGGAATGTCAGGTCCATGAATCAAGGCAAATAGAAATGGTCAAACAGGAGATGGCAAGTGTGAACATCAACATTCTAGGAATCAGTGAACTAAAATGGACTGGATTGGGTGAATTTAACTCAGCTGACCATTATATCTACTACTGTGGGCAGGAATCCCTTAGAAGAAATGGAGTAGCCAATATGGTTAACAAAAGAGTCCAAAATGCAGTACTTGGATGCAATCTCAAATATGACAGAATGATCTCTGTTCATTTCCAAGGCAAACCATTCAATATCACAGTAATCCAAGTCTATGCCCCAACCAGTAACACTGAAGAAGCTGAAGTGGAACAGTTTTATGAAGACCTACAAGACCTTATAGAACTAACATCCAAGAAAAAGAGGATAGACTATATTTGGGCCAAAAATCAAACCTCAGTAAATGATTAAACATTGAAATTCTATGAAGCGTTTTTTCTGACCACACCACTATGAGACTAGAAATCGATTACAGTAAAAAACACAAACATTTGGATATTAAACAATAGGCTTTACATAATGAACAGGTAAGTGAAGAAATAAAACGGGAAATCAAAGAATTCTTGAAACAAATGACAATGAAAACATGACAACTCAAAACCTATGGGATGCAACAAAACAGTTCTAAGAGGGAAGTTTATAGCAAAAAAAAAAAAAAAAAAAAAAAAAGAAAAACATCAAATAGACAACCTAACTTTACACCTAAAACAACTGGATAAAGAAGGACATTTAAAAAAGGTAGTAGAAGGGAAGAAATCCTACAGATCAGGTCAGAAATAAATGAAAAAGAAATGAAGGAACAATAGTAAAGATTAATAAAACTAAAAGGTGCTTCTTTGAGAAGATAAACAAAATTGTCAATTAGTCAAATCCATCAAGAAAAAATGGGAGAAAAATTAAATCCACAAAATTAGGAATGAGAAAAGAGAGGGTAACAGAAAACACAGAAATACAAAGGATCATAAGGGGTTACTATGAGCAACTATATGCCAATAAAACAGAAAACATCTATTCTTAGAAAAGTTCAATCTACCAAGACTGAACCAGAAAGAAATAGAAATTATGAACAAGCCAATTACATGCACTGAAATTGAAAATGTGAAAACATCTATTCTTAGAAAAGTTCAATCTACCAAGACCGAATCAGGAAGAAATAGAAATTATGAACAAGCCAATTACATGCACTGAAATTGAAAATGTGATTTCAAAAACTCCCAGAAAAGTGAAGCACAGGGCTGGATAGTTTCACAGGTGAATTCTCTCAAACATTTAGAGAAGAGCTAATGCCTATTTTTATCAAACTCTTTCAAAAAACTGCAGAGGAAGAAACGCTTCCAAACTCATTCTACAAGGCCATCACCACCCTAATACCAAAACCAGACAAAGACAACATGAAAATTACAGGCCAATATCACTGATGAAAATAGATGGAAAAATCCTCAACAAAACTCTAGCAAACAGAATTCAAAAATACATTAAAAAGATAGCACACTATGATCAAGTTGGGTTAATCCCAAGGATGCAAGCATTCTTCAATATACTTATATATATCCATCAATGTGATATACCATATTAACAAATTACAAAATAAAACCATATGGCCATCTCAATAGAGGCAGAAAAAGTTTTTGAAAAATTTCAGTACCCATTTATGATAAATACTCTTCAAAAAATGAGCAAAGAAGGAACCTACCTCAACATAATAAAAACCATATATGAGAAACCCAGAACAAACATTATTCTCAAAGGTGAAAAACTGAAAGCATTCCCTCTGAGATCAGGAAAAGACAAGGGTGTCCACTCTCACCACTATTAGTCAACATTGTTTGGAAGCCCTCGCAACAGCAATCACAGAAGAAAAAGAAATAAAAGGAATCCAGATTGGAAAAGAAGCAGCAAAACTCTCATTGTTTGCAGACAGACGATACTATACATAGAAAACCCTAAAGATATATTCAGAAAATTACCAGAGGTAATCGGTGAATTTAGCAAACTGACAGCATACAAAATGAATACACAGAAATCACTTGCATTCCTCTGTACTAACAATGAAACATCAGAAAGAGAAATTAAGGTATCAATAACATTTACCATTGCAACAAAAAGAATAAAATGCCTAGGGAAAAAACCTAAGGAGACAGAAGAACTATATACAGAAAAGTACAAGACACTGAGGAAAGCAATCAAAGACAACATAAAGAGATGGAGAAATACTCCATGTTCCTGGGTTAGAAGAAACAACATTATGAAAATGACTATACTACCAAATATAATCGGCAGATTCAATGCAATCTGTATCAAAATACCACTGCTATTTTTTACAGAACTAGAACAAAAAGTCACAATTCATATGGAAACACAAAAGACCTGAATAGCCAAAGCAATCTTGAGAAAGAAAAATAGAGCTAAAGGAATCAGCCTTCCTGACTTCAGACTGACTACAAAGCTATAGTTATCCAGACAGTATGGTATTGGCAGAAAAACAGAAATATAGACCAATGGAACAAGGTAGAAAGCCCAGAGATTAACCCATACACCTATGAATAATTTATGTTTGATAAAGGAGGCAAGAATATACCATGGGACAAATAGAGAGTCTTTCATAAGTGCTTCTGGGAAAACCTGAAGCTACATGGAAAAGAATGAAATTAGACTACTTTCTAACACCATACACAAAGATAAACTCAAAATGGATGGAAAACACAGGCAGAACACCCTATGTCATAAATCACAGCAAGATCCTCTAATACCCACTTCCTAGAGTAGTGGAATAAAAACAAAGATAATCAAGTGGGATGTAATTAAACTTAAAAACTTCTCCACAGCAAAGGAAACTATGAATAAGGTGAAAAGACAGTGCTCAGAATGGGAAAAAATAATAGCAAATGAAACAACTGACAAAGAATTAATTTCCAAAAGATATAAGCAGCTCAAACAAATCAATACCAGAAAAACAAACAACCCAATCAAAAAGTGGGAAAAGACTTAAACAGACATTTTTCTAAAGACCTAAAATGGCTAATAAACACATGAATATATTCTCAATATCACTATTAGAGAAACACAAGTCAAAACTACAATGAGATATCACTTCACACCAGTCAAGATGACCATCATCAAAAAGTCTACAAACAATAAATGCTGGAGAAGGTGTGAAGAAAAGGGAACCCTCTTGGACTATTAGTGGGAATGTAAATTGATACAGCCACTATAAAGAACAGTATGGAGAGTACTTAGAAATCCAGGAGTAAAACCACTATATGACCCACCAACCCCACTCCTAGGTATATACCCTGCTGCTGCTAAACCAAAATTGAAAAAGACACATGTACCCCAATGTTCACTGCAGTTCCATGTACAACAGCTAGGACATGGAAGCAACACAGATGTCCACAGATGAATAGATAAAGAAGCTGTGCTACATATATACAGTGGAATATTACTCAGTCGTAAAAAGGAATGTACTTCAGTCAGTCCTAAAGAGGTGGTTGAACATACAGCCTAGTATACAGAGTAAAGTATGTCAGAAAGAGAAAAACAAACATCGTATACTAACACATATACATGGAATCTAGAAATATTGTACTGATAAACCTATCTGCTCAGCAGCAATAGAGACACAGACACTGAGAACAGACTGATTGACATGGCTGGCAGGGAGGAAGTAAAGGGTGGGATGGATGGAGAGGGTTAGTATGCAAACTTAAACTACCATATGTAAAATAGCCAATGAGAATTTGCTGTGTGACTCAAGGAACTCAATCCAGAGCTCAGTAACAACTTAGAAGGGTGGGATGGGCAGGGAGCTGGGAGGGATGTTCATGTGGGAGGGGACATGGGTAAATCTATGGCTGATTCTTGTTGATGTTTGGTAGAACCCAACATAATACTGTAAAGTAAGTATACTTCAATTAAAAATAAATGAATATAAAATAAACAACCACCCACTCCTGAAATTTCATATGTCAATGGACCCAGGAGGAGGCTTGCTCATGCATGCGTGAGGTAAAAGGCAGACAGATCTCTGTCTTGACTGTGATGCCTACAGTGTCTCATGAACTCTCAATTCCCTCTCAGCTGCACTCCAGCAGTCCTGGAAAACCTATCTTTAAAATTCATGCATGGTTCTAAGTCCTTCTGTGAAACTCCAGATATTGACAAGTGGACCTCTGTCTGCTTCATTCAAACACCCTTCCACCCTGTGGCCAGATCCCTGTGGTTACAACAGACTCAGCAGACCACCAGTGAGCTTGCACAGAAATCTGGCTTAAATCTGTGGCCCAGAACAAGAACACAAGATTAGTAGCTCTGAAACATATATACTGTCATACGTGAAGTGGATTGCTAGTCCAGGTTTGATGCATGAGACAGGGTGCTCAGGGATGGTGCACTGCATCCCTGAGGGATGGGATGGGGAGAGAGGTGGTAGGGGGGGTTCAGGATGGGGAACACATGTATGCCTATGGCTGATTCATGTCATTATGCATTGCATGGCAAAAACCACAACAATATTGTAAAGTAATTAGCCTCCATTTAAAATAAATTTTTTTTTAAGATATAGTGCTACTCATCTGCTGATGGACATCTAGGTTGCTTCCATGTCCTGGCTATTATAAACAGCGCTGCAATGAATATTGGGGTACATGTGTCTCTTTCAATTCTGGTTTCCTCAGTGTGTATGCCCAGCAGTGGGATTGCTGGGTCATAAGGCAGTTCTATTTGCAATTTTTTAAGGAATCTCCACACTGTTTTCCATAATGGCTGTACTAGTTTGCATTCCCACCAGCAGTGTAAGAGGGTTCCCTTTTCTCCACATCCTCTCCAGCATTTATTGCTTGTAGACTTTTGGATCGCAGCCATTCTGACTGGTGTGAAATGATACCTCATTGTGGTCTTGATTTGCATTTCTCTGATAATGAGTGATGTTGAGCATCTTTTCATGTGTTTGTTAGCCATCCGTATGTCTTCTTTGGAGAAATGCCTATTTAGTTCTTTGGCCCATTTTTTTATTGGATCATTTATTTTTCTGGAGTTGAGCTGCATAAGTTGCTTATATATCTTTGAGATTAGTTGTCTGTCAGTTGTTTCATTTGCTATTGTTTTCTCCCATTCAGAAGGCTGTCTTTTCACCTTGCTTATAGTTTCCTTTGTGGTGCAGAAGCTTTTAATTTTAATTAGATCCCATTTGTTTATCTTTGCTTTTATTTCCAGTATACTGGGAGATGGATCACAGAGGATCCTGCTGTGATTTATGTTGGACAGTGTTTTGCCTATGTTCTCCTCTAGGAGTTTTATAGTTTCTGGTCTTACATTTAGATCTTTAATCCATTTTGAGTTTATTTTTGTGTATGGTGTTAGAGAGGGGTCTAATTTCATTCTTTTACAAGTGGTTGACCAGTTTTCCCAGCACCACCTGTTAAAGAGACTGTCTTTACTCCATTGTATATTCTTGCCTCCTTTGTCGAAGATAAGGTGTCCATAGGTATGTGGGTTAATCTCTGGGCTTTCTATTTTGTTCCATTGATCTATATTTCTGTCTTTGTGCCAGTACCATACTGACACATATATATGGAATTTAGAAGACAGTAATGATGACCCTATATGTGAGACAACAAGAGACACAGAGGTATAGAGTGGACTTTTGGACTCTGAGGGAGAGGGAAAGGGTGGGATGGTTTGGGAGAATGGCAGTGAAGCATGTGTATTTTCCTGTAAGAAACGAAGCACTAAGCTATGTTTGGTGTAGGATGCAGGATGCATGGGGCTGATGCACAGGATGATTCAGGTAGAGGATGTGGGGTGGGAGGTGGGAGGGGGCTTCGGCATTGGGCGATTGTGTTCACCTATGGCTGATTCGTGTCAATGTATGGCAAAACAAATACAGTATTGTAATTAAAAAAATAAATAAATTTAATTTAAAAAAAAAAGATATAGTGCTACTTTGGGGGAAACAAAGGACAGGCTGTCAGTACCATTTTTTGTGCACTAATGTATCTAGACAAGACATACAAGCACAGAAACTCTGACAAAACAGGGATGAGAAGTGTCAGCAGGTGCCACTATGGAAGATCTGTGATAGCTGCGGAGTCTCTAGCAGGGTTGAAGGAAGTTGTCTCTCACCTAAAGGAGACTGGAACTTTTTAATTAGAAAAACAGCACCACAAAACTTCAAGGAACATGAACTCAAACTATCATGACAGCAACTAAGTATAAAAATCTTCAGTATTCACATCCAGTTGGCAATGTGTGATTTATCCAGTGAAGAATTCGAAATAGCGATTTTAAATAACTCGGTGTGCTATAGAAAATACGGTAAGATACTTGAACAAAAGCAGGAAAACAATAAACAATGGACAAAACAAGCAGTTTAATAAAAATATACAAATCATAAAAAAACACACACAGAAACTCTAGTGCTGAAGGTTCCAAGGATGAAATGAAAAATTCATTAACGAGCATCAAACACAGAGTCAAAAGGTAGAAGAATCTCTGAGATAGATGACATATCAAGCTACCCTGTCTAGGGAGATTAAAAACAAAATTAATTTTTTTAAAAAAAAGAATGAAAAAGAACAAAGAAAGGCTACATGATCTGTGCTACATTGAAAACAGAACCAACTTGCGAATTATTGAAGTTCCAGGAAGAGAAAAGGAGATGAGGCCGAAAACATATTTAAGGAGTAATGTCTGAGAACTTCCCAAATCAAGGATGCTATTTGAATATCTAAGTACAGGAAGCTTGCTGCTGCTGCTGCTAAGTCGCTTCAGTCGTGTCCGACTCTGTGCGACCCCATAGACGGCGGCCCACCAGGCTCCCCCCGTCTCTGGGATTCTCCACGTAAGAACACTGGAGTGGGTTGCCATTTCCTTCTCCAATGCATGAAAGTGAAAAGTGAAAGTGAAGTCGCTCAGTCGTGTCTGACTAGTAGCGACCCCATGGACTGCAGCCTACCAGGCTCCTCTGTCCATGGGATTTTCCAGGCAAGAATGCTAGAGTGGGATGCCATTGCCTTCTCCGTCAGGAAGCTTACAGGTGACCAAACCAAATCAACTTAAAAATTCCTCTACCACACACATTTATAATAAAGTTGCAAAAATCAAAGAAATATAGAGAAGCCTTCAAGCAGCAAGAAGAAAAACAAGCTAACAAAACAAAAACCTTGAAATTTACTAAGGAGCCTTCATTTGGATCTCAGCAAATCTCTCAGCAAAAACCTACTAGGCCAGGAGAAAGTGGGATGATATATTCCAAGTGTTGAAAGAAAAAACTACCACAGAAGAATACTTGAAAATATCATTCAGAAAAGAATATAAAGATTTCACCAGACCAACAAATACTGAGGAAAGAGAACACAATTAGACCTTCCTTGAGGAGGGCATGGCAGCCCACTCCAGTATTCTTGCCTGGAAAACCCCATGGAGGGAGGAGCCTGGCGAGCTGCTGCCCACAGGGTCACAAAGAGTCAGACACAGCTGAGGCAACTGAGCAGGCACACAGAGCTTCCTTACTGAAACACTAAAAGGAATTATTGAAGTTGAAATAAAAGAATGCTGAATCATTTCATGAAAATACTTAGTACACTGGTAAATTTAAGTGCACACTCACATTCAGAACACTGCAGTACCTTGATATGGCATGTTTAATGCAGCTATTTAAGAGTTAAAGTATAGGAATATAAAAATTACTATATCTACAATTATTTTTAAATTAAGTACACATTATAAAAAGAGGTAAATCATGACATCAAAAAGATAAAATGGAGAAGGGTAAAAGGAAGGAGATTTAATATGTGGTTGATGTTCATATATTATCAGCATAAAATACACTGCTCTCTCTGTAAGGAGTTTTACGTAAATCTCAAGGTAAACGAAGCAAGAATCCATACTAGATTCACAAATGGTAAAGAAAACTATTAAATGCCTCCTACTACCACAAAAATCATGAATTCGAAGAAGCAAGCCATCAGAGGAAGGAAAGAATTAGGAAACTATTAAACATCCTGTAAAATAAAAAGATAATACATCCTTATCAATCAATAATTATTCTAAATGTAAAGGATGGCATGTTTGCATGCTGAGTCACTACAGTTGTGTCTGACTCTTTGAGACTCAATGGACTGTAGCCCTCCAGGCTCCTCTGTCCGTGGGATTTCCCAGGCAAGAATACTGGAGTGGGTTGCCATTTCCTTCTCCACTGTTCTCTTCTACCTCAATGAAATTCTTAAGCAATTACTTTGAATTACTTATCAGACAAATCATCCATATCTATTATTTGGGGTCAGTAACTGAAAAACTATTGTATTAATCTGTTAACATTCTAGTCCTTTGATGTCTATGTCCCTTGAAGTCTCAAGTTGCTGTGTTTGCATTTAAAGAAGCAGTCACTCCCTCCTGTCTTTACAGACTGACCTGGGGAGGGAAGTACACTGTCACATTGATAGGGATTTTTAGACTTTTCAGACATTTTTAAAGGAGACACCTGTCCCATGTACTCAATTCCTCCTAGGAAAGAATTCTGAAGCTCATATGCTTCTATCCACACAGCACAGACAGTCGCTGTGCCAACAGTTTCTGGCTGCTTCCCTGGGGCAATGCCAAATGCTCACATCTGTGTGCTTTCTCACAGACCCACCGGGACAGGTTGGCTTCTAGATGTCCCACAGGCCATCTGCAAAGGTCGAGATGCCACCGTGGGGACCTACACAGGGAGCTGGCCCTGGGGAGGGGGATGTGGATGAGATGAGGGGCCCAGGGTGAGCAGAACCACAAGCACAGTGTCTGCAAAGGTTTGGGGCTCCCTGCTGAGTTCTCCACGTGGTCAGTAGGACCCATGTTCCTTGAAGAATTCTAGCCCTGGATGCTGTGCTCTGGCGTCTCCCCATCCCAGCCATGTAGGTGACCCCAGTGTCCTGGATAAGGGGAAAGAGAAGAGGGCTGGAAGATGAGGACGCGACACTTGCTCACACGCTCTTATTTTCCCCCACAGGTAAAATCCTGTGCTGAGGGGTCTGTCTTGGCACTAAGCAGTGCCACCTCAGGGGCACAATGAGGCTACTGCTCTAACCCTCAGTGAGGCATCCAGTCTCCCATCTTTGTGCTCTAGTAGCATGCTGTCATGTCTCTGTTAGACTCCTGGACCCCCACAACATCTTATCCACAAATGATGGTCAAAGTCTGTGTTTATATCAGGAGAGACAGTGAGACTCCTGCCATCTTTCTGACCTCACACTGTTAGTATAGGTTTCTTCTTTGTGGATCTTTTTCTATTTTCTTGACTAATGTCTATCAATAGGTACATGTATTTTGTTATATGGAGAAGGCAATGGCACCCCACTCCAGTACTCTTGCCTGGAAAATCTCATGGGTGGAGGAGGCTGGTAGGCTGCAATCCATGGGGTCACGAAGAGTTGGACACAACTGAGCGACTTCACTTTCACTTTTCATTTTCATGCATTGGAGAAGGAAATGGCAATCCACTCCAGTGTTCTTGCCTGGAGAATCCCAGGGATGGGGGAAGCCTAGTAGGCTTCCATCTATGGGGGTCGCACAGAGTCAGACATGACTGAAGCGACTTAGCAGCAGCAGATTTTGTTATATACTTATCAAGACGTCTACAGGTATACTCATAGACTCTTGTAAACAATAAAATTAAATAGGTCTTTTGGGAAAACAAGAATTTGATATACACTTTTTGAGTGGATAATACAGATGAGTCTTAGAAAATTATGAACACACTGGGATCTCAGCCCAGTTTACTCACTGACACGGAAGCACCTGGGAGGAGGAGACCAGCCACTCTCTGTGCAGGTCATTGTGTTCTGATCATTTTGAAGACTGTAGCCTTCATAGCAGTGAACTTTCACAGTTTCACCCTGTAAAAATTTTTCTTCACGACGTGGGGTACATCCATTTTCCAAATAATTGAAAATGCATTGTCCTTAGGAACATAAAATTAATATGAAAGAAATACAACATAAATTTGGGACAATAGTACATTAAAGATTAACCTTATAAAATTTACATAAGAATGCATTAGTATTCAAATATAACACATAACAGTAAAAATGGAAGCTACTACCACATTTGTGGAAAATGAAAAAGATAACATTCCATATTATTTGTCTTTAGTTTTATGACTAAAATATGTATAAATGATGCACATATTCTTGTAAAGTCTCTGTATCTCTCACAGGATTTACATGAAAAGCCTCTAGTAAAGGGAAGTTCTATTGGATTTTTGCTCACAGAACTCATCCCTTGGCCTTACTGTTGTTACATAACACTTAACTGTACTCACTTGTCAACTTTTGTCTCTTCACTCTTTCAAAGATTATGCATAGAAACTTAAAGAGGTTTACTTACTGAGGCACGGTTCTTCTGGAGACCATCCTTCTGTTGTGCAAGTCAGCTGGTCCCAGTAACGTTTTGAAGGAGGCACAAAATCCTGATCACAGGAATAGACAACCTGTTGATTTACATGTGCTGGAAAGTATTCTCCATATGAATAATATAGCCGTCCATGTTTGATTACTGGATAATTACAAGGTTTCCCTTGGAATTAAAATAGTAGAAATAATGTTTTACCTCAGTGTACAATTTGAATTAATATTTCATCTATGAATTATATCCTTGTTCAGTTAATTACACTCATTGCATTATGGTTTCTAGGAAAAAAAAGTTATAGAAAATTCAGATGATTGACATATATAAGGAACTCCTTGCTAAAGAAGATCAAATTATGTCTGTGGGTCATATTATGTAAAAATTTGTATGTGGATTCTCTTGGTAGGAAACTATACAGACCTATTAAATAAATTCTCCTTAAGTACAGAAGTCCCAACCTTGGTTGACTAAATTAGCATCTTAATCAAGAGATGAAAGTACAGATTTTATCTTGTGGCTCATCTGCTTTCTCTTTCTTCTCCATTCTCATCAGAAACTGGAATCCTGACATTTATTCTCATACCAAGTCAATGTAGGAATCAAACAGATTTTTTTACAATTATCATTCATTAGTTTACTTTTCTGTTTATTGGAAATATGTGATATATAGAGAGAACCACAACAATTTTTCATTGATCAAATCACAGAGTAACATTCTTATTTATCCATCAAACTAGACTTTAAGATATCTTTTCCCTTGCTTGTCTAATTAGAGAAATGAAAAATGAATTATTCTTAATATTTAAATGGTTAAGATGAAGGGAAACCCTTGTCACTTATGGTCTAATTTTAATTGGAAAATGATCTATTTTTCAGTACTTCCTACAAATATTTAAATGAGATATAACATACTTACATTTTATTGTTATTAGCATATATTGAGTAATTTTCATGTATATGCTTGCTATGTGAATTCTAAAATTTGATTCTTTCAATATCTTAATCCGTTTCTTTAACAAAGACTTGTCAATTATACCTTCTCATGGCCTATAGTCTGCATCTCTCATCACTGATAGATTTCCCCCACTTTTTGAAGCTTGTCTGCATTTTTAAGTTTGAAATGCTTACATAGTTTGATTCCTCTTAAGTAACAGTCTAGGTTTCTGTCCACTACTTTTTGGAGATTAGAACACTGTCTCTTCAGCCTTGAATTTTACAAATTTCATCATGTATGTTAAGATATGTGTATCTTTCAATAATTCTGTGTTTGGCAAATTTGAGTCTTTGTATTTGCAAGTACCAAGTGAAAAGAACTCAATTAACTTTGTCATTACATTGAAGAGAAGAGATTTGAGTTCTGATGATCTGACTTCAGAACTAGTACATTTATCATTCTGATGCATCATAGAATATGAATACAGTAAAATAATCCTCTGACACTCACTTCCAAAAGGTACACAAAGAGGGCATAATTAAAAGTAAGCATCATTACTATCACTGGCCTGAGCTAATTTCCTCCTCTCTTTTGTTTGGTCACATGTGAATCTGTCTTTGTCTCTCTAGCCAGATCATTTATTGAAGCATGTATAATAGTCCACTGTAGTTGGAATGGCACTGACTTTGTCAGGACTCAGAACAGCCTCATTCTTCTCTTACACTCCTGTCAACACAGGTTCAGGTCTCATGAGCAGGCTTGGCTGTCCATCATAATGTTGGCTCAGACTGATCTCAAAACTGATGAAAAGTATTCACTAAGTTTTAAAGTGTTTCTAGTCTTTCTATACCTCTGCAACTTACTCCAAAGATCCAGGCCCAGGATCTTATAATTTTTAAATTTAAGTTTTAAATTTCATGTTATTAGGTCCACCCTCACACATGGGAGTCATTCTGAGCGATGAATTTGTCCTAATATAGGTTCACTTTCAGCACCTGTGTATCATTCCAGATGCATCTCCTTTGCAGCATTAAACTAGCTGATGATACAAAAGAGGAAAGGAACAGGCCTGAGAACAAAGTCCTGCATCTGATAATCAGCTCATTTAATGAAAACTATAAATATTAATAAAGATAAACTATTTAAATAGTTTCCTCATGCTGTCAGCAAGAATTACAAAAAGGTCCCTTGTGGGATAATCTTATTGTGATATAAATAGAATTGGGTTGATCTACCACTTTCAAAGGGCTTCCCTATGGCTCAGTGGTGAAGAATCCATCTGCAATGCAACAGACACAGGAGATGTAGGTTTCATCTGTGGGTCAGAAATATTCCCCTGGAGAAGGAAATGGCAACCCACTGCAGTATTCTTGTCTGGAGAATTCCACAGACAGAGGATCCTGGTAGGCTACAGTCCAAAGGATCACAAAAAGTTGTACATGATTGAGCAACTAAGCACACAGCACCATTTTCATAAATCCATCTTAAACAAGATTAAATATTTTTCTTAAAATTCTTATGCAGATTAAAATCTGTTTCATACTGCTAATACCTTCATTTTAAGGGAACTTATGCTTTGAAAATTCATTTTAAATGTATGCTTGGAATTACCATTAAGGTCACTGAACTGTTTTATATCATTACAGTTTTCTTTCATGGAATAACTGGGTTAAGTATGCTGAAATTTTACAGTGTACTGTTAGAAAGAAGATTGTTTCAAGGCAACTTAGAGGAAGTTGAGGAGTAAAGGAAGCATCCCCAGAAAATACTCTGTTCAGCTGACCTGACATTTTTCTATATTTTATGGTTTTAGGAAAGTTCACAATGCCTTCCACTCTCCTCTCTTCAAACATTAGAACCTAAGCCCTCACCACCAAGTGTGCAGGACTTAGTGTCCATTTCTAAAGAATACACATGACTGACATGACAGTGTGTGACCAAGTCGTACCTGGTGGAGAGGATTCCTCCTCCCTCTCTGGGGTCACTGCCCCTGAGGAAAGCTAGCTGCCTCTCAAGTGATCTGCAGAGATGCCCGGCTGGTCAGGTACTGAGGCCTCCCCCACAAAGCCAGGACAGTGAGCCAGCTTGGAAGCAAAGCCTCCAGCCCAGCTGAGCCTCCAGGTGACAGTGGCCCCCGTCAGTACCCTGACTGGCACCCATGCATAGTGATTCAGAACCAGACAGTGAAGGCCCTTCCTCATTCCTGACCCACAGGAGCTCTAAGAATATGGAGGGGTGTTGTCCTAAGCCAAAACATTGTCTGGGAAACATGTTAATTTGACTGTGTATCTAATACAATGGCTTCCCAGTGGACACAAGTGGTAAAGAAGCCACCTGCCAATGCAGGAGACATAGTACATGCAGGTTTCCATCCCTGAGTTGAGAAGAACACCTGGAAGAAGGCACTCCAGCATTCTTGCCTGGAAAATGTCATGGAGAGCTAAGGTGGCAGAGAGTCAGACATGACTGAGCAATTTAGCATGTGTGCACGCAGGCATCTAAAACAATAGGTGATATGTGATGTTATTTTTACTTAATGGCTTAGATCCAGTATTACAACTATTTTGCACGCTTCAGTCATGCCTAGTTGTTTGTGATCACCTGTGGACTATATCCTGCCAAGCTTCTCTGTCCATGGGATTCTCCAGCCAAGAATAGTGGAGTAGGTTGTTAGAGATTTATATATTCAAAAACACAGCCATATTTTATCTTTGAGTGGCAAAAATGTAAAGAGTTTTTAGTTTACAAAAATATTTTTATTCCTTATTAGAATTGCCTACTTCAAGCAGCAAATAATGCCTCTAAAAGCCCCGAATTAGCATACACAGTAAGGCAGATAATTGGATTTGCCCTACTGCGTAAGTCATGGTGCCCCATTGTTGTATGTTTAAGAGAAAGAAATTTCACAATTCAGAAGAAGGTCAAGATATGAATGGAACATACAAGCACATCTCGGAGCAGGTGCCCAGCCATCTCTGGTACACGTTGCCTCAGTTCCACGCATCTCAGGAATAAAACCCTTTTACACTCATAAGTGATTTTATCTTGACCTCTGTATTTGCTTAATTCAGGTCTGTACACACCATTTGGAATATGAGGAGGATCACATATTACTTCTGAAAAGACAAAAGGTATGTTCACAGTATAGAAATCACATCCCTTAAAATAATCAATTATATAAAAATATAAAAGTAGATGTTATTAATTTGTTCTTAGTACAGCACAAAAGTCAGTACAATGAGCACAGCCTCATACCCCTCCTGCTGTATCACTTACATTTCCCTTCACTGTGTTTCTCATCTGATGTACCTGTACCCTCAGTACTCTTCAACCCTCTTTCTCTACAGCCAACACACACTTCATGATATTCTACATCTGGCAAAGAATTCATGATGCATCACTTCAGCTATTCTTTCCACTTTCTGCAAATTTCTCGGCTTCTGTATTTCTCACAAGTACTTCTGGCAAATATTCTCCTCCCTCCAGACACTTGTTGCAGTAACACACTCTGTCCTTTTGAAGTAGACCTAAATACAGGGATTGCATAGGGCAATGAAATGAATGTGGAAGTAATGTTTTCCTTTAGGGAGGGAGTTGAAAAAGTCATTGAATTTTCATGTTGTCTTTCCCACAGCTACAGTGATTAAAGAAGAACATGAAAGGTCATATCTCCATTCCCTGATTCTGACAACTAAATAATGAGGAGGATCCCTCCTGACCTATGTTTTCTGGGAAATTTGTTAATTAAGACTATATATTTAATACAATGGGCTTCCCAGTTGGCGCAAGTGGTAAGGAATCCACCTGCCAGTGCAAGACACATAGCAGACACAAGTTCCAATGACGGTTGGAAGTGAGCATATGTAGAATATAAACTTTAGTGCTTTGTTTTTGTTTTTGTTTTTGTTTTTTTATAGTGAAAACTTTTATATTTGGAATTAGCCAGCTGGACTCAGTTTCGATGATCCCAATTTTGTTGGCAACATGCAAAGCATCATAGTCAGGAGCCAATCGAACACATGCCTTCTTCTCTCCATCAGGCCTGATCAGAGTATTGACCTTAACCACGTCAATGTCATAGAGCTTCTTCCCAGCCTGTTTGATTTGGTGTTGGTTGGCCTTGACATCCACAGTGAACACCAGTGTGTTGTTGTCTTCTATTTTCTTCATGGCTGACTCGGGGGTGAGGGGGGAATCTGATGATGGCATAGTGGTCAAGTTTGATTCTCCTAGGGGTGCTCTTCTGAGGATATTTGGGCTGCCTCCTGAGCCGCAGTGTTTTGGGCCGCCAGAAGGTGGGTGACGTCCGGAACGTCTTTATCTTGTGGATGTGGACACCTTTCAACACTACTTTCTTGGCCTTCAAAGCCTTTGCTTTGGCTTCAGCTTTAGGAGGGGCAAGGGCTTCCTTCTTCGCCTTCGGCACCATCTTCATGAAAAAGGAAACTTTAGTTTTTTAAGACACTAAGATTTTAGAATATATCATTCTTATTGTAATAAAATAACCTAATCTAGGTTTCAAAACACCTTTTAATATAAAGACTCAGGTAAAAGGTGTCTGCTGTAAATACTGAGCTCCAACATTGTAGGGCAAAAGTAGGTATCAGTCAGTTCAGTTGCTCAGTTGTGTCCGACTCTTTGCAACCCCATGAATTGCAGCATGCCAGGCCTCCCTGTTCATCACCAACTCCCAGAGTTCACTCAAACTCACATCCATCGAGTTGGTAATGCCATCCAGCCATCTCATCCTCTGTCATCCCCTTCTCCTCCTGCCCCCGATACCTTCCAGCATCAGAGTCTTTTCCAATGAGTCAACTCTTTGCATGAGGTGGACAAAGTACTGGAGTTTCAGCTTTAGCATCATTCTTTCCAAAGAAAACCCAGGACTTATCTCCTTTAGAATGGACTGGTTGGATCTCCTGGCAAGGGACTCTCAAGAGTCTTCTCCAACACCACAGTTCAAAAGCATCTATTCTTCAGCGTTCAGTTTTCTTCACAGTCCAACTCTCACATCCATACATGACCACTGGAAAAACCATAGCCTTGACTAGATGGACCTTTGTTGGCAAAGTAATGTCTCTACTTTTGAATATGCTATCTAAGTTGGTCATAACTTTTCTTCCAAAGAGTAAGCATCTTTTAATTTCATGGCTGCAATCACCATCTGCAGTGATTTTGGAGCCCCCCAAAATAAAGTCTGACACTGTTTCCACTGTTTCCCCATCTATCTCCCATGAAGTGATGGGACCAGATGCCATGATCTTCATTTTCTGAATGTTGAGCTTTAAGCGAACTTTTTCACTCTCCACTTCACTTTCATCAAGAGGCTTTTTAGTGCCTCTTCACTTTCTGCCGTAAGGGTGGTGTCATCTGCATATCTGAGTGTCATCTGCATACTTCAGCTGGCAATCTTGATTCCAGCTTGTGCTTCTTCCAGCCCAGTGTTTCTCATGATGTATTCTGCATAGTACTTAAATAAGCAGGGTGACAATATACAGCCTTGACGTACTCCTTTTCCTATTTGAAACCAGTCTGTTGTTCCATGTCCAGGTCTAACTGTTGCTTCCTGACCTGCATATAGGTTTCTCAAGAGGCAGGTCAGGTGGTCTGGTACGCCCATGTCTTTCAGAATTTTCCACAGTTTATTGTGATCCACACAGTCAAAGGCTTTGGCATAGTCAATAAAGCAGAAATAGATGTTTTTCTGGAACTCTCTTGCTTTCTCCATCATCCAGCGCATGTTAAGCAATTTGATCTCTAGTTCCTCTGCCTTTTCTAAAACCAGCTTGAACATCAGGGAGTTCACGGTTCACATATTTCTGAAGCCTGGCTTGGAGAATTTTGAGCATTACTTTACTAGCATGTGAGATGACTGCAATTGTGCGGTAGTTTGAGCATTCTTTGGCATTGCCTTTCTTTGGAATTGGAATGAAAACTGACCTTTTCAAGTCCTGTGGTCACTGCTGAGTTTTCCAAATTTGCTGGCATATTGGGTGCAGCACTTTCACAGCATCATCTTTCAGGATTTGAAACAGCTCAACTGGAATTCCATCACCTCCACTAGCTTGGTTCGTAGTGATGCTTTTAAGGCCCACTTGATTCCCCATTCCAGAATGTCTGGCTCTATGTGAGTGATCACGCCATCATGTTTATCTTGGTAGTGAAGATCTTTTTGTACAGTTCTGTATATTCTTGCCACCTCTTCTTAATATCTTCTGTTTCTGTTAGGTCCATACTATTTCTCTCCTTTATTGAGCCCATCTTTGCATGAAATGCTCCCTTGGTATCTCTAATTTTCTTGAAGAGATCTCTAGTCATTCCAATCTGTTGTTTTCCTCTATTTCTTTGCATTGATCACTAAGGAGGGCCTTCTTATATCTTCTTGATATTCTTTGGAACTCTGCATTCAGATGCTTCTATCTTTCCTTTTCTCCTTTGCTTTTCGCTTCTCTTCTTTTCACAGCTATTTGTAAGGCCTCCCCAGACAGCCATTTTGGTTTTTTTTTTTTTTTGCAGTTATTTTCCATGGGGATGGTCTTGATCCCTGTCTCCTGTCACCAACCTCCGAACATAGTTTATCAGGCACTCTATCTATCAGATCATCCCTTAAATCTATTTCTCACTTCCTTATGTATAATCATAAAGGACATAAGGGATTTGATTTAGGTCATACCTGAATGGTCTAGTGGTTTTCCCTACTTTCTTCAATTTAAGTCTGAATTTGGCAGTAAGGAGTTCATGATCTGAGCCACAGTCAGCTCCCCGGTCTTGTTTTTGCTGACTGTATAGAGCTTCTCCATCTTTGGCTGCAAAGAATATAATCAATCTGATTTCAGTGTTGACCATCTAGTGCTGTCCATGTGTAGAGTCTTCTCTTGTGCTGTTCGAAGAGGGTGTCTGCTATGACCAGTGCATTCTCTTGGCAAAACTCTATTAGCCTTTGCCCTGAAGTAGCCGTAGACAATACATATAAGAAATGGGCATGTCTCTGTTCCAGTGAGTCTTAGTTTACAAAAAGGGACAGGCTGGATTTGACCTGAGGCCATGGCATGAACCAGACATGGGACAACAAACTGGTTCAAATTTGAGAAAGGAGTACATCAAAGCTGCATATTGTCACCTTGCTTATTTAACTTCTATGCAGAGTATATCATGTGAGTTGCTGGACTGGATGAATCACAAGCTGGCATCAAGTTTGCCAGAAGAAATATCAACAACCTCAGATATGCAGATGATAGCACTCTAATGGAAGAAAGCGAAGAGGAACTAAAAAGCCTCTTGATGAAAGTGAAAGAGAGTATAAAAGCTGGCTTAAAATTCAACATTCAAAAGACTAAGATCAGGGCAATGTGTCCCATCATTTCATGGCAAATAGAGGAGAAAAACTGGAAGCAGTGGCAGAATATATATTCTTGGGCTCCAAAATCACTGCAGATGGTGACTGCAGCTATGAAATTAAAAGACACTTACTTTCTTCGAAGAAAAGTTATGACAAACCTAGACAGCATATTAAAAACCAGAGACATTACTTTGCCAACAGAGGTCTGTCTAGTCAAAGCTATGGTTTTTCCAGTCATATACGATTGAGAGAGTTGGACCATAAAGAAGGCTGAGCACCAAAGAACTGATGCTTTCAAACTGTGGTGCTGGAGAAGACTCTTGAGAGACTTTTGGACAGCAAGGAAATCAAACCAGTCAATCCTAAAGGAAATCAACCCTGAATATTCATTGGAAGGACTGAAGCTGAAGCTGAAGCTCCAATGCTTTGGCCATCTCATGTGAAGAGCTGACTCACTAGAAAAGTCTCTGATGCTGGGAAAGATTGAAGGTTGGTGGAGAAGCGGACAACAGAGGATGAGATGGTTGAATGGCATCACTAACTCAATAGATATGGTAAGGTGAAGTCGCTCAGTTGTGTCCGACTCTTTGCGACCCCGTGGACTGTAACCTACTAGGCTTCTCTGTCCATGGGATTCTCCAGGCAAGAATACTGGAGTGGATTGCCATTTCCTTCTCCAGGGGATCTTCCCAACCCAGGGATCAAACCCGGGTCTCCCACATTGGAGGCAGACGCTTTACATGAGTCAGAGCAAACTCTGGGAGATAGTGAAGGACAGGGAAACCTGGCATGCTGCCATTTATGGGGTTGCAAAGAGTTGGACACAACTTCATGACTGCACAACAACTGTGTGCTAAACAACAATAGTGTGCTACCCCTTGACATAGTCCTTTCTGATATATAAAGTTCTACTCAGTCATTCATGTCAACTTTGCTAGTATACAACAAGGATCAATTTGCAATAATCTTTTTTTTTTTTTTAAGTCATGCTTTCCAGGTGGCTCAGTGGTAAAGAATCCAATGGAGGAGACAGAGGTTCAGTCCCTGGGTCAGGAAGATCCCCTGGAGAAGGGAATGCCAATCCATGCCAGTATTGTTGCCTGGGAAATCCCAAGGACAGAGGAGCCTGGTGGGCTACAGTCCATGGGATCTCAAAGGAGTCAGACATGACTTAATAACTAAACAACAACAAATAAACATCAATACTCCATTGTCAGAAAAAATAAACTGCTTAATGGTAAGGAGCATATGAGTTAAAGCAACTGGTAAAATATACAACAAAAGACATAGAAGAAATGTAACATTACCTATACAAGTAGGAGCTGGAGTCCATCCAGATTTAGTGCATACTGTATCTCCCCTCTGACCATATTCAAAACCGGCTGCACATCTATATTGAACTCGTTCATTTGCCTTATAAGTTGCCTTTGGCAGTATAGTTCGTCCATTTAAAATGACTGGTGGTTTGCAGAAAATTTCTAAACAAAAGGGATTAAATTCAAAAATGTCCATTATATGTCAAAGTACTGTGTCACAGACATACGTTATATAAAGATACAACTTTTGTTTCCATTCCATTAAGTAAATTAGGCCACCAAACAAAGTCCTGTTTTGACTTGAACGCTTGATGAATAATTTATCAGTTGTTCTTAACATTCATTTTGGAAGAAAGTTAAAATTCTGATTTAAATCTTATTGCTGATTTATTTAGTTGGGGGATAAATTAGCCCTCTTGAAATAAATAATGTCCAGTAACTTCATCAGCTATATATATAAAACTGAATACCGAAGTAGTTTCATTGTAATTTATGTAAAATATCCTATTCATACGTATCCTGTTTTTCCATAGATTTTGCTTTATTTTAGATTAATGTTATATAAAGAAGATGCTTGTTGTAACTTAAGCATTTTATATATTATAGTATTTTGAATGAGTCTGAACATCAATTTCTAGAGCTGTGGGAAATTACATCAAAAGGATATTTACCCATTTGGTATTACTAAATATTTATGTTGCCCCCCTGTCCTTTGTTTGTAGAAAGCTAGAAAACATCATGTACTTAATGCTTTTCTCTTTTTTCAACTTTTTCTAGGCTTTGTTTTTATTTTTATTTTTCCTAATTTTTATTGGTGTTTATTTGCTTTACAGTGCTGTGTTAAGTTTCTACTGTACAGCACAGTTAATGAACTATATGTATACATATATCCCTTCTTTTTGGATTTCTTTTCCATTTGTGTCTCCACAGAGCACTGAGTTCCCTGCGCTATACAGTAGGTTCTCATTAATTTTCTATTTTATACATAGTATCAATAATGTTTCTATGTATGTCAATCCCAGTCTTACAGTTCATCCCACTTCCCCGTCCCCCTTGGTATCCATACGTTTGTTCTCTACATCTGTGTCTCTGATTCAGCTTTGTAAATGAGATCATCTCTACTGACTTTTTCAGATTCTACATAAATGTTTTAATATACAATACTTGATTTTCTTTCTGACTTACTTCACTCCATATGACAGTGCATAGGCCTCTTCTACATAAATCATTTTTTAAAAGCTTTTTCTAAAAATTGTCAAACATAATAAAAAGTAGAAAAAATATGTGATCTCAATTCCAAATCATTTAAACTTGCTTTAAAAAATAATTAGCAATACATAATGAACTTTTTCATATCATTCAATATTCCTTTACCACATAACGTTTCTAGTTGTACTGCTGAGACACTTAATAAGTGTTCTAACACTTGAATATAATGGGAAAGTAAAAATCAATATATTCAAGAAGAATATATGTGTTTTTTTGAGGGAAAACATTCTCATTGAAATAATTTACATAGAAATAACTACAGAATTTTTTTTTCAATATGAAGGAATTGTATCACAGATATTGCATTCAACTTACATGAATTCATGTAGTACTGCTATGTAATTAAAATACCATATTTTTTTAAAGTAGGTCAAATTTGATACATAATTTCAGCGAATGATCAGTAAAAATTATATATATTTTTGTTATTGATAATAATTATTAACAAAATACTTAATCAAAGAAATTAATTTAACTCGTTGTATTACATCTCCAAAAAACAACTGACCAGCTCTTGTGATTGCCATCCCTTCAAGTTTCTGTCAAAAACAAACAAACAAAAGCTGGTCATCATCTTTCACACTGTCCTCTCTCAAACATTTTCCCCTGGTATTCCAGCAACAGCGACTAATTTCCCAGATTCTATTCTCCCTTCATCTCAATCTTTACTTTCCTGTTTGTAACTTAATGATATTTTTCCTGTCACTTCACTATTCCACATAAAATGCTGTATTGATTCCCAAACCAGTCTGCATAAAAGCCTAATCCTTCAGCATGGTGTGTGCCACCCCTCAGAACCTTGGACTGCCCATATTCACTCCAACACTGACTTCTTCTCTGCCTGCATCCTACGTTAAGGCCCCTGAGAACAATAGGAACAAGTGGCTTCGTACTCAAAGAGGCCTCAAGCCACTGCCCCTTCCTCTCCATCTGACTGGTTTGCTTTTCCCTGCCTCAATTCATCTAAAGATTCTCATTCTTCCTTTAAGACATGTTTTGCATCAGTCATTTCTGAAAGATTTCACTAATCACAGAAACTTATGCCAAAAATGAACCCCACCCACGATCCTCTAGAGCTTCCCTGTTGGCTCAGTTGGTAAAGAACCTGCCTGCAATGCAAGAGACCCAAGTTGGATCCTGGATCAGAAAGATTCCCTGGAGAAGAGAATGTCAACCCATTCCAGTATTCTTGCCTAGAAATCCCATGGACAGAGGAGCATACTGGCTACAGTCCATGGGGTTGCAAGAGTCAGACACAACTCAGCAACTAAATCACAAGTCCTGCCACATGATCTCTAGAGTATATGTAACTGCTACACTGCATATAAATATGTTCATCTTTATCAACTCAAAATAGTTTTGTAAAAAGGACTTTCTAGGAAGAGGAACACTTCTTTTTGTGTCTCACTGTAAGACAGACTAGGCTAAGAAAATGTAAATAATTTGGGGATATTAGATAATGTTAAAAAATATATGGTAGAATTTTCTCCCAAACAAGTATTGGGAAAAAGAAAAGGTATGGTAATTTTAAATAAATTGGACATAATACATTATGACAAAAGCAAAAACCATCATGAGGTTCTCAAGGGAACATTTCACACAAAGATAGGCACAATAAAGGATAAAAACAGAAAGGACCTAACAGAAGCAGAAGTTATTAAGAAGTGGTGGCAAGAATACACAGAAGAATTGTACAAAAAGATCTCAATGACCCAGATAACCACAATTGTGTGGTCACTCACCTACAGTCAGACATCCTGGAGTATGCAGTTAAGTGGGCCTTAGGAAGCCTTGCTACAAACAAAACTAGTGGAGGTGATGGAAGCTGGAGATTCCAGCTGAGCTATTTCAAATCCTAAAAGATAATGCTGTTGAAGTGCTGCACTCAATATGCCAGCAACTTTGGAAAACTCAGCAGTGGCTCAGGACTGGAAAAGTTCAGCTTTCATTCTAATCCCAAAGAAGGGCAATGCCAAAGGTTGTTCAAGCTACCACACAATTGCACTCATTCACATGCGAGCAAGGTAACACTCAAAATCCTTCAAGCTAAGTTTCAATAATATTTGAACCAAGAACCCCCAGATGTACAGGTGGATTTAGAAAAAGCAGAGAAACCAGAGATCAAATCACCAACATCTGCTGGATCATAGAAAAAGAAAGGGAACTCCAGAAAAAACATCTGTTTATGCTTCATTGACTATTCTAAGGCCTTTGACTGTGTGGATCACAACAAACTGTGGAAAATTCTTCAAGAGTTGGGAATGCCTGACCATCTTATCTGCCTCCTGGGAAACCAGTATGTAGGACAAGAAGCAATAGTTAGAACTGGACATGGAACAACTGACAGGTTCAAAACTGAGAAATGAGTATGTCAAGGCTGTATACTGTCACCCTGCTAATTTAACTTACATGCACAGTACATCATGTAAAATGCTGGGCTGGATGAAACACAAACTGGAATCAAGATTGCTGGGAGAAATATGAACAACCTCAGATACACAGATGATATCACTATAATGGCAGAAAGCGAAGAAGAACTAAAGAGCCTCTTGAGGAAAGTGCGAGAGGAGAGTGAAAAAGCTGGCTTAAAACTCAGCACTCAAATAATGAAGATCATGGCATCCAGTCCCATCACTTCATGGCAAATAGAGGGGGAAAGTTGGAAACTGTCCGATTTCATTTTCTTGGGCTCCAAAATCACTGCAGAGGGTGACTGCAGCCATGAAATTAAAAGGCTCTTGCTCCTTGGAAGAAAACCTATGACAAACCTAGGCAGTGTATTAAAAAGCAGAATCATCACTTTGTAAAAATAAGGTCTGTATAACCAAAGTTATGATGTTTTCCATTAGTCATGTACGGATGTGAGAGTTGGACCATAAAGAAGACTGAGAGCCAAAGAACTGATGCTTTCAAACTGTGGTGCTAGAAGACTCTTGAGAGTCCCTTGGAGGGCAAGGAAATCAAACCAGTCAATCCTAAAGGAAGTCAGTCCTGAATATTCATTGGAAGGATTGATGCCAATGCTGATGCTCCAATACTCTGGCCACCTGATGCAAAGAGCCAACTCATTAGGAAAAACCTCTGATGCTGGGGAAAATTTAGGGCAGGAGGAAAAGGGGTCAACAGAGGATGAGATGATTGGATGGCATCACTGACTCAATGGTCATGTGTTTGAACAAACTCTGGGAAATAGTGAAGGACAGGGAAGCCTGGAGCATTGCAATTCATGGGGTTGCAAAGAGGTGGACACTACTGAGCAACTGAACAACAACAAAATCATCATATTGGTCATGAGGCCACGGTCAGTAGTACTAACGACTGAAGAAATGCTGGCTTACAGGTTACTACAGAACTTTTATATAAAGACAAAAATTTATTTCGTGGATTCAGTTCAGATCAGTGATATTTATACTAAACTTCCAGTGCAAGTATAAAACAGGGCCACTTTTAGAAGTGTTATTCAAAGGCAGAATGTCATCATGATACATCAGTAGAGATAAACATTGTTTAGTTTTTCGAATATAAAATGACCTTTTAGAGTTTTAATATTAAAACTTGTAGCAGAAATGCTTAAGATTTTATTTTAGTCATGAGTCAATTACACTTTAATTATGGTGATGAGAATGGACTTTAATGTCATATAACCTAGGTCTGAATCTTACCTCTACCATATATACCATGATCATTTTGGACATGCAATTTAATTTCTTTGCACCATGATTGCCTCAATTATGAAACAGAGATGAACACAGTACATAAATCACATGGTCATTTGGAAGGTTAAATAGATGACACCTGTAAACAGTTTAGATCACCTACTGTAAAATAGTAAGTTCTGAATAAATGCTAGTGATTGTTAGTATTTTTCAAATACTACAGGATGCAGTGTTTTGAAAGGCATATTTTCATGGGAAAAAAAAACCAAACTCATGCAATTAATCAAACCAACAGTAAGTGAACCAACAGTAAGTTTATCTTACCTACACATTTTGGTGCTTCTGCACTCCAAACACCACCTGCTGAGCAATGTATTTGTTTGGGTCCATCCAGCATGTAGCCTGAATTACACTCAAACTGTACCACTTGTCCATAGGTATATTCTTGGTCTGGTTCCAGGGCACCACTGAAAATTTTCCCATTCTCTGGTTCTGTCACTGGGAAACACTTAACAACTGAAAAAAATAAACATAACTTCCTCTAATGAAATTGGAAAACTAAAACTTTATCATGAAAAAATGAGTATATATAAATTTGACATATATATATATATATATATATATATATATATCCAACAGCAAGATCACTTTTTAAAGATGTGTTTATTTGCTAAAACTGTTAGCCAGAAATAAATTCTACTAAGTAAAAACAAAGAAAAACAATAATAGTAGTAAGCTTATCTCTGATTCTTTCCTATGGGAGTAACCAAAAAAACGACTTCCTTGAGTTTTGTAATGAAAGTGTATATATTTTCACTTTCATTTTTAATGACAGTGTATATATTTTCCATGAATAGTATGGAAAGGCAAAAAGACAGGATACTGAAAGATGAACTCCCCCAGTCAGTACGTTCCCAATATGCTACTGGAGATCAGTGGAAAAATAACTCCAGAAAGAATGAAGGGACAGAGCCAGAGCAAAAACAACACCCAGCTGTGGATGTACTGGTGATAGAAACAAGGTCTGATGCTGTAAAGAGCAATATTGCATAGGAACCTGGAATGATAGGTCCATGAATCAAGGCAAATTCAGTTCAGTTCAATTCAGTCGCTCAGTCGTGTCTGACTCTTTGCACCCCCATAAATTGCAGCACACCAGGCCTCCCTATCCATTACCAACTCCCGGAGTTCACTCATACTCATGTCCATGGAGTCCATGATGCCATCCAGCCATCTCATCCTCTGTTGTCCCCTTCTCCTCCTGCCCTCAATCCCTCCCAGCATCAGAGTCTTTTCCAATGAGTCAACTCTTCGCATGAGATGGCCAAAGTACAGGAGTTTAAGCTTTAGCATCATTCCTTCCAAAGAAATAACGGGCTGATCTCCTTCAGAATGGATTGGTTGGATCTCCCTGTAGTCCAAGGGACTCTCAAGAGTCTTCTCCAGCACCACAGTTCAAAAGCATCAATTCTTTTGGCACTCAGCTTTCTTCACAGTCCAACTCTCACATCCATACGTGACCACAGGAAAAACCATAGCCATGACTAGACAGACCTCAGTCAGCAAGGTAATGTCTCTGGTTTTCAATATCCTATCTAGGTTAGTCATAAGTTTTCTTCCAAGGAGTAAGTGTCTTTTAATTTCATGGCTGCAGTCACCATCTGCAGTGATTTTGAAGCCCCAAAAATAAAGTCAGAAACTGTTTCCATTGTTTCCCCATCTATTTCCCATGAAGTGATGGGACCAGATGCCATGATCTTCATTTTCTGAATGTTGAACTTTAAGCCAACTTTTTCACTCTCCACTTTCACTTTCATCAAGAAGCTTTTTAGTGCCTCTTCACTTTCTACCATAAGGGTGGTGTCATCTGCATATCTGAGGTGATTGATATTTCTCCCGGCAATCTTGATTCCAGCTTGTGCTTCTTCCAGTCCAGCGTTTCTCATGATGTACTCTGCATATAAGTTAAATAAGCAGGGTGATAATATACAGCCTTGACGTACTCCTTTTCCTATTTGAAACCAGTCTGTTGTTCCATGTCCAGTTCTAACTGTTGCTTCCTGACCTGCATAAAGATTTCTCAAGAGGCAGATCAGGTGGTCTGGTATGCCCATCTCTTTCAGAATTTTCCACAGTTTATTGTGATCCACACAGTCAAAGGCTTTGGCATAGTCAATAAAGCAGAAATAGATGTTTTTCTGAAACTCTCTTGCTTTTTGATGATCCAGCACATGTTGGCAATTGATCTCTGGTTCCTCTGCCTTTTCTAAATCCAGCTTGAACATCTGGAAGTTCACGGTTCACATATTGCTGAAGCCTGGCTTGGAGAATTTTGAGCATTACTTTACTAGCATGTGAGATGAGTGCAATTGTGCGGAAGTTTGAGCATTCTTTGGCATTGCCTTTCTTTGGAATTGGAATGAAAACTGAGCTTTTCCAGTCCTGTGGTCACTGCTGAGTTTTCCAGATTTGCTGGCATACTGAGTAAAGCACTTTAACAGCATCATCTTTTAGGATTTGAAACAGCTCAACTGGAATTCTATCACCTCCACTAGCTTGGTTCATAGTGATGCTTTTTAAGGCCCACTTGACTTCACATTCCAAGATGTCTGGCTGTAGATGAGTTATCATACCATTGTGATTATCTGGGTCATGAAGATCTTTTTGTACAGTTCTTCTGTTTATTCTTGCCACCTCTTCTTAATATCTTCTGCTTCTGTTAGGTCCACACCATTTCTGTCCTTTATCAAGCCCATTTTTGCATGAAATGTTCCCTTGGTATCTCTAATTTTCTTGAAGAGATCTCTAGTCTTTCCCATTCTGTTCTTTTCCTCTATTTCTTCGCATTGATTGCTGAAGAAGGCTTTCTTATCTCTTCTTGCTATTCTTTGGAACTCTGCATTCAGATGCCTATATCTTTCCTTTTCTCCTTTGCTTTTCGCCTCTCTTCTTTTGACAGCTATCTGTAAGGCTCCCCAGACAGCCATTTTGCTTTTTTGCATTTTTTCCATGGGGATGGTCTTGATCCCTGTCTCCTGTACAATGTCATGAACCTCATTTCATAGTTCATCAGGCACTCCATCTATCAGGTCTAGGCCCTTTAAATCTATTTCTCACTTCCACTGTATAATCATAAGGGATTTGATTTAGATCATACTTGAATGGTCTAGCGGTTTTCCCTACTTTCTTCAATTTGAGTCTGAATTTGGTAATAAGGCGTTCATGATCCGAGCCACAGTCAGCTCCTGGTCTTGTTTTTGTTGACTGTAGAGCTTCTCCATCTTTGGCTGCAAAGAGTATAATTAATCTGATTTCGGTGTTGACCTTCTGGTGATTTCCATGTATAGAGTCTTAAGCCTTTGTGTGGATCACAATAAACTGTCGAAAATTCTGAAAGACATGTGAATACCAGAACACCTAACCTGCCTCTTGAGAAATCTGTATGCAGGTCAGGAAGCAACAGTTAGAACTGGACATGGAACAACAGACTGGTTCCAAATAGGAAAAGGAGTACGTCAAGGTTGTATATTGTCACCTTGCTTACTTAACTTATATGCAGAGTACATCATGAGAAACACTGGACTGGAAGAAGCACAAGCTGGAATCAAGATCGCCGGGAGAAATATCAATAACCTCAGATATGCAGATGACACCACCCTTATGGCAGAAAGTGAAGAGGTACTAAAAAGCCTCTTGATGAAAGTGAAAGTGGAGAGTGAAAAACTTGGCTTAAAGCTCAACATTCAGAAAACAAAGATTATGGCATCCGGTCCCATCACTTCATGGGAAATAGATGGGTAAACAGTGGAAACAGTGTCAGACTTTATTTTTGGGGGCTTCAAAATCACTGCAGATGGTGACTGCAGCCATGAAATTAAAAGACACTTACTCCTTGGGAGAAAAGTTATGGCCAACCTAGATAGAATATTGAAAAGCAGAGACATTACTGTGCCGACTAAGGTCTGTCTAGTCAAGGCTATGGTTTTTCCTGTGGTCATGTATGGATGTGAGAGTTGGACTATGAAGAAGGCTGAGTGCCAAAGAATTGATGCTTTTGAACTGTGGTATTGGAGAAGACTCTTAAGAGTCCCTTGGACTGAGATCCAACCAGTCCATTCTGAAGGAGATCAACCTTGGGATTTCTTTGGAAGGAATGATGCTAATGCTGAAACTCCAGTACTTTGGCCATCTCATGCGAAGAATTGACTCACTGGAAAAGACTGATGCTGGGAAGGATTGGGGGCAGGAGGAGAAGGGGACGACAGAGGATGAGATGGCTGGATGGCATCACAGACTCGATGAACGTGAGTCTGAGTGAACTCCAGAAGATGGTGATGGACAGGGAGGCCTGGTGTGCTGGAATTCATGGCATCACAAAGAGTCCGACACAACTGAGTGACTGAACTAACTGAACTGATGCCCCAATCAGTAATGCTGAAGAAGCTGAATTGAACAGTTCTATGAAGACCTACAAGACCTTCTAGAACTAAACCCCCAAAAGATGGCCATTTCATTATAGGACTGGAATGCAAAAGTAGGAAGTCTACCTGTAGTAGCAGGCAAATTTGGCCTTGGAGTACAGAATGAAGCAAGGAAAAGTCTAAAAGAGTTTTGCCAAGAGAACACACTAGTCATAGCAAACACCCTCTTCTAACAACACAAGAGAAGACTCTACACATGGACATCACCAGATGGCCAACACTAAAATCAGATTGATTAATTATTTGCAGTCAAAAATGAAGAAGCTCTATACAGTCAGCAAAAACAAGAAAGGGATTGACTGTGGCTTAGATCATGAACAACTTATTGTCAAATGCAGACTTAAACTGAAGAAAGTAAGGAAAACCATGAGACCATATGACCTAAATCAAATGCCTTATGATTATACAGTCTAAGTGAGAAATAGATTTAAGAGATTAGATCTGATAGACATATAGTGCCTAATGAACTATGGATGGAGGTTTGTGACACTGTACAGGAGACAGGGATCAAGACCATCCCCATGGAAAAATAAATGCAAAAAAGCAAAATGGCTGTCTGATGTGGCCTTACAAATAGGGTTGAAAAGAAAAGAAGCAAAAAGCAAAGGAGAAAAGGAAAGATATACCCATTTAAATGCAGAGTTCCAAAGAACAGCAAGGAGAGATAAGAAAGCCTTTTTCACTGACCAGTGCAAAGAAATAGAGGAAAATAATAGAATGAGAAAGACTAGAGATCTCTTAAAGAAAGTTAGAGATACCAAGGGAAAATTTGATGCAAAGATGGGCTCAATAAAGGACAGAAATGGTATGGACCTACCAGAAGCAGAAAATATTAAGAAGAGGTGGCAAGAATAAACAGAAGAACTGTACAAAAAGATCTTCATGACCCAGATAATCACAATGGTATGATCACTCACCTAGAGCCAACATCCTGGAATGGGAAGCCAAGTGGGCATTAGGAAGCATCACTATGAAGAAAGCTAGTGGAGGTGTTGGAATTCCAGTTGAGCTATTTCAAATCCTGAAAATTGATGTTGTGAAAGTGCTTTACTCAGTATGCCAGCAAATTTGGAAAACTCAGCAGTAGCCACAGGACTGGAAAAGGTCAGTTTTCATTCCAATCCCAAAGAAAGGCAATGCCAAGGAATGCTCAAACTACCCCACAATTGCATTCATCTCACATGCTAGTAAAGTAATGCTCGAAATTCTCCAAGCCAGGCTTCAACAATACGTGAACCATAAAATTCCAGATGTTCAAGCTGGATTTAGAAAAGGCAGAGGAACCAGAGATCAAATTGTCAACATCCATTGGATCATCGAAAAAGCAAGAGAGTTCCAGAAAAACATCTACTTCTGCTTTATTGACTATGCCAAAGCCTTTGACTGTGTGGATCACAATAAACTGTGGAAAATTCTGAAAGACATGGGAATACCAGACCAACTGATCTGCCTCTTGAGTAATCCGTATGCAGGTCAGGAAGCAGCAGTTAGAACTGGACATGGAACAACAGACTGGTTCCCAATAGGAAAAGGAGTACGTCAAGGTTGTATATTGTCACCCTTTTTATTTAACTTATATGCAGAGTGCATCATGAGAAATGTCGGGCTGGAAGAAGCACAATCTGGAATCAAGGTTGCTGGCAGAAATATCAATAATTTCAGATATGCAGATGATACCACCCTTATGGCAGAAAGTGAAGAAGAACTAAAAAGCCTGTGGATGAAAGTGAAAGAGGAGAGTGAAAAAGTTGGCTTAAAGCTCAACATTCAGAAAACGAAGATCACGGCATCTGGTCTCATCACTTCATGGCAAATAGATGGAGAAACAGTGGAAACAGTGGCTGACTTTATTTTGGGGGGCTTCAAAATCACTGCAGATGGTGACTGCAGCCATGAAATTAAAAGATGCTTACTCCTTGGAATGAAAGTTATGACCAGCCTAGATAGCATATTCAAAAGCAGAGACATTACTTTGTCAACAAAGATCCATGTAGTCAAGGCTATGGTTTTTCCAGTGGTCATGTATGGACGTAAGGGTTGGACTGTAAAGAAAGCTGAGCACCGAAGAGTTGATGCTTATGAACTGTGGTGTTGGAGAAGACTCTTAAGAGTCCCTTGGACTGCAAGGAGATCCAACCAGTCCATCCTAAAGGAGATCAGTCCTAGGTGTTCACTGGAAGGAACACTGATGTTGAAGGTGAAACTCCAATTCTTTGGCCACTTGATGCAAAAATCTGACTCATGTGAAAAGACCCTGATGCTGGTAAAGATTGAGGGCAAGAGGAGAAGGGGATGACAGAAGATGAGATGGCTGGATGTCTTCACGGAAAAGAAAGTGAAGTCGCTCAGTCATGTCCGACTCTTTGCGACCCGTGGACTGTAGCCCACCAAGCTCCTCCGTCCATGGGATTCTCCAGGCAAGAATACTGGAGTGGGTTGCCATTTCTGTCTCCAGGGGATCTTCCCGACCCAGGGATCGAACCCAGGTCTCCCACATTGCAGGCAGACGCTTTAACCTCTGCTCCACCATGGAAGCCCCAATGGAGATGAGTTTGAGTAAACTCTGGGAGTTGGTGATGGACAGGGAGGCCTAGCATGCTGCAGTCCATGTGGTCGCAGAGTCAGACACAAATGAGCGACTGAACTGAATTGAACTGATATATTTTGTAGCAGCAAAAAAGTGTTTCTTACATAATTGAGAAATATAAAGTTGGAGATACTTAAATACAAAATTTCCATTTAAGTCCCACAATAATACAAAGCTGTATTCTTAAAAGGTGTGAAAGCAAACTTTTTGATTACATGTACTTCAGTAAATAAAGTCTTTAATTTTTCTTCTTCTTCTATATCAAAATAACTAGAGCACTTTTTGATTTTCCTTATTATTTTCCAATATCCCTTAGGTTTAAGATAGTCAACCTTTATTTTAGAATAGAATCTCCCAAGATGCCTGTTAAATGGAAACTCTGTGGCTAGCTCCCTGCCCTATCACCCAAGGAACACTGATTCAGTCGATCTTTATGATCCAAAAATTTCAGTTTTTAAGAAGCAAACCAGATTATTCCAATGCGGATGTTACCTAGAACATTTATCCCCTTCCTCTCATTTCTGTTGATGAAAGATCGCCCACTCTATTTTTCAGAAAACAGGAATTTTGAGTGATTACTGTTTTTCTTTCCTTCTTACTCTGCCTATGTCTTTTTCTCTCTCTTTCCTCCCTTCCACTCTTTCTGCCTTGCATTAACTCTTGTTTTCCGTCTCTACTTACTCATCACTATTCAACTAGGAAAAGTTATTTTCATGATGTCAACAGATTATTCTTTTTATTTTATATTGGAGTATAGTCAACAATGTTGTGATAGTTTCAGGTGGACAGCAAAGGGACTCTTATTCTCATGATGACTACAGATTATAATCAGTGGTTTAAAATCTGAAAACAGGATGTGCAATTTTTCCATTTTCTCTGTTTGCTTTATGGATCAGTAAGAAAGGACAGAGCTCTTCCTTAGTTTCTGGCTCTTTTCAACAAACTAAAACCATAGGAAAACTCCCCGTGTCAGGAAGGAGGAAGGAGATACCTAAACTATGTTCTCCAGTTAAGCTGTTATCTGAGATCCTTGCATTGGGGTGGTTATTCGGCTGAGTGCTCCTTCATTAATAAAGCTGAAACTCTCTTCATTTTAATGTGATATGTGTGTTATTCCCAGTGGTCAGAATCCAAAAGGAAAAACAAAACTTAGATTTTTTTTCTAGTCTGTAATACTTGCACTATTAGATTAAATGAGCCTGTATTTATATTTGGTTATTGAAACACTTAACAACATAGCAATAAAGGATTAGATCCAACTCTGTACTATAGTAGAATCCACAAAAATAATTTGAGTAAGAAATATTTAATTATAGACTTTAAGAATATTTAATGTAAGACATTTCAAAAACTCATATTTTAAATATATGCTTTAATATACTTGTAAATCAGTTTTACATCTACCTTCACATATGGGAATATCATTGGTCCATCCATTTGTGTCACATTCACGGAAATCCATCTCACCCAGCATCTGATACCTGAAAATCAAAAATAACAGAATTGTGAGCTGATCTGTGTTTATGTGCAGTTTAAGTCTGATACCATTTCAAATATCCAGAAACTCCATTTTGAGGAAAACTATTAATAAGAGCTCTTGCTTCCCCTCCCGCCTCAGGAAAGGCCCTTAATTAAGCCCTCAGGTGCATGGACTTAAATTATCAAAATCAGTGGTTCATGAAACAAACTCATTACTGTTTCATGCACTTTTATTTTTCCGGTTGAGTCAGTTAATGAGGTACACTTAACAATGTAATAAGCTCCATGAACTATCACTACAACCAAAGATTAAAAAACATGAGACCATGATAAAAGCAGTAAACAACAGTTCACTGTATGTTACCCCAGTCCACTCTTATTCCATATTTCTATCCATAGTCTAACCCTCCACGTTTGTGATATTTTCTGGACACTCTGTGCTTTTTTTAAACATGATCAAGGACAGTGCTAGCAAGAATATTTCGGTGTGGCTTATTGTCAGCACTTGTCTCCATCTCTCATCTCCATCCTGGTGATGCTTTCCAGAGTGTTGTCACCAAGTCAAGCCCGCTTACATAAGTCATTCAGTGTGAAATTATGCTAACTCATCAAGCCTGAGTTTCAAACCAAAGATGCTGTACTTGCACAGGGAACAATGCTCAGTGTCATGTGGCAGCCTGAATGGGGTGGGAATTTGGGGAGAACGGATACACGTGTGTGTATGGCTGAGTTCCTTTGCTATGCACTTGAAACTATCACAACATTGTTAATGGCTATATTCCAATACAAAATACTGCTACTGCTGCTGCTGCTGCTGCTAAGTCGTGTCAGTCGTGTCCGAATCTGTGTGACCCCACAGACAGCAGCCCACCAGGCTCCTCTGTCCCTGGGATTCTCCAGGCAAAAATACTGGAGTGGGTTGCCATTTCCTTCTCCAATGCATGCATGCATATAAGTCGCTTCAGTCGTGTCTGACTCTTTGCAACTCCATGGAGGGCAGCCCACCAGGCTGTCCTGTCCACGGGATTCTCCAAGCAAGAATACTGCAGTGGGTTGCCATTCCTCCTCCATACAAAATACAAAGCTTAAAAAAAAAAAAAAAAAAATCCTCTCAAATTTATAACATTTGACTATTGGAAGCAAAAAAATTTTTTTACTCAAAAAATAAATAAGGAAAGGCATTTTGATAACCACAAGCTAGAGAATTTGGGGGTGGGGGCGGGGGGTGGGGAAGGCCTCTTATAAACTTCTAAAGAATTGTACCTGGACAAACATTTCCTCTGACTCTGAATGAGAGCTGTCCTGCTAGTTACACAAGTTAAAAAAAAAAAAAAAAAACTCTCCTTCAAAAAACACTTTGCCTTCTTGGATTGGGGTTGTTTTGTTCCTAATTCTCTAAGGGAAGAAATCTTTCAGTAGAGTAAATGGAAGTCACAGGAACTTGAACTCAAACTTTTACTCTGTGCCCCTGTCACACGAAGGAACAAGATAATTGGTTGTTGAAGGTTCTTCTCTGGCTCCTTTATTGGCTCCGCCTAATAACATTCTGAAGGATCAGCCCTGGGATTTCTTTGGAAGGAATGATGCTAAAGCTGAAGCTCCAGTACTTTGGCCACCTCGTGTGAAGAGTTGACTCACTGGAAAAGGCTCTGATGCTGGGAGGGATTGGGGGCAGGAGGAGAAGGGGACGACAGAGGATGAGATGGCTGGATGGCATCACGGACTCGATGGACGTGAGTCTGAGTGAACTCCGGGAGATGGTGATGGACAGGGAGGCCTGGTGTGCTGCGATTCATGGGGTCGCAAAGAGTCGGACACGACGGAGCGACTGAACTGAATAACAGAGCAACATTTCCTGCTGACTATTTTCCACTTTGACCCAGTCATTCGCCCAAACCTCTCTCCGGAGTTCTGCGAAATTCTACACAAATCCTCCTACTGCCACCAGCTAACCCCCGGAAATTCAAATTTCTGGGGAATAAATCTAACCTTGTTTCCCTTCCGCTAAATTTCCTTTGTCAGGCTCACAGGGTCCCGGCTGCCGCAGAGCCAGCCCTTCCGACGGCGTTCCCAGCTCAAAATGGCCGCCCGGGCGCCTCAGCCTGGGCCCGTGCTGACGCCGCGCTGCCCCTGCGCTCTGGGGCCCGAGCCCCGCGCTGCCCCTGCGCTCTGGGGTGGAGCCCCGCGCTGCCCCGCCCGCGGGAATCCCCCGCCCCGCCCCGCGTTACCCCCCAGGAGACCTGGAGAAGCAGGCCTGCTTGCTCAGAGCCTGCCGCACTTATTTCTCCCCCCAACTCCGTGATGCGCTTGATATGTTTCCGCTTTCATAAGTGAGGAAATTGGAGTAAAGAGCTCTTTTCCAAAAATACATACAGTTATTAAGTGGTAGCGTTTTAGAATACAGAGCTTAATTCAAAGCCTAAGCTCTAAAATATTTGATTGCCTCAAATCAAAAAATAAATGGGGAGTGAATAATGATTCCACATGTAATTTCTTCACCCTGTGTATATTTATGTAATATAAAAGTACAATGATCCAGTTTTCCTGTGTATAAAACTTTCTTCAAAACAAGGTGCTGGGAGTCACAAGAAAGAACACTGAGGAGGTCACAACACAGGGTTAAGACAGTTGTGGGAATCCAGCAGGTGCTTAGAAGGCACAAAGTCACATCTTCTGAGCACAGCAGCATTTTTGGTCTGCATGATAAGCATAATTTACAGACTGTGGAAACTTAAAGAATGATAGTTATTATTTTAGTGTTCAGTTAGTCTGATTTCTCATAAATTGTATGAAATTTTATCAAAATCGATCCACGTTCTCTAATTTTGTTCCCATTCCCACTGCCCCTGAGATACGGAATTCTTATTCTGCACATAATAGGATGCGGTGAGGACTCACTGCAGAGAATTTTTATTTAAATGTGTACAATTTTCCCACACTCATGTAACTTATACTCTACTAAAGTAATTACAATTCACTTTAATTTTTCAATGTTGAGGAAATGATCATATTATCCAAATACAATGATTTTCATTATAGTTTCATTTTCAGATTACTTGTATATTACTTATAAAAATGCTCATAGAAAAATATAATAACCTTAAACACACAAATAAGGTCAGTTTCTATTTACTCTTTCCAGTATGAAAGATCTGAATTATAAACTGCTCTTTCTGTTGATGACATACCCCTCATCACACGTATAAACAACCTTTGCACCATATTCAAACTGAGTTCCTTCTGCAAGATGGAAAGAACCAAATGGAGTGTCTCCAGGGTGTGCACAGGGCTTTTCTAAAATGAAAAAGAAAAAGAATATGTAGCACAGTGAGTAACAATTTACATAGGAGTTCAAGAACAGGGATATCTGATATTGTTTTAGAGGACAGAATTGGAAATATAGAAAAGTGAAAAATGCCAAAGTTATCTCTATGACTCTTTTTTAATTTTGGAAGATTACAACTCCTTTTTAAGAATGATGAGGATATATTGCTTTGTATTTAAACGACACTAGTGATAGAATTCAGCCAGTATTGGCACAATAGCATTTATTAGTTATTTATTAATTAAATAGTTATTTTCACAACTTTTCAGAGGTTTCACAAAAGTAGGAATTACTTACTCCGACATATCCTCGATGGATAAAGAGACACCCATTTTCCACCCTTGCACTCCATTACAATACTCCCCAGAGTTCTGTATCCAGGGCGGCATTTATATGTAGCCTGAGTGCCCTCTCGATATGTTTCTTCAGTCCAAGAACCTGACAGGATTTCTGTTTCCTTTCTGGGAGGTGGTTCTTTACAGTCTAGCAAAAAAAAAAAAAAAGTGTTTAAATGCAATGAAAAATGCAGTATTTTTAGGTTATTTTTGCTTTAAAGAAAATCTATAGAGGTCCATCCAATGTAAGTCTCAATATATATTGTTTAACCTTACAAAAATTAAATCTACATAGATTTGTAAGAATAACTTTCAAGATAAATAGTTACACTTTCAGTTCAGTTCAGTTCAGTCGCTCAGTCGTGTCCGACTCTTTGCAACCCCATGAATCACAGCACACCAGGCCTCCCTGTAATAACAACTCCCGAAATACACTCAGACTCACATCCATCGAGTCAGTGATGCCATCCAGCCATCTCATCCTTGCTCATCCCCTTCTCCTCCTGCCCCCAATTCCTCCCAGCATCAGAGTCTTTTCCAATGAGTCAATTCTTCACATGAGGTGGCCAAAGTACTGGAGTTTCAGCTTCAGCATCATTCTTTCCAAAGAAAACCCAGGGCTGATCTCCTTCAGAATGGACTGGTTGGATCTCCTTGCAGTCCAAGGGACTCTCAAGAGTCTTCTACAACATCACACTTCAAAAGTATCAATTCTTTGGTGCACAGCTTTCTTCACAGTCCAACTCTCACATCCATACATGACCACTGGAAAATCCATAGCCTTGACTAGACAGACCTTGGCTGGCAAAGTAATGTCTCTGCTTTTGAATATGCTATCTAGGTTGCCCATAACTTTTATTCCAAGGAGTGAGCGTCTTTTAATTTCATGGCTGCAATCACCATCTGCATGATTCTGGAGCCCCCCAAATAAAAGTCTGACACTGTTTCCACTGTTTCTCCATCTATTTCCCATGAAGTGATGGGACCAGATGCCATGATCTTCATTTTCTGAATGTTGAGCTTTAAGCCAACTTTTTCACTCTCCTCTTTCACTTTCATCAAGAGGCTTTTTAGTGCCTCTTCACTTTCTGCCATAAGGGTGGTGTCATCTGTATATCCGAGGTTATTGATACTTCAGCTGACAATCTTGATTCCAGCTTGTGCTTCTTCCAGCCTGACGTTTCTCATGATGTACTCTGCATATAAGTTAAATAAGCAGGGTGACAATATACAGCCTTGACAGACTCCTTTTCCTATTTGGAACCAGTCTGTTGTTCCATGTCCAGTTCTAACTGTTGCTTCCTGACCCACATATAGGTTTCTCAAGAGGCAGGTCAGGTGGTCTGGTATTCCCATCTTTTTCAGAATTTTCCACAGTTTATTGTGATCTACACAGTTTGGTAAAGTCAATAAAGCAGAAATAGATGTTTCTCTGGAACTCTCTTGCTTTTTCGATATTCCAGTGCATGTTGGCAATTTGATTGAATTCTATAATTCTGCTCTTTTCTAAGGGCTTCCCTGGTAGTTTAGCTGGTAAAGAATCCACCTGCAATTCAGGAGAACCTGGTTCAATTCCTGGGTTGGGAAGATCCCCTTGAAGAAAGAATAGGCTACCCACTCCAGTATTCTTGGGCTTCGCTGATGACACAGAAGGTAAAGAATTCACTGCAATTTGGGAAACCTGAGTTCAGTTCCTAGACTGGGATAATCCCCTGGAGGAGGGCATGGCAACCCACTCCATATTCTTATCTGGAGAGTCTTCATGGACAGAGGAGCCTGATGGGCTACATTCCATGGGGTCACAGAGTCAGAACACAACTGAGCGATTAAGCATAGCACTGCACATTCTTTCTTAAATTCAGGAAATATTAGGCACTATTCTAAGGTTGATGAAAGTGAAAGAGGAGAGTGAAAATGTTGGCTTAAAGCTCAACATTCAGAAAATGAAGATCATGGCATCTGGTCCCATCACTTCATGGGAAATAGATGGGGAAACAGTGGAAACAGTGTCAGACTTTATTTTTCTGGGCTCCAAATCACTGCAGATGGTGACTGCAGCCATGAAATTAAAAGATGCTTACTCCTTGGAAGAAAAGTTATGACCAACCTAGATAGTATATTCAAAAGCAGAAACATTACTTTGACGACTAAGGTCCATCTAGTCAAGGCTATGGTTTTTCCTGTGGTCATGTATGGATGTGAGAGCTGGGCTGTGAAAAAGGCTGAGCACCGAAGAATTGATGCTTTTGAAGTGTGGTGTTGTAGAAGACTCTTGAGAGTCCCTTGGACTGCAAGGAGATCCAACCAGTCCATTCTGAAGGAGATCAGTCCTGGGATTTCTTTGGAAGGAATGAAGCTGAAGCTGAAACTCCAGTATTTTGGCTACCTCATGTGAAGAGTTGACTCATTGGAAAAGACTCTGATGCTGGGAGGGATTGGGGGCATGAGAAGGGGATGACCAAGGATGAGATGGCTGGATGGCATCACAGACTCAATGGACGTGAGTCTGAGTGAACTCTGAGAGATGGTAATGAACAGGGAGGCCTGGTGTGCTGTGATTCATGGGGTTGCAAAGAGTCGGACATGACTGAGCGACTGAACTGAACTGAACTGATTCTAAGATTTGAAGAAACAACAATGGATACAGAGACAAAGTGTTGTCACTCTAGTAAGGAAGTTATTGAATATGTATTCAAAGAGATGACTTATCCAAGTGTCTGAAATCTTCATCAAGATCTTGTACAGTCTGCTCTACCACCTATTCTATATAATCTTTTGAACCTCAGTAACCTTGGGGCTGTAGCAGTCAAGTGTATATGTAAATGTGATTGACAATCCCAAACTGAAACCCACTCTGGCACTCTAGCAATTAGAAACCACTGAAGATAAAAAGGAATAAAATCTAATCCCTACTTTTCTCAGAAAACTGTCATTAGGAAACTCATGAATTCAGGAAATAAAGTAAATTGTAAAAAGTATACACATATTAGAATGTTTTTAATTAAAATTCTATTTATGAAGATTTAATCAATACAAAATTCAAAGGAAAATTATCTGCAAAATTATTTTCCACACAAAAGCACTTCTTGCAATAACACAACAAAAAGAAAAATACAGGAGGATGATAGAACATTTTCTTAAGAAGGGCTAATAATATAACCATTACTAAAATAAAAGACATCACAATTAAGTGTAAGTGATTTTTTGTACAAATTTCAATGACAAAAATGTAAAGGGAATGACACCTGATTTTGTAGAAAAAGAAATGTTATAAATATTATATTAAATAAAATTAAAGGTATAAATGACTAAAGCAATTTGATGACAGTTATAAAGAATCTTCAAAATGCTTGTGTAAATTAAAGAATTTCAAACCAAAAAAGATCCTAAAGCAATAATGAAAGTTTTTCTAAGATTCTTATGTACAGGATGTTTATTCCAACATTTTCATAGTGGAAAAAATAAGATATGTTAATGTGAATATTGTCATATTGTGGTACATTCACCTGAGGAAATATTTTATGGTTTTTGAAAATTGTCTTTTGGGGAATATTTAATCATATGGCTAAATTTTAGCATAAGAGTAAGGGGGAAGGTATTATAGACTTTTTGTTTCTAATAAAGATATACTATAGTGATCAAGGATCAGAATGTTCAGTAGTTAAAGCTGACTTTTCAGCAGCAGTAATGGAAACCAGAAGATGTTAACTTATCACTTCTATCTGCATAAAGCAATAATTGTCTACTTAGAATTCTACATAAAGGAACAACTTTTTAAGGTTCAAGATTTCAATTAATAGCATGTGAGAGAATTTACTTTATAGATTCACATTAAGGGAAAATAAAATATGTACTTTAGAAAAAGGAAAACTATCTCAGATATAAGGTTTGTAATGAAAGAAAAACAAAAACAGTACCTAAACAAAGAAGCCTAAGAGAACACCAACTGTGAAACAATAAAACTGTAGTCTTAAGTAATTTAAAATACATATATATTCATACACACATACATAAAATACAGGACAACCATGTGTTAACTGAGAGAAGAGAACAGAATATGAAGGATATAACTTGAAGGATAACAAAGTCCAGAGGAATGAAGAGATATGAATCAGCTGTGATAGCTTTGATGAGGGGTCACCCTGACTGGGCATCCATCCTGTTATTTAAACCAACACTAATCTAGGTACTGCCGAGAAGCTACATGACCAGATAAAATCCTAAACACTTAATTTTAAACAAGCTGATTACCCTGGATAACTGGTGTGGGCCTGATTACATCACTTGAATGGCTTCTAAAGCAGCACTGAACCTGATTCAAAAGAGAAAAAAACTGTACTGTGGACTCAGCTTCCATACCTGTGCTCCGCCCTTTCTGACAGATAGCCCTGTGAAGTTTAGACCTGCTTACCCACAGTGCAGGCTTCCCTGGTGTTTCGAGGTAAAGAATCTGCCTGCTAATGCAGGAAATGTGAGTTTGATCCCTGATCTGGGAAGATCCCATAGAGAAGGAAATAGCAGTTCATAAAAGACTCTGAAATGCAGTACTTGGATGCAATCTCAAAAACGACAGAATGATATCTGATCATTTCCAAGGCAAACCGTACAATATCACAGTAATACAAGGTTATGCCCCAACTAGTAAGGCTGAAGAAGCTGATGTTGAACAGTTCTGTGAAGACCTACAAGACCTTTTAGAACTAACACCAAAAAGATGTCCTTTTCATTATAGGGGACTGGAATGCAAAAGTACTAGTTCAAGAAACACCTGGAGTAACAGGCAAATTTGGCCTTGGAATACAGAATGAAGCAGGGAAAAAGTTAATAGAGTTTTGCCAAGAGAATGCACTGGTCATAGTAAACACTTTCTTTCAACAACACAACAGAAGACTCTACATATGGGCATGACCAGATGGTCAATACTGAAATCAGATTGATTATATTCTTTGCAGCCAAAGATGGAGAAGCTCTATACACTCAGCAAAAACAAAACCAGGATTAACTGTGGCTCAGATCATGACTGCTTATTGCCAAATTTAGACTTAAGTTGAAGAAAGTAGGGGAAACCACTAAAAAGTGGGGAAAACCATTAGTGGAAACCATTAGTGAAACCATTTAGTGGAAAACCACTAAAAGTAGGGAAGACCATTCAGGTATGACATAAATCAAATCCCTTACAATTATACAGGGAAACTGAAAAATAGATTTAAGGGATTAGATCTGATAGACAGAATGCCTGAAGAACTATGGACAGAGGTTCATGACTTTGTACAGGAGGCAAGGATCAAGACCATCCCCAAGAAAAATAAATGCAAAAAAGCAAAATCGCTGTCTGAGGAGGCCTTACAAATAGCTTTGAAAAGAAGAGAAGCCAAAAGCAAAGGAGAAAAGGAACGATATAAACATCTGAATGCAGAGTTCTAAAGAATAGCAAGGAGAGATAAGAAAGCCTTTCTCAGTGATCAGTGAAAAGAAACAGAGGAAAACAATAGAATGAGAAAGACTAGCAATCTCATCAAGAAAATCAGAGATACCAAGGGAACATTTCATGCAAAGATGGGCACGATAAAGGACAGAAATAGTATGGACCTAACAGAATCAGAAGATATTAAGAAGAGGTGGCAAGAATACACAGACAAACTATACAAAAAGATTTTCACAACCCAGATAACCACAATGATTTGATCACTCACCTAGATCCAAACATCTTGCAATGTGAAGTCAAGGGGCCTTAGGAAGCATCACTATGAAGAAAGCTAGTGGAGGTGATGGAATTCCAGTTGAGCTATTTCAAATCCTAAAAGATGATGCAGTGAAAGCAATACACTCAATCTGCCAGCAAATTTGGAAAAACTCAGCAGTGGCCACAGGACTGGAAAAGATTAGTTTTCATGCCAATCCGAAAGAAAGGCAATGCCAAACAATGTTCAAACTACTGCACAATTGCACTCATCTCAGATGCTAGTAGAGTCATGCTCAAAATTCAACAAGCTAAAGTTCAACAGTACATGAACCATGAACTTCCAGATGTTCAAGCTGGATTTAGAAAAGGCAGAGGAACCAGAGATCAAATGGCTAATATCTGCTGGATCATCGAAAAAGCAAGAGAGTTCCAGAAAACATCTACTTCTGCTTTATTGACTATGCCAAAGCCTTTTACTGTGTGGATCACAACAAACTGTGGGAAATTTTTCAAGAGATGGGAATACCAGACCACCCAATCTGCCTCTTGAGAAATCCGTATGCATGTCAGGAAGCAACAGTTAGAACTGGACATGGAACAACAGACTGGTTCCAAATAGGAAAAGGAGTATGTCAAGGCTATATATTGTCACCCTGCTTATTTAAATTATATGCAGAGCACTTAATGAGAAATGCTGGACTGGAAGAAGCACAAGTTGGAATCAAGATTGCCGGGACAAATATCAATAACCTCATATATGCAGATGACACCACTCTTATGGCAGAAAGTGAAGAAGAATTAAAGAGCCTCTTGATGAAAGTGAAAGAGGAGAGTGAAAAAGTTGGCTTAAAACTCATCATTCAGAAAATGAAGATCATGGCATCTGGTCCCATCACTTCATGGGAAATAGATGGGGAAACCATGGAAACAGTGGCAGACTTTTATTTGGCGGGGGGGTCCAAAATCACTGCAGATGGTGATTGCAGCCATGAAATTAAAAGATGCTTGCTCTTTGGAAGGAAAGTAATGACCAACCTAGATAGCATATTCAAAAGCAGAGACACTACTTTGCAATAAAGGTCTGTCTAGTCAAAACTATGCATGGATGTGAGAGTTGGACTATAAAGAAAGCTGAGCACTGAAGAATTGATGCTTTTGAACTGCGGTATTGGAAAGACTCTTGAGAGTCCCTTGGACTGCAAGAAGATCCAATCAGTTTATCTTAAAGAAAATCAGTCCTGAATAAACATTGGAAGGACTGATGTTGAAGCTGAAACTCCAATACTTTGGCTACCTGATATGAAGAGCTGACTCCTTTGAAAAGACCCTGATGCTGGGAAAGATTGAGGGCAGGAGGAGAAGGGGATGGCAGAGAATGAGATAGTTGGATGGCATCACTGACTCAATGGACATGAGTCTGAGTAAACTCCAGGAGCTGGCGATGGACAGGGAGGCCAGGCATACATGCTTCAGTTCATGGGGTTGCAAAGAGTTTGACACAACTGAGTGACTGAACGGAACTGAACTGAACCAGTATTCTTGCCTGGGAAATCTCATGGACAGAGGTGCCTGGTGTGTCACTTTGGGTCGCAAGAGTAGGACACGATTTAGTGACTGAAGAACAATAAGCAGCCATAATTGCACTGAAGAACTTCTTTCTTCTGATAGATCTCTATCTTGATAGGCAGTTAGGTAGGTAAATAGATAGATTTTTGTTGTTCCTTAGCTGCTAAGTCATGCCTGACTCTTTTGGAACCCCCTAGGCTGAATCCTACAGTGGGTTGCCATTTCCTGCTGCAGGGGATCTTGCTGACTCGGGATTGAATCTGTATACCCTGCACTGGCAGGCAATTATTTACCACCGAGCCACCAGGGAAGCCAGATTGATAGATACATAGATGAAACGCTTTTACTATTATGTTTCTCTAGTTGAACCCTGGCTGATAGATGAATACCAAACTTTGAAAAGAAGGTATATTTTAATTTCTAAGTTAACTGTCAAAATTATAGAAGCAGAATTTAGATAAAAAGCCCATCCTGCTTGACAGGAAAAGATTAAATAACAAGAAATAACTAAATCAAAAGATGGCAAGATCAAAGAGAGGGAAAAAATACAAAAGTGGGGATTGAACGTTAGATTTTAACTCAAATATAGCAGTAATTTTATCAGATAGAAGTAGATTAAATATAGTTCAAAGTCAATGGTCTTTACTAAATTAGTGTCTTTGATATTTGTACTCCCATCCTCACTGCAGCATTACTTAGAATAGCCAGGATAAGGAAACAACTTAAGTGGACCTTGACAAATGAATGGATAAAGAAAATTCTCGTGCTCTCTTCAGCAGCACATATACTAAAACTGGAACAATACAGAGAAGATTAGCATGGCCCCTGTGCAAGGATGACATGCAAATTCATGAAGCATTCCATATTTTTATACACTAATAATGAGAAAGTAGAAAAAGAAGTTAAGGAAACAATTCCATTCACCATTGCAACAAAAGGAATAAAATACTTAGGAATATACCTACCTAAAGAAACTATAGACCTATATATTAAAAAGTATAAAACACTGATGAAAGAAATCAAAGAGGACACTAATAGATGGAGAAGTATACCATGTTCATGGATCAGAAGAGTCAATATAGTGAAAATGAGTATACTACCCAAAGCAATCTACAGATTCAATGCAATCCCTACCAAGCTACCAGCAGTATTTTTCACAGAACTAGAACAAATGATTTCAAAATTTGTATGGAAAAAAAACCTCAAATAGCAAAAGCAACCTTGAGAAAGAATGGAACTGGAGGAATCAACTTGCCTGACTTCAGGTTCTACTACAAAGCCACAGTCATTAACACAGTATGGTACTGGCACAAAGACAGAAATATAGATCAATGGAACAAAATAGAAAGCCCAGAGATAAATCCACACACCTATGGACACCTTATCTTCAACAAAGGAGGCAAGAATATCCAATGGAGTAAAAACAATCTCTTTAACAAGTGGTGCTGGGAAAACTGTTCAACCACTTGTAGAAGAAGGAAACTAGATCTCTTTCTAACACCACACACAAAAATAAACTCAAAATGGATTAAAGATCTAAACGTAAGACCAGAAACTATAAAACTCCTAGAGGAGAACATAGGCAAAACACTCTCCGACATAAATCACAGCAGGATCCTCTATGATCCACCTCCCAGTATACTGGAAATAAAAGCAAAAATAAACAAATGGGATCTAATTAAAAGCTTCTGCACAACAAAGGAAACTATAAATAAGGTGAAAAGATAGCCTTCTGAATGGGAGAAAACAATAGCAAATGAAGCAACTGACAAACAACTAATCTCAAAATATACAAGCAACTTATGCAGCTCAATTCTAGAAAAATAAACGATCCAATCAAAAAATAGGCCAAAGAACTAAATAGGTATTTCTTCAAAGAAGACATACAGATGGCTAACAAACACATGAAAAGATGCTCAACATCACTCCTTATCAGAGAAATGCAAATCAAGACCACAATGAGGTACCATTTCACTCCAGTCAGAATGGCTGCGATCCAAAAGTCTGCAAGCAATAAATGCTGGAGAGGATGTGGAGAAAAAGGAACCCTCTTACCGTGCTGGTGGGAATGCAAACTAGTACAGCCACTATGGAAAACAGTGTGGAGATTCCTTAAAAATTGCAAATAGAACTGCCTTATGACCCAGCAATCCCACTGCTGGGCATACACACTGAGGAAACCAGAACTGAAAGAGACACATATACCCCAATGTTCATTGCAGCATTGTTTATAACAGCCAGGACATGGAAACAACCTAGATGTCCATCAGCAGATGAATGTATAAGAAAGCTGTGGTACATAAACACAATGGAGTATTACTCAGCCCTTAAAAAGAATAAATTGGACTCAGTTCTAATGAGATGGATGAAACTGGAGCCGATTATACAGAGTGAAGTAGGCCAGAAAGAAAAACACCAATGGGGTATACTGACACATATATATGGAATTTAGAAAGATAGTAATGAAGACCCTCTATGTGAGACAACAAAAGAGACACAGAGGTATAGAATGGACTTTTGGCCTCTGGGAGAGAGGGAGAGGGTGGGATGATTTGGGAGAATGGCATTGAAACATGTATACTATCATGTAAGAAACGAAGCGCCAGTTTATGTTCGATGCAGGATGCAGGATGCTTGGGGCTGGTGCACGGGGATGATCCAGAGGGATGATATGGGGTGGGAGGTGGGAGGGGGTTTCAGGATTGGGAGCTCGTGTACACCTGTGGCTGATTCATGTCAGTGTATGGCAAAACCAATACAGTATTGTAAAGTAGAATAAAGTAAAAATAAAATTAAAAAAGAAGATTCTCTATATATCTATAATGGAATATTATTAGGCCATAAAGAGGTCAGTTGTGCCATTTGCCACAACATGGATGACTCGAGGGGTTTTGCTAAGTGAAACAAGTCAGAGAGAGAGATAAAAACTATGGTATCACGAGTGAGGAAAAAGATAATGGGTAAAAGATGAATGGATTTCACCAAAAAGAAAATCCAGGTTGATCAATAAATTTATTAAAAATTGCTCAAAATGCAAATAAAAATTAAAACCGTAATAAGCTGCAAATAAAATAATATGACATTGGCAAACTTGTTTAATGTCTAAAAATCCTACTGCTTGGAAAGATTGTGGAGCATTAGTTACTGTTGTTGGGAAGGAAAATTGGAACTCCCATGACAGAGAGGAACTTAGCAACTCACAGTGAAGTTGAAACTATCTTTATTTATCACTCAGCTATTTTCCAGCTGAGCTATTTCAAAACCAAAAGATGATGCTGCAATCAGTATGCCAGCAAATTTGGAAAACTCAGAAGTGGGCACAGGACTGGAAAAGGTCAGTTTTCATTCCAATCCCAAAGAAAGACAATGCCAAAGAATGTTTGAACTACCGCACAATTGCACTCGTCTCACATGCTAGCAAAGTAATGCTCAAAATTCTCCAAGCTAGGCTTCAACAGTACCATGAACCATGAACTTCCAGATGTTCAAGCTGTGTTTAGAAAGGGCAGGGGAACCAGAGATCAAATTGCTAACATCTGCTGGATCATTGAAAAAGCAAGAGAGTTCCAGGAAAAAAAACTACATCTGCCTTATTGACTACATCAAAGCCTTTGACTGTATGGATCACAACAAACTGTGTAAAATTCTTCAAGAGATTAGAATACTAGACCACCCAATCTGCCTCTTGAGAAATCTGTATGCAGGTCAAGAAGCCACAGTTAGAACTGGACATGGAAGAACAGACTGGTTTCAAATTGGGAAAGATGTACATCAAGGCTGTCTTGTCACCCTGCTTATTTAACTTCTATGCATAGTACATCATGTGAAATTCTGAACTGGAAGAAGCCCAAGCTGGAATCAAGATTGCTGGGAGAAATATCAATAACCTCAGATATGCAGATGATACCACCGTTATAGCAGAAAGTGAAGAAGATTTAAAGAGCCTCTGGATGAAAGTAAACGAGGAGAGTGAAAAAGCTGTCTTAAAGCTCAACATTGAGAAAACTAAGGTCATCTGATCCCATCACCTCATAGCAAATAGATGGGCAAAGAATGGAAAATGAGAGATTATTTTCTGAGGCTCCAAAATCACTGTTGATGGTGACCGAAGCCACAAAATTAAAAGCTCCTTGGAAAAAAGCTATGACCAATCTAGACAGCATATTAAAAAGCAGAGACATTTGGCCAACAAAGGTCCATCTAGTCAAGATATGATTTTTCCTATAGTCATGTATGGATGTGGGAGTTGGACTATAAAGAGAGCTGAGCATCAAAGAATTGATGCTTTTGAACTGTGGTGTTGGAGAAGACTCTTGAGAATCCCTTGGACTGCAAGGAGATCCAACCAGTCCATCCTGAAGGAAATCAGTCCTGATTCATTGGAAGGAGTGATGCTGAAACTCCAATATTTTGGCCACCTGATGCGAAGAACTGATCCATTTGAAAAACCCCGATGCTGGGAAAGATTGAAAGCAGGAGGATAAGGGGATGACAGTGGATAAGATGGTTGGATGGCATCATCGACTCGATGGACATGAGTCTGAGTCATCCCCAGGAGTTGGTAATGGACAGGGAAGCCTGGTGTGCTACAGTCCATGGGGTCACAAAAAGTCAGACACTACTGAGAGACTGAATTGAACTGAAGAGCTATTTTATTCCTAGGAATACACTAAACTAGATTTTCATGTATGGTAATATTTTATAGTCATATGTGTTTTTTTCATAATTAAAAATGGAAATAACTTCAAAGTCTGTCAACTATTGAATGGATTGAAATTTGTGTATGTTTCTGCATTTCAACATCACACCAATGCCACAAAATGGTAAAGAAACAAATAATAGCAATCACATGAAGTAAAAATACATCAACGGTTACAAAATTATTTTATCTACATAATATTCAAGAACAAACATATATAAGGGGGATGTGTACATAGACCTTTAAAAACTATGAAGGAAGTACAAAAATATAATTACCATAAATATTAAAATAATGTTTTCTTCTTGAAGAAAGAAGGGGTATTAATCCAAAAGGGTATGTTGGGGATGCTCAGAAAGCTCTATTTGTTTCCATGGGCTGTTTTAATCATTTTTAATGCAGCACACATATTTTATTCACTCATATACTTCACAATAAAGGTGTTATGTAATAAAATCTGCTTATACCGTATGATTCTTATTTTCTGAAAAAGTAATTCGTTAACAATATGACATATAAAGAGAGGAATAGATACAATTAATAATGAAGCTAATGTATACTTATTATAATTGATAATCTTTTCAAAACTTCTTGCTACTTTAGATATAACTACTCTCGTTATTAGGATGATTTCATTAGCATATGCTCAACACATTACTTAAAAATTGCGAAGTCAAAGATACTTCTCACCATATTTATTTGTTGATATTATCTTCATTGCTAAACTTCGTTTCTTAGTTGGTTTTATGTAATGGTCTAACATTCTAGTCTAGAATTTGTTTTCATAAAGACAAGGGGAAAAAATAATCTACTGAGCTGGATCCCATTTTGAAAACTTTCCACATTTCATAGAACAGAAAGTTCACATGAAAATTCATTTTTCTATAATATATAACACTTATGTGGGCTTTCATATGCACTAGTTTTTCCTTGACGTTTTTGCAAATGTGTGGCACATTTGTTAGGGAACTTTTGTGAGTCCACAGTAGTGTCGATTTCTAAAATTTAAGTAAACATCCTTTCTGTCCACTAGATGGCGCGAATACCCCGCCATAAAACAACACAAACTGCCTGTACCTCTACCTACCAGCGCCCCCTCCCTCTCCCCAAGAAGCTCGAGCTTTTGATTTCGCTTTTTCAAATTAAATATTTTTTTAATAACATGAAAATTTTGTGTTTAATTACAGGATAATAACACTTTCTAAATTCAAATCCACTTCATGGCATTTAGGTTACCAGAAAAATTAATCTGTCGAATTCCAAATGTAGATGGCAGCATCACGAGTGGAGCACCAATTTTCACTAATATACTAACATTCTGACGAATTTAGTTCCTATCTTTTCCTTATGCTCATGCAAGGAAAAAGTAAAATTTCTTACCCATTAACTTTTTCAATTTAAATGATTTTTATTAAAGCAATGCCGTTACACAAAAGATATTTACCCCTCTGTTACTTGCTTTGAACAACCAGACATGGAAGACAAGAATACATCATTTTCATAAATCCTTCCTACTAGTTTCTCACAATATTTACTCTATGTAGACAGAGTTACTATAAAAAGAGTTCTCATATTGCTTATACTTCAAATGATACTAAAGCCTCTGGTGCTTTTTCCATGAACTTTTTTTTTTTTTTAGTAGATGAATTATGCACTTGAATGAGTTCAGGACTCTGAAAGAATAAATTTTAAATTTTATACTTAACCACTATAGTATAGCCATTGTGGAAAACAGTTTAGCTGTTCCTAAAAAGTTAAACAGTGTTAACATATGATTCAGCAATTCCCAGGTGGCGCTAGTGTAAAGAACCCAATGCAGAAGCCAATACAGGAGACGTAAGAGGCATGAGTTCGATTTCTGGGTCAAGAAGATCTTCTGAATAAGGGCATGGCAACCCCCTCCAGTATTCTTGCTTGGAAAATCCCATGGACAGAGGAGCCTAGAGGGCTACAGTCCATTGGGTCACAAACAGTTGGACACAATTGCATTAACTTAGCACACAAAGTGTGCTAAAGTGGTTATGAATGGTCAGCAACTCAACTCCTAGGTATGGACCCAAAAAAATGAAAGCAGGGACCTGAAGAGATACCTGCATACCAATACTCAAAGGAGCACAAGAGCCAAACAATGGAAACATACCAGTGTCCATCAATAGACAAATGGATAAACAAAATATAGCAGATATACAATGGAATATTACTCAGCCTTATAAACGAAGGATACTTTGATACTTGCAACAACATGGCTAAATCTTGAAGACATTATGCTAACTGAAAAAACACAGACACATCCAAGAACTTTAAATGGCATCTCTTGTCTCCATGAGAAAAAGATATTACCATCAACTACACTGTTTTTTCATCTTTCCACTGCCATCTCTAAAATGTTAGTTCTGATTATCATCATCTGTCAGCTTGATGATAACTCAACCTGCTAACTAGTCCCCAAGCTCCCCTCTCACATTAGCATCAGAGCCACAAGAGATTTTTGCCAATTTGGTCATGTTGCTTCTGGGATTAAAATTCCCCTGACTTCTCCTTATCCTTGCATGTTTCCTCCCCTTGGCTTTATTGGCTCTTGTCATTCTCTGATTTCATCTTATCACCTCCATCGTTTATTCACAATGCCATAGCCACCATAGCTTGATTGATTGTTTATGTTTAGTTGAACATCTCAAATGAATGTTTTCCCCTTAGGCCTTTTGCATATGTTGTTTCACTCCTCAGTCTCTTTAACCTCAGGCACTTGGTGACTAGCTGTCTCATCTTTCAGGCTCTATTCACATGTTGCTTCCTCCAAGGGATCCACTTATCTCTAGGCTCCAGGACCCACTCGACACCCCACTACCCCTTCTGTGTTATGTTCCCTCAGCCCCTGCTTCACAATGTAATTCATGATTCAGAGATATGTTTATGTCTACTAGAATTTCATCTGTCCTCCTATCAAAATGTAACTTTCCAGAGAATAAGGACTATCGCAACAATCATGGGGATACATATGAAAAGAGAAAGGGGAGAAAAACAGCACACATGATATTCAATTTTACCCATATTATTTGGACAATTTCAATTGATCAAAGAATTAGAAATATGGAAAGTGATTGGATTCCTCTGGCTTTATAGGGCTACTTTTAGTCCTTTGAGTACACATTTGAATCTTCTTAAAATCAATATCCTCCTTGTCAACCCTCACTTGGTTAACTCTTATTCGACTGTCAGAACCTACCCATGATGTCATCACAACTCTGATATATTTCCCTCTCCTTGTTGCACTTCTTACAAACCAATTCCTCAACCCCACCCTACTCCATCCTTTCATTCCAGTCTGAATATCTTGCCTTCCCTAAGTGATCCTATAGTGTTTTCATTTATCTCCATCAAAATATATGATAAAATACATATATTAGTGATATATAATTATCATTGCATTTTTTCCTCCCAAGTAGGAGGTGCTTGGAAAGTGTTTATTGTCATAGTGCCTGGTATTTAGCAATCACTCAAAAAAAAAAAAGATTATTGAATGAACAAAAGAATTAATGAATAAATGCAAAGCTAACCCAGAGACTTTCCATCTTATCTGAAGATTATGGATAACTTGCAAAATGTCAGACTGGATGAAGCACAAGCTGGAATTCATATTGCGGAAAGAAATATCAATAACCTCAGATATGCAGCTAACAACACCATTAAGGCAGAAAGTGAAGAGGAATTAAAGAGCCTCTTGATGAAAGTGAAAGAGGAGAGTGAAAAAGCTGGCTTCAAACTCAACATTCAAAAACTAAAGATCATGGCATCTGATTCCATCACTTCATGGGAAATAGATGGGGAAAAATGGAAAAAATGACAGACTTTATTTTCTTGGGCTTCAAAATCACTGAAGATGGTGACTGCAGCCATGAAATTAAAAGACGCTTGCTCCTTGAAAGAAAAGCTAAGACAAACCTAGACAGCCTATTAAAAAGCAGAGACATTACTTTGATAACAAAGATCCGTCTAGTCAAAGCTATGGTTTTTCCAGTAGTCATGTATGGATGTGAGAGTTGAACCATAAAGAAAGTTGAGTGCCGAAGAATTGCTGCTTTTGAATTGCAGTGTTGGAGAAGACTCTTGAGAGTCCCTTGGACAGCAAGGTCAAACCAGTCAATCCTAAAGGAAATCAATCCTGAATATTCATTGGAAGGACTGATGTTGTAGCTGAAGCTTCAATAACTTGGCCACCTGATGTGAAGAACTGACTCCTCGGTAAAGATCCTGCTGCTGGGAAAGACTGAAGGCAGGAGGAGAAGGAGACAACAGAGTAGAGATGGTTGGATGGCATCACCGACTCGATGGGAAGGAGTTTCAGCAAGATCCTGCTGAGTTGGTGATGGACAGGGAAGCCTGGCGTGCTGCAGTCCATGGGGTCACAAAGATTAGGACACAACTGAACTGCACTGAACTGAATGGATAACCCAGAGAAAAGGCATCATAGATGAGAGCAAAAGTAAAAGATAAGACAGGGGTACAAATGTTTAGTGCTCTGTTGCATGAACCCCCAAAATTTAGCATCTGTAAAATTCCATTCTACATCTTATTTATGGGTCCTATATTTAAATTTATTTTATACTTTTTGAAGTTCAGAACCATTTTAATTTAGTTCAAAAAAATTCAGAGAACCTTTGAAGGAACATTTCTATAATCACTTTTCTATCTATTATATTTCTGGTTAACAAGGTTTAGGGGAAACTTGGCTCTCTCAGTCAAAATGTCAAAACAAATAAAAGTACTCTGTCAAATCTTTTTACTTGTATTATTTTGGGGATTTTTTTTTTCCTGTTCCATTACTTTACTTTCTCTGAACCATTTTTATAATCTTTCCTTTTAGTCTTAAGCTAAAATCCAACACTATTTTTTCAGTGACATCATGTCCCTTTCAAGCACTATGTCCTGAGACTGGTTCAAGATGTTAATAAATGGCTAAAGTGCACATTAGTTAAGTGACCACAGGACAGGTTGCTTGGCAGAATCTCAGGGCAGGCAGGTGGGGGATGGTATGTGAGGTGAGAAAGGGAGGAGGAGAGCTGAGAAGGAAACATGGCCAAAAGCGAAGGACCGTCACAGACTGAGGGAATAAAAATGGGTCAACTCAGACTGAGGCTCAAGCCCTAGCCGTAAAGGCCCCCAGATATAGAATGCCTCCTTATCTGTGCTTCCACTTGTATTTGAAAACATACTTCAAGCTAAGAATAATGTTAGCAATACTTAAATAATTTAGTTCTAGTTTAAAATTACGTGCTAAGTCAGTTCAGTTGTGTTCAACTCTATGTGACCCTATTGGCTATAGCCCCCAGGCTCTTCTGTCAATGGAATTCTCCAGGCAAGAACACTGGAGTGGGTTGCTATGCCCTCCTCCAGGGGATCTTTCCGACTGAGGGATTTAACCTGCATTTCCTATCTCCTGCATTGGCAAGTCGGTTTTTACAACTAGCGCCACTTGGGAAGCCCCTAGTTTAAAATTACCTGCAGGCAAAAGAGTAGAATGTGTATTCCCAGGCTGGACCTAAACTTAAAATCAGCAAGGCTTTCCCTCTCCTGGCCGTCCCGGGGCATTTGCTCCACCCTTTGGCAAAGCACCCGAAGAGCACTTCTATCAGATCTTCCTTCCTGGAAACACCTTATCTTCCAAATTGCTTTTTCTGTTCTTACCTCCATTCGTTGCTACCCTTTGCCCACTAAAACTGTTGCAGAAAACTTACCAACATGTAATTCACAGTAAATCATGATGACATGATGACTAAATTTAACCATATAGGTAAACACTCACACTACTAGATCTGAAAATGTGAGATTTTCTGGAAAGAATGGATTCTTACTTATCTATCACACTAGAATTGAAACACAGAGTTTAGTTTTCTAGATTAGATAACTATATGTGACACTCACATCTATCCTTGTAAAAGAGCAATTGTTATTAATTTATAATTAATTATTATCATGTCAGTTATTTTTGCATTAAAAATTATTTTTTATGAATTTATAATTAATTTTTATGATCGCAGTATCAAATGTTTTACATTAGATTTAACTCTGATTCAAAACCACCTTGTACTTGAAACAGTAAAATATATTTAAAAAATGTTCTCCTCTCTGTGTTGGAATAGAATCTCTCTGATATGTAACATATTTCAGGTCCTGAAAGAATGTTTTTACCCTTTCAACCTCCAGAATTAGAAAACACATATCTTGCCAAGCAACATAGCCATCATGCCTTGGACATGCTTCAGCTGTGTTTTGATTTATTTACTTTAATCATCCTGGAATTTGGGGGCCATGGTTAATTTCAAAGCGTATACACTTTTTGGATCTTAAAAGGTCTTCTTGAAAAACTGGTCACAAGATATTCCAGAAGGCAGAAACAATGTGTTATAACTGAGGAACTGTCATTCTAAACTCTGTAAATCTGACCAGATTGTTAATAGCCTGGGATGACTCCCCTTGAAGCAACTGACGTTCTTGTTCAACTAAGGATTAAAATGCAGATAACCTACTGCATTAAAAAGATACTACTTGGTCTCCAGTATAAAGGGAAAACTAATAGAGAGTTGAGCTTATAAATTCTTCCTGTTTGTTACTATTCCTCTTTAGTAGTGATTAGTATTGTTAAGGAATGTTCACTCCTAAAACGGGACAAAGACCATGTAGGAAATGCTGAAATGCTCTAGCTAGTTGAGTGAAGCCCATTGTGATAGCAGACACAACTGTCTTTTCTCAGTGTCTCAACTTAGCATTCAGTATTCAATTTAGTATTTCTCAACCTCTCAATTTGTATTCTGTAGTTATTTCTACACAGGAGACAAAAAAAGAGGCCAGTGTTGAAGTATATGTGTATATTTTTAAATGACTAAGGCCACTCTTTAATAAAATTTCTGTTAGGTATGCTAGACCAGTGAAATTGATTGACATTTTGAACTAACAGTTTCAGAAATATTTGGTGAACAAGCAGTAAAAGAGCAGCTCTACACCCACTGAAAAAGTGAAAGTCACTCAGTCATGTCCAACTCTTTGTGACCCCATGGACTTATCCAGGCCAGAATACTGGAGTGGGTAGCCTATCCCTTCTCCAGGGGACCTTCTCGACTCAGGAATTGAACTGGGGTCTCCTGCATTGCAGGCAGATTCTTTACCAACTGAGCTATGAGGGAAGTCCCCATATCCACTGAAAGCTCATGTAATTTTTCTCTACTAGCTTGTGCATTGAGGGTGTTTTTTGTGAAAACCATGAGGCTAACCTAAACATTACTTTAAATATTGAAACTGTACTTTATCTAGAATGTGACCAGGTTGATAGCCATTCTCACTGTAATGGGTATAGTGCTAATGCTCAGTTCATTAGTGGAAACTGATGTCACATTCAAACATACATTGATGAAACATAAAATACAAATGAAATGAGTCATCTGGAATAAATGAGAAATGCAAGGACTTTAAATCACTGCTACTTAGTTTTTGTCATTTATTCTTTGTAGCAAACAATTTTAATAATAATTCGAGTTCCACTTTGTTATAACTGAAACAGTTTAATTAAATTTAGCGTCAATCTTTAGCTTTAAACATGAGCTAGAAACAAAGCAAATCTTCCCTAGCTGGACAAATGCAGTCGACAGAAAACCTCAGCAAACAGGATGTCAATCTGGAAGCACTAAAATTATTCTTATTAAGGAAAAGACAGAAACACTTGTATACAGAAAAAGATGCTTGGTATTGATAACATTACATTGTTCCAGAACTCTTTGCCAAAGTAATCATCTCTTCGTATATTTTGTTGTAATATTAGTTATTATTGCAATATTTTTATGGATAGGGAAATGATTATATACCTAGTTTAAAAAGTGGCTGAATATAAGGTTTATAAGCTAAAAATCAAGCAACCGCATATTAGCGTGTATAACAAGAAAAGAATTTATCTTTAAAAAGTTGTAAACACATTTGAGAAAATCTGAAAAAATTACTAAAGGATATACCTAAAAAAATAACTGTCTTTATTTTCTAGATTGAACCATCCTCAAGAATAGGGGTTTTGTTTATTTGCTAATATTCCTCATTGCCTAGAGGTTGACTTGAAATAAGCATTTGATCAAAATTTGTTGACAGTGAAAAATGCTGGGAATTCATGAATGATAACTTAAAAAAATGTCAATCAAACATCTATCCCATAATTGGTTACCTAACATGAACTAGAAAACCAAGTTTCCTCCACAAAGAAATTTTTTTCATCTATGAGGAAAAAGTAATAGAGTTTAATTACCCAGAAATTTTCTTATTGATATAAAGAAAAAAACCCTGCACTCAGATGTACTACTCCTAAAGGCTATTCTTCTAGAATATCTTATATACAACTTTTGAGGGGAAAAACCCTATTGTTTCCTTTCAACAAAGGTTGCATATGCAATTTTTTTTTCAAATTTATATATTTTCATTCTAATGATGCAAGTGGTGTTTGACTCCAAGACTTTTAAAGCCATCACAGTATCAGTTGCAAATGATAAGTAAATTTTTCTTTAGAAAGATTTAACATCTCTATCTGAAATAAGTCCAATCACTGTAATATGAAGGTTTTTAATTTCTAATTTATTTTCTTGTTCTGTATATGTTCACATACTTCTTAATACTTTCACATAAGGTGAAATTTTAAGCAAAAAAAAAAGGTAAAGTACATTTTATGATAATTGCAATTATGACATGTTACAGTTTTTGAAAATAATTATTAAAACATTTTTTAAAATTTTATATTAAATAAAATTATGATGAGTAATCAGATATGCCATTCAAATAAGTTGCTTATATTTTTTGACATTGTTCACAATGTCAAAAGTGTCTCACACAGAAGGCCACAGAACAGTAATGAAATCACCTCTTCTAGACCAAGTTTTCATACTGCCATTAAAAGCATGTCAGCAAATGTTTTGAAATAAAGGAAAAAAATAAAAAGCATAACTCTTACCTTCTGCGACACAAACTGTCCACAACACAAGCCATAGGACTTTTGATGAAAATCTCATTTTGGAGACCCTGCAGGGCACATCGAGCATTGACAGTGCTCACCACTGTGTCAGGTTCTCCTCTGCTAAAAACTGTGAAAAGTGCAGGAAACCACTTGCTCCAGGAGGAAGTCGAAACACAGCCTGGGAGTTAAAGGGATTGCTAGATGTCCCGCCCATCAGCAACTTTGCAAAGCGAAAGAAAAATCTTAGCCAGGAGCCCCAGCAATGCCAGAGTTTGAATCTGCACTCCCACTGAAAGTGAATGCCGTGACCTGCCCTTGATTTGTTTTTATAAACCCAGGCTAGTTCTCTGGAAATGTTCAGGTTCTTGGAATGTGCATAACTGGTAACACTCTCTGCATTTCATAAACCCTCCGATTAATCAGACCTATTCATACCTACCATCTGTAACCTCAGGAGATTAAAAAAATAAATAAACAGAAGCTCTTTCAAATTCATTTACAGAACTTGAGGTTAGGCAATACTTTCACAATCAAGACCTAGACAACAGGAATAGACTTTGCCAAGAATGCAAGTGTTGGCTGATTTGGAGGCCTGCTTTTCCTGCAGTTCAAGAAATTAATCTTTTAAGGATTTGTTATAAATGTGTGTAAAGCAACAGGCTCACTCTCTTTAGGTACAAAGAGTTTAATAATTCAAAATTCAAAAATTGAAATGCTGAATTTTTAAAACTTTGTACTGAAATATAATATACTTAAAGAGACCTAAGCAAATGGTTTGCTGAATATAGAGAAAGTGGAGAAATACATGCTAAGAGTACCAGGTGAAAAACAGCTGCTCAGGAAAAACCCAGCACCCCCCTAACCCCCCACCCCATCGTCTCATTCAACACTTTAGTCAACCCTACCCAATTGTACCCTCTCCTGATTTTTATGCACAGGGGACAGATTTGCCTAGTTTTATATTAATACTGTATATACATCTGGTAATAAGATATTCATCATTTTGTGCTTGAAGTCTTCCACTAAAAACAGTGTTTAGATTATTCAACCACACCGTTGGGTGTTGCTGTAGATTATCCACTCTTTTTGCTGTATGATATTCAATTCTTTGGGTTTTCCTGGTGGCACAGATGGCAAAAAAAAAAAAATCTGGCTGCAATGCAGGAGACCTGGGTTGGATCTCTGGGTCGGGAAGATTCTCTGGAGAAGGAAATAGCAACCCACTCCAATATTCCTACCTGGGAAATCCCATGGACAAAAATCCCATGGTGGGCTACAGTCCAAGGGGTTACAAAGAGTCTGACATGACTGAGCAACTAACACTTTCATTTTCACTCAGTCCTTTGACTATGCCACATTTTATTTACCCGATGCCTGTGAGTGGGCATCTAGGTAGACTGTGCTTTGGTGGGAACACACAGAGTGCTGCTGCTGCTGCTGCTGCTTAGTCACTTCAGTCATGCCCAACTCTGTGCGATCCCGTAGACCGCAGCCCTGCTATGAACACCATATTATGAGGTTTCAGTAAGCACATGCCCTCATTTCCGATAGCTACATACTGATGAGTGAAATATCAGGACAACATGTATGATTATGTTTGGGTATAATAGGGATCATTAGACATTTTTCCAAAAAGACTCTATCAGTTGATATTCCCACCAGCAAGTTGTAAGTTTTTCCATACCCGCAACACACCCTCTCTCTTTGTAATTTTTGCCCTTTTGGTGAGCATAGAACAATAAACCTTTGTGGCTTTCATACTCATTTTGCTGATAAGGAATGGAACTGAGTGAATTCATGCCATGAGGAAGCATTTAGCTGAGCTACAGACCATTTAAGCCATTTCTTCAAAGTCAAAAACATCGTGCTAGAAGTAGATATCAAACCCAGTGATCTGATTCCCTGAATTTTATGTTTTATGCATACAGATCTGCCCTTTCAAATTATTTGCTTCCCATAGTATTAAACACTTGTAAATTAAAATAGTATAAAAATATTTCCATATGTATTTTAGTAAATGCTTCACATTTACCTATTTATCTTATAATTATGTAAACATGAATATTCAATGGAAGGACTGATGCTGAAGCTACAATACCTTGCCAATTGATGTGAAGAGCCAACTCAATAGAAAAGATCCTGATACTGGGAAAGACTGAGGGTAGGAGGAGAAGGGAGTGACAGAGGATGAAATGGTTGGATGGCATCACCAACACAATGGATGTGAGCTTGAACAAACTCTGGGAGATAGTAAAGGACAGGGAAGCCTGGCATGCTGTATTCCATGGAGGTGCAGAGTCAGACATGACTTAGTGACTGAACAACAACAGCTATCACCCTAAAGGCTTTTAATGTATACACAAACACGCACACACATACACACACACATACATACACATTTATGTATGTGTGGATAAAAATTTTACACATTTATGGAGATTTTAAAGTATTTTCAGGGTGATATTCCTTTACAAATTTTTGCTTTATTTGCAGAAGATGAACATAAGATATCACTCAACTATTCAAGTGAAAATAATGGCTTCAAATTAGTTTCAACAATATCTTTCAGATGTATTATTTTTAGCATTTTTTTCCTTTTTATTTGATTTCAAAGACCTATGCCTAAGGCATTAGTTGACTGCTTTTGTTTTTCTTTTTATTGTCCATCAGTATTTTTAAAAAGCAAATGTTTATTTCAAAGAGATTTAGAAAAACATAAAATTACCAACATGATATTATTTCATGACATGAAGTTGTTATATGCTATTACATTACCAGAGCAAGAAGAGACAGTAAATAGTTAACCATTATACTAAAATTAAGCCCCAAAACACTCCTATTTATTCTCAGTATTCACATTGACACTTTTTCAACAAATGTGTTCTATGTATAGTAAGGCAAAAAGTTAGGCAAAATTTTATAAGACTTAACAGACTCTATTTTTAAAATTATTAGTAATATCTGCACTCAGTAACAAATCAATATTATGTAACACAAGAGGAAATTTTCCCCAAAGGCTCTATTTGGGAGGGTCTCAGGAGGACTCCTGAAAGTCCCTTGGACAGCAAGGAGATCAAGCCAGTCAATCTTAAGGGAGATCAACCCGGATTATTCACTGGAAGGACTGATGCTAAAGCTGAAGCTCCAGTACTTTGGTCATTTGATATGAACAGATGACTCACTGGAAAAGTTCCTGATGCTGGGAAAGATCAAAGGCAGAAGGACAAGAGGGCATCACAGGATGAGATGGTTTGACAGCATCACCAATGAAATGAGCATGAACTTGGGCAAACTCCGGGAGATGGTGAGGGACAGGGAGGGCTGGCATGTTGTGGTCCACGTGGTTACAGAGTTGGACACAACTGGGCGACTGAACAACAGCAAGAATATTTGGAATATTTGGTTATTAAATTCTAATTTAAGGGAAGAGGACATCCAGGCAAAGACTCTGAGGTATGAGAATGTATCAAGAGTCCCCTAGAATTAAAAACGATATTGACACCAGGTAGTGCTGGTGTAAAGAACCCATCTGCCAATGCAGGAGACATAAGAGATGTGGGTTCAATCCGTGGGCAGGAAGATCACCTGAAGGAGTGCATGGCAACCCACTTCAGTATACTTGCCTGGAGAATCCCGTGGGTGGAAGAGACTGGTGAGCTACAGCCCATAGGGTCACAAAGAGTTGGACATAACTAAAGTGACTTAGTCTCAGTCAGTCTCTCCCATCAGGAAGCTTCCATAAACCTCTTATCCTTATCCGTTAGAGGGTGAATGGAATAAAAATCACAATCACAGAAAATGAATCAAACTGATCACATGGACCACAGCCTTGTTAATTCAATGAAAGTATGAGCCATACCATGTAGGGCCACCTAAGATGGACGGATCATGGTGGAGAACTCTGACAGAAAAAAAAACAAACAAACATATGATCCATTGGAGAAGGGAATGGCAAACCACTTCAATATTCTTGCCTTGAGAACCCCATGAACAGTATGAAAAGACAAAAAGATATGACACTGAAAGATGAACTCCTCAGGTTGGTAGGTGCCCAATATGCTACTGGAGAAGAATGGAGAAATAACTCCAGAAAGAATGAAGACACAGAGCCAAAGTAAAAAGAATGTCCAGTTGTGGATGTAACTGATGGAAGTAAATCCAATGCTGTAAACAGCTAAATTGTATAGGGATCTGGAATGAATCAAGGTGAATTGGAAGTGGTCAAACAGGAGATGGAAAGAGTGAACATTGACATTTTAGGGATCAGCAAACTAAAATGGACTGGAATGGACGGATTTAATTCAGATGACCATTATATTACTACTGTGTGCAAAAATCCCTCATAGTCAACAAAAGAGTCTGAAAGGCAGGGTGCAATGTCAAAAATGACAGAATGATCTCTGATCCTTTCCAAGGCAAACCATTCACTATCACAGTAATCCACGTCTATGACCCAAACACTAATGCTGAAGGAGCTGAAGTAAAATGGTTCTATAAAGACGTACAAGATCTAGAACTAACACTCCAAAAGATGTCCTTTGTATGATAGGGGACTGGAACGCAAAAGTAGGAAGTCAAGAGATACCTAGAGTAACAGACAAATTTGCCCTTGGAACACAAAATGAAGCAGGACAAAGGCTAACACAGTTTTGCCAAGAGAATGCACTGGTCATGGAAAACACCCTTTACAACAACACAAGAGAAGACTCTAAACATGGACATCAGCAGATGGTCAATACCGAAATTAGATTAATTATATTCTTTGCAGCCAAATATGGAGAAGCTCTATCCAGTCAGCAAAAACAAGACCAGGAGCCGACTGTGACTCAGATCATGAACTGCTTATTGCCAAATTCAGACTTAAATTGAAGAAAGTAGGGAAAACCACGAGACCATTCAGGTATGACCTAAATCAAATCCCTTATGATTATACAGTGGAGGTGACAAATAAATTCAAGGGGTTAGATCCAATAGACAGACTGCCTGAAGAACTATGGATGGAGGTTCATGACATTGTACAGGAAGCAGTGATCAAGACAATCCCAAGAAAAACAAATCCAAAAAGGCGAAATGGTTGTCTGAAAAGGCCTTACAAATAGCTGAGAAAGAAGAGAACTGAAAAGGCAAAAAAGAAAAGGAAAGATATACCCATTTGAATGCAGAGTTCCAAAGAATAGCAAGGAGAGATAAGAAAGCCTTCCTCAGTGATCAATGCAAAGAAATAGAGGAAAACAATAGAATGGAAAAGACTAGAGATCTCTTCAAGAAAATTAGAGATACCAAGAGTAAAATTCATGCAGACTGGCACAATAAAGGGCAGAAACGCTATGGACCTAACAGAAGCAGAAGGTATTAAGAAGAGGTAGCAAGAATACACAGAAGAACTATACAAAAAGCATCTTCATGACCCAGATAACCACAATGCTGTGGTCATTCACCTAGAGCCAGACATCCTGGAATGTGAAGTCAAGCAGACCTTAGAAAGTATCAGGATGTACAAAACTAGTGGGGGTGATGGAATCCCAGTTGAGCTATTTCACATCCTAAAAGATGATGCTGTTAAAACACTGCACTCAATGAAGTCAATGAAGCCAGAAAGAGAAAGATAAATATCATATTCTAATGTATATATACAGAATCTAGAAAAATGGTACTAAAGAATTTACCTGCAGGGCAGCAGTGGAGAAACAGACAAAGAGAATAGACTTGTGGACATGGGGAAACAGAAGGAGAGGGTGAAATGTATGGAAAGAGTGACATGGAAACTTACATTGTCATATTTAAAATAGATAGCCAATGGGAATTTGCTGTATGGTCAAGAAACTCAAACAGGGGCTCTGTATCAACCTGGCGGGGTGAGAGGGGGAGGGAAATGAGAGAGAGGTTCAAAAGGGAGGGGATATATGTAGATTTATGGCTGATTTAGTTTGAGGTTTGACAGAAAACAACAAAATTCTATAAAGCAATTATCCTTCAATTAAAAAATATTAAAAAGATGCTGCACTCAGTATGCCAGCATATTTGGAAAGCTCAGCAGTGGCCACAGGACTGGAAAAGGTCAGTTTTCATTCCAATCCCAAAGAAAGGCAATGCCAAAGAATGCTCAAGCTACTGCACAATTGCACTCATCTCACATGCTAGCAAAGTAATGCTTAAAATTCTCCAAGCCAGGCTTCAACAGTATGTGAACCATGAACTTCCAGATGTTCAAGCTGGATTTAGAAAAGGCAGAGGAACCAGAGATCAAATTGCCAACACCCTTTCGATCATTGAAAAAGCAAGAGAATTTCAGAAAAACGTCTACTTCTGCTTTATTGACTACACCAAAGCCTTTGATTGTGTGGCTCACAACAAACTGTGGAAAATTTTCCAAGAGATGGCGATACCAGATCACCTTACCTGCCTCTTGAGAAATCTGTACGCAGGGCAGGAAGCAATAGTTAGAATCGGACATGGAGCAACAGACTGGTTCCAAATTGGGAAAGGAGTATGTCAAGGCTGTATAATATAACCTTACTTATTTAACTTCTATGAAGAGTACATCATGTGAAATTCCAGGCTGAATGAAGCACAAACTGGAATCAAAATTGCTGGGAGAAACATCAATAACTTCATATACGCAGATGATACCACACTTATGGCAGAAACTGAAGAGGAGTGAAAAGTCTTTTGATGAAAGGAGAGTGAAAAAGTTGGCTGAAAATTCAGCATTCAAAAAATGAAGATCATGGCACCTGGTCCCATCACTTCAAGGCAAATACATGGGGAAACAATGGAAACCATGAAAGACTTTATTTTCTTGGACACTGAAATCACTGCAGATGGTGACTCAGCCATGAAATTAAGAGACTTGCTCCTTTGAAGAAAAGCTCTGATCAACCTAGACCATATATTAAAATGCAGAGACATTCTTTTGCTGACAATGGTCCATCTAGTCAAAGCTATGGTTTTTCCAGTAGTCATGTATGGATGTGAGAGTTGGACTATAAAGAAATCTGAGCAACAAAAAAATTGATGATTTTGAAATACGGTGTTGGGGAAGATTCTTGAGAGTCCCTTGAGCAGCAAAGATATCAAACCAGTCAATCCTAAAGGAAATCAGTGCTGAATATTCATTTGAAGGCCTAATGCTGATGCTGAAACTCCAATACTTTGGCCACCTGGTGGGAAGAACTAACTCATTAGAAAAGACTCAGATGCTGAGAAAGACTGAAGGCAGGGGGATAAGGGAACAACAGAGGATGAGATGGTTGGATGGCATGACCTACTCGATGGACATGAGTTTGAGCAAGTTCCAGGAGTTGGTTATGGACAGGGAAGCCTGTCACACTGCAGTGCATGGGGTCGGAACGAGTTGGACATGACTGAGTGACTGAACTGAACTGATCTGAAGTGACTTAGCATGAATAGCATGCATTGACACCAGCACAGCAGTTTTGCACAAGGAAGCTATGGAAGAAGCAAGAGGGGCTTTTTAAGGAGAGGTTTGAATTCCAGATATGATATTTGTAACTCATTGTATAAGCAGTATGTAATTGTTGATGTGGATTCCTTACCAGCTGAGCCATAAGGGAAGCCCGTAATTGTTGATAGAGCTAATCAAAGAAAAGGTATGTAGGAGATGCAGTTTAAGTAGAATTGCTTTGGCTATTGTATTAGGAGAGATGGAGAGAAAGGGAATTGGAAGAGTGGGGACGAATCAAGCAGGTAATTGGAAGAATTCATCATGCAACAATGATGCGGAAGCTCAGTCAGATGAAAAAAGGGGGAAAACTGATGAAAACAATCAGAGCTTGATTTCCTTTGAAGCCAATTAGGTTTAAACTTCAGGGTTCCTCATTTGAATAGAAACCATCAAGGACCTGAGAGGTACCCAATAGTGATATTGCTTCATGGTCATATATTTTCATAAAAAGTAGAAAGCAGTCTTAATTGCAAGAGAACAAACTACTGTCTTTTTAAAAATTTTCTTTTAATTGGAGGTTAATTACTTTACAATATTGTATTGGTTTTGCCATACGTCAACATGAATCTGCCACAGGTATACACATGTTCCAAATCCTGAACCCCCTCCCTCCTCCCTTCCTGTACCATCCCTCTGGATCATCTCAGTGCACCAGCCCCAAGCATCCAGTATCATGCATCAAACCTGGACTGGCGATTCATTTCATATATGACATCATACATGTTTCAATGCCATTCTCCCAAGTCATCCCACCCTTGCCCTCTCCCACGGAATCCAAAAGACTGTTCTATACATCTATCTCTCTTTTGCTGTCTCACATACAGGGTTATCATTACCATCTTTCTAAATTGCATATATATGCGTTAGTATTCTGTATTGGTGTTTTTCTTTCTGGCTTACTTCACTCTGTATAATTGGCTCCAGTTTCATCCACCTGATTAGAACTGAGTCAAATGTATTCTTTTAAGGGCTGAGTAGTACTCCATTGTGTATATGTACCACAGCTTTCTTATCCATTGATCTGCTGATGGACATCCAGGTTGCTTCCATGTCCTGGCTATTATAAACAGTGCTGTGATGAACATTGGGGTACACATGTCTCTTTCAATTCTGGTTTCCTTGGTGTGTATGCCCAGCAGTGGGATTGCTGGGTCATAAGGCAGTTCTATTTTCAGTTTTTAAGGAATCTCCACACTGTTCTCCATAGTGGCTGTACTAGTTGGCATTCCCACCAACAGTGTAAGAGGGTTCCCTTTTCTCCACACCCTCTCCAGCATTTATTGCTTGTAGACTTTTGGATCGCAGCCATTCTGACTGCCATGAAATGTCTTTTTACTCCAATATCCCTTTCATTATGCTTCCACTGAGTTTAATTGGTTTCACCAGCTTTGGAGAACTCAACCAAGAAGTCAAGGGGAGAATGCATGGAGTTGGAGATGAGTGAGGTATATTCTGTAGTCACAAGTGTATATGATTTGTTGACTGTTGTTCCATGTCTTCTTCTTTTAAATATATATCAGGATCAACCTATAGAAAATGTTGCCTTCTTTTTCATACCAATATGTTCATGTTCAGTTGCTAAATCATGTTTGATTCTTTGCCCCCCATGAACTGAAAGCACGCGTGGCTTCCCTGTCCTTCACTATCTCCCAGAGCTTGTTCAAACTCATGTCCCTTGAGTCAGTGATGCCATCCAAACATCTCTTCTCTGTCACCCCTTCACTTTCTGCCATCAATCTTTCCCAGCATCAGAGTCTTTTCCAAAGCATCAGCTTTTTGCATCAGGTGGCCAAAGTATTGGAGCTTCAGCTTCAGCATCAATCCTTTCAATGAATATTCAGGGTTGATTTGTTTAAGACTGACTGGTTTGATCTCCGTGTTTTGAGAGCACCACCACTATTGCAAATACAAATTAAAGAGTCAAAAAAATGAAAAAATATGAAGAGCTCATTATCCTTTCTGTAAATTTAAACTAGGAACAGTTTTTTTATTTTCTGTCACTGTTTCTGGTTTGACATTAACTTTTCCTCTCCTTATTTACTCAGGTATGTAATTATCTCCTTTCTCTCCTGACAGAAAGATACATATTTCCTTGTCATCTTTCCTCCTGGATTGTCCTGAAAAATAATATACAAGTTGTACTATACAAATATGGCCTTAGATAGATCATTCTTCTAATTTATCTTAGAATCTCCCTTCATTTACATGGAGAAAGTGAAAGTGAAGTCGCTCAGTCGTGTCTGACTCTTTCTGACCCCATGGACTGTAGCCTACCAGGCTCCTCTGTACATGGGATTTTCCAGGCAATAGTACTGGAATGGATTGCCATTTCCTTCTCTAGGGAATCTTCCCGACCCAGGGATCGAACTCGGGTCTCCTGCATTGTAGACGGACGCTTTACCATCTGAGCTACCTGAACATTCCAGAGTTTGCTTCCCTGCTCCTTAAGAGGCTAGAAGTTTTTCTTTTTCCCATGGGGACAATGCCAGCATAATCCAATTTAATAATTTGCATAAAAGTGAAGAACAATGATTCTGGATTTTGCTTAATTCCAGTTGAAACAAAGTGAAAACACACAATGGCCTCAATTCTTATTTATTGCACTTATTCTATTAGGTACATATCTAACACTAGATTGCAAGCACTTTCAAATAATTCAACCCTTAGGAGGAAAAATTTAAAAAAAATGTTGATATCTCCTTAGCAACTCATTCAAGCATATGGAGCACATGCAGAAAGCTTTAAAAGCTCTCGGAGAAAGCTAGTTCTCTTTACCCTAATGTCCTTTATTCCCAGTTCCTAGGCATTCACCATAGGGTACAACACACAATGTAATTGCACATTTCTGAGCTTTTTCTAGAAATCTGTGAGCAAAGGCAACTGATGGCCCCTGCAACAGGCATTGCTTCAACCTTCCACACTCTATTAATCTATTAGCAATTAATAATGATTAACTTTTGTATGTCAGGTGCTATATTAAAGCTATTACATATTTAACTCTCTCAGAAACCTTGAGACGGTTGTGTCATTCTCTTTTTCCACATAGGGAAGCTGAATTTAAGAGAGGGCTAAGTGACTTATTTAAGTTATGTTAGAACCCAGTTGTCTGGTTCCAGAGTTAAATATTTAAACACTAGGCTCACCACCTTTTTGACTCCAAGTGTGTATTATTCCCAAGCTTCATCATCAGCTTTTCCTCTGGAGAGAAGAAACTCTTAGAGTTGGACTTTTTCCAGCCTCTAATGAAGACCCAGAGTTATACAATGCAGTATTTTTATAATGATACCAAGCTATGTTCCGGTAGATGATAATTTTTTGAAAGTTATCTTTCTAAAAATATCTAATAAATTATCTACTGTAAGGTAGAAATAATCATTTTTGGGGCGGGGGAAATAAAGTGAGTCTAGTCCTATGATATGTAGTTAGCCAAAATTAAATGGTCAGAAACCCAATTAATATAACCAATTGGGTCAGATTATATGCTATCATTTAAATGAAATTCAAATACAAAACGATGCTGAAGAATTCACAATTGTTTAAATTCTGATGTGTATCAACAATCAAAAGGAATAAAACAGATATAAAAATCACACTGGGTACATGATCAGGTTTTAACCATGTTGCTTTATTTCATATCAAGAGGAACATGGTTGCTGCTGGTTCCAGTATTAACACTTTATATTCTATTAAGAAATCCTACTAATCATTAAACGTCATGTTACTAATAACATTCATATTTAATGTCATCAGAAAGATTGCAAAACATAAACTTTTTCCTTTCAGATATTCTATAAGAGAAAATTTTTTTCACAAGGAATTTCTGAAATGAAGAATTTAAAAATAAACTCCTCTAAAATTTTATTTTATAGAAATACTATAATTGAAAGATAAGTTCCTAATAGTTTTGATACACCAGAAGATGACACATACTCTTAATTACTTGAGTCTCCTTAATAGTATTCCAGTTTTAATTATTTTTTCTCTCAGAAGAATGATTAGAAATACATCTGAATGCAAAGATTTTGAAGATCTCTTAAAAATGCATATAAAATCTATTTTTTAATTGTTCACAGATTAAAATAGTCATTTCTTGAAAACTACAGTGCTAGCGTATCATATGTAAAAAAATGGTAGAATTACTGAATTAAATAGTCAACAGTACTTGTCTCATATTTTATCTCTGGTCCTCTCAGTAGCAGTCCAAACTCGGGCCTATTGTAATGATCTATTTCATGGACAAGGGGTAAGAATGACTATTCTGATACTGACATCTTGAACTTGTTACAGGATTTAAATTTAAAAGACATTAATAGTGGGAAATATTGCTTCTACAAAGGCACTCCGATGATAAGAATTGTAATTAATAATCTCCTTATGTTCTTAAAGACAATGAAAGTGAAAGTCAGTTGAAATCTATTCTTGATGAAAAAAATGGTTGCTTTGAGCTGTTGATGTAATCCTTCTACAAGCAGGATCTATCCTAAGGCAAACACAGCACAGGGTGAAAGGAGCCAAACAGAAGTACTGGTCTAGACTTTAAGATATTTTAAGATTGAACTACATAGTGAACTTCATTAACATGGAAGGAAATGATATCCTGATTCTTTGCACAAAGAACTGGGTGAAAAGGAAAGTTGAATTAGATTATGCAGTAGGGAAAGAAAAGTGAAGGAAGAAAGAAAGACACACTGAGACAAAGAGATAACTCTTACTTCAATATGAACTCACCTGAAAATTGATTATGTATTGTTGGCTTTAAAATAAATTTAGGAAGGACATTTCTAAAACGACAATGAATTTGTGAAGTGTTATAGATGCAATGAATTTTTACATTTCAACAATTTCAAAGTGTTACCTGATAATATTATCCTAATTCCCACACCACAAAAGCATGTGGAAACATGTTATCAGGTGCTTTGTTGACTTTACAGAACTGCTGATATAAAACTTAAAAAAAAAAAACTTTTTTATTTTGTAGTAGAGTAAAGCCAGTTATCAATGATAGCTTCAGGTGGACATCGAAAGCTCAGAAATACACATACACGTATCCCTTCTCCCCCAAATTCCCTCCCATCCAGGCTGCCACATAACATTAAACCTAGTTTCCTGTGGTATGCAGTAGGTCAATGTTGCTTATCTATTTTAAATATAGTATATATCCATTTAAACATAGTGTGTACATGTCCATCTCAAACTCCCTATCCCTTCCCCCATCCTTTACCCCAGCAACCATAAATTTGTTCTCTAAGTCTTCAAAGCTTTTAGTTTAGTAAATTAGTTTTGAAGCTTTTAGTCAAGGTGTCAGCAGAGCCAGGCCACCTCCAGAGACAGTGAGGAAGAATCCTTCAGTGAGTCTTCCTGCCTTCTGGCGGTGGCATCAATCCTTGTAATTCCTGGGTTTGCAGTGGTGCCACCTCAGTGTGCACCCCATGGTCATGCAGCTGTCTCACCTGTGGCTGTGTCTCTATGCTTATGTGAATAAATCTCCCTCTTCTTTCTCTTATAACAACACCAATCTATGGATTAGGGATCCTGCTCCAGTTTAACTTAATCTTACTTGATTATATCCACCAAGTCCATATATTCAAATAAGGTCACATTCACTGGTATGAGGTTAGGACTTGAACATACTGTTTTGGGTAACATGGTTCAACCCACAGTATTCAGCCAATAAGAATCCCCCATATTCTCTCTGATGCGTTTGAAACTACCGGCCTTTCCTCTTGATAATCCCCTTTCTTGTCTTCATGATACTGAATTTTTCTGTTGTCTTCTTTAACTTTGTTTGGTTGTGTCTTCTTGACTGTTTTATCTTGTTTAATACATGCCCAGAATTTTGTCTTTAGTTCTTTCTTTTCCCCCATAGTCTGAGTCTCCATGCGTTTAATAAGCACATACTGGTAACTGCATGTATTTCTATTTGCTGGAAACTGGCTATGTAGACAAAATTAGTCATAGTTTCTGCTTGGAAATTTACAGTAAAACTGGGATATATGTAATATATCAGCAAGTATAAAGCTGAGTAAAAGGAAGATAAATAATTCAATAAGAAAGTCTGCAAAATTGAGAAGACACAAACCAGACTTTGACAAAAAAAAAAAAAGAAGAAGAAAGAAAAAAAAGAAAATGAGTACATATTCATCAGGTTAATTTTCATGACTTTCTACTACACTTTTGTTTTTCTTGATGGATAGGTTTTAATGATAAAATGTATTTCTTTAACAAATAAAAGAATATCCATATTACTTGTTTCCATTTGTGTTAACTTTTAATAACTTTTTATAGAATAGTTTTCAATTCATACAAATACTGCAAAGATAGTACCAAGAATCCTTCAATACTTCAGCTACCCCCACACTTAGCATCTCACATTGTAGTTGTTGCTGTTCAGTCACTAAGTCATGTCTGACTCTTTGCAACCCCATGGACTATAACCTACCAGGCTCCACTGTCTCTGGGATTCTCCAGGCAAGACTACTGGAGTGGGGTGCCATTTCCTTCTCTAGGGTATCTTCCAGGACCAGGGATCTAACTTGTGTTTCCTGCATTGGAAGCAGATTCTTTAACCACTGAGACACCAAGGAAGTCCAGCTTCTTACATTACCCATATAATATTTGTTACAACTAATGAACCAATATGGATACATTGTATTCAACTAAACTCCATGCTTTACTCAGATTTCCTTTAGTTCAGTTCAGTTCAGTCGCTCAGTCGTGTCCGACTGTTTGCCACCCCATGAATCGCAGCACGCCAGGTCTCCCTGTCCATCACCAACTCCCCGGAGCTCACTCAAACTCGCGTCCATCTAGTCAGTGATGCCATCCAGTGATCTCATTCTCTGTCATCCCTTTTTCCTCCTGCCCCCAATCCCTTCCAGCATCAGAGGCTTTTTCAATGAGTCAACTCTTCACATGTGGTGGCCAAAGTACTGGAGTTTCAGCTTTAGCATCTTTTCTTCCAAAGAACATCCAGGGCTGATCTCTTTTAGAATGGACTGGTTGGATCTCCTTGCAGTCCAAGGGACTCTCAAGAGTCTTCTCCAACACCACACTTCAAAAGCATCAATTCTTTGGTGCTCAGCTTTCTTCACAGTCCAACTCTCACATCCATACATGACCACTGGAAAATCCATAGCCTTGACTAGACAGGCCTTTGTTGGCAAAGTAATGTCTCTGCTTTTCAATATGCTATCTAGGTTGGTCATAACTTTTCTTCCAAGGAGTAAGTGTCTTTTAATTTCGTGGCTGCAGTCACCATCTGCAGTGATTCTGGAGCCCAAAAATAAAGTCTGACACTATTTCCACTGTTTCCCCATCTATTTCCCATGAAGTGATGGGACCAGGCGCCATGATCTTCATTTTCTGAATGTTGAGCTTTAAGCCAACTTTTTCACTCTCCACTTTCACTTTCATCAAGAGGCTTTTAGTGCCTCTTCACTTTCTGCCATAAGGGTGGTATCATCTGCATATCTGAGGTTATTGATATTTCTCCTGGCAATCTTGATTCCAGTTTGTGTTTCTTTCAGCTCAGCGTTTCTCATGATATACTCTGCATATAAGTTAAATAAGCAGGGTGACAACATACAACCTTGACACACTCCTTTTCCTATTTGGAACCAGTCTGTTGTTCCATGTCCAGTTCTAACTGTTACTTCCTGACCTGCATATAGGCTTCTCAAGAGGCAGGTCAAGTGGTCTGTTATGCCCATCTCTTGAAGAATTTCCCACAGTTTGTTGTGATCCACACAGTAAAAGGCTTTGGCATAGTCAATAAAGCAGAAGTAGATGTTTTTCTGGAATTCTCTTGCTTTTTCAATGATCCAGTGGATGTTGGCTTACCTAATGTCCTTTCTTTTTCCAAAGTCCCACCCAAATTATATTATATATAAATATCAGATTTTATTCAGTTATCATGTTTTTTAGGCTCATCTGGACTGACAGATTTTTAGACTCATTTCTTTGACAATTTTGAGGGGGAGTGATCAGCTGCTTTGAAGAATGTCTCTCAGTTACAGTTTGCTGTTTTTCTCATGACTATATTGAAGTTATGGGTTTAGGGAGGAAGCTTACAGAAAGGAGTGTCATTCTTATTACATTATATCAAAGGTACCTGTTATCAACATGACGTCACTGATGATGTTCACCGGTGTTATCTGCCTGAAGTGAAGTTTGTAAGATTTCTACACTAAGCTATTTGTCCCTTCCTGTATTATGTTTGTTGAAAAACCAGTTACTAAGCATAACTCATACAAGAGGTGGGAAGTGAAACCTCAGCTCCTTCATGGGGGTCCTACATAAATCATTTGAAATCCTTCCATACTGAAAATCTATTTCTTCACTCCCACTTATTCCATCATTTATATATATCAGTATGGATTTTCAGATTTTTTTAAATTTTTTTTGTTAACCATTAAAAAAATAATTTTAACTATTTATTTATTCACTGTGCTGGGTTTTCATTGCCCCCCAGGCTTTTCTCTATTTGCAACAAGCGGGAGCTACTCTCTGGTTGTAGTGTTCTAGCTTCTCATTGTGGTGGCTTCTTTTTCAGAGCATGGGCTGTCAGTAGTTTTGGCACTGGACTCTGTAGCTGGGCTCCTGGCCTCTAGGGCACAGGCTCAGTAGTTATGGTACATGGGCTTAGTTGCTTCACTGTATGTGGGATCTTTCTGGATCAGGGATCAAACCCATGCCTACTGCATTGGCAGGAAGATTCTTTATCACTGAGTCACCAGGGAAGTCTCTGCAGATGTTTATTCTTTAAATGATAATCCAATTGTGCGTGTGTGTGTGTGTGTGTGTGTGTGTGTTAGTCTCTCTGTCGTCTCTGATTCTTTGTGACCCCATGGACTGTAGCCTGCCAGGGTGCTTTATCCATGGGGATTCTCCAGGAAAGAATACTGGAGTGGGTTACCATGCCCTTCTCTGGGGAACCTTCCTGACCAAGGAATCAAATCCGGGTCTCCTGCATTGCAGGCAGATTCTTTACTACCTGAGCTAACAGGGAAGTCCATAATCCACCACTACATATTTACATTTTTTCTCAAATTGTTCCAACTTTGGCCATTGAGAGTTCTTTTAGGTTGATGCCAGTGTACTTTTGGCATGTCCCCAGCATCTTTTTTTTTTTTTTTTTTTTTTAAGCACATCCTTACTTTCCAGCACTACAAGTTGATTCAGGATCATCTTATAGATTTCTGCCCCAGGCCTAGAATCAGTGATTTCTCTGAGAAGCCCTGGTTCCTCCTGCTGGAAAAGAGTATAGAAACAAAGATCTGGATACTGACCTATGCTTGTTTCACTGGAGTGCTATTTTCTTCCAGGTTCTTTCAGCCAGCAGAGCTAGGAAATTTATGCATATATCTCAGGCTATGTTTATACATATACCTATGATAACATATATCCATCCATTTGTATATTAAGCCAAACATGAATTCAGGCTAATGGATCTGACTCTAACCTAAAACTATTAATACAAGGTTTATTCTAGCCTTCCTTCTTGCTTGCCTATCATCTTCCTTTTCAATGGTGAGAAGCCTGGTTCCCACCATCTAGTATCTCTTTGCATAAAGTGAAGTCGCTCAGTCGTGTCCGACTCTTTGCCCACTAAGCTCCTCTGTCCATGGTTGCTCAATCGTGTCCTTCTTTTGTGACCCCGTGTAGCCTGCCTGGTTCCTCTGTCCATGGAATGCTCCATGCAAGAATACTGGAGTGGATTGCAATTTCCTTCTCGAGGGGATCTTCCCGACCCAGGGATCAAACCCAAGTCTCCTGCATTGCAGGCTGATTCTCTACTGTCTGAGCCACCAGGGAATCCTCTGCTTGCATGAGTGGATGCTAAGTCATTTCAGTCATGTCCAACTTTACAAACATAGATTGAAGCCCACCAGGCTCCTAAGTCCATAGGATTCTCCAGGCAAGAATATTGGAGTGGGTTGTTCTGCCCTGCTCCAGGTTATCTTCCCGATCCAAGGATCAAACCTGTTTCTTATGTCTCGTGCATTGATAGGTGGGTTCTTTACTACCAGCATCACTTGGGAAGCCCAAACATCCTTTTAATTTTATTTAATACTAGTATAAGAAGGATAAACTTTCTTTTTGTTTTTGTCATTGTCTTTGAAACAAATTATTTACCAATTAACAAGAGCTTAGGCAAAAAAGGAAATTATTTTATTCTTTGAAGAACATTCAATAAAAGTTGTATTCAGAGAAGATTATTTGAAGACATGATCCCTCAAAAGACTTCATGATCCAGATCTCTACCACAGAATCAAAATAATGAAAAATTATGTATGAAAAAAGTATTTGCAGATAAATACTGTTTTATTTACTATAAATCAATGTATCTTTGATGAAGATGTCTTTGGTTTCTGTTTAACCATTTCCCAACTACAAATTATACAGAAAGAACACCCTTTTATTAAGTATTTATGAATCAGGCTCTTTGTATGGCCTTTTTATGTTATCCCATGTAAAATCCTTACATTTTCATTAAAAAATAATCCTCCATGATTTTGATTGATAGATCTTTTTCAAATATATTTTACCTTCTGATTGTCTTAAATGCTTATGAGGAATAATTTCATAACTCCATTTTACAAATCATGAAGATATCTTGAGAGAATATAAATGAACTGACTGGGGAATAGCCAGTGGTAGAGTACTGATTCTAGATCAAGTACTTTTTGGTGACCACTATTCTGTGTTTTATACCTCATTTTACAAGGATTTAAAGATCCAGGAAGTTATAGCAGAGTTAAATACACTCTTGTATAAATTTATGAGGCTTCCCAGGTGGCTCAGTGGTAAAAAAAAAAAAAAAAAAAAAATGCCTGCCAAGCAGGAGATCCAGGTTTGATCCCTGGGTTGGGAAATTCCCTGGGGAAGAAAATGGCAACCCACTCCAGCAGTTTTGCCTGGGAAATTGCATGGACAGAAAAGGCTGGTGGGCTACAGTCCATAGGGTCCCAAAGAGTTGGACATGACTGAACCACTAAGCACAGCACACATAAATGCATAACACTATCAGAATTATCAACCCATGTCCATATACGAAATAATTTGATTAGCTAGAGTAATGCTTTCACACGACCTTCAGTTTTATAGCCTTTAGTTTCACAGTTCTAATAATTTCCGAAGTTGCTTAGTGCAGCACCTTTTCTCCTCTTTCTCCTTTCAGTGAGGCTAGGTCACACTGAAAGGCTAGGTCACACATTTGTATTACACTTAATATTCTTTTACATTCTGTATTTCATCTTGAGTTCCCTCAACTGTGGAATTTGGGGGAATTTGGTTATATTAATGTTTACTCTTGTACTATAAAGTTTTATGAACTGTTGATAAAACCATAGTGTCATCTACCACCACCATACAGAACAGTTTCACTGCCCTAAAAATCTTTTGTGTTTCACATAATCAAATTATGAATTTTAGCTCACTAATTTTTATTATCTGATTCCTCTGTACTCCAGTAAATCTCTTACTGTCTTGGCTAAAGCCCTGAACTGTCTCTCCTCTGAATTACTATACTAGAGGTTGGGAGAGAAGGGCAATATAATACTGAAACATCCATTTTGTTTCCAAATAAGGAATTCCAGCTCTGAAAAACTACTTTCTTTTGCATTATATTTCTTAATGCATCAGTGTAGCAGTTCAATGGACCAAATCTGGCTACAACCAGATTTAATAAATTTGTCACCATATCCATATTTTATCACATTGTTTATCTTTATTTGTTACAGCCTTTCATAATTGTGGCTGTAGTATCATATGCTGACATTAGTAGAAATTCTTCAAATGTTTCATCATTAGACTTCAAATTTCCATCTTTTCCTATTTGTTTCATTAAGAAACCAAATAACTGAGGTTTGCAAAATATCTTTTTATAGTCTATGGCAGCTATCAGTGGGTTTTGAAATTTTGATTTTTTTTCTTTTAAAATATTTGTTTATTTATATGGCTGTGTTGGGTCTTAGTTGCAGCACCAGAGATCCTTGTGGCATCATGTGGAATATTTTTAGGAGTACATGAACTCTCTAGTTGTGTTTCACAGGACCTAGAACGTATGGGTTTCAGTTATTGTGGTGCACAGGCTTAGTTTCTCCACAGCATGTGGGACCTTACTTACCCAACTAGGGATTAAGTCTACATTCCTTTCATTGCAAGGCAGAATCTTAACCATTGCATCACCAAGGAATCTTGAAATTTTCATTTATTAAGATAGTTATGTCAAGAGTCTCCATAAGTTGAGGCATCAATCACTAGTGAATAGGCATCTAAAGCCTAAGAAAATAAATTTATATTTATATAGAAAATAAAGTTGTTTCACCAACTCTATCCTAAGAAAGTCAACTTTACCTTCAGCAGGTTGACACCAAAACCTGGGCAGTTCAAAAAATTAAATATGGGACAAGCAGGAATAAAGATCAGGTGTATGATCTGGTCCCCTACTTAGCTCACACATGGAAGACTCCAAACATTCTTGAACTTGCCAGAGGCCAGATTTTACATGGCTGTTATTTTGTGTTTTATGTCTGGGCTATCCAAATCCTGGAGTTTACTTAAACTCATGTTCATCGAGTTGGTCATGCAATCCAACTATCTCATCCTCCGTCATCCCCTTCTCCTCCTGCCCCAAATCCCTCCCAGAATCAGGGTCTTTTGCAATGAGTCAACTCTTCACATGAGGTGGCCAAAGTACTGGAGTGTCAGCTTCGGCATCAGTCCTTCCAAAGAACACCCAGGACCCCAGGGCTGATTTCCTTTAGAATGGACTGGTTGGATCTTCTTGCAGTCCAAGGGACTCTCAAGAGTCTTCTCCAACACCACAGTTCAAAAGCATCAGTTCTTTGGCGCTCAGCTTTCCTCATAGTCCAACTGTCACATCCATACATGGCCACTGGAAAAACCATAGCCTTGACTAGAAGGACCTTTTGTTGGCAAAGTGATGTCTCTGCTTTTGAATATGCTATCTAGTTTGGTCATAACTTTCCTTCCAAGGAGTAAGCATCATTTAATTTCATGGCTGCAATCACCATCTGCAGTGGTTTTGGAGCCCCCAAAATAAAGCCTGACACTGTTTCCATGGTTTCCTCATCTATTTGCCATGAAGTGATGGGACCATATGCCATGATCTTCGTATTCTGAATGTTGAGCTTTAAGCCAACTTTTTCGCTCTCCTCTTTCACTTTCATCAAGAGACTTCTTGGTTCCTCTTCACTTTCTGCCATAAGGGTGGTATGATCTGCATATCTGAGGTTATTGATATTTCTGCTGGCAATTTTAATTCCAGCTTGTGCTTCCTCCAGCCAAGTGTTTCTCATGATGTACTCTGCACATGAGTTTGAGTAAACTCCGGGAATTGGTGATGGACAGGGAGGCCTGGTGGGCTGCAGTTCATGGGGTTGCAAACAGTCGGACATGACTAAGTGACTGAATTGAACTGAACTGATACTTGCAGTTCTTATGTCATGTAACTGATGAATTAAAAATAAGAAAATATAAATTTTATCTCACCTCCATTTCTTCCTTCTCTGATGCTCTTCTTTTTATACAGAACCAAGCTTTTGCCTTATTTTCCTCTGCCTATGGAAAATCTTTTAATATTCCTTGAAGGGTAGGTCTATCAGTGATAAAATACCCCAGTTTTCTTATCTAACAAAGTCTTTACTACTTCATTTTTGGAAGGATACATTTTATGGGTATAGAATTCTAGGTTGGTATATATTGTTCTTTCAACACTGCAACTCTTTTACCTACTCTCCTCTTCTGGGTTTCTGATGATAAATTGCCAATAGTTCTCACCTAATAGGTAAGGTTTTGTTTTGTTTTGCTTTCCTTCATAGACTCTTCAGGATTTTCTCTTTACTTTGCTTTTTAGAAGTTTGAATGTGATAGCTTAGGAGTAAATTTTGATATTTATTCTGCTTGCTATTGTCTAAGCTTCCTGGATCCATAGTTTGGAGTTGGTCAATAATTTTAAAAATTCTTGGCCAATACTACTTCAAATATTTTTTCTGCTCTCTCCTACGTTTCTTCTCCTTCTGATATTCTAACTATATATATATATATATATAATATATATAAGTATAAATATATATGTGTATATATATTATTACTTTTGATTGTGTCCAAAGGTTCTTAGTGGTGCTCTGATTTTTAAAATTATTCTCTTTATCTTTGAATTTTAGTTTGGAAAATTTCTATTGACCAATCTAGAAGCTCACTGATTCTTTCATTGGCCTTGTTTAGTCAACTGATGAGTCCACTAAACACATTTTTATTTCTGTTATATAAATTTTGATTTCCAGTGTTTCCATCTGATTATTTCTCAGAATTTCTATCTCTGTTTACATTTCCCATATGTTTGTGCATGTTGTCTATTTTATCCATTTAGAGATCTTAGCATATTAATCATTGCTATTTAAGACACTCTGTCTGATAATAACAACATCTGTGTCACATCTGAGTGTTATTCTAATGTTTGCTTTGTGTTTTCAGACTATTTTTGTCATTGCTACTTTGTGGCACAGCTTGCAAATGTTTGCTGAATTCTGGACATTTTATATCAGGTAATAGCCATGAAATTAAAAGACACTTACTCCTTGGAAGAAAAGTTATGACCAACCTAGATAGCATATTAAAAAGCAGAGATATCACTTTCCCAACAAAGGTCCATCTAGTCAAGGCTATGATTTTTCCAATAGTCATGTATGGATGTGAGAGTTGGACTGTGAAGAAAGCTGAGTGCCAAAGAATTGATGCTTTTGAACTGTGGTGTTGGAGAAGACTCTTGAGAGTCCCTTGGACTGCAAGGAGATCCAACCAGTCCATTCTAAAGGAGCTCAGTCCTGGGTGTTCTTTGAAAGGACTGATGCTAAAGCTGAAATTCCAATACTTTGGCCACCTCATGCGAAGAGCTGACTCATTGGAAAAGACTCTGATGCTGGGAGGGATTGGGGGCAGAAGGAGAAGGGGACAACAGAGGATGAGATGGCTGGATGGCATCACCGCCTTGATGGACATGAGTTTGGGTGAACTCTGGGAGTTGGTGATGGACAGGGAGACCTGGTGTGCTGCAGTTCATGGTGCTGCAAAGAGTCGGACACGACTGAGCCACTGAACTGAACTGAATAGGAATTGAGGTAAATAGGCCTCTATCATGAGAATTAATGATCTTATCAGGATCTGAGGTTTGTTTCATATTTGCTCAAGCTATAGGTGCCACAGATTTCAAATTTCTCTAGTGCCCTTGACTTTGTTTGTCTGTTGGAATTCAGGCTTTCCTGTACACCCTTCTGCAGAAAGAATGTGTTTTACAGCAGTTTCATCTGTGATTAGTAGTAATTCCATAGGTGTGGGAACAAGGTGTGGGAGGGTAAATGTTCTATAATTTTCCATTTAAGTCTCATTCTGATAGTAGGCTTTCCTCTTTGACTTGTGACCTTCATAAGTGTTTTTTTCTCTTATGGCCTTTAGAAAAATCCCCCTCTTAGCATAAAACAGGAAGGGGTCTGGAGTGAGAGGAATGTCCTTCCCCATAATCCCAGGATAAGGCTCAGGTCAAGTTTTTCTCTTGAGGAGGACTTTGGTATGGAGAAGATCTGGGCATATTTCACAAGCATTACTCTCCCCTTGCCACTGAAGACTCAGAAGGGGCATATTTTTCAGATCTTCATTTTGAGAATCTGGTGGGGTTCCTGGAAGTAAAGATCACAAAATTGTAGGGGTCTCTTAAAGCCCCCAGGAGTTTCTCATCTCATTCTAACAATTATCTCCAATAATTGTCAAGATGGTCATTTAAATCTTGCCAGTTTATGGATCAAGTGACTTGTGTTCCAGATAAGCAGATCTTGGCTCTGATTCTCTGGATCTCATTCCAGATTTCAGGGTAGCTGTTTATTTACAATCTCAATTCTTTGTTGGGTTAAAGAAAACTTGCTGATTTTCAATTTATCCAGATTTTCCTCTTATAAAGACAGCAGAGAAGACTTGTTGGAACTAAAAGTTCTCTAGATTGTTTTTGTTTTCTGGCTCTTTTTATTTTTTATTCTGTTTTTGGCCATCCCATGTGTCTTGCAGGATCTTAGTTCCCTGACCAGGTATTGAACCCATGCCCTCTGCAATGGAAGTAAGGAATCCTAACCACTGGACCACAAGAGAATTTCCCCAAAGTTCTCTTTATTGTTGATATCAATGTTTCAGCTGCTCAAATGCAAGAACATCTTGATTGGATATAGATTTTGATGACCTCAGGCCTTGACTTCTAAAAAGAGTAATGCCTGACTGAGAATGGTCCCTGTGATGTTTGTTTAACTTGAACAATTGAGACAATGTCTCAGACTAGGAGAAGAAACAGTATTTGGTCTTTTCACAGGGGGATTAGTGCAAGTAGGGGATACTATCTCAAGTTATCTCCGGTTTTAAAAACCTTGACCAGACAATGGGAGTCACTCAGACTGTAGAGGCAAACAGTAGTCATCATGGTTTCCACACTGAAATAACAGTGACTCTGAAGAAAGAAACCAAGTTGTGCTAAGGACAAATCATTAATAAGGTGGACAAATAGTAAAACCACATTTGATTCAGTGTATGTTCAGATATTGTTACAATGATGAATTTTTTCTTACAGTGAAGATTTTTAAAAATAACTCATCTGAGAAAACTCCTTGTATCACATAATGTACCCTCCTATCACAAATGACAGAATGGACTGACTTTGAATGAAAGCAAAGTCCAAGGTACCACCAACTGACCATGCTGGGAACTTTCTGGACCATAATTTATAGTTATGTGATGGACTGAATTGTACCTCCCCAAATTCATACACTGAAGCATTTACCCCCAATATAACTGTATTTAGAGATAGGGCCTTAAGGGAATAAGGTAGGTACCTAAGACTGAATAAGGTTATAAGAGTAGATCCTAATGTGATAGGACTGGTATCTTTATAAGAAAAGGAAGAGGTACAGAGATTGCCCCTCCCTCTACATGTGCACAAAAGAAAGGTCATTGTGTGCCAGCCAGCAAGAGAGAGGTCACTGGAAACCAACTCTGGCACCTTGATTCTGGATTTCCAGCTTCCCAGAAATATGAAAAAATGACAAGTGTTGTTTCAGTCACCCAGTCTATGTATCTTGCTATAGCAGCTCTAAGTACAAATGGTAGAGATGAGCTCTTGGTTCTGTAGCAGTGACTATAAAGAATTAGGCACAACACCTGACTGACTTCCATGGATGTTGCAGATGCATATGGCACAAGTGGATATTTTTCTGCTGCTTCTACACAAAGCCAACAGACAGCTTAGTCTCTAGAACTTTTGTTGTTCAGTGGCTCAGTTATGTCCAGCTTTTCCAACACCATGGACTGCAGCATTCCAGGCTTCCCTCTCTTTCACCATCTCCTGGAGCTTGCTCAAACTCATGTCCATTGAGTTGGTGATGCCACCCAATCATCTCATTCTCTGTCTTCCCCTTCTCCTCCTGCCTTCAATTTTTCCCAGCATCAGGGTCTTTTCCAATGAGTTGGCTCTTTGCATCAGGTGGCCAAAATACTGGAGCTTCAGCTTCATCATCAGTTCTTCCAATGAATATTCAGGACTGATTTCTTTGAGGATTGACTGGTTTGATTTCTTTGCTGTCCAAGGAACTCTCAAGAGTCTTGTCCAATACATTTCAAAAACATCAATTCTTTGGTGCTCAGCATTCTTTATGGTCCAACTCTCACATCCATACTCATATCCACTACTGGAAAAACCATAGCTTTGACTCTATGGACTTTGTCAACAAAGTAATGTCTTTGCTTTTTAGTATGCTGTCTAGGTTTTTCATAGCTTTTTTCCAAAGTGCAAGCATCTTTTAATTTCATGGCTGCAGTCACCATCCACAGTGATTTTGGAGCCCGGGAAAATAACGTCTGTCACTGTTTCCATTGTTTCCTCACCTATTTGCCATGAAGTGATGGAACAGGACACCATGATCTTTAGAGCTAGAGACCTTGAAATCAATCCAAATGTTAATACCTCAAGAGCTGTCCTGAAGCCCACATCTCCTTCAGAACCCATGATATTACACACATCTGTGTATGGCTTTGTAGACTTCTGATGGAAACCTTTGTCAATAAACCATCAATATATCTCAGGCTCCAAGGTTCTGCACTAAAGAATCTATCAGTTCAGTTCAATCACTCAGTTGTGTTTGACTCTTTGTGACCCCATAGACTGCAGAACGCTAGACTTTCCTGTCCAAGACCATCTCCCAGAGCTTGCTCAAACTCATGTCCACTGAGTCAGTGATGCCATCCAAACATCTCATGCTGTTACCTCCTTCTCCTCCTGCCCTCAATCTTTCCCAGCATCAGAGTCTTTTTGATGCTCTTCGCATCAGGTGGCCAAAGTACTGGAGCTTTAGCTTCAGCATCAGTCCCGCCAATAAATATTCAGGATTGATTTCCTTTAGGATTGACTTCCTTGCTCTCCAAGGAACTCTCAAGAGTCTTCTCCAACACCATAGTTCAAAAGCATCAATTCTTTGGCACTCAACTTTCTTTATGGCCCAATTCTCACATTCATATATGACTACTGGAAATATCATAGCTTTGACTAGACCGATCTCTTGTCAGCAACGTCTCTGCTTTTTAATAGGTTGTCTATATTGATCATAGTTCTTCTTCCAGAGAGCAAGCGTTTTTTAAAGTCATAGTTGCAGTCATGTAGCAATGCAAAGGATCTACAGCTTGCTCAATAGATTCAGAGATTATCTCACTACAAGTCATGAATCCAATAGAGTCTTCAAATAACAGTCAAACAGGACCTTAAGTCCTTGGCCATCCTAACAAATCCAATGTTAAACACTGAGACAAGAGGGTTCACTATAAAAGAGCCTGCCTCCAGAGAGAACACTTTCAGTGGACTAATGCAGCCTTCCAATATAATGACTAATCACCAACTGCCCACAGCATTGAGGGTCTGCAAAGTGGGCTGAACAGCATATCTCAACTCATTTTTATACTAACTATATACTTTATACTAACTATACTTTATACTAAAGATGCTAACTCATCTTTATACTTGTGAGCCAGCACTAAAGGCCTAAATATTGTCAGGCTATTGCATGTGAATATATGGCTATAATACTAAAAATATATCTATATGAAATTAAATATAATAACTTGTTCATGAACTTAATGTTTACATCACACAAGTGTATGTCCAAATAAAGGGATTATGTTTAAGTTAATTTCCTAACAAAGTCCAACCAAGAATGCTGGGCTATTTTGTTGGATTTAATCTGTAGTTATATTTTTAATTTCCTAAGACAGAGGTTTAGCTCATTAATTTTTACACTCCTTTCCTAACTTAAGAATTTTAATCTAACCATTTATCTTGCTTCAACCCAACACTCCAAGTTACACACTCTAGTATTTCCACTATTTTAAATACCTAAAATTGCCTACATTCCACAGCAATTTCTCCTATAGTCCACCAGCTGCATGTGTTAATCTTATATTTCAAATGTAGTTTCATTTTGTCAACTTTTGTTGTTATTATCTTCCTTAATTGCCATGTCATCTGCTGCTGCTGCTACTAAGTCACTTCAGTCGTGTCCGACTCTGTGCGACCCCATAGACGGCAGCCCACCAGGCTCCCCCATCCCTGGGATTCTCTAGGCAAGAATACTGGAGTGGGTTGCCATGTCCTTCTCCAATGCATGAAAGTGAAAAGTGAAAGTGAAGTCGCTTAGTCGTGTCTGACTCTTAGCGACCCCATGGACTGCAGCCCAAAAGGCTCCTCTGTCCATGGGAATTTCCAGGCAAGAGTACTGGAGTGGGGGTGCCATTGCCTTCTCCTTCCATGTTATCAGACAAGTTCTACCACCAAATATTTGAAAGTTTTAAAAACTGCTTTTGTAACATGACCTATCATCTTTTTTCATAAATATTTTATATATGCTAAAAGTATGTTTCCTTCAACTGTGAAGGTATAATAGTCTGTAAATATAATTAGTTTTAATTTGGCAATGGTGGTGTGATCAAACCTGTCAAATTACTTATTTTTAAAATGTTCATTCTACAAACTAAGAGAGATGTGATAAAACAACACAAATAATGATACATTTGTTAATATTCCCTGTAGATTCATTATTTTGCTCTTGCTCTCTCAATCTTTCTTCCTCCCTTCCCTCCCCCTCCTTTCTTCCTCCCTTGTATGTTGTTGGATAAAATTTAAAACATTTTTTTATAAATGGTTAAATGAATATTTTGCCATTATGCACTTATTCCCTTTACCTCTGCTAATGTTTTGCATTGTAATAGATTTTTTTTTCTTTCAGTTCAATTTGATAATCTAGATGTTCACTGGTGGATTTAGCCCAAGTAGTGTAATTGTGATTATCAATTGTTTCTATTTTTTCCTTACCATCTTATAAAAAGTGTTACCTATTCATATACTTTTCTAAATTTCTCTTTTTCTGAATTTTTTTCAGTGTTCTTCTTTTTCTTTCTTAGGAAAAAACATCATTATTACTGTTCAGTTCAGTTCAGTTCAGTTCAGTCGCTCAGTCGTGTCCGACTCTTTGCAACCCCATGAATTGCAGCACGCCAGGCCTCCCTGTCCATCACCATCTCCCGGAGTTCACTCACACTCAACGTTCATCGAGTCAGTGATGCCATCCAGCCATCTCATCCTCAGTCATCCCCTTCTCCTCCTGCTCCCAATCCTTCCCAGCATCAGAGTCTTTTCCAATGAGTCAACTCTTCGCATGAGGTGGCCAAAGTACTGGAGTTTCAGCTTCAGCATCATTCCGTCCAAAGAAATCCCAGGGCTGATCTCCTTCAGAATGGACTGGTTGGATCTCCTTGCAGTCCAAGGGACTCTCAAGAGTCTTCTCCAACACCACAGTTCAAAAGCATCAATTCTTCGGCGCTCAGCCTTCTTCACAGTCCAACTCTCACATCCATACATGACCACAGGAAAAACCATAGCCTTGACTAGACAGACCTTAGTCGGCAAAGTAATGTCTCTGCTTTTGAATATGCTGTCTAGGTTGGTCATAACTTTTCTTCCAAGGATTAAGCGTCTATTAATTTCATGGCTGCAGTCACCATCGGCAGTGATTTTGGAGCCCCCAAAATAAAGTCTAACACTGTTTCCACTGTTTCTCCATGAAGTACAATAATTTAATATTAAATTTGACCCTAAACTTCATGATGACCAGTATACAAAATGAAACACTGATTCACATTAGTTCTCCTTAACATTTGCAAATTGTGTGAAAACAGATGAAAATACCTTTTCTAAGAAATGAATGTACATTGATTTTTTTTTTTTTTTTTTGAGAGAGAAAACTTACCTTAGTGTTAAAATCTAAAAGAATGTCTGGTATGGAACTCAATTTATATAAGGCAATACAACACGATGGTTGCTACTGACAACCATTCACGGGAGAAGGGCAAGGGTGGTCAGAAACTAGTCTTCGTTTTTGTTTTTTAATTGAAATGTAGTTGATATTATGTTAGTTTCAGGTGTACTACTTAATGCTTCAACATTTGCATACATTATGAAATGATCACCATGATAAATTAGTAACCATCTGTCCCCATACAAAGTTACTATAATATCACTGACCGTATTCCTTATGCTTTTTCTCATGACTTATTTATTATCTAACTGGAGGGTATGTGCCTCTAAATCCTCTTCACATATTTTGGTCACCCTTGCTTCCTCCATCCCTTCTGGAAAACATCTCTTTGTTTTTTGTTTTTCACATCTATGACTCTGTTTTCCTTTCGTTTTGTTTTTGAGTTCATGAGTTCGTTTTGTTTTTGAGTTCATGAAGTCGTTTTCTTTCTCTGACTTACTTCATTGTAAGTCAAAAAGAAACTTGTAACATTTTAGCTCCCCAAGTGTCCTTCCCAGCAGCAGGATAAAGTGGCAGAAATAGATATCCTGGAATCTCAGTGGGTGGAGATGATATTTCTATTTGGGTTTACACGTAAAAATGCAAAACATAAAATGCAAACACACACAACATATTATAATTATACATAAATATAGAAAGTAAAAAATTAAATAAGTTTTATATTTCATAAATATGTTTCTTAAAAAAAATTTTATACTTGTTTATATTATTTCTCATTCACACTACTTGTTCTCAATGGGCAACTCATAGAATGACAGGATACGTTTTTCTAGCCCCAGGGTCCAGGCCATGTGGCATTATTAGTCACCAGGGCAGAGATAAAGAGATGCAAATGTATACAATTTCTTAAAGCTTCTGCCCAGAGATCACACAAGTCACCCAACTCTCATTATTATGCCTACCAGGTCCCAGGCATGTTTTAATTAAAAATCACTGTGAAGTACAGTTCTACTGCATGCCTCTACATCCTCCTTTCATCAGTTCCTGGTTTTCTTCAGTTTAACATTCATTCTGCGGTACTAACATTTATATTCTATTTCATTGCTAATTTCCCTATTTTCATCGAATTTTAGTTTTGTATCTAAATGGGTTTATTTCTTTTTACCACTGGTGCTTTCCAACTGTGGCTTCTCTGTTATTGAGATCTTGATGTTGATTTTTTTCCTTGAAATTCATAATCAAAATTTTAAGACAGGCTTTTTGGACTCTGTTCCTTGATTTCTTGCATATTCATGAGCTTATTTCTTTTATACTAAAATGTCAACTTGACTGAATATAAAAAAATCTTTAAAAAAAGTCTTGAATTGCACTTCTTTTTCACATAAGGATTTCACAAATATTATTTCACTCATTTTTAACATATGATTTTGTGCAAGCCTCTAATACCACTCTTACTGTCTCATCTCATGATTAATCTTCAGGATGTCCATAGAATGCTTTTGATTTTTTAATTAATTTAAATGTAATTTTTGTTTTTACTTTTTAGTTACAAAATAAGATGTACTATTTTCATAAGTCATATAGCACAGAAATAGAAAAAATGTCAATAACCTTTATATCCTCCACTAATTTCTCCCTTAAGCTTTGCTTTTCTAAAAATATACCTATTTATTAAATTATAACACAGATAGAGAAATGTACAAATCATAAAAATGAAGCAAATTATGTTTATAAATGTGAATACACCAGTGTAATCAGCATATAGATATGAAAACTACAACACCAGCATTCTAGGAGTACCTTCATGATGCATCCCTTCCCCAAGGATAGCCATTATTCTTTTATATATATATATTTACTTTAATTGAAGGCTAATTACTTTACAATAGCCTTGTAGTAGTTTTTGCCATAGGTTGACATGAATCAGCCATGGGTGTACATCTGTTCCCCATCCTGAAAGCCCTCTCACCTCCCTCTCCATCCCATCCCTCAGGGTCATCCCAGTGCACCAGCCCTGGGCACCCTGTCACATGCATCGAACCTGTACTGGCGATCTGTTTCAGATATGATAATATGCATGTATCAATGCTATTCTCTCGAATCATTGCACCCGCGCCTTCTCCCACAGACTCCGAAAGTCTGTTTTTTACATCTGTGTCTCCTTTGCTTTCTCGCATATGGGGTCATCATTACCATCTTTCTAAATTCCATATATATGTTAATATACAGTATTGGTGTTTTTCTTTCTGACTTACTTCACTCTGTATAATAGGCTCCAGTTTCATCCACCTCATTAGAACTGATTCAAATGTATTCTTTTTAATGGCTGAGTAATATTCCATTGTGTATATGTACCACAACTTTCTTATCCATTCATCTGCTGATGGACATCTAGGTTACTTCCATGTCCTGGCTATTATAAACAGTACTGTGATGAACATTGGGGTACATGTGTCTCTTTCAATTCTGGTTTCCTTGGTGTGTATTCCCAGAAGCGGGACTGGTGGGTCATATTGCAGTTCTATTTCCAGTTTTTTAAGGAATGTCCACACTGTTCTCCATAGTGGCTGTACAAGCTTGCATTTCCACCAAAAGTGTAAGAGGGTTCCGTTTTCTCCACACCCTCTCCAGCATTTATTGTTTGTAGACTTTTAGATAGCAGCCATTCTGACTGGCATGAGATGGTACTTCTTTGTGGTTTTGACTTGCATTTTTCTGATAATGAGTGATGTTGAGCATCTTTTCATGTGTTTGTTAGCCATCTGTATGTCCCCTTTGGAGAAATATCTGTTTAGTTCTTTGGCCCATTTTTTGATTGGGTCATTTTTTTTTCTGGAATTGAGCTACAGGAGCTGCTCATATACTTTTGAGATTAACTCTTTGTCAGTTTCTTCATTTGCTATTATTTTCTCCCATTCTGAAGGCTGTCTTTTCACCTTGATTGTAGTTTCCTTAGCTGTGTAAAAGCTTTTAAGTTTAATTAGGTCCCATTTGTTCACTTTTGCTTTTATTTCCATTACTCTGGGAAGTGGGTCATAGAGGATCCTGCTGTGACTTATATCAGAGAGTGTTTTCCCAGCACCACTTTTTATAGAGATTGTCTTTTCTCCATTGTATGTTCTTGCCTCCTTTGTCAAAGATAAGGTGTCTAGGAGTACCTTCATGATGCATCCCTTCCCCAAGGATAACCATTATTCTTTAAAAAAGTCTTGAATTGCACTTCTTTTTCACATAAGGATTTCACTATTTTGTTCCATTGATCTATATTTCTGTCTCTGTGCCAGTACCATGCTGTCTTAATGACTGTAGCTTTGTAGTAGAGCCTGAAGTCAGGCAGGTTGATTCCTCCAGTTCCATTTTTCTTTCTCAAGATTGCTTTGGCTATTCGAGGTTTTTTGTATTTCCATACAAATTGTGAAATTATTTGTTCTAGTTTTCTGAAAAATACCATTGGTAGCTTGATAGGAATTGGATTGAATCTATAGATTGCTTTGTATACTCGTTTTCATTATATTGATTCTTCTGATCCATGAACATGGTATATTTCTCCATCTATTTATGTCATCTTCAATTTCTTTCATCAGTTTTTTATAGTTTTCTATATATAAGTCTATTGTTTCTTTAGGTAGATTTATTCCTAAGTATTTTATTCTTTTCATTGCAATGATGAATAGAATTGTTTCCTTAATTTCTCTGTTTCCTCATTGTTAGTTTTTAGGAATGCAAGAGATTTCTGTGTGTTAATTTTATATCCTGCAACTTTACTATATTCATTGATTAGCTCTAATAATTTTATGGTGGAGTTTTTAGCATTTTCTATGTAGAGGATCATGTCATTTGCAAACAGTTAGAGTTTTACTTCTTCTTTTCCAATCTGGATTCCCTTCATTTCTTTTTCTTCTCTGATTGTTTTGGCTAAACTTCCAAAACTATGTTGAGTAGTAGTGGTGAGAGTGGGCACTCTTGTCTTGTTCCTGACTTTCGAGGAAATGCTTTCTATTTTTTACCATTGAGGATAATATTTGCTGTGAGCTTGTCATATATAGCTTTTATAATGTTCAGGTATGTTCCTTCTATTCCTGCTTTCTGGAGAGTTTTTATCTTAAATAGATGCTGAATTTTGTCAAAGACTTTCTTTGCATCTATTGAGATAATCATATGGTTTTTTTTTTCCTCTTTCAATTTGTTAATGTGGTATATTACATTGATTGATTTGTGGATATTAAAGAATCCTTGCATCCCTGGGATAAAGCTCACTTGGTCATGATGTATGGTCTTTTTAATATGTGTTGGATTCTGTTTGCTAGGATTTTGTTAAGGATTTTTGTATTTATGTTCATCAGTGATATTGGCCTGTAGTTTGTGTGTGTGTGTGTGTGTGTGTGGCATTTTTGTCTGGTTTTGGTATTAGGGTGATGGTGGCCTTGTAGAATGAGTTTGGCAGTTTACCTTCCTCTGCAATTTTCTGGAAGAGTTTGAGTAGGATAGGTGTTAGCTCTTCTCTAAATTTTTTGGTAGAATTCAGCTGTGAAGCCGTCTGGTCCTGGGTTTTTGTTTGCTGGAAGATTACTGATTACAGTTTCAATATCCATGCTTGTGATGTGTCTGTTAAGATTTTCTATTTCTTCCTGGTTCAGTTTTGGAAAGTTACACTTTTCTAAGAATTTGTCCATTTCTTCCAAGTTGTCCATTTTATTGGCATATAGTTGCTGATAGTAGTCTCTTATGATCCTTTGTATTTCTGTGTTGTCTGTTATGATTTCTTCATTTTCATTTCTAATTTTGTTGACTTGATTCTTCTCCTTTTCTTTCTTGATGAATTTGGCTAATAGTTTGTCTATTTTATTTACCTTCTCAAAGAACCAGCTTTTAGCTTTGTTGATTTTTCCCATGGTCTCTTTTGTTTCTTTTGCATTTATTTCTGCCTTAATTTTTATGATTTCTTTCCTTCTGCTAACCTTGAGGTTCTTCATTTCTTCCTTTTCTAGTTGCTTTAAGTGTAGAGTTACGCTATTTCTTTGACTTTTTCTTGTTTCTTGAGGTAAGCTTAGTGCTATGAACCTTCCCCTTAGCACTGCTTTTACTGAGTCCCATAGGTTTTGGGTTGTTGTGTTTTCATTTTCATTCACTTCTAAGCATATTTTGATTTCTTTTTATTTCTTTTGTGATTTGTTAGTTATTCAGAGGCATGTTGTTTAGCTTCCATATGTTTGTATCTTAAAGTTTTGTGGTTTTTTTTTTTTTCTGTAGTTGGCATTTAATCTTACTGCATTGTGATCAGAAAAGATGCCTGAAATGATTTTGATTTTTTTTTGAATTTTCCAGGGCTAAATTTATAGCCCAGGATGTGATCTACCCAAGAGAAGGTTCCATATGAACTTGAGAAAAAGGTGAAATTCATTGTATGGAGGTGATATGTCCTATAGATATCAATTAGGTCTAACGGGTCTATTGTATCATTAAATTTTGTGTTACCTTGCTAATTTTCTGTTTAGTTGATCTATCCATAAGTGTGAGTGGGGTATTAAAGTCTCCCACTATTATTGTGTAACTGTTAATTTCCCTTTCACACTTGTTAGTATTTGCTTTACATATTGCAGTGCTCCTATTTTGGGTGCATGTATATTTATAATTGTTATATTTTCTTCTTGGGTTGATCCTTTGATCATTATGCAGTATCTTTCTTTGTCTCTTTTTACAGCCTTTATTTCAAAGTCTATTTTATCTGATATGAATATTGCTTCTCCATTTGCATGAAATGTATTTTCCAGCTCTTCACTTTCAGTCTGTATGTGTCCCTTGTTTTGAGGTGGGCTTCTTTTAGAGAGCATATATAGGGGTCTTGTTTTTGTATCCATTCAGCCAATCTTTGTCTTTTGGTTGGGGCATTCAACCCATTTACGTTTAAGGTAATTATTGATAAGTATGATACCATTGCCATTTTCTTTGTTGTTTTGGGTTTGAGTTTATACACCTTTTCTGTGTTTCTTATCTAGAGAAGATCCTTTAGGATTTGGTGGTGCTGAATTCTCTCAGGTTTTGCTTGTCACTAAAGCTCTTGATTTCTCCTTTATATTTGAATGAGATCCTTGCTGGGTAGAGTAATCTGGGTTTTAGGATTTTCTCATTCATCACTTTAAGTATGTCTCGCCATTCCCTTCAGAGAAGGCAATGGCAACCCACTCCAGTACTCTTGCCTAGAAAACCCCATGGACAGAGGAGGCTGGCAGGCTGTCGTCCATGGGGTCGCTGAGGGTCGGACACGACTGAGTGACTTCACTTTCACTTTTCTCTTTCATGCATCGGAGAAGGAAATAGCAACCCACTCCAGTGTTCTTGTCTGGAGAATCCCAAGGACGAGGGAGCCTGGTGGGCTGCCGTCTATGGGGTTGCACAGAGTCGGACACGGCTGAAGTGACTTAGCAGCAGCAGCAACAGCCATTCCCTTCTGGTTCGAAGAGTTTCTATTGAAAGATCTCCTGTTATCCTTATGGGAATCCCCTTGTGTGTTATTTGTTGTTTTTCCCTTGCTGCTTTAAATATTTGTTCTTTGTGTTTGATCTTTGTTAATTTGATTAATATGTGTCTTGGGGATGACAAAGGATAATATGGCATATGGTATCACTGACTCAATGGACATGGGTTTTGGTGCACTTCGGGAGTTGGTGATGGACAGGGAAGCTTGGTGTGCTGGAGTTCATGGGGTCGCAAAGAGTTGGACACGACTGAGCAACTGAACTGAACTGAACTGGGTATTTCACCTTGGGTGTATCCTGTTGGGGACTCTCTGGGTTTCTTGGACTTTGGTGGCTATTTCCTTCCCCATTTTAGGGAAGTTTTCAGCTATTATCTCCTCAAGTATTTTCTCATAGCCTTTCTTTTGTCTTCTTCTTCTGGGATTCCTATGATTTGAAATTTGGGGCATTTGACATTGTCCCAGAGGTCTCTGAGGTTGTGCTCAGTTCTTTTAATTCTTTTTCCCCCTCTGCTTCATTTATTTCCCTCATTCTCTCTTCCACCTCACCCTATCTTCTGCCTCAGTTATTCTACTGTTGGTTCCCTCCAGAGTGTTTTTCATCTCATTCATTGCATTATCCATTATTTATTGACTCTTTTTTATTTCTTCTAGGTACTTGTTAAACATTTCTTGCATCTTCTCAATCCTTGTCTCCAGGCTATTTATCTGTACTTCCATTTTGTTTTCAAGATTTTGGATCATTTTTACTATCATTATTATGAATTCTTTTTCAGGTAGACTCCCTATCTCCTCCTCTTTTGTTTGGTTTGGTGGGAATATATCAGGTTCCTTTACCTGCTGAGAATTTCTCTGCCTTTTCATCTTGTTTAGATTGCTATGTTTGGGGTGGCCTTTCTGTATTCTGGCAGTTTATGGAGGTTCCTCCCTGTGGCTTCTTTATTGTGGAGGTTCCTCCCTGTGGCTGGGATTCGATGAGTGGCTTGTTGAGGTTTCCTGGTTAGGGAAGCTTGCGTTGGTGTTCTGGTGGGTGGAGCTGGATTTCTTCTCTCTGGAGTGCGATGAAGTGTCCAGTAGTGAGTTTTGAGATGTCAGTGGGTTTGGTGTGACTTTGGGCAGCCTGTATATTAAAGCTCAGGGCTATGTTTCTGCATTGCCGGAGAATTTGTATGGTATGTCTTGCTCTGGAACTTGTTGGTTCTTTGGTGGAGCTTGGTTTCAGTGCAGGTATGGAGGCTTTTGGATGAGCTCTTATCGATTAATGTTCCTTGGAGTCAGGATTTCTCTGGTGTTCTCAGGTTTTGGATTTAAGCCTCTTGCCTCTGGTTTTCAGTCTTATTCTTACAGTAGCTCCAAGACTTCTCCATACATATAGCACCAATGATGAAACATCTAGGTTAATGGAGAAAAGATTCTCCACAGTACGGGGCACCCAGAAAGGTTTGCTGAGTTATGTGGAAAAGAGAAGAGGGAAGAGGGTGATAGAGCTGACCAGGAGGAGACGAGGGGGATTCAAAAGGGGAGACAGCAAGCTAGCCAGTAATCAATTCTCTATGTGCTCTCCACAGCCTGGAACACCCAGAGAGGTTCACGGAGTTACGTAGAGAAGAGAAGAGGGAAGAAGGAGATAGAGGGGACCAGGAGGAGATGAAGGGGGGAGGGTGAAAAGGAGAGAGACAAACCTAGCCAGTAATCAGTTCCCTAAGTGTTCTCCACAGCCCAGAATATCCGAAGAGATTCACAGAGTTGGGTAGAGGAGAGAAGGGGGAGGGCGGAGATAGAGGTGACCTCTTTTCAAAGACAACGGGCTAGCTTTCTTGGTGCCTCGTGTCCTCTGCCAGCGTTCAGAAGTTGTTTTGTGGAATTTGCTTAGCACTCAAATGATCTTTTGATGAATTTGTGGGGGAGAAAGTGGTCTCCCCATCCTATTCCTCCGGAGTAACCATTATTATAACAGCTAAAATAGCTTTGCTTATTTTTTTAAAGAACAGAAAGCAAAGATTCACTTCATTGTACAGCAGAAAGTAACATATTGTATGGCAATTGCTTCAATATTTTCAAAATCATTGGTTTGCATTTTTTTTCTTTTGCTATGTATTTGTTACTTTTTATTGTGTGTGTATTATATATATATACATATACATATATATATATATATATATGTATATATGTATGTAGGTCCAGAGCAGTGGTGATAGTCTTAGCCTCTAGTTCAAAGTCAGAACTAGACTGCTCTCCACAATGCTTTACTTTTCTCCATTCCCTCATAGTACATGAAGTTTCCTATATCTTCATACCTCACTATTGTTTAAGTTTGCATTGCTTTAGTTAATGTGTATAAACATCTCTTTCTATACTTCATGTACTTATATGCTTTTTTCATTTCTTTATTTTTTGAAATTTTTTATTGAAGTATAGTTGATTTACTATGTTGTGTTAATTCTGCTATGCCACAAAGTGATTCAGTTATATTCTTGAAAAATTCCTGTTCACATCGTTTTTATTTTTAAAGATAAATCATACATTTCACTGTTAATATGCAGAAATTTATTGTATTATATTTCTAATATATTCTAAATTAATCATTCATTGGTTTTAGGCATTGTAAATGTCAGATTTCATATTCTGTCACTAGTCATTTAACCTTAACTGGGTGATTTGGATTTTTGGATGACTAGTGATGCTTAGCATCTTTTCATGTGCCTGTTGGCCATCAGTATGACTTCTCTGAAAAATGCCTACTCAGGCCCTCAGTCCATTTTTAATCATATTGTTTAGTTGTTTTTCTATTGAGCTGTGTGAGTTCTTTTTATATTTTGGATACTAACTTCTTATCAGACACATCATTTGCAAATAAGCTTTCCCATTCAATTGGGTTACCAATTGTTTCCTGTCCTTTCTTCTAACATTGGCTCTTTTCCTACATGTTTAATCTTTTTAATTATAAGCGTATCATCCACGCTTATTTCTTTCTGATTTTTACTAATTTTGAATGAGACACTTGTATCTGTTCACATATTTGCTGAAATACATTAAAGGTGAGAGATGTAAATTGAAGCAGTGGAAGTTCAGGACGCATCTTCATCATCTCTGTTTGGTCATCTCCTCTGTAAATGTTTTCTCTCATTAATATTCCTATGTCCAGTGAGCAGAAAGTCTTGAGTTTTCACAATAAAGCCATATAGTGTCTGTGGCATCTCTCCCCATTATTAACTTATTTTTATTGACATTTGATTAACTGTCACCACAATGAATGAGGTATACACTCTTGTCTTCTTGCTCACTTTCTGAAAATATAACATTAAGTATGAATCTTCTTGTTCAATCTTCCCTCCCTCCTCAGGCTTGCTTTATACATCTGTACTCTGCTCACGGGCTTCCTGGTGTCTCAGTGGTAAAGAATCTGCCTGCAATGCAGGAGACGTGGGTTCAATCACTGGGTGGGGAAATCCCCTGGAGGAGGAAATGGGAACCCACTCTACTACTCTTGCCTGGGCAAGGACAAGAATTCCATAGACAGAAGATCCTGGTGGGCTACAGTCCATGGAGTCGCAAAGAGTCATACATGAATGGCCATGCATATATGCACTCTGTTCACACCTCCATGCCACGTTTCTTTATTACCTTAGAGCTGTTCCCTGTACTTTGAAGGACCTCTGTACTATTTAAAGCATCTCTAGGAGTTTGCATTTCTTCTTGTCACCTTTTGCCTTTTTGGTCCCAATAAGTTTTTCCTTTAATTTCTATTTGGAGGTTGTGAGTCCCACTGAGGACAGAACAGTCCCTATTTTTATATATGCTTGTTCTTTCAGTTGGTGTTATAGAATAAAATGGATAAAATTACAGAAGGAAACAATGCTTAATTCCCTGAAACTGGGTAAAACATTGATCAGTAAAATATTTTCTAATTTGCTCCTTTGAAACCTGTTATTATTATGAAGTTTTATCTTTTTCTATAAGATCAGGTGATCTGATGCTTTGAGGTTGGTGTTTAATTACTGCAGAATGCAAAATGTGGGACTCCAATATGGAATGTTAGTTCATGCAAATGATGTGAAAATTAGCATCCTAACAACAGTAGAATTTGTTGAGAAAGAAAATGTAAAGTTGTTGTGCCACTTAGTTTCATTAGGAAATGATTCCAGTATTGGACCAAAAAGACTGACTGAGGAGATGGCCATAGGTAACAAAAGTTACCAATAAGTTAATTTGTTAGTTAGAATTTTTAAGGTGCAAATGATAGAAATTCAAACAATCCTTAAGAAAAAAGAGAGAGAGAGAGAGGTTTATTGATTCCTGTGAGTATTCCAAACAGAGAGCTCACTTTAATCATGGCCAGCCCCCGAAGCTTAAAAAAAAAAATCTAGTGTTGCTGCAAATTCTGGTCAGTTCCAAGTTATTTATGAGAAGGACATACATACTTCTTTGTTAGAAACCCCAAAAGAAAGAGAACTGCTTAATCACACATGAAAGATTCTCCTTTCTCCAAGTTCAGACTCTCTGACCCCACTTGCATCACACAACTGTGCAGGATTGTGTGTTGAATTCCACCATGATCCATTGAGAAGAGTAGGACTTTTGTGTACAAGCAAGGGTGCTGGCAAAACAAAAGTTAAGTCCAATTAATGAACTGGGTTGTGCTATTTCAATACCCTGATTGCAAATAATTTTGGGGAAGATTTGCATTTCTACTATAAGTATGTGTAAAGTAACTGAAGTTTCTTTGTTTTGTTTAGAAGAGGATTGGAAGAGGAAATGAACTCTAAGATGAGGCTATTTCAGTGATCTTTATTCTTTAGTTGCAAATTGGAAAACCAAACACTCAAGATACTTACTCTCATAGTTTCAAGTTTTGCCTGGAATCTAGCTTTTAAGATGCTCTCTTGGGACTTCCCTGGAATTCAAAATAGGAAGTCAAGAGATATCTGGAGTAACAGGCAAATTTGGCCTTGCAGTACAGAATGAAGCAAGTCAAAAGCTAACAGAGTTTTGCAAAGAGAAGGCGCTGGTCATAGCCAACACCCTCATCCAACAGCACAAGAGAAGATTCTACACATGAACATCACCAGATGGTCAATACCGAAATTAGATTGATTATATTCTTTGCAGCCAAAGATGGAAAAGCTCTATAACGTCACCAAAAATAAGAACAGGAGCTGATTGTAACTCAGATCATGAACTCCTTACTACCAAATTCAGAGTTAAATTGAAGAAAGTAGGGAAAACCACTGGACCATTCAGGTATGACCTAAATCAAATCCCTTATGATTATAGAGAGGTAGTGACAAATAGATTCAAGGGATTAGATCTGATAGACAGAGTGCCTGAAGAATTATAGATGGAGGTTCACGACATGTTACAGGAGGCAGTGATCAAGACCATCCTCAAGAAAAAGAAATGCAAAAGGCAAAATGGTTGTCTGAGGGGGCCTTACAAATAGCAAGAAAAGAAGAGAAGCTAAAGGCAAAGGAGAAAAGAAAAGATATATCCATCTGAATGTAGAGTTCCAAAGAATAGCAAGGACAGATAAGAAAGCCTTCCTCAGTGATCAAGGCAAAGAGTAGAGGAAAATAAAATAATCGGAAAGACTAGGGATCTCTTCAAGAAAATTAGAGATACTAAGAGAACAATTCATGCAAAGATGGGCACAATAATGGACAGAAAATGTATGAACCTAACAGAAGCAGAAGATATTAAAGAGAGGTGGCAAGAATACACTTAAGAACTATACAAAAAATATCTGAATGACCCAGATAGCCATGATGGTATGATCAGTCACACAGAGCCAGACATCCTGGAATGCAAAGTTAAGTGGACCTTAGGAAGCATCACTATGAACAAAGCTAGTGGAGGTGATGGAATTCCAGCTGAGCTATTTCAAATTCTGAAATATAATGCTATGAAAGTGCTGTGCTCAATATGCCAGCAAATGTGGAAAACTCAGCAGGGCCACAGGACTAGAAAAGGTCAGTTTTCATTCCAATCCCAAAGAAAGGCAATGCCAAAGAATGCTCAAACAACTGCAATATTGCATTCACCTCACATGAAAAGTAATACTCAAAATTCTCCAACCCAGGCTTCAACAGTAAGTGAGCTGTGAATTTCTAGATGTTCACTGGAATTAGAAAATGCAGAAGAACCAGAGATCAAATTGCCAAGATCCACTGGATCATTAGAAAATCAATAGACTTCCAGGAAAATATTTACTTCTGCTTTATTGACTAGTCCAAAGCCTTTGACTGTGTGGATCACAACAAATTGTGGAAAATTCTTCAAGAGATGGGAATACCAGACCACCTGACTTGCCTCCTGAGAAATCTGTATGCAGGCCAAGAAGCAACAGTTAGAACCGAATATGGAACAATGGACTGGTTCCAAATTGAGAAAGGTGTACACCAAGGTTGTATATTGTCACCCTGCTTATTTAACCTCTATGCAGAGTACACCATGTGAAATGCTGGGCTGGATGAAGCACAAGCTGGAATTAAGATTGCTGGGAGAGATATCAATAACCTCATATATGCAGAGAATACCACTCTTATGGCATAAAATGAAGAACTAAAGAATCTGTTGATGAAGTTGAAAGAGAATGAAAATGTTGGCTTAAAACAACATTCAAAAAATCAAAGATCATGGCATTTGGTCTCATCACTTAATGGCAAATAAATGTAGAAATGATGGAAGCAGTGAGAGATTCTTTGGGGCTCCAAAATCACTGCAGATAGTGACTGCAGCTATGAAATTTAAAAAAAATTACACTTGCTTCTTGGAAGAAAAGCTATGACCAACCTAGACAGAATATTAAAAAGCACAGACATTACCTTTCTGACAAAGTCCATCTTGTCAAAACTACAGTTTTTCCAATAGTCATGTATGTATGCTAGAGTTGGACAATAAAGAAAGCTTAATGCAGAAGAATTGATGCTTCTGAATTGTGTTGGAGAAGACTCTTGAGAGTCCATTGGACTGAAAGGAGATGAGATCAAATCAGTTAATTCTAAAGGAAATCAGTCCTGAATGCTCATTGGAAGGACTGATGATAAAGGTGAAACTCTAATACTTTGGCCACCTGATGCGAAGAACTGACTCATTTGAAAAGACCCTGATGCAGTGATTGAATGCAGAAGGAGGAGGGGATGACAGAGGATGAGATGATTGTCAGGCATCACTAACTTCATGGACATGAGTTTGAGTAGGTTCCAGGAGATGGTGATGGACAGGGAAGCCTGGCATGCTGCAGTCCATGGGTTCACAAAGAGTGAGACATGACTGAGTGACTGAACTGAACTGACAGTGGTTAAAACTCTGAGCTCCCAATGCAGGGTGCCAGGCTTCAATCCTGGGTCAGGGACCTAGATCTCACGTATCACAACTAAGAGTTCCATGATGCAACTAAAGAAAGAGCATCTTACAACTAATGCTTGTGCATGCTACAATGAAGATAAAAGATCCCACATGTTGTAGCTAATAGCTCACACAACCAAATAAATAAAATGTATTTAAAAGATGCTCTTGTTTCTGTTGGAAGGGAAAGAATCAATCCTTTGAGTTCTCTTGAAATCACAGGGAGGAATGCAGAAGGTAAGACACCTGAACGCAGAGGAACTAAGTCTTTTATGGAGAAAAGAGATCTTTGGATCTCTGCATCAAGCCTTGGCAAAAATGTTCTATCTCTCAATGTTTCCATAAAGAGAGAGTTCAGTTCAGTCGCTCAGTCTTGTCTGACTCTTTGCATCCTCATGGATTATTTCAGTGAGTAAGTTCTTCAAATCAGGTGGCAAAAGCATTGGGGCTTCAGCTTCAGCATCAGTCCTTCCAATAAATATTCAGGACGGATTTTCTTGAGGATTGACTGATTGGATCTCCTTGCAGTCCAAGGGACTCTCAAGAGTCTTCCCAAAACTATAGTTCAAAAGCATCAGTTCTTCAATGCTCAGCCTTCTTAATGGTCTCGCTCTCACATTCATACATGACTACTGGAAAAACCATAGCTTTGACTAGACGGACCTTTGTTGGCAAAATAATGTCTCTGCTTTTTAATATGCTGTCTAGGTTGGTCATAGCCTTTCTTCCAAGGAGCAAACTCCTTTTAATTTCATGGCTGTAGTCACCATCTACAGTGATCTTGGAGCCCAAGAAAATAAAGCCTGTCACAGTTTACATTTTTTCCCCATCTATTTGCCAGGAAATGATTGGACCCAATGCCAATATCTTAGTTTTTTGGATGCTGAGCTTTTTCAGTCTCCTGTTTTTAATTTCATCCTGAGACTCTCTAGTTCTTCACTTTCTGCCATAAGGGTGGTGTCATCTGCATATTTGAGGTTATTGATATTTCTCCCAGCAATCTTGATTCCAGCTTGTTCTTCATCCAGCCTGGCATTTCTCATGATGTACTTTGCATACGAGTTAAATAACCAGGGTGACAATATACAGCCTTGATGTACTCCTTTCCCAATTTGGAGTCAGTCATTGTTCCATGTCTGGTTCTAACTGTTGTTTGACCTTCATGCAGATTTCTCAGGAAGCAGTTAGGGTGGTCTGGTATTCCCATCTCTTGAAGGATTTTCCACATTTTGTTGTGAGCCACACAGTCAAAGACTTTGGCGTATTCAATAAAGCAGAAGTAGATGTTTTTCTGGAACTCTCTTGTTTTTTCTATGTCCCAGTGGATATTGGCAATTTGATGTCTGGTTCCTCTGCCTTTTCTAATTCCAGTGAACTTCTGGAAATTCATGGTTCATGTACTGTTGAAGCCGTCTTGGAGAATTGTGAACATTACTCTGCTAGTGTGTGAGATGAATACAATTGTGCGATAGTTTGAACATTTTTTAGCATTGCCTTTCTTTGGGATTGGAATGGAAACTGACTTTTTCCAGTCCTTTGGCCACTGCTGAGTTTTCCACATTTGCAGCATATTCAGTGCAGCACTTCAACTGCATCATCTTTTAGGATTTGAAACAGCTCAACTGCAATTCCATCACCTCCACTAGCTTTGTTCATAGTGATGCTTCCTAAGGCCCACTTGACTTTGCATTCCAGGATGTCTGGCTCTATGTGACTGATCATACCATCATGGCCATCTGGGTCACTCAAATCTTTTTGTATAGTTCTTTTGTGTAATCTTGTCATCTCTTCTTAGTATCTTCTGCTTCTGTTAGGTTCATACTATTACTGTCCCATCTTTGCATGAATTGTACCCTTGGTATCTCTAATTTTCCTGAGGAGATCTCTAGTCTTTCCCATTCTATTGTTTTCCTGTATTTCTTTGCATTGATCACTGAGGAAATTCTTACCTACCCTTGCTATTCTTTGTAACTCTGCATTCAGATGGAAATATCTTTCCCTTTCTTCTTGCCTTTAGCTTTTCTGTTTTTCTCAGCCCCCTCAGACAACCATTTTGCCTTTTTGCATTTCTTTTTTTTGGGGATGGTCTTGATCCTTGCATCCTGTACAAATTCACAAACCTCCATCCATAGTTCTTCAGACACTCTGTCTATCAGATCTAATATCTTTAATCCATGTGCCACTTCCACTGTAAGTGATTTGATTTAGGTCATACCTGAATGGTCTAGCCGTTTTCCCTACTTTCTTCAATTTAAGTGTCAATTTTGCAATATGGATTTCATCATCTTTAGTGTTTTATGGCATAGTACATCATGTATTTTGTACCAATAATCAAGAACATTCTAAATGAGACCCAACTTTATTTTGTTTCTTGAAAGGGAAAGTGAAAAGTTTAGTTGCTCAGTCATGTCCAAATCTTTGCAACCCCATGGACTGTCACCTGCCAGATTCCTCTGTCCATGGAATTCTTCAGGCAGGAATACTGGAGTGCATTTCCATTACCTTCTCCAGGAGATCTTCCCAATCCAGGGCTCAAACCCAGGTGGCATGCATTTCAGGCAGACTCTTTACCATTTGAGCCACAGATTTCCTTCCATAAGAATTAACAGTGTGCTATTCTGGATATATCATGTTCACCTTGATGCTTTTTGATGTCCCTCTTCCCATAGCTCCTCTTGATCTAGCTCGGTTTAACACCTAGAATATTTCCTCTGTTTAAACATCCTCATTTTACTTTTGACTTGACATTGTCTTGAGTCTTCTTTCAGAATCCAATTCAGCTCCTGCAGAATCTCTAACGTGGATCTCTTTATTACTCCTGAATTATAATTTGGACATATTTTCTTCCCTATTTGATCCATTCCTACTCAGTAACTCTCCTATGACTCTAGCATAAAGGACTCAGCTTCTAGGTTGCTCTTTCTAAGCAACTGATCATCACCTAGGAATTTGGAATAAAATTAAAAAAAAAAAAAAAAGCATTGAAGGAAAGTGAGAAGGAAGAAACAACTGGTGGAAAATGTCAAAACAAAAGCTATTTGAGAGTATATTTACAATCTTGGTCCCACTTAAATCATGTTCTAGGATAACTGCATGGGATAAATTGCTTTGGAAACGTTGTCTGTGTAAAGCAGGTAAGTTATGGAAAGATCATGATCTTAGATAATTTGGTAGTTAAATCCTAGGAGAATAATCAACTAATATTTCAGGAAATTAGTTGAAAACTCAACTTAGGCTTTTAGGTCATTAACATATAATGGCATTTAGGTTTCCTGTACTACCCTGTGAAACATGGATTCTCCCAGGGCTTAAGTTCAAGTGAGTGTGTGGCTTATAGACAAAACAAAAGGAAACAGAGGTACAAAGGACAAATTGGAATTGTTTCTTATTCAACTTTCCTACATCTGAGTGAATGACTTGTCAACAATGTTCATCCTAATGTTCTCAAATATCATATATTGCATTTCTCACAGTAATCAGTATTTCAATAAATTTTATATTGATATTTGTGTAGGAAGTGGTCACTTTTCCTCTTAATTAGTGATTTGGCTATGACATGTCCATATTGCTCTTTGCCACCTCCTCATTTTGTGCGACTATAAAGTTTGTTTGGACCCATTGTAAAAGTTACATTACTCAGGAAGCTCTGTAGTACATGTACAGCTTATTGCATCTGAACTCAATACGGTGCATGTTCTTTCTGCTTTGTATGTGATAATAATTCAAAATGCTTGTTTTAATTTAAATGCCTCCATGATCTGGCTTCTAACTAGAGAATGTTTAAGGTACTTGGTTATAATCAATATTTAGTATTTCCTTGGGAGTTAAGAATAATCACTGAGCAGTCAGATTTTTTTTTTCCTTTTTAGTTTTAGCATATTTTACATTGTTTCAGTGCTCTGAGGGCACATATTTTAGTTTATCTCTTAAAGGGTAATCAAAGCTGTTCAACCAGTTGTGTGAAATTGGAAAAGCATACTTAAATTCACTAGTTGCTAAACAGCAAAGATGAGTTTATATTAAGGAAAGGACCTAGAAATGTGGTTGCCTACATTTTGAAAAACAAATGTAATAACAATGGCAAAGTATGTGGTGAGCACCATTCACCATTCTAAAATATTTAGACATATTAATGCCTGTGATCCATAAAAAACGAGTGCCATAATCCATTTCATAGATGAGGAAACCGAAACAACAGTGGTTAAATTGCCTAAGGTCAAGCAACTGATAAATGCCAGTGTCAGAATGTAAATCCAAGAAGTTCAGGCTCAGAACGTGTACACATAGTCACCAGAGAAGATTGTTTTTCAGGTGGTTGGGTGGGTGGGCTGGCAGGCAGTGGAAGCAGGTACACTGGGAAGTACAAGGAAAGGGTAGGTTTCATGACAAACTGGCTCACTTCTGGGCTTCCCTGATGGCTCAGATGGTTAAAAAAAAAAAAAAAAAAAAAACCGCCTGCAATGCAGCAGACCTGGGTTCAGTCCCTGAGTTTAGAGGACCCCCTGGAGGACAGCATGGCAATCTGCTCCAGTATTCTTGCCTGGAGTATCCCCAGGGACAGAGGAGCCTGGTGGGTTACAGTCCACGGGGTCGCAAGTAGTCAGACATGACTGAGAGACTAAGCACATGCTCACTTCTGGAATTTGGAACCTAAGTGATGGGATTGAAGGGAAGGATTTACTAAGATTTTATGTGTGTGTGCGTGTGTGTAAAAATAGAACACAACTTCTGTTGTTTTTTTTAAATTTTTTAAAAATCTAAATTTATTTATTTTAATTGGAGGTTAATTACTTTACAATAATGTAGTGGGTTTTACCATACACTGACATGAATCAGCCATAGATGTACATGTGTTTCCCATCTTGAATGCCCCTCCCATCTCCTTTCTCATCTGAACTTTCTGGGTCATCCCAGTGCACCAGTCCTGAGCATTCTGTCTCATGCGTCGAACCTAGACTGGCGATCTGTTTCACATATGATAATATACACGTTTCAATGTCATTTTCCCAAGTCATCTCACCCTTGCCCTCTCCCACAAAGTCCAAAAGACTGTTCTATACATCTGAGGACACAACTCTGTACCCCCGCCGCAGGCTGGCATAATCTCAGGGTGAAAAAGTAGCATTTACATTGAAAACGAGATACATGCTGACTCACTACTTTCAAATAATAGTTTTCAGATAGATACTAACTGTCAAATCACTAATAATATATTACCTTTAAATAGCAACTTCTTCAAAGATATATCTAATTTTCTATAATTGTATTCTTTTTCTGAGGACTGCATACAGAAATCTCAACTGAGTCTGAATCAGTTCAGTTCAGTTTGCTGTATGATGCAGGGAGCTCAAATCTGGTGCTATGTGATAACCTAGAAGGGAAGGGGTGGGAAGTGGAAGATGAGATGAAAGTTCAAGAGGGAGGGGGCATATGTATACCTATGGCTGATTCATATTAACATATGACAGAAATCAACACAATATTGTAAAGTATTATCCTCCAATTAAAAATAAATAGCTTTTTTTTTTTTTAAGGCTAGTTAGGAAACTCATGAAAATCCAGGGAGAAGGTGATGAGTGTCTAAGCTAGGTGGTGGGAGTTGAAAAAAAAAAGAAAAAGAAAGTTATTCACTTTGCTATCTCCCTCAGAAAAAAAATAAGAATGAAACAAAATTTTAAATACTGATACTAATGAACCATGTTGAAAATTTATCTTAGGAATTGAGAAAAAACAGGCAGCCATTAAGCATGGGTGTTAGTTGCAACTATTCAGACAGTAGGTGTTGCAAAGGGGCATCAGAGGGCAGACACACTGAAACCATAATTACAGAAAACTAGTCAATACAATCACACCAGAACCACATCCTTGTCTAGCTCAGTGAAACTAAGCCACGGCCTGTGGGGCCACCCAAGACAGGCAGGCATGGTGGAGAGGTCTGACACAATGTGGTCCACTGGAGAAGGGAATGGAAAACCACTTCAGTATTCTTGCCTTGAGAACCCCATGAACAGTATGAAAAGGCAAAATGGTAGGATACTGAAAGAGGAACTCCCCAAGTCAATAGGTGCCCAATATGCTACTGGAGATCAGTGGAGAAATAACTCCAGAAAGAATGAAGGGATGGAACCGAAGCAAAAACAACACCCAGTTGTGGATGTGACTGGTGATAGAAGCAAGGTCTGATGCTGTAAAGAGCAATATTGCATAGGAACCTGGAATGTCAGGTCCATGAATCAAGGCAAATTGGAAGTGGTCAAACAGGAGATGGCAAGAGTGAACATCAACATTCTAGGAATCAGCAAACTAAAATGGACTGGAATGGGTGAATTTAACTCAGATGACATTATATCTACTACTGCGGGCAGGAATCCCTTAGAAGAAATGGAGTAGCCAACATGGTTAACAAAAGTCTGAAATGCAGTACTTGTATACAATCTCAAAAATGACAGAATGATCTCTGTTCGTTTTCAAGGCAAACCATTCAGTATCACAGTAATCCAAGCCTATGCCCCAACCAGTAACGCTAAAGAAGCTGAAGTTGAACAGTTCTATGAGGACCTACAAGACCTTTTAGAACTAACACCCAAAAAGATGTCCTTTTCATTATAGGGGACTGGAATACAAAAGTAGGAAGTCAAGAAACACCTGGAGTAACAGGCAAATTTGGCCTTGGAATGCGGAATGAAGCAGGGAAAAGACTAATAGAGTTTTGCCAAGAAAATGCACTGGTCATAGCAAACACCCTCTTCCAACAACACCAGAGAAGACTCTACACATGGACATCACCAGATGGTCAACACTGAAATAAGATTGATTATATTCTTTGCAGCCAAAGATAGATAAGCTCTATACACTCAGCAAAAAAAAGACCAGGATTGACTGTAGCTCACATCATGAACTCCTTATTACCAAATTCAGAATTAAATTGAAGAAAGTAGAGAAAGCCACTAGACCACTCAGGTATGACCTAAATCAAATTCCTTATGATTATACATTGGAAGTGAGAAATAAATTTAAGGGCCTAGATCTGATAGATAGAGTGCCTGATGAACTATGGACGGAGGTTCGTGACATTGTACAGGAGACAGGGATCAAGACCATACTCATGGAAAAGAAATGCAAAAAAGCAAAATGGCTGTCTGGGGAGGCCTTACAAATAGCTGTGAAAAGAAGAGAGGCGAAAAGCAAAGGAGAAAAGGAAAGATATAAGCATCTGAATGCAGAGTTCCAAAGAATAGCAAGAAGAGATAAGAAAGCCTCCTCAGCAATCAATGCAAAGAGATAGAAGAGAACAACAGAATGGGAAAGACACAGATCTCTTCAAGAAAATTAGAGACACCAAGGGAACATTTCATGCAAAGATGGGCTCAATAAAGGACAGAAATACTATGGACCTAGCAGCAGAAGATATTAAGAAGAAGTGGCAAGAATACACAGAAGAACTGTACAAAAAACCAGCTTCACGACCCAGATAATCACGACGGTGTGATCACTCACCTGGAGCCAGATAGCCTGGAATGGGAAGTCAAGTGGACCTTAGAAAGCATCACTAAGAACAAAGCTAGTGGAGGTGATGGAATTCCAGTGAAGCTGTTTCAAATCCTGAAAGAAGATGCTGTGAAAGTGCTGTACTCAATATGCCAGCAAATTTGGAAAACTCAGCAGTGGCCACAGGACTGCAAAAGCTCAGTTTTCATTCCAATCTCAAAGAAAGGCAATGCCAAAGTATGCTCAAACTACCGCACAATTGCACTCATCTCACACGTTAGTAAAGTAATGCTCAAAATTCTCCAAGCCAGGCTTCAACAGTACATGAACCGTGAACTTCCAGATGTTCAATCTGGTTTTAGAAAAGGCAGAGGAACCAGAGATCAACTTGCCAACATCCGCTGGATGATAGAAAAGGCAAGAGAGTTCTAGAAAAAATATCTATTTCTGCTTTATTGACTATGCCATAGCCTTTGACTGGATCTCAATAAACTGTGGAAAACTCTGAAAGAGATGGGCATAACAGACCACCTAACTTGCCTCTTGAAAAACCTATATGTAGGTCAGGAAGCAAGTTAGAAGTGGACATGGAACAACAGACTGGTTCCAAATAGGAAAAGGAGTACATCAAGGCTGTATATTGTCACCCTGCTTATTTAACTTATATGCAGAGTACATCATGAGAAATGCTGGGCTGGATGAAAACAAGCTGGAATCAAGATTGCAGACAGAAATATCAATAACCTCAGATATGCAGATGATACCACACTTATGGCAGAAAGCAAAGAACTAAAAAGCCTCTTGAAGAAAGTGAAAGAGGAAAGTGAAAAAAGTTGGCTTAAGACTCAGCATTCAGAAAATGAAGATCGTGGCATCCAGTCCCATCACTTCATGGCAATTAGAGGAAACAATGGAAACAGTGCAAGACTATTTTTTTGTTGGGGGAGGCTCCAAAATCACTGCAGATGGTGACTGCAGCCATGAAATTAAAAGACTGTTGCTCCTTGGAGCAAAAGCTATGACCAAACTAGACAGCATATTAAAAAGCAGAGGCATTACTTTGCCAACCAAGGTCTATCCAGTCAAAGATATGGTTTTTTCAGTAGTCATGTATGGATGTGAGAGTTGGACTATAAAGAAAGCTGAAGACCAAAGAACTGATGCTTTTGAACTGTGGTGTTGAAGACCCTTAAGTATCCCTTGGACAGTAAGGAGATACTAAAGGCAATCAGTCCTGAATATTCTTTGGAAGGACTGATGCTGAAGCTGAAACTCCAATACTTTGGCCACCTGATGCAAAGAACCAACTCCTTGAAAAATACCTTGATATTGCGAAAGACTGAAGGTAGAAGGGGATAACAGAGAATGAGGTGGTTGGATGACATCACTGACTCTATGGACATGAGTTTGAGCCAGCTCCAGGAGTTGGTGATGGGCAAGGAAGCTTGGTGTGCTGCAGTCCATGGGACCACAAAGAGTCAGACACTACTTAGGAACTGAACTGAACTGAACTGATGTCTTCTTTGGAGAATTGTCTGTTTAGGCCTCCTGCCCACTTTTTGATTGGGTTGTTTTTTTCTCGTATTGAACTGTATCAGCTGCTTGTGTATTTTGGAGATTAACCCTTTGTCTCATTTGCCCTTTTGCTATTATCTTCTCCCATTCAGATGGTTGTCTTTTCACCTTGTTTATAGTTTCCTACACTACGCAAAAGCTTTTGTGTTTCATTAGGTACCATCTATTTATTTTTGCTTCTGTTTCCATTACTCTAGGAGGGGGATCATAGAGGATCTTGCTGTGATTTATATCAAAGAGTGTTCTTAGTTTTATATAAATAAAAAAATGTACAGTAAACACACATTTTATTTTCATTCTCAAATGGGACAAATCAAGATGACAATGGAGGCAGATGATAATATTCAGGAAAATTGGACTTCCATAACATTTACAGTGGTTATTGAGTGATTATTTTAGCTTTCCATTTCCTTTACTTAATCATTTTCAAAATGAGAAGAATATATATTTGCTTAATGTAAGATATTGTCAAATTATTATAAATTTTAAACAAATGAGCCTGGGGCCATTTTTAACATTGGAATGGATAGACAGTAACTATATAAGCTGTTAATACCTGATAGACATAATACAGAAATCAGCAGAAATTTTCCTTCTTGTAAATTAAATTTATAGCAATGAAAGCAATAAAATTGACAATATTTCGATACAAGCAAAAGCATTTTAATTGCCAAGACCATAACCCATATTCTTTTTCTTTCTTGCAAGCATTACTCTACTTCTCAAGTCACATCCTCATGAGAGAAGATATATTATACTTTATATAAGGCTCTGATAAAACACTTTTAAATTGGCATGCCTTACTTAGATAAGTGTGATATATGCACATGCATGCACACGGTTGTTGTTGTTATTCAGTGGCTAACTTGTGTCTGACCCTTTGTGACTCCATGAATTATAGCACACCAGGCTCCTCTATCCTCCACTATCCCCAGGAGTTTGCTCAGATTCATGACCATTGAGTTGGTGATGCCATCCAACCATCTCACCTTCTGTTGTCCCTTTCTCCTCCCGCTGTCAGGGTCATTTCCAATGAATCAGCTCTTCCCATTGGGTGGCCAAAGTGTCAGCTTCAACTTCCATCTTTCCAATGAGTATTCAGGGTTGATTTCCTTTAGAATTGACTTGTTTGAACTCCTTGCTGTTCAAGGGACTCCTCTCGAGTCTTCTCTAGCACTACAGTTAGAGGGCATCAATTCTTCTGCACTCACCCTTCTTTGGTCTAACTCTCACATCCATACATGACTACTGGAAAAACCATATACAGACTGCCATATAACCTAGATAGCATAATGAAAAGCAAAGACATTACTTTGCCAACAAAGGTCTGTCTAGTCAAGGCTATGGTTTTTCCTGTGGTCATGTATGGATGTGAGAGTTGGACTGTGAAGAAAGCTGAGTGCCGAAGAACTGATGCTTTTGAACTGTGGTGTTGGAGAAGACTCTTGAGAGTCCCTTGGATTGGGGGAATGATGCTGAAGTTGAAACTCCAGTACTTTGGCCACCTCATGCGAAGAGTTGACTCATTGGAAAAGACTCTGATGCTGAGAGGGATTGGGGGCAGGAGGAGAAGGGGACGACAGAGGATGAGATGGCTGGATGGCATTACGGGCTTGATGGACATGAGTTTGGTTGAACTCCGGGTGTTGGTGATGGACAGGGAGGCCTGGCATGCTGCGATTCATGGGTCACAAAGAGTCGGACACGACTGAGAGACTGAACTGACTGACTGAACTGACTGCTATATATGTATCACAGTTTTGCCATGCTAGAATTAAAAAATCTAGACAATTATTAAACAAGATTATTGACTCATTTTCTCTTTCTCTACTTCACCTTATTTTCCTTTCTTGCTTTCTATCATTCAGCAGACTTTGTTTTGGGGTCCACATTATATACCAGGCACTGTTCTGCATACTGACAAGATCCACAAGGTCTTACTCTTACAGTGAAAGTGAAAGTTGCTTTGCAAACGACTTTTGCAAAGTGTGTCTGACTCTTTGCAACCCCATGGACTAAATAGTCCATGGAATTCTCTAGGCCACAGCCATTCCTTTCTCCAGAGCATCATCCCAACCCAGGGATCAAACCCATGTCTTCCACATTGCAAGCAGATTTTTTACCAGCTGAGCCACAAGAAAGCCCAAGAATACTGGAGAGGGTAGCCTATCCTTTCTCCAGTGGATCTTCCTGACCCAGGAATTGAACTGGGGTCTCCTGCATCGCAGGTGTATTCTTTACCAATTGAGCTATAAAGGAAGCACTTACAGAGCTCATGTCAATTGCCGTGGGATTGGAGACCAGGAAAGCACAAACACAAAGAGCATCTTTGCATAGTGTGATTATAAAAGTCTTCTCTGACAAAGTGATAATGAAGTTATGATGCAGCCATGGTGAGAAGGGGGAAACCAGAGTTCAGGGAAAACAAGTGAGAAAGAAGGAAATAGGCTGGAGCATAGTGGCTCAGCAGGACTTGGACTGGGCAACTTTATAATTTTATTTTAATTTAGATTACCAACTGATAAACACAGATACCTAATAGTTATTTATCATAAATCATCTTTTTCAGCTCTTTTGGGGAGAACATGTACTTTGGAGTCAGAAAATCAAGGTTTGGAGTCTTGGCCTAGGATCTTCTACCTGGGTGATACCATCTGAGACTAAGTTTTCCCATCTTTGAAAACTGGACAAAGTTATTTGGTTTTCATAATTGTTGTACATCACCTATATAATGTCTGACACATAACAGTTACACTGCAGGTATTAGTTTCTTAGCATTTTTGTTTCTATGCTTGAAGAATGATAAGAATATGACTTAATCCATTCACTCAGGCAGCTTCTCGTTCACTCAGTAGAAGGTTGTTGACCACTCACTAAAAGACAAAATCATAGTCACCATTATTGTTTTGGAAAGTTTGGAGATGACAGGCTCAGGGTAAAGGAAGACTGAGACAGAGGGCTTCGCTCATCTGTCTGTGAACTGGATTTAGGACATTACAACATAAGGATTGGAAGAACCAGGATGAGAGCAGGAGTTTTCCAAACCTACTGGAGATAATTTTTCCCTGCAGAAATGTATGTTTTTCGTAGGTAGAAGCCTCATGTGGGTGTGATTCCTGGATTATTGTAGGAGAAGATGCTTCAAAGGTATTTAAACACATTTGATACTTATTGTCTAATTTAATTCTGTCTTCTTCCTCCAAAAATTCAAAGGAAGAGACTTTAGAAACAGGTAAAGGGAGATAATATGGGCTGTCATTGAGCAATGTTGAATAAGATGTGTGTTCAGGGAAAGCTTTGAGAAAGGGACAGAAGCATAGAGGAAACTCACAGAGGACACTGCCATTAAAATAATAATAAAATGGTATAGCCATATATTACCTAATGTAATTTATGGCAAGCTTCCATTGTAAGGTGCAAATACACATTCTGCTTCTCGAAGAGATTTTAATTTTAGAATGGCAAAAGCCACTGGAAGTTTGGGTAAATCACATTAATTACTGGAATATCTTCATAAATCTCCAGATGTCCTTCCTCTAAACTACCTACCTGGGCTTTTCAGGTGGAATTGGTGAATCAGTGGTGATATTCTGCCTTTTCATTTTCTCTCCACTGGTTCCTCTTTTCAGTGTTGCTGAAATAAAAACGATTCTGTTCATGTGTCTGGACATGCTTAGAATATAGGACAGGTTTTGTTACAGTTTTCTTCTTGTAGATAGAATCTATTTTAGCTTGAATTAAGGGTCACCGAATAAAATCAATCAAGAAAATAGAGAGACATCTGTCTCTGAATTCCCTTCTGCCCACCTCCCACCTCTGCAGCCCATGCGCCCCCTCGCGGGTACTGTTATGGGCTCAGTGTCTGCCCTGCTGTCACCTCCTGGAACCTTGAGCCAGGTGCAGTTATCTCTCTAGAGGATGCTTCTTGATTTTACATCTCTGGATAAAAATCTGTTCCTGGTATTCAGACCCATAGATTCAAACCTTCTTGACTTCTCCCTTTTGCAGATGGCTTAGAGTGAACTCATTTTCTCACTCAGACCTATTTCTGTATTCCCGTCTCACCCAAGAATAATACTCTTCACCTACTTACTTATCCTGGAAGCCCAGAAACTATCATTGATTCTTCACTTCCCATTAACTTTCACAATCTCTCAACTATCTGGTCCTTCCAAGACCATCTTCTTAATTTTCTACAAAGCTGTCTTCTACTTTCCATCTGCACTGTAATTATTTCAGACAATCAGTATATCTTTCCTGACGTACTGAATGGCTCATCAATGGTCTCCTTCTTCCTTTCCTGTCCTCCCCACCAATCAATCACCTTCACTGCTAACCATGGTGGTCTTTCCAAATATGAACTGGGTTTTGTCACATACCTCCTTAAAAATCCTCAAAAGGTTCAGCATTGTCTACAAGTCAAAACCCACACGTATAGCAAGGCATGCCAAGCCCCTCCAAATGATAAATGAAGGCAGCTCCTGGCTGCAAGTCTTTCTGTCAATTTTTCTCCCTTCTCTCTGTCCCCACCTGACCTAAATATACACCTTGAGCTCAAACTACATGAAGTTTTTGCATTTGCTGGAATCTGCTATCGCTTTCTCATATCCATTATCTGTACCTGTGTAGTTACTGATGCTCTCATTTGCTTTTAAAATTCTTTAGCATAAACTGTCATCTCCTCCAGAAAGCCTTACTGATTTTCCCAAAGCAGAATGAGATGTCTCTCTGTGCTCCTCAGCAACACGCTGCCAGTGACAATTACTAATGTTGCCATATTCTAGTGTACTATTGGATGGCCTTCTCCTGTGCCCTTAGACTATGAGAAGTTAAATTCATAGTGATGACTTCATGAATCTTTGTTAAAAAAATTAACTGAACACATCTTTCTTTTTACATTGAAATGCTGCTATGTAACTTAATGATGCTGAATAGATGTGGATTATCCCACCTTCTTTTGCCTACACAGATGAAGGATCTATGAAGTAGGAAGCCTAACATATATAAAATTATTTTTTCTATTCAAAATTTATTTTCAAACAAATTTTATAGGCCTCGGTAGACATAATCACTGGTAGTTTTAAAAATGTTCTCATAAAAATAACACACGTAATATGCATATATTTTTGGGTAAAAAACTCCAACATATTCTGTACTTCCAACCATGCTTATTATTCACAAGACAATTATTAAGAAATTGCTTTTTGTATGCAAAATCTTTTTCCACTCATTATCTTTACTCTTCACTCATTCTTCAATCATTCTTCACTCTACTCTTATTTATTTTTGTATTTAAATATTAACATAATTAATGTATTGGACATCAAAGATCTAAGAAAAATACCTTTTCTGTATTGAAAAGGAAGAAATTAGAAGATATTCTGAAATCTGTTTCTGGAAAGACTAGGAAATGAATCTTCTCCCTAATCATCAGTCTAGGCATGGTCTACTCTGTCACTATTATAATTCAGAAGAGTTGTGGTGAGTGTTCTTTTAGTATTATGAGACCAAATTGATCTATTGCTCTCATCTACACTCGATTCTGATTTGATCACCTAAGATTATCAGCAAGGAAGTTGCAAAATCATACAGAACCAAGTTAAAATTGTTTCTAAAAATAGACTCTCATGTCATGGTAAAATGAAAGTCTTCATACACACACACACATACACACACACACACACAGAGTCTATGAAATAGGAGATTAAAAGAGTACATTGAAAAACGGAAGCCAAGATAAAAAGAGTAAAAGAGGAAAGTATGTTTTAACAGCAGAAAATGGCATGACTCGGCATGAAAAAAAGAGTAAAAAGTATAGAAAGGCAGCTGGGAGAGCTAAAAGTAAAAATTAATGACAAAAATGAAAAGTCTGCCTTCAGAAAACTGAAAAAATTAAGTTTCAATGCCCAAGTATTGTTATATTTTAAGATTATCAAGATATATTTGTTATATTGCATCATTCTTTTAATTTTCTTATATTCAAAAAGATAAGATTCTTCACTGGTGACAACTGTAAGGCACATATTGGTCTCCACTTGCTTTGACACAGTAGGGTCCTTTGTACCCTTTGTATCTTTGACAGCTGGGCTATGACACTACTAGCAGAGCAAGTTTTTATTTATTCCTTTTTTTTTTTTTTCTTTCTACCTGAGGTACTTGTTCCCTCTTAAAATGTTTCCTGGGTACTTGGAAACCAAATAATTCAAACTGTCATAAGGGTGAGGGTGCACAGCTTTCTTTTAAATCAAATGCTGCCGCTTTACTCTCTAATCTGTAACATCACAAGAATCCAACACAAAATAGCTATTTTTTTTCTTCATTTTAGTGTCTTGCTTCTGAACTGGTTACTGATACATAAATACTTCAGATTTCTGTCTTGTATATAAAAGCAGACTATAATAATATAAATAAAAATATAAATACTAGCCTGTAACAGGTAAGGAAAAAAAAGTAATCTTCATAAAGCTATCTTAATAGCAGATTTTGAGGTCCAAAAGATAAAACAGATACTCTCTCCCCAACCCTGGCCGATCCCACCTAAACTAACAATGTACCAATTCACCTTTCTCATTTGGCAAAGTGGTGGCAAAACAAACCATAAACACATAATTTTGGAGCTAAAGCCAAAGTGAAAAAAAAAAAAGATTAACTTCCTAGGTTTAAGAGCTTTTAATGCACCTCAACAGTACGTGTTGAGATGTTACTCATTTTGAAGGCACTGTGCTAGAAAGATAAGCCACGGGAAGCGGGATAAGATGTAGAAAAATGCACAGTTAATCATACAGCTGGCCAGAAAATAATAAGCACTCCAAGCAAAACACTCACAAAGGGTATGAAGTGTTCAAAGGAAGAAGGCATCTTAGCCAACTGGAAGCATCAGGAAATCTAATAGAGGAGATGTCATTTGAGTTGGGTCTGGAAGAATGGGTAGGATTTGGAAGATAGAGACATCTATTTCTGCTGATTTTTAAGATTTAGGTAGGTGCTCACTCGATTTTCTCTGCTTCTACATTTTGACTTTTTATTGAATTTCTAACTTTCTGTATTTAACCCTCTATTCATGACCTCACTAAGAATTTAATCATACCAAATTAATCACTGACTCCTGAATGAACCAAACATTTTTAACTAGCATTTTGCATGCACTCATAGGATTCTCTCTGCTCGCTCCACTGCTTTCTTCCCTTTCCTTGAGTAAGTTGCAAAGTAACATAAAAGACTTGGTTCATTTTCTGTTTTGACCCTTCCGTGCATGAAAAAGTGTGTTATCTCATAGGTATTTCCAAAACTCTGTATGTTGCTGGATTACTGTGTCTCATGTTGTATCACTTCATTTATAAGCTTGATCCTCCAAGCAAATGATGAGATCCCTGAGGCCACTGGCCGTGACACAACCTTCTCTGTACCCCCAGGCCCGTGTCTCTCAGAGGAGAAATAGTTGGTGTCTGAATGTACACACCCTGATGGAGTCGGTGTTTGGTAGAAGAGCAACATAGGCATGTTTCCATAAGCTGCGGTCCATTCTGAAAAGTAGGCTGTGGACTCGGGTTCACCCTTCCTCTGCCCGCGTGGACCACTAACGGGTGCACTGAGCAAGGCGAAGAGCACGTGGAAGCCCACAGCACCACACTCTTGCCCTAGTAGGTCATCCTCCACGCATTCCAATGCGCCCTCCCTGCGAGCATCTAAACACTTCTCTGCAGCGGCCTAAAGTGGCCCTTTATTCATTCCTTTCCAGGATCAGGGAAAAACACCTCCCTGGCTTTCAGTCTGTGAGAAAAACAAACAAAAAAAAGACTAGGACTTTCCTGAAGCTGGGAGCGGGGATTCCCTCTTCAGGAACATGCCGTTTCCACGCTGCCTACCTGGCTGAAGGGAGCCAAAGACAAGGAACCGGTTGACCTGGAGACACTCGACACACGCGAGTCCCCCTCCTCCGGAGGCGGGGGTTCAGCCCGGGAACCCACTAATTAGGTTCGCCCCCATTGGTCGTCCCCGGCACCTCCGTCACCGTTATGCTAACGAGGGGCGTCTCATTGGTGGGGCCTCTGCGGCGGCCCCGCCCACGGGGAGAGCCCCTTGCGCTGGGACCCCCAGCCCCAGGCCCCCCTGGCGCCTGCGCGGCCGTACGGGGCTTCCGCCTGCGGGAACCTGCTGCAAGCTGGGCTACCCTCCGAGGAGGGTCGCGCCTGCAGCCGGGCAGGACGGGCTTTCACCCTCGCGCTGCGCGCACGCCCACCCCTCTCCTCTCTTTCTAGGCACCGCGCGTCTTTTCTCTTTTTTTTCGGGCGAAGTAACTTTTGCATTCCCGCCTCCCCCGAGTCCTGGCGACCAGAGGCGGCGCCCAGCCTGGGGGCGGTTCCTTGGCATCGTCGGTCCTTGTCAGAGCCAGACTTTTGCTCCTGGGCTGGGTTTGCATCATCCCCATCACACTCTCCGGAGGAGAGGAGCCGGCCCCTTTCAGCCTCAGCTTCCGGCTGGGCGCAGACCTCCTCCACCCTCCCAGGCACCTTCCCTTGCTGAGGTCCCCCTTCCCGCCGCTGCCTTTAACGAAGTCCTCGCTCCCCGCCCCCCGGTCCCCTCCCACCCCCCCACTCCGCAATATTTTCTTTCGCTCGCCCTCCTCGCCTCCCTCCATTCGTTGTCTCACGTTTCCTACTCTTTGAGGAAGGATGGTTGATCTGGAGAGCGAAGTGCCCCCTCTGCCTCCCAGGTACAGGTTTCGGGATTTGCTGCTCGGGGACCAAGGATGGCAGAACGACGACAGGTGAGTGGTGTGCTGCAGTGTGGCTCTGGAGATACAGCTGGAAAAGGGAGGGATAGGGAGGCCGAAAGGCTAAAAGGAGGGAGACGAGGAAAGGGAGCCAGAGCTTGGGGGAGGGAGGGAGAGGGACTCTGACGTGTCTCTCCATTTTGACTATAGGGCAACTGGTGTAGGCAAGGAACTCCTTTTCACTTTCGGACCCCTGCAGTGTATTTATTGCATTTATTTGGTGCTTATTCTTTTGTCTATCTGTGCTTTCTCAGTGTGTGGATGAAGCTGGTGTGACAGGTAGAGTACGTCCAAATGGCACGCAGCATCACTGCCGATCAGTTTTCATATTTTCCCCTTGGCTGTTGTTAATCAAATTCGAAAATGCATCCGAGTTGATCGAAAAAGCACACCTGATTAGATGTCCACCTGCCACTGGGAATTTTATGCTTTTTAAACATTTGGAGACACCGGTAGACGGTTGGTTTCAATATGTAACAGGTAGTTAGTGAAAATGACAGCGTTTGCAATTGGAAAAACTCACTTTGAACGGGTAACGATAATTATTATTCATGTGTTCGTATAGCATGATCCAACCTTCTCATAAATAATGTATTTAACCTAAATAGTATATATGTCACAAAATTAAAACATAAATTTCAAAAAAGTATTATTAACAACATATTGCTCATGTGTTTTATCTTTAGCATCACTGCTTTGCCTCTTAAACTTTTGGAATTACTCTTGTTGTCTTATTATTATTTTTTAAAAAGCACATTTTATGTTTCATTGAATTTGGTATTTTCTGAAATAGTCATTTAGGTATTACGTGCCACATTTCTTTGTTTTAAAATAATATGTGTATACTAACTAGACTTTCAACTCAACTGAAATGTTTCGTTAAATTTCAGTTTGGTATTGCTGTTCTGTTTTAATTACATAAAAACCCATTATTGGTCCCATTCAGAATTTCCTTGTTCAACCACTGGGAAATACCTTCCTCCCATCACAGCTCCCAATACAAACCCACACTACACACGGGATTTTATCTGAGGCATCACTTGTGGCCTTCTTCTTTGGTCTCATGTTAGTAATTTAAAGAGATATAGATGTTTTGTAGATGATATTTCAGTTCAATCTCTTTAGGCAAAAATGTATACATTGATAAAAATTAAAGAATTCATACCAGTATGCTTGGAAAGTAAGGTGTTCTGGTTGACTAAAGATGAAGAAAAGAATATTTAAACAAATTTCAATGCTAATTGACATTTAGATACATTATTTTAACTTAGCTCAGTGGCTCATCAAGTGCAGCTTGGTGTTCATAGTGATTGGATCTGTATTTGTTACTTCAGGACATCAGGATCATCATGTATTAATTGAATAAAAATCCTCATTGCAAAAATGTGAGTTGGCAGAGTACATAGACGTATTTCAGATTGGTGGTTTGTTTGTTTTTTAAACATCGTACCTAAGATAATGATTGCTCATGGGGTTGCCCTCACTTTTCTAGGGATGCTGAAGATATTTAGTTAATTAAGAATTTTGGTTAGATGAATGCATCCTAAATGAGTCATTGCCATGTTAAAAAATGTTTTGCACTATTAAAATTCCTTTTATAATATAAGTTTATACTAGCCCAAGTTTAACTCTAAAATTTGGCTGTATTTACTAATAAAATAAAGTATTGTTACCTAGCTAAACTTGAGTCCACTTCCCTGTGCAGTAAAGCCAATTTACTGGCAATGCTTTGTGGTGAAGGCAAAAGAAAGCGTGAAGTCGCTCAGTCGTGTCCAGCTCTTTGCAACCCCATGGACTGTAGCCTGCCAGGCTCCTCTGTCCATGGGATTTTCCAGGCAAGAATATTGGATTGGGTTGCCATTTCCTTCTCTAGGGCAACTTCCTGACCTAGAGATGGAACCGAGTCTCCCACAGTGCAGGCAGACTCTTTACCATCTGAGCCACCAGGGAAGCCCTGGCAAGTGCAGCCTTTATTTCAGGGCACCAAGCAAGGAGTCCAGGTAGCTGGTTCTGGAAATGCTTACACTTCCCAGTAGCTTGCAGGGAGATGTTTTTAAAGACAGAATGTGAAGGAGGGGCAGTTGTGCAGTGTGTGCAGCTCCTGGACATTCTTTTGATTGGTTGGTGATGAGGTAATCAGGAGTCTACATGTTCAACTTTCTGGTTCTAAACCAACTTGGGGTCCACCAGGTTGTGGACAGCAGGAAGTTAACTTTTTCCACCTAGTGGGGGTCTTCATGTCTGCAGAGTAGCAGGGCTCAGAATGTTTTGATGGCCGTTGAGGTCCTTGACTTTGTTTAATGGCTGACATATTCTTATTTTGTTTTACTTGACTGTTTTTCTTTCTTTCTGCCATTTCACCACTTCTCCAGTTAAATTTATTCTTCGGAACTCAGCCTCGGAAGCTAAAGTTTTCTACAGACCAGGGGCAGGCAGAGGACATGGGGGAAATCTGTCTTGGGAATTCCCCATAGGGTCCTATTCGGTTACAGTATTAACATTTTAAACATTGTTCATTCACATTTAAAGGTAATTTTGTGCCTCCATGTAAACTTGCTGTTTAGTTTTGGTTTTGTTTGTTGTCCATCTTTGAAGATAAGATCCTTTGATTAATATGGAGGACCCAGATTTCAGTACTGTGCTTATTTATTCACTACCGGAGTGGCCTTTGGCAAGTCATTCAGCTGTTACAAATTTCAGTAATTTTATTTCTGTAAGATATTCCTGTAAAACTAGCAGTTTATACTGAGTACTTAGCTAGTGCTATATGTTAGCTATATTATATGTTATATGTGTATGTGTGTGTGAAACATACATGTAAAAACATATGTATAAGTTAACTTGCTATAGTTATTATTTCAGCCAATTCTCTGATAATCCTTGAATTGTACGTAATTATTTTAAGGACTAGGAAACTCAGTTTCTGGGAAATTAAATACTTGTTATGGTGATATACCTTACAAGTGTAAAGATGACACTTGGGTTCAGTCCTTTGTGACTCAAATTACTTAAGCTCCTAATTTCCTTCTACCTAATTAAATTTCTATTTATAAGAATAATTTTATAGAATCTAGCTTAGATGAGATCCTCTTCGTTGCATTCCCTTCTTAATCCATGAGTCAAAGTTTGCGAGTGAGGTCATCTCTTTTGCCTTTAGTACGGTCACAAATTTCTCTTTGCCATTAAGTGTGAGTAGCAATGTTGGTCTCAGTTATCTTCATGAGCTCAATTCCTACAGAGAAAAGGAGGAAGCACTCTTTAATCCGGGAATAAGTAGACAGTTCTGCCAACAGATGCATTTAGTGCTCTGCCCATATTTACTGGATATTTTCTAGGAACACCCTCTGCCTGATATTTTTTGTTTGTTTCCTCTTGGCCTTATGTGCACACCCAGCCCTCTTGGAGAGCAAGCCAGAAGTGCCACTGAGTAAATACAGATTTGTTAGATAAATACTGTAGCCTCCTAGTCCCTTGGTTGGGACCACTCTGGCTTATGCTCTTTATACCGTGTCCTATGGGACCCCACTTTAACTGGTATAGGGGGGTAACTGGCTTGATATTGTGAGCTTTATTAACTTTCTTTCCTCTCTCCCTAACTGATATTTTCTGGATCATTTCCCAAGTAAACTACTCACACTTCCATCCTTATCTCAAGGTCTGCTTCTGATGGAATCTGCACCAAGATGGATATATTCCCCATCTAGAGGCACATTCTAGAAATGATGGGGGAGAATTAGAGGAGAGGAAAATAGAGCTCTTCATTTTAAGAATTTTAAGTTCAATCTTAATAAGATATGGTGGATTGGCATGTAAAAATGAGTGAGGCATATCACTGATGCATGAAGGGGTAATGTTAAAGAGGGAATATTGCTGAGTCTGTCATAACACAGAAGTGTATATTCCACACTATAGATTTTCTGTAAACTAACCACAGATAATTCCCTTATATTTATATTGTACCACCGTTTGCTAGGGAAACAGACACACATGTAAAATACATGCAATATGTATGTATATGTATAATATATATGTAATAGATCTGTATTCTATGTGAAAGTGAAGTCGCTCAGTCATGTCCGACTCTTTGTGACCCCATGGACTGTAGCCTACCAGGCTCCTCCATCCATGGGATTTTCCAGGCAAGAGTACTGGAATGGGTTGCCATTTCCTTCTCCAGGAGATCTTCCCAACCCAGGGATCGAACCTGGGTCTTCCACATTGGAGGCAGACGCTTTACTGTCTAAGCCACCACGGAAGTAATTCTATGTGAAATATATGGAATGCTTATGTAATATACACATCAATGGATCCTTGGGTAAATCTTATCCTCTAATGCTCATGTTCAGTCATGTCTGACTCTTTGCGACCCCATGGACTGTAATTGCCTGGGATTTCCCAGGCAAGAATACTGGAGTAGGTTGCCTTTTCTTTCTCCAAGGGACCTTTCATGCGAAATGCCATGCTGGATGAAGCACAACCTGGAATCAAAATTATAGGGAGAAATATCAATAATAAGCTATACAGATAACACCACCCTTATGACAGAAAGTTAAGAGGAACTAAAGAGCCTCTTGATGAAACTGAAAGAGGAGAGTGAAAAAGTTGGCTTAAAACTCAACATTCAGAAAACTAAGATCATGGCATCTGGTCCAATCACTTCATGGCAAATAGATGGGGAAACAATGGAAACACTGACAGACTTTATTTTCTTGGGCTCCAAAATCACTGCAGATGGTGACACAGCCATGAAATTAAAAGACACTTTTCCTTGGAAGAAAAGCTATGAAAAACCTAGACAGCATATTAAAAAGCAGAGATATTACTTTATCAACAATTGTCTGTCTAGTCAAAGCTATGGATTTTCCAGTATTCATGTATGGATGTGAGAGCTGGACCATAAAGAAGGCTGAGCACCAAAGAATTGATGTTTTTGAACTGTGGTGTTGGAGAAGACTCTTGAGTGTCCCTTGGACTGCAAAGAGATGAAACTAGTCAATCCAAAAGAAAATCAGTCTTGAATATTCATTGAAAGGACTGATGCTGAAACTGAAGCTCCAATACTTTGGGCACCTGATGCAAAATGCTGACTCATTAGAAAAGACCCTGATGCTGGGAAAGACTGAGGGCAGGAGGAGAAGGGGATGACAGAGGTGGTTAGATGGCATCACTGACTCAATGGACATGAGTTTAAGTGAGCTCTGGGAGTTGGTGATGGATAGGGAGGCCTGGTGTCCTGCTGTCCATGGGGTCATAAAGAGTCAGACACGACTGAGTGGCTGAACTGAACTGAGTAGTCTTTTATCCAGTCAGCTAATGTTTGAATGCATGCTACATCTCAGGGCCTCATGAAGTTAGGCTTTAGGAAGAACATAAGAAAGAATATGAAAACAAGGCTTCATCAGGGAGGAGTTCACAGATATAATTTTAAGTGAATTTCTGCCATGATGTTGACAGTATTACTTATGTTATGATGATATCCTCACAGAATTTTTATTTTGAGAATGTCAAGAAGAGCATTCACCATTTGTAAGTAGTATATTCAGTGATTGCTTGAAAATAAAGTAGCTAAAATCTACTAGAGATGGCTGTATATACTAGAGAGTGTATAGAAGTCTTCTATATACTTTAAATCTAATATTTAGACTACTTAATATTATCAAAGTTACTCTGTAATTGAAACCAATATGAGTAGAAACTGAAAATTTAATTAATCTTCTGTGGAGACCATTTTGTAATACGTAAATTGTAAGGGTTAAAAATGCTTTTTTTCCAATTTTAGTGTTTTAAGATTTATAAAATAATAAAGATTTAGAATATTCTCTTGCAGTTAAAGATTGGTAAATTTCAGGTCTTAAATGCCTTCAGACAGTTTGGATTAGCCCTTCTCATCCTTCATAATGACTTAGTAATTTTAAAGTTTGGAACGCAATGCACTAGATGTGGATAAATTATCACAACTGTAGATAAATTGCTGTTAATGGACAATTCTCAGTTGCAGTCATATGGGAGTAGGCCATTTATTTAATTAATGTTATTCTAGAGTTCAGATATTTGGTCAGGTGTTGCAACTCAAGTAATTTTAAGTGTGTCATTCATATTTTATAGTTGGCATTTACACATAATGCAAAAAGTCACCTAATGCATTGTGGTAATTGAAAATATAAAAGAACTTGAACAAAAGTGCAATTCAATCAATTAATAGTTAAGAGGTATTTATAAAATGGAGACAATGTTGGATAGCTTTTCTAGTATAGGTAAGTTTATATATCATACCATGTAAATATGTGACTTTATTTTTTGTTGTTACTTTTTCTCTTTATTTTTTTTTAGTTTTCTATTTAAAACAATTATTTACTGTGACTTTATATAATCAAATTGAATTGGGGTAATGGTTTTGGATTGGCACATGGTAAATTTATATGTTATCAATTTTATCTCCCTTATTAAATTATGTATTATTTTGAAAGTATCCATTAATGTCAAGTTTTTATTCCGAATGTTTATATTCAGGTCAGTAATACACATTTAAAATATTTTGTGCTATTAAAATTAATTAAATTTTAATTTTAATTTTTAATTAAAATTAGTTATCTGTATATTATCTATACATAGTGGAACCAATCATGCATATACAATATTTATGAAAATGATTTCAGTGTTTGTTATTTGAGAGTCCAGATAGTTCTATATCTGTTAGAGCTGTTGTATTAAGAGAAATCTCTATGAATAAGACAATAAAAATATTACCTGCTACTGAAATAGGTAATGGTATAAAAATTGACTTTACACACACACTCACACACAGACATATATATATATATGTATATATATAAACACTACTTTTAGGTTAATGCTGAATGTGATACTTCTGGGGTTTCCAGTCATGCTCTTGTTCATATGTTTATATATTATTTTGCAATTGATGGTTCATCTGTTTTTATTAGTGTATTTGTGTATTGCTGATGTTGTCTTACTTATGTGTTGTGCTTATCTCAATTGCCTTTAGAAAATAAAGCAAAAATAAGTATTTTTACAGTGATATTTCACCAGTTGCTTTGTATATTTATACTGTGAAATTAAATAAAAGTGACCTTTTCTGAGCAATATTTGATACTTTTGATCAAAATTTTTTTCAATCAAGATATTTTTAAACTAATGTTTTTCCTAAGTCTTAAGTTGCTAATTTAAAATTTCTCTATAAAAGAACCAAAACAATAGGTAATGATCCAGAAGAACAGTTACTTTTACTCTTTTACAGTTTTTGACTAGATATGGAATTTTTAAAATAGGTCTTGGGATCTTAATCATCAGATAGTAATCAAATTGCAATTTAAGAGAAAATTACTTGGAGAATAGTGAGAAGAAAAGTGCATATATTGCACTGAGAAAATCTCAGCCTCAGTACAAATTCAAATTGGTTGTATGCAGTCATAAAAACTATGACTCAGAGGGATGGTACTGGGAGGGAGGTGAGAGGGGGTGTTTAGGACGGGGAACACCCGTGGTGGATTCATGTTGATGTATGGCAAAACCAATACAATATAATAAAGTTAATAATAATAATAAATGATAAATGGTTAAAAAAAAACACTACGATCCAAGCAAAGTGGGGGACTTGCAGTCCCCTTCACACTGTATCGCCCAGGTAGAATAGATAAAGATAAACTGAGCCAGAAACTTCTTTCTGGAAGTCATGGGAGTGGTATGTAAGGTTTTTAAAGTTGTGAGCAAATGACCCAAATGTTATGAAGAAGCAAATTATAAAGACTACCTTAGATATATGTTTTACCCTTGCATTTCTATAAAATATAGAACATTGTTAATCTGTCAAACATTTAATATAATCCACATTAAATATTTATACTTAATACACACATAAATAATGATTATTGTGTTTCAATTCTAATTGACATAGAAACCGAGGAATTTGCCACATATTGTAATCATGAGCTTTATTCTAGCAACCAGATTACATTATGAGTTTTCTTTGCCTAAGGCAATCATTAATATTGATAACGTTTCTAAGGTGCGCATTATGTCACTGTTGTTTTGTTATACACTCGTGTATTGCAGAACAGAGGCCGTGGTTCCTTAGGAGCTGAGGTCCCCTTGTATTCCCCACCCTCTCTCTAACCCAAAGCTTTGTTCGTGTACAGATGGCCTCATCATTTGTCCCACCATCCGGGTACTGCATGACCTCGAGCCCCTGTGATATTTGATTGCATATCTGTCATATGCAAGAGAGACCACATATGTGTTTCCAGCAGATAAATAGAATCTCAGATATTGTGAAAGCAAGAAAGCACTCTGAGAAGGGCATTGGGTCCTTTATGTCTGGTCATCTGGAAGCAGAAGAGTGAACACAAAATTTCTGACCTTGTTTTCTTAATAATCAGAACTAGATTCTCTTAAGGAGAATCTGAGTTGTAGTATAGTTTCAAGGGGAGGAGGAAGCACTGCTCTTACTTGGAAAAGTAAATTATTTATGTAAATGAATTCAGTGTATCCCTGGTAGATTTACTTGTCTGCTTTGGTTGGGAAGCAGGAATGGGATTGAAGTTGGGGAGGGGATTCCATAGAGGCTGAAAAGTTCTCATCTCCTGAAAGGAGTAGAGGGGATATACCTGGGGGTTCAGGAAAGAAGATTTGCAGAAAAGCAAGACCAGGGAAATGAGATTTCTCTCCCCAGTTTTTTCTTAGATCAGTCATATTGATCTTTGTCATTTTCTTTTTTTTTCCTTGACAAATAGAAGCAGTGAGGGAAAAACAGACAGAAAAACCCGGACTGAGAAGCCTGGGCAGTCCATAGGGCACTGTTGACTGGCAGCGAGTCCCTTTCCTGTTCAGATTCATTACTGGGCCTGTCTTTGGACTGTGCTTCAGCTCTCTTGCTCAAGTATGCTCAGTCACGTCCAACTCTTTTGTGACTCCATGGGCTGTAGCCCAGGCTCCTCTGTCCATAGGGTTCCCGAGAAAAGAATACAGGAGTTGGTTACCATTTCCTCCTCTTGGGGATCTTCGTGACCCACGGATGGAACCTGTGGCTTCTGCATTAGCAGGCGGATTCTTTACTGCTCCACCGTCCGGGAAGCCCCTTAGCTCTCTTAGTACTACTGCAGTGATGCCCCGGCTTTAAAGATCAAGAATCATTTCTCGGTGTGTGTGTCTTCCTGGAACTCAGAGTTTTATTACTTCTTTTCCCACTGCCCAAGTCTGTGTGAGAATAGGAGCTTGCACACAAAGCCAGAAACCTCTGAATCCAAGGACTGAAGGGCAGCTTCTTCTTGGCTGCCTTGCAGAAACAGAATGGTGAACTGCTACATCTGGGGCATCCTTAACTCATCTTGTAAAGCACCATGTGAACAGGGATAAAGCAAATTGACACATTTTAACCTCATTCAAATCCCTGTGGGAAGACTTGTAGATTGTCCACATATTGCAGACAACCTGGGACAGAAGGACCAAATGTGTGGTTTAATAATGGACAGCCTGTGGTGTCAGGTCTGTCAAAAATGAAAATGCCATGCCATGCCCTCAGAATCGAATTGGGTGATTAGTAAACTGCACAAGCTGGTCAGCAGGGACGATGATGACTTAAGTCACTGCTGCACCATGCGGTGATGACACTGGCAAATATAGATGGAAGCTTTCAGTGTTATGTTTCTATTTCTTGTCTGTCTCTCTACAAGAGTTCCTGTGCTATGCCACCTGTTTCCTCTGAAAATACAGAAGATGAAATAAAATAGATGATGATATGAAGAGGGTGTAGAACACCACACATTGTTCTAAGCATGTGTATTATTTCACTGAATCTTCACACCAGCTCTGAGGAATCTGGTTATCTTCCCCTTCTTACAGATGAATGTCCCGAGGTACAGAAATTCATGCCTTGTTCCCAGTTACATAACCCTAAGAGCTAGAACCAGAATCTAATTATTCTGTCTACCCACTATGTTTACAACTAAACAAATGTGGTTTAATGCTGTGAAATAACAGACAGAACAAAATGCAAACAAATGTGAATACTTTGGAAGGTAGAAAAATCACAGACCATCTGCATCCCTTTAGGCCAGCATCACTTGAGTAACTCAACAGGAAAGTTATGGAATTTTTGAAATTGATGATAATTTCCAGGGAGAAAATAAATTTCCCCCTCTCCATATAGAGTACTGTTCTCTTCACAATCTGAAGAAAGTGGTTTGAAGTAGGGAATTAGTAAAACAATCAAGGCAGAGATTCATTTATTTAAATATTTATTGCTGTTTGTATTAAAGATAGGCTAGAGGTAATTGACTGGAGAAGGAAATGGCAATCCATTCCAGTATTCTTGCCTGGAAAATAACATGGCCAGAGGAACCTGTTGGGCTATAGTCTGTGGGATTGCAAGAAGTTGGACATGGCTTAGTAACTGAGTATGCATGGGCAACCTTGGAGAAGGAAATAGCAACCCACTCCAGTGTTCTTGCCTGGACAATTCCATCAACGGAGTAGCCTGGCAGGCTATAAGCCCATGGGGTCTCAGAGAGTCATACAGGACTGAGCGACTATCTCTGATGCATGGGTAAAGGTAATTGACATCCCGGGAGTCACAACAATTCACAACAACTACCTTTCTTTTTATAAGGCTAGGTTTTTGTTTTGTTTTTAAATATTTCTCACATAATTTTGGGGTTTTCTACTATGCTTTTACTCCCTAAGATATTGGTACCTACCTGAAGTTAATTTTTCTTAGCCATCTTGCTGATGCTCACAGAAACCCTCTTGTGAGATGTTATGGTGTCTAAGTGTGGTGATGTGAAATTACTTAATGGAGGCCTCAATATGGAGGTGTACCTATTAGTATGTTTCACCTGTTCTAAAAAAATTGCAGTGATCCACATAAACACTTGCAATATCAAAAATAGAAAAGCAGAGCTGAAGAAGAATGCAATAAGGGGGCAAAGATGAATCCAGTATAGAGTTGGTACACATTAAGAATTCCATGATTTGCTAAGTAGCTACTGGAGATGGACAGAGAGTTAGCAAGAGCAAAAGATATGATCAGTCACGTAAGATGAGAAATAAACCTGCAGCTCAGGAGGAATACAGCTTGCCTTGGTGTTCAAATTGAAAGGACATTGTTCCCAGGGATCTTGCCTGGTGTACAATGTCCTCACCCACTCTTCTGACATAAAAGAATAGCAGATTTCACAAGACTTTTGTGATATTCTCACTGCCAGGTGCTGATATAACTAGAAAGAATTATCCACTTAAAGCAGATCTACTGGACACACACAAGTGTATTTCAGGCCAAAAAATGAGAAACACTCCAGGTTACTGATGGGTTATAGTCTTTCATGTAATCATTCTTAAAAAGTTTATATAGATAGATAGATGGCTTTGATTGAGAATTAAGAATGAAGTGAGTTTAGAGCTGTATTCTTTGTTGTGAACTTGAAGGATAAATGTAATCAATAGAGCCTGGGATCAGTTACTGCATGTAGAATCTATAAGGATTCTAACCAAAACACAAGCCTGAATTGTAGTTATTCTCACCTGCTCACAAATGTTAGATTGACTTATTTTCCTTTCCCACAAATACCTAAAGTATATATTATATAATTTAATATTATATTAAGACTTTGTAAATATCCTGAATTTAATTATTCATATAGCCCTTTCTTATCTTCATATACATGGTGATATATGTTAAATGCATAGTTTTTATAGCAGACTTCTGGTTGCTAAGTAATTGATAAAAATAGCCTCAAACTAGAATATTTTTTTCAGTGTATCTACCATCACCAATATCATTATAATCCTCCAGAATTCTCCATATCAAAACTTCACAATAGTTTTGTATTTTTTTCAACTTGCTTTTTTTTTAGTTTTTGATCTCTATCCTTTTTTGGTAGGATTTCATTCTTTCTTATTTAAATTAATAGAATTCTTGTTAGCATACTTCATTGTTGCAAGCCTTTCCTTTGCACCCACCTCCAATAATCTCTATGGCCAACTCAAGTCTCATTCAACTCAAGCGTTTTCATCACAATCTTCTTAACATAATTTTAACATAATATTCATGTGACTGATGCTTATTATGTGAAATTTAAACTGCTCAGCCTAGTATTCAATATTCTTGACTAACTGACTCCTCAGTTTTTTTTTCCTGAGAATACATTTTTGTTTTCAAACTGCAGGTACAATTTTTTCTTTTAAATAAATCAATTTATTTAAACTAAAACGAACAATTCGCCCATTTCTCCTGCTTCTTATCTGAGCCCCTGGCAACCAGCAGTCTGTTCTTTGTATCTATGAGCTTTTTCTTTTTAAAATTTATATGTATATTTTTTAGGTTCCACATATAAGAGAGATTATATGGTATTTGTCTTTCTCTGTCTTATTTAACATAGCATAATGCCCTTGAGGTCCATTTGTGTTGTTACAAATGAAGATTTTATTCTCTCTCTCTTTTTTTTAATGGCTGAAATACATATATATTATACACACACACACATATGGCAGAATTTATTTACTACATTCATCCATCAGTAGTGTCTTAGATTGTTTCTGTATGTTAGCTATTATAAATAATATTGATATGAACATAGGGTTGCATATATCCTTTTGAGTTCATGTTTTGATTTTTTCAGATAAATACCCAGAAGTAGAGTTTCTGGATCACATTATAGTTCTATTTTTAATTTTTTGAAGAACTTTATAGTGTTTTCCATGTGGAACTGCATCAGTGTACGTTCTTAGCAGTGCTGGAGGGTGCCCTTTTCTTCACAACCTCTGCAACAGTTGTTCTATTGTTCTTGTTCATAATAGCCATTCTGACAGGTGTGAAATGATACCTCAGTGTGGCTTTGATTTACATTTTCTTGATGGCTAATGATACTGAGCCTTTTTTCATTGGCCTGTTGATTGTCTGTCTGTCTTTTACTTGCTTTTTTGCGCTTGAGTTGTATGTGTATGTCTGCCTACTCACTTAGTTCTGTCCATGATATATCCCAGACAAGAATGCTGGCTGGATTGATGTTTCCTACTCCAGGATATCTTCTCGACCCAAGGATCAAACCTGTTTCTCTTGCATCTCCTGCATTGGCAGGTGGATTTTCTACCACTGTTCCACCTGGGAAGCCCATTGAATTGTGTAAGTTCTTTATGTATTTTGGATATCAGTCCCTTATGAGATTTATCAATTGCACATATTTTCTTTCATTAAGTAGGCAGCCTTTTCAGTTTGTTGATGGTTCCCTCTTCTTGTAGAAGCTTTCTAGTTTGAAGTAGTTCCATCTGTTTACTTTTGCTTTTGTTGCCTTTCATTTTGGTCACAGATTAAAATGATCACCAAGGCCTGTGTGAGAGACCTTACTGCCTGTGTTTTCTTCTAGGAGTTTTATAGTTTCAGGTCTTAGGTTCAAATCTTTAAACCACAGTTAATTTTTTTTGCATAGTGTAAGATCATTGTCCAGTTTCATTTTTTTCTGTGTAGCTGTCCAATTTTCCCAGCACCATTTATTGAAGAGACTGTCCTTGCCCTAATTGTATATTCTTGCCTCTTTTGTTGTAAATTAATTGACCAAATTATGTGTGGGCTTATTTCTGGGTTCTCTATTCTGTTCTGATCAAGTGTCTGTTTTTGTACTAATACCATACTGTTTTGATTACTGTAGCTTTGTGATATAGTTTGACACCAGAGAGCATGTTGCCTCCAGCTTTGTTTTCCTTTCTCAAGATTGATTTGGTTATTTGGGGTCTTTTATGATTCCATAAAAATTTTAGATTTCTATGAACAATGCCACTGGAATATTGATAGGGATTGTATTGAATCTCTAGATTACCTTGAGTACTGTGGACATTTTAACAATATTAATTCTCTCAATCTATGAGTACATAATGCCTTCATTAATTTTTCCAAAAAGCTTTTTGAAATTTAGTCACTGTGGTTATTCACAGAAATAACTCCCCACCTCCCTTGCAATATACAGTTCATTGCTCTTTCTGATATCACACCATGATCTGAGACTGTTCAGCATCTCTTCCTTTTCTTATCATCCCTTACTTCATGACCGGACCAGATCTGAACACAGAGCCAGAGTTACTAATGAAACCTTTGAAATCACTCAGGCTACTCAATATATTTTACATATAATGATGTGGTTTTATAATTATTCATACGTTATTTTAAGCATAACATACAACTTGATAGGGAAAAAGTCATGTCTTCAATTTATTTGAGGTTTTTCTACATTATTTAACATATATGGCTTACACAAAGCCTCCAAGAATTTTAATTTTTGTGATATAAGGAAGATACTTTTAAAAGAAAAACAGTCACAGCTATGAATATATATATGTCCATCACATACATACATATACACATTTTTTTAATAAAAGTGCAAGATCGTTTCAGTTTGAGATGTTTTTCCACTTGGATGTAAAATATTTTTTAAAGCCCCTTCTAAACCTAGATATGTAGCTTAAATCATTTGACTTGAAAAATACTATTCCCATTTTTAATTTAATATTCACGGGGAGCTTTCCTTTGGAAATGGCAAAGCAGAAGTATCTCAGTCCATAATTCATACAGTGACAGTTCAAATGACTGTTAAAGTGAATTCTGAATTTTACGTACAGGGCCACTCAGTGAAAGCCATCAGTCTGCTTGACAGTCAGCAGTTTCAGTGTCCAAGAGACTGGTGGAGGTGTTGAAGAGCACATAGGTAGTGGTACTCTTACATAATTGGGATGAACAGAAGGAATTCTTTTTGGTTTTAAATCCTATTAAACAAGATTTTTTTTTCTTATTGAGAAACAGTGCTTATAATAGTGGAGTATGTTTAATTTTTCAGTGTTAGTGTGAATAGAATGATTTTCTAGAGGAATAAAAAATATGTGAAATATATCAGTGACAGCTATCTAAACATGGTCCGATTCTTTGAATAGAAAAAGGCACATTATTCCTAAACATGTATATGCCTATTATTATTCTATTTCCTGAGTCAGATCCTTAACTGGTGTTTTTGTCCAATGGAATGAACACATTTGATTTCACTTTAGTCTCCTTTTAGTATCAGAAAGAAGCTGGTAATACATCTCTCTACCACATGGCAAGTAGGAGAGAAACAAACTCTAGTCACTTACAAATTATATAATTAAATGTGCTTCAAAAAAAGACTAATTAAAATGTTCATTATAAAGATGCTCTTACTTGCTGATTCTGTTCTTCCTGCTACATATTCCAAGTAATATGTCCTTTTAGTAAAGCCATGTAATGAAGTCAATGGAAGTTCCTCTGTGCATCCCAATTTGTGTTCACATTGAACTTATTCCTGCTACCATGTGCATTAGGATAAGAAGTGCTTGAAAGATATGGTCCCATCTTTATCACACCCTTGAACTTGTGTTGGAAGACATAAGACTTGCAAAACAATTCAGATAAAGTAGAACACGGTATAAAGTAGCAGTCACCAACATTTTTGGCACCAGGGACAGGTTTTGTGGAAGACAGTTTTTCCACAGATTGGTGGTGGCCGGGAAGGGAAATGATTGCAGGATGATTCAAGCACAGCAGGGTTCATGCTCCTATGAGAATATAATGGTGCTACTGATCTGACAGGAGGTGGAACCCAGGCGGTAATGCAAGCAATGGGGAGCAGTTTCTCTTTCTGGGCCCCCACTCACCTGCTGCTCTGTGGTGGCCTGGGTCCTCACTGGCCGTGGACTGGTGGCCTGGGGGTTGGGGATCCCTGGTATGAGGTATGGGAATATTAGAAAAAGCTTTCTGCAGAGTTTTAGAAAGCAAGTAAATTTTTACGTTAGGATCATGTAAGACATCAAGTGGTAACAGCTAGTACAAATGGTGGATCTTCCATGAGGCATGTTCTAGGAAAAGATGCAATAAGTAAACTGGATTGGACATAATATAGTATACTTGTGGATCAATAATTGATACCGATAGTTTGGGGAAAGACCATAGCAGCATTTATATTGCCAAGTGGAAGAGTGTGATTTTTTTTTCCTATAGACTGTGAGGAATTGTTGAAAGGCTTCAAATGAAAAGTGGCTTTATCAAATGTGTGGTTTAGAAACTACAGAGAGAGTAGAGAAGTTCATCAGATTACTTTAATGAGCTAAAAGAGAACAAGCAGTGATGATGAAAATGTACCCCCCCAAATCCAATAAGAAACTTTGGAAGTGTCATTAACAAACGTGAACATGGACTGTAGTGAATATCAATGTTGTGAAATAAGAGGAAATATTAAAAGAGAGGCAAATTTTAGTTAGTATTTGTCATGTTTATGCAATGCAATTTTATTCATTAGGGTTATAAATTCTAGGGGTCAAGTCTCCAGAATCTAATTACACCTTGCAAAACATCAAAACATCCAAGAATGATGTTACTCAATATACTCATTTTTATTATTGATAAAATTGAATTTATCTCAACAAGCAGTAGATAATTCCTGACCATGAATTGTGGTCTGTGCTAAGTCCCTGAAAACAAAGTAAAGGTGTTGTGCTAAGTCGCTTCAGTCATGTCCAACTCTTTGTGACCCCATGGACTGCAGCCCATCAGGCTCCTCGGCCCATGGGATTCTCCAGGCAAGAGTATTGGAGTGGGTTGCCATTTCCTTCTCCAAAAAGGTGTTCGGTTCAGTTCACTTCAGATCAGTCACTCAGTCGTGTCCGACTCTTTGCGACCTCATTAACTGCAGCATGCCAGGCCTTCCTGCCCATCACAAACTCCTGGAGTTCACTCAAACCCATGTCCACTGAGTCGATGATGGCATCCAACCATCTCATCCTCTGTTGTCTCTTTCTCCTCTTGCCCTCAACCTTTGCCAGCATCAGAGTCTTTTCCATTGAATCAGCTCTTCGCATCAGGTGGCCAAAGTATTGGAGGTTCAGCTTCAACATCAGTCCTCCCAATGAACACCCAGAACTGATCTCCTTTAGGATGGACTGGTTGGATCTCCTTGCAGTCCAAGGGACTCTCAAGAGTCTTCTCCAACACCACAGTTCAAAAGCATCAGTTATTCAGTGCTCATCCTTCTTTGTAGCCCACCTCTCACATCCATACATAACCAGTGGAAAAACCACAGCCTTGACTAGATGGACTTTTGTTAGCAAAGTAATATCTCTGCTTTTTAATATGCTGTCTAGGTTGGTAATAACTTTCCTTCCAAGGAGTAAGCATCTTTTAATTTCATGGCTGCAAGCACCGTCTGCAGTGGTTTTGGAGCCCAGAAAAATAAAGTCTGACACTGTTTCCTTCCCCATCTATTTGCCATGAAGTTATGGGACTGGATGCCATGATCTTAGTTTTCTGAATATTGAGCTTTAAGCCAACTTTTTCACTCTCCTTTTTCACTTTCATCAAGAGGCTCTTTAGTTCTTCACTTTGTGCCATAAGGGTAGTGTCATCTGCATATCTGAGGTTATTGACATTTCTCCTGGCAATCTTGAAGAAGGTTGTGCTTCTTCCAGCCCAGCGTTTCTTATGATGTACTCTGCATATAAGTTAAATAAGCAAGGTAACAATATACAGCCTTGATGTACTCCTTTTCCTATTTGGAACCAGTCTGTTGTTCCATGTCCAATTCTAACTGTTGTTTCCTGACCTGCATACAGGTTTCTCAAGAGGCAGGTCAGGTGGTCTGGTATTCCCATCTCTTGATGAATTTTCCAGTTTATTGTGATCTACACAGTCAAAGGCTTTGGCATAGTCAATAAAGCAGAAATAGATGTATTTCTGGAACTCTCTTGCTTTTTGATCATCCAGCAGATGTTGGCAATTTGATCTCTGGTTCCTCTGCCTTTTCTAAAACCAGCTTGAACATCTGGAAGTTCACAGTTCACGTATTGCTGAAGCCTGGCATGGAGAATTTTGAGCATTACTTTACTAGCATGTGAGATGAGTGCAATTGTGCTGTAGTTTGAGCATTCTTTGGCAGTGCCTTTCTTTGGAATTGGAATGAAAACTGACCTTTTCCAGTCCTGTGGCCACTGCTGAGTTTTCCAAATATGCTGGCATACTGAGTGCAGCACTTTAACAGCACCATCTTTCAGGATTTGAAATAGCTCCCCTGGAATTCCATCACCTCCACTAGCTTTGTTCGTAGTGATGCTTCCTAAGGTCCACTTGACTTCCCATTCCAGGCTATCTCGCTCTAGGTGAGTGATCACACTATTCGTGATTATCTGGGTTGTAAAGCTCTTTTTGTACAGTTCTTTTGTGTATTCTTGCCACCGCTTCTTAATATCTTCTACTTCTTTTAGGTCCCTACCATTTCTGTCCTTTATTGAGCCTATCTTTGCATGAAATGTTCCCTTGGTATCTCTAATTTTCTTGAAGAGATCTCTGGTCTTTCCCATTCTGTTGTTTTCCTCAACTTCTTTGCATTGTTTGGTGAGGAAGGCTTTCTTATCTCTCCTTGCTTTGGAACTCTGCATTCACATAGGTATGTCTTTCCTTTTCCCCTTTGCTTTTCACTTCCCTTCTTTTCACAGCTATTTGTAAGGCCTCCCCAGACAGCCATTTTGCTTTTTGCATTTCTTTTTCTTGGGGTTACCAACCTTCATTTATTTTAGGGAGGTGACTAGGACAAGTAAATAGTAATTATTCTAGAGCATACTATATAAAAGTAATATTAGGATGAACAGATTATGAAGCTAATACAGAGGAAAATAATTATTATGATATAAATATAGTAATAATCATATTACAAACATGAAATAATTATTGTGATATTATATAAACAATAATACTGAATAGTGGTATTATACACATTAGCACATATAAAAGCTAATGTCATATGTCATATTTAATCTTTTTAAAATTTACTGCTTTTGTATTCTTCACAACATGGCAACACAGATGGGAAGGTAGACCAATCCTGTTTCATTTTATAGGTAGAAACTCAAGAGAATTTTATCTTTTTTTCTTCTTCTTTTTTAAATTGAAGTAGTTGATTTACAGTATCACGTTAGCTTTAGGTGTACAGCTTTCAGTTTTACATTCAGTTATGCATATGTATATGAGCTTCCTAAGTGGTGCAGTGGTAAAAGTCTACCTGCCGATGCAGGAGACGTAGGAGATGCTTATTTGATCCCTGGGTTGGGAAGGTCCCCTGGAGACAGAAATGGCCACCCACTGCAGTATTCAAACAAGTAGGTCCTGTTTTCTTGTGTATTTAATATATATTAGTGTGTATATGTTAATCCCAAACTCCTAATTTATCATCCCCCCACCCCCTTTCCTCTTTGGGAACCATAGATTTGTTTTTTAAGTCTGTGAGTCTCTTTCTTCAACTAAAAAGTGTTTAAATACCTGAGCCAAATAGCAGAAGTTCTCTATTTGTTCAGTTGTAAATTATAGAAAATCCAGCTTAGATACATCCAATAAGACAAGAAGTCTGGAGCTGCTGTAGCTTCAGGGTTGACTTTAAGCCCTAGGATATGTCCGTTTTTCTCCTTGTTTCCATTGACATCTGTTGCTATGTCCCTGTCTTCTGGAGCTTGTCTGCTTGGTCCCTGAATGGCTGCTCTGGTTCCACGTATCACAGAGTCTGAATCTTTGCAACCCCATGGATGGCAGCCCACCAGGCTTCTCTGTCTATGGGATTCCCCCAGGGATGAATACTGGTGTAGGTTGCCATTTCTGTCTCCAGGGGATCTTCCTGACCCAGGGATAGGATCCATATCTCCTGAGTCTTCTGCATTGGCAGGCAGATTCTTTACCACTGAGCCACCTGGGCAGCTCAACAGTGCCAGAGTCCGGAGGTAGAAGAGAGAATTGTCATTGTGTTATGCTGCCCTTCTTAAAAATGAGAGAAGTGTTGCCAGAGGCATTCGAAAGATACACTCTCTTGTGCTGTTGGTTGGAGCTAGTTTGTGCCACCCGCAAGGGCAATGAGACCTCGTGGGCTGTAGGTGGACTCAGCCTCCTCTGAAGAGCTTTGTCGCTTTGAGGTGTATGAACAACATCAGGTTTGCTTATGGGGAGAAAAAAGTTTTATGTGTGTTGGTGGGTGGATGAGGAAGCCAGGCTAGAGACATGGCTATCAGGGTAGGAAACTCACAATTCCAGTTCTAAGTATAATTCTAAGTATAGCTCTTTAACCGTTTTACTGTTTTTCTTCACTTTCAAGCAGTTCCCAGAGGAAATTATAATCTCAGCAGGTATCCTAAGTCTTCTCTTGATAAACACAATAGTCCAATATATGAATATTCTTAAATTTCCTTGTGAAAATTAGAATGTTATGAAGGCTTCTCTGGCTGTCCAGTGGTTAGGAGATGTAGGTTTGATCCTTAGTCAGGAACTAATATCCTGCATGCTGCGTGGCCAAAAAACAAGAGAAACACAAAAATTATAATGTTATAAACACTGTGCTAACTTATAACTGGACCCTTTGGAAAATTGTAAGCCATTCTGAATGCAAAGCTTCTTTTAACAGCATCAACATCAAATTATATAGGTGCCGAGGAAGTTTTGGTATTTTTGGTGCTGATAGTAGGTAATAAAGGAAGAGATAGAGATATATAAATATGTATAAATCTATATCTCTGTATAATGTGGATATATAGGCTGTAAAGTGAAAGTGAAGTTGCTCAGTCGTGTCCAACTCTTTGCGACCCCGTGGACTGTAGCCTACCAGGCTTCTCTGTCCATGGGATTCTCTAGGCAAGAATAGTGGAGTGGGTTACCATTTCCTTCTCCAGGGGATTTTCCCGACCCAGGGATTGAACCCGGGTCTCCTGCATCAGAGGTAGATGCTTTAACCTCTGAGCCACCAGGGAAGCCCAATGTTAGGTAGGTAGAATAGGAAATGGAGTCCAAAATGGCGGTGGCTAAAAAGGAAGGTCAAAGGAAGGTCTGAAGACCAGAGTGAAGACTTCAGGTAGAACAAACAGCACTCCTGGCTAAGCCCAATTTGCATAGGGCGGGCCCAGGTGGAAGAAAACATATAAAAGGAAGAGCCAAAGCGCTCTCTGCCTCTCTTCTTCCTCTCCCACATGCATGCGCTCTCTCTCTCTCCCTCTCTTGGTCTCTCTTTCTCTCCTGCGTGCCTGCGTTCTCTCTCTCTCTCTCTCCCCATTCTCCTGCTATCTTCTAAATAAAATAGAGCTGTAACACTGATTTGCCAAGAGCTGTAACATGGTTTGTCCAAGATTTGAGAGCTGTGACGCATCGAGGGCTCTACTGTCCGTTGCTCCAAATCTTTGTTGTGACGAGACAAAGAACCGAGGAACATATACTCGCGTGACATCTATAAGCTGTAGCTGAGTTAAATGCTCCCTTACTGCCAGAGAACCTTAGAACATCAATTTAGAAGCAGGAACTTTGTTTTGTCTAAAGTTTTAATAAAAATCAACCATACTAGCCTCCCCCACCCCCCCCCCCGAAGTCATTCTTTACCTGAAGGAGCATGTCCTACATTTTCTGGAAGAGACTGAAGGTCCTGCCAGGTGTTGGGGAAACAGGTGGGCTGAACAGGTAGAGGGGAGGAGAGGGAGGAGAAAGAAGTTGGGGAGGAGAGAGAAGGGGAAAGGGGGCCAGGGACACAGCACTTCATCTCTTTCTTGTAACAAGTCATCTGACAAATATAATGTATGTTGCTTGTTAATAAACATGATATCTAGCACTAGCAGGCATCTCTTGATCACTTATGACAGGTGTGGAATTTTAATCTAGTTCCTTTTTCTTCCATCCTTTTATAAGTGTGCTGACTTGGCATATTTGAGAGGCATTAGTAGAAGAGGGCTATAACTGGTCAGAACAGTAGGAGAGGCAGAGCTTGGAAGAAGTAGTGCACTTAACCTTATTTCCTTTTAGTATGTTCTGCAGCATTTTAGTGCTTTCAAAAGTCTAGCAGGCCATGCTGTTTTTAAACCAATAATGGCTACAAAAATGTTCTATTTGAAATTGGAATGAGGAAAACCAGTTATTTTATTGCCAAAAAAAAAAAAAATGGCTTTTGACCTTGCTGACCAAGTTTCATATGGTCAAAGCTATGGTTTTTTTCCATTTGTCATATATGGATGTGAGAGTTGGACAATAAAGAAAGTTGAGCACCAAAGAATTGAAACTTTCAAACAGTGGTGTTGGAGAAGACTCTTGAAAGTCCCTTGGACAGCAAGGAGATCAGATCAGTCAATCCTAAAGGAAATCAACCCTGAATATTCATTGGAAGGACTGATGCTGAAGGTCCAATATTTTGGGCACCTAATGCAAAGAGCTGACTCATTGGAAAAGACTTTAATGCTGAGAAAGATTGATGGCCAGAAGAGAAGGGGACAGCAGAGGATGAGAGGATTGGATGGCACCATTGACTCAATGGACATGAGTTTGAGCAAACACAGGGAGATGGTGAAGGACAGGGAAGCCTGCAGTTTATGGGGTCACAAAGAGCTGGACATGACTTAGCGACTGAACAACAACAAGGAGCACCTCCTAGATAATGCTTAGTAAAAACTGGTTTAACTGTACGTCCCTGGTGGCTCAGATGGTAAAGCATCTGTCTACAATGCAGGAGACCCAGGTTCGATCCCTGGGTCGGGGAAGATCCCCTGGAGAAGGAAATGGCAATCCACTCCAGTACTATTCCCTGGAAAATCCCATGGACACAGGAGCTTGGTAGGCTACAGTCCATGGGGTTGCAAAGAGTCGGACATGACTGAGCGACTTCACTCACTCACTCATGCCTAAATTAAAGGCTTCTTTTAATGAAATGGCATGAATATAAGGGCTTTCCCAGTGGCTCAATGGGTAAAGAATATGCCTGCAATGCAGGAGACGCAGGAACCTGGGTTCAATTCCTGTGTCAGGAAGATCCTCTGGAGATGAAAATGGCAACCCAATCCAATCTTTTTGCTTGGGAAACCCCATGGACACAGGAGCCTGGCAGGCTAGAGTCCATGGGTCACAAGGAGATGGACACAACTGAGTAACCAAGCATACTTGCACAGAAAGTATAGATTCAATAACTGATACAATGAATAAAAAGCCAGATGTTTTCAAAATACCTATAGAGATCCAGGAGTATCAGGAGTATATAAGGGCAGCCAGACGTATTGTGTTAATGAATATAATAAATGTCACAAATGCACCTACTCATACTTTAAAAGGGAGGGACACCTTCCTAGATTGAGAAGGATGAGGTTGTTCTCAGAGGGGTTATCTTTGGATTGGGAAGACACCCCAACAATAGCTATCTTTAGTTTTAGAACAGGAGAACTATTAGTTTAAACTTACTAGAAAACTCAGTTGAACATTGTTGTTGTTCAGTTATGCAGTCGTGTCTGACTGTTTGTGACCCAAAGGACTTCAACATGCCAGGCTTCCCTGTCCTTCACTATTTCCTAGAGTTTGCTCAAACTCATGTCCATTGAGTTGATGATGCCATCCAACCATCTCGTCCTCTTATCACCCCCATTCTTCTTCTACCCTCAGTCTTTCCCAGCATCACAGGCTTTTCCAGTGAGTCAGCTCTTCACACCAGGTGGCCAAAGTATTGGAGCTTCATTCAGCTTTAGTATCAATCCTTCCATTGACTATTCAGGGTTGTGCTATTATTTTAAAAATCATGTTTTGACCCTTAATCTGATAACTTCTGGACTACAAATACTACGCTCAGTAGTGTTTTTTAGAATACTTTTAATATGGTCAGTACATTTTAACGTGTAAAATTTTTTCAAAATATATGTAAAATATTTTAGTTACTTGCACATCCATGTATGCACGTTTATTTTGTTCATAGTGACTTTAAGGATTATGTTTACATAAGTGAACTTATACCAGAGAAGACAGTTTTGTCAACTGCTGTTTTCACTTAATGTATTGTTACATAGACTAAATCTAAGTGAAATGTGTCTTTAAGTAGATTCCTGAAAGAACATTATTTATGATTGTGTAATATTCCACGATATGAATATATCATATTTATTTAATGAGCTACTGTTGCTATTAGACATTTAGGTTGCTTTCATGCTGATATTCTACATCCTTGTCTCTAAATGTATTTGTATTCATTTCTAGGGGTTTGATAGTGATTTTCCTAAAAGTGGAATTACAGTGTCAATTAGAGCATTTTAAAACTTTGATGTGTATTTGCATATTGTACTCTAGAAGTATGTTTCAGTTGCTAGACTATTCCATGTACGTATTATTGTTTTATTGAAAATTAATTGATGCCACAACTATGCAGATTCTAGATTACTGTTAAATAGAATTTTATAACATAGTTGACTAGAGAGTACTACTATATTAGTCTTTTCTACTCCCCTTGTGTATCATCCATATCTCATTATATGTGTTTACTTTCCTTGTATATTTTCCTTGTATCATTATATATTCATATCATTGACAAAACAAAAGCAAAGAAGAAAAAGCAAAGATTGACACATCAATGAATGTTAGCAATAACAATAAAAGTTGCTGCTTTCAGGAAAGCTTAAAATGCTTACCATAAGATGATGCTTTTGCTTACTAATAAAATCTCCATTTTGCTCTGTGCAGATAGCGACAACAAGAAAAAAAAAAAAGGAAGGATAAACAAATACATGCATAGACCTTGCCTGCTAGGAAAAGCTAATGATGTAAATGAATAATAGCCAGGTTTTTATCATTTCAAGTAAATCATCACATTTGTGGCTGACTGCTCCCAAGACAGGGGCTTTGCCAGTGGCTCAGCAGTAAAGAATCTGCCTGCTTTACAGGTGACTCAGGAGACACCGGTTTGATCCCTGGGTCGGGAAGAACCCATGGAGAAGGAAAAGGTACCCTACTTCAGTGTTCTTGCTTAGGAAATCCCATTGACAGAGGACCTTGGCAGGGTCCATGGGGTCACAAAGAGTCGGACATAACTGAGCAACTGAACACACACACATACACGCACACGCACACGCACACGCACACGCACACACGACAATAGGGCAGTGGCTTTTTGTTTTAAATGTTAATTTTTCCTGTTTGTTTGTTTTCCTGCCTATTTAATCCTTGTTGACATAATATTTAATTTACATTTACACTGAACTGCAAAAGCTGAGATATTCAAATGCCACTTACTGTCAGGGATTCCCTGGCAGTCTAGTGAGTGGTTAGGACTCCATGCTTGCACTGCCTGGGGACCAGGGTTGATAACTTGATCCCTGGTCAGGGAACCAAGATCCTGCAAGCTGCACAGTGTGGTTCAGGGAGGCGGGAAGCCACTCATTCTTGAAATGTTATCTAGCAACTGTGTGACCTTGGGCAATTATTTAATCTCTTTAGTTATCAGTCCTCAACTATAAAATGAGAGTAATAATCTTATAGCCTTTGGGAGATGAGGTAAAGTAGTTTTGAAAAAGCTGAACCTTGATAGTTAAAATACATTGGTGATTTTGGTTTTTAGGATTTGAGTCTCTTTTCTAAATAATATGGGGACTTTGCATTGGAGAGTCAAGCTGAGGAATTCTTTCATTACTTACAGACAACAAGACTTGATTTCTTATGAGCACCTATTAAATACTGCAGTTAAGAGATCAAGGGAAAAAGACATGAAAAATAATAGTGTTCATCCTGGTGAGATGTAGTGGAAGAAATGATAAATTGTATCATTTAGGGTTAAAAACTTTCTCCCTCAATTTTAAGTTTAGTAGCTGTCTACACTATTTTCCTCTTTGCTGTTTGTTTCTTTCTACTTGTCTTCCTAAAAACCAGAATTCCATTATGGAATCTTGAAGCCAATTAATTTTACCCTGAGTCACAAGGTTCCTTTTCTGGAAAAGCCTGTCAATTTTCTATTAACATAAATTTTGATTAGGAAAAAAAATTACAAGGTTTTCCTTTTGATAACAGCATAGCTAGTCACAAAAATGTTTGATGACATAATTCTCTGAGAATATGTTCATTCATCTATATTCTTTCTGTCTTATTTCCACACTGCTAATTTAACTGTGCAGACGCTGTCATCTCTGCTACCGTACTTTCTTCTGAATCTTCTGGAGTTACTGCACTGTCATAAATGATTTTTTTTTACACTCATTATTTTTCTTTTTTGAGGGGGATGTTTTTAAAATTTAATTTTATTTAAAAAAATTTTTACTTTTACTTTACTTTGCTTTACAATACTGTATTGGTTTTGCCATACATTGACATGAATCTGCCATGGGTGTGCATGAGTTCCCAATCCTGAACCCCCTCCCACCACCCACCCTATATCATCTCTCTGGATCATCCCCATTGCACCAGCCCCAAGCATCCTGTATCCTACATCGATCATAGACTGGCGATTCATTTCTTACATGATAGTATACATGTTTCAATGCCATCCTCCCAAATCATCCCACCCTCTCCCTCTCCCACAGAGTCCAAAAGTCCGTTCTATACATCTGTGTCTCTTTTGCTGTCTCGCATACAGGGTTATCATTATCATCTTTCTAAATTCCATATATATGTATTAGTATACTGTATTGGTGTTTTTCTTTCTGGCTTACTTCACACTGTATAATGGGCTCCAGTTTCATCTACCTCATTAGAACTAATTCAAATCTATTCTTTTTAATGGCTTACTCATTATTTTTCTAAGAGGGTTCACTGCATCTTCTTATTTTATTTTTAAAATTTTTATTAGAATATAATTGACTTAAAATATTGTGTTACTTTCTGTGGTGCTACAAAGAAATTCAGTTATACATATACATAGATCCACTCATTTTTAGATTATTTTCCCATATAAGCCATTACGGGGTTTTGTGTAGAGTTCCCTGTGTTATACAGTAGACCCTTATTAGTTATCTATTTTATATAGTAGTCTGTATATGTCAATCCCACTGTCCCCATTTATCCTCCCCTTACCTTATCCCCAGGTAACCATAAGTTTGTTTTCTACATCTGTGACTCTATTTTGTGACTCCATTCTGTTAATAAATTCGTTTGTACTTTTTTCAGTTTCCACATGCAATCAGTATCATATGATATTTGTTTTTCTGTGTCTGACTTACATCACTCAGGATGACGGTCTCTAGGTTCATACATGATGCTGCAAATGGCATTATTTTTGTTCTTTTCTATGGCTGAGTAATATTCTATACTATATATGTATTGCATCTTCTTTATCCATTCATCCATTGATGGACATTTAGGTTGTTTCCATACCTTGGCTATTGTGCATGGTACTGCTGTGAGTACTGGGGTACAAGACATTGGACTTTTAACCCATGTCAATAAGTATATATTATCAAAGGTGATAATTTATTTCTTATATCAAGTCGAGAGATGTAAAATGTCACATAATGTGATGTGCCCTTTCCTTGCTTTTTTCCCACCAATTTTCCTCCCTCACAATTTTTAAAGTTTAAGATAACATGCAACTTTAAAGTAATAAATAGATAAAATGGTGCAAGGCTTAAATCTAGAAAGCTGGACCTTTTTAGATCTCTATAGCTCTTTCTAGGGTATTTCCTCTTGCTCTCAGGATTATAGGTTGATGTCTATTCATTGACTTTAGCTCCATAATAGACTGTTTATGTAACATTGCTCTTTATTGGGCTTTCTTCTTGGTGCTTCACATGGTCCTTGAGGAAGTGCATTATCTGCATTTAGTAGCTGAAGAAACAGAAATAGAGTTTAAGTGACTGACAGTGGTTGCAAACTAGATAGAGGAAAAGCCAGGAACACACGCTCTGTTCTTCTTGACCACTAGACTATCCCAGAAGAGGATGGGGAGGTGCACGAAGGTGATGTAGGGATGGGGGATATTTGGCTTATTCCTCTAAAATTTGCTGTTGATAAAAAGATAATTGATAGATGCTAAATTAATGCATGAACACATCATCAGCTGCTCATTGCAAAATTTAGGCTCAAATTGAAGAAAGTAGGAAAAATGAGTAGGCCATTCAGGTATGACCTAAATCAAATTCCTTATGATTAAACAGTGAACGTGAGAATTAGATGCAAGGGGTTAGATCTAATAGACAGAGTGCCTGAAGAACTATGGATAGAGGTTCGTAACACTGTACAGGAGGTGGTGACAGAAATCATCCTCAAGAAAAAGAAATGCAGGAAGTTCAAATGGTTGTCTGAGGAGGCCTTACAAAAAGCTGAGAAAAGAAGAAAAGCAAAAGGCAAAAGAGAACGGGAAAGATACGCCTAATTTAATGCAGAGTTTCAGAGAATAGCAAGGAGAGAGAAGAAAGCTTTCCTAAGTGAAGCAATGCAAAGAAATAGGGGAAAACAATAGAATGGGAAAGACTGGAGATCTCTTCAAGAAAACTGGAGATACCAAGAGAACATTGCATGCAAAGATGAGCACAGTAAAGGACAGAAATGACAAAGACCTAACAGAAGCAGAGGAGGTGGCAAGAATACACAGAACACCTATACAAAAAGATCTTAATGAGCTGGATAACCACAATGGTGTGGTCACTCACCTAGAGCCATACATCCTGGAGTGTGAAGTTAAGTGGGCCTTAGGAAGCCTTGCTACAAACAAAACCAGTGGATATGATGGAATTCCAGCTGAACTATTTCAGATCCTAAAAGATGATGCTGTTAAAATGGTGCACTCAATATGCCAGCAAATTTGGAAGGTCAGTTTTCATTCCAATCCCAAAGAAAGACAATGCCAGAGAATGTTCATATTTCTGTACAATTTCATTTATTTCACATTCTAACAAGATTATGCTCAAAATCCTTCAAGCTAGGCTTCAACAGTATGAGAAGATATGGCTTTTAACAAATACTCTTTAGACAAATTGAAGCTAATTAGTATTTGAGCAGGACTTCTTTCTCTGTTCAGAAAATTGTTGTAAATGACTGAAAGCAAATTTCTTTTTACCAATAATGATCCCCACTCTGTACTGCTATCCTTTCTCTTCTTAGAACAGTTGAATTCTCTAGAATGAATCAGACTCCAAGAGAATTTCAAATTATGTACATTAACTTCATTAAACTGACATTCAGAAACAACCTCAGGGAGTAAGGGCTGAGAAAATAAAAGATGCAGTATTCATCTGGTGGCATTAATTTTCAATAAAGAGCAGTCAAAACTAAGAAATCTTTATATTATTAAATTTATGGTTTTTTTCCTTAGTTTTGATACCACATGTCTATTTCATATATAAATAAAAATAAAACTATGTTTACTTAATCTAGATATTTGTAAGCATTGGGAAGTTAGCAAAAATGAAATACTTAAGAGAAATATTCCCTGCTTCCTATTCTATAAACATGTACTTTTTCTATTATAGTGAAAAAGTGAAACACTACAACTTAATCTATATTTTCTTAACACAGATAAGCATTTATGTGATTTTATACTAAGCCTTTGTGATATTAATAGCTAAAAATGCTAAAAAGATAGACTATATTCCACATTGACGTTTAAATGTTTAATGTCTTAAACTCTTACTTGCTCTAGGGCTTCCCCAGTGGCTCAGTGATAAGGAATCTGCCTGCTATTCAGGAGCTGTGGGTTTGATCCCTGATTTAGGAAGATCCCCTGGAGGAGGGCAAGGAAACCCACTCCAGTATTGTTGCCTGGAGAATCCCATGGAGAGAGGAGCCCAGCAGTTGACTGTCCACAAGGTCATGAAGAGTCACATAATTGAAGTGACTTAGCACAGCACAGCATAGCATAGCATACTTTTTGGAGTAAATGACCTGTGTGTTAGAAACAGTTTTTATCAAAATACATATACATTGTTCAGAAAGTCAGCTATTATCATAAGGCTTACAATAAGAAAACAAGAACAAAAACATCTTAGCAAAAACAGTTGGCCCCTGCCGTCATGTTATCAACACTTCCACGGTCTACCTTTTAGACAGAAACACTTTTAAGTCTTTTAACATCTACCACGTTTTTAACTCACTATTTAGTATATTTCTTAATTTTTCAATTTCAGGCAGTATTTGTTGACTTCCTTGTATAGAAGACGAAGAGTTAGGAGTCTAATTAATCATCACTACATAGCTTTCACTCCCCATCCCCCAATATAGTCCTGTATTTGCTTAGACGATGCCAAGGGTGTATTTTATGTCTCTATTTAAATATTTCAAAGAGCTGAATAATATAGTCATGTATTATGATTAGAATTTTCTTGTTGTTGCTGTTTAGTTGCTAAGTTGTGTCCGGCTCTTTTCAGCCCCATGGACTACAGCACATGAGGCTTCCTTGTTCTTCACTATCTCCTGGAATTTGCTCAGACTCATGTCCATTGAGGCAGTGATGCCATCCAGCCTCTTCTCCTTTTGCCTTCAGGCTTTCCCAGCATCAGGCTCTTATCCCAGTGAGTCAGCTCTCTGCATCAGGTGGCCAAAATAGTGGAGCTTCAGTTTCAGTATCAGTCCTTCCAATGAATATTCAAAGTTGATTTCCTTCGGGATTGACTGGTTTGATATCCTTTCAGTCCAAGGAACTCTCAAGAAACTTCTCCAACACCACAATTCAAAAACATCAATTCTTTGGTGCTCAGTTCTTTGGCACTCAGCCTTCTTTATGGTCCAGTTCTCACATCCATACATGACTTTGTGGGCAAAGTGATATCTCTGCTTTTTAATACGCTGTCTAGGTTTGTCATAGCTTTTCTTTCAAAGACTAAGCATCTTTTGTTTCTTAGGAATTAGTTATTTTACTTTTTTTCTTCTACTAGTTGACACACTAAGAGTGATCTGTTAGTATAATTGGATAAAAATGACAAAATTCTTTCAAATAATTCAATATGTCCTTAGAAGTCCTTATATGGATATTTCAATATCTCAAATATTTTAAAAATAGTAATGATCTCAGGGATTTCCCTGGTGGTTTAGTAGTTAAGACTCTGCACTTCTATTGTGGGGGCATGGGACTCAAAAACAATTATGCCTAGTGATTTAAAAATCTTTAATTCATTATGTAATATAAGATGTCTATTTAACTGTAGCCAAAGGGGCTTCTCTGTAAAGAATCTGCCTGCAATGCAGGAGACCCAGGTTGAATCCCTGGGTTGGGAAGATCCCCTGGAGAAGGGAATGGTGGCTTCCCAGGTGAGGCTAGTGGTAAAGAACGTGCCTGCCAATGCAGGAGATAGAAGAGATGCCAATTTGATCCCTGAGTTGGAAAGGTCCCCTGGAGGAGAGCATGGCAATCAACTCAGTATTCTTGCCTGGAGAATCCCATGGACAGAAGAGCATGGCGGGCTATAATCCATAGGGACGCACAGATTTGGACACAACTGAAGTGACTTAGCATGTACACTCACGCATCTACTCCAGTCTTCTTGCCAGGAGAATTCCATGAACAGAGGAGCCTGGTGGACTACACTCCCTGGGGTTGCAAGGTGTCAGACAGGACTGAGCAACTAACACTTTCACTTTCAAAGATATTTTCTATGTAAAAGGAAAGATAAGAATGCATAAAACAAGATGTTGAATATATTAGCAATATTTTCAGTTTACTTTATAATTTTCAAATGCACAAATTTATTCATCATTTGGCTATAAGACCTTCCAGATGCCTTTAGAGATGTGTGCTAGGAATAAGGTGCAAACTTCTCACATAATCCTATGTATGATAGTATCTGCTTCACTCTGACGCAGGCTACTGACTGGTACTCCTAATGAGTTTTGCCTGGAATGTTTTTCTAAATAGCATAGGTTCTTTAGGAGACAGTAGATTCACATATAAAAACCATTCACATTTCTGTGCTGTTCCTGCTTGTAGCTCCTTGGGTAATTGGTTTAATGCTCCAAATCTCAGTTTCCTCTTTATAAAATGGTAGTAAAACCAGGAACACTAGCTTTTGAATCAAATATATCTGTGTTTATATTGCTTTTTATATTACTGGCCTTGAGTTAATCTTGGGAGCTTTTTATTCTTCCTATTGTAATTCAGTATAACCATGTACACTTTGCATTGTTGATATTAGGATTCATTGAAGACATGTATATGAAGAATCTGAAACACTGACCCATCTCTGGCCCATCTCAAATATTTATCAAATGTTACCTATCATACCTTTCCCAACTTGAGCTAATAGGACAGTTAAAATCATGACTCTCTCAGATTATAGACAGAAACCATTTTGGAAAATATTAAAACCAGTATGCATATTAAATGGTCCTATTACACCTGTGGTAATCACATAGATTATAGGCTATAAACTGATAGCCAGGTTATCTGTAGGTTAGTATCATAAAAGCCCAAGTTAAAGTCAGCTCAACTGACAACCTTTCTTCATCTGAAGCATGATTGAAATATTTCCTATCTAGTGGTTAGGAACAAAGCTAGTAGTGGAGGTGATAGAATGGGTGGAAGTGATGGAGGTGATGGCCACCTGATGCAAAGAGCTGACTCATTTGAAAAGACCCTGATGCTGGGAAAGATTGAGGACAGGAGTAGAAGGGGACGACAGAGGATAAGATGGTTGGATGGCATCACCGACTCGATAGACATGGGTTTGGGTGGACTCTGGGAGTTGGTGATGGACAGGGAGGCCTGGTGTGCTGCGGTTCATGGGGTCACAAAGAGTCGGACATGACTGAGCTGCTAAACTGAACTGAACTGAGTGGTTAGGGCACTAACAATTCTGCTATAGTCAAGGGACGTAGTTAATGCTATGGACATTTTAGGATATTATTATGCACATCGTCTCAAAAGATGGATGTTGAGTGAAAGGAGAAAACTGATATAGATAACATGGGTAAAACAAAACATTACCCAACTTGGATCATGTTGATCCAAGACATCTGAATTTAAAAGGGAATATTTCCCAGGGTAATGGAAGTAAAAACAAAAATAAATTGGACACAATTAAACGTTTTTGCAAAACAAAGGAAACTATAAACAAGGTGAAAAGGCAGCCGTCAGAATGGGAGAAAATGATAGCACATGAAACACTGACAAAGAATTAATCTTCAAAATATGCAAGCAGCTCATGCAGCCAATACCAGAAAAACAACCCAATCAAAAAGTGGGCAAAAGACCTAAACAGACATTTCTCCAAAGAAGACATACAGATGGCTAATAAACACATGAAAAGATAGTTGCTCAACTTCACTCATTATTAGAGAAATGCAAATCAGAACCACAATGAGATATCATTTCATGGCAGTCATAATGGGCATCCTCAAAAAGTCTACAAGCAATTAATGCTGGAGAGGACGTGGAGAAAAGGGAACCCTCTTACACTGTTGGTAGGAATGCAAACTGGTACAGCCGCTATGGAGAACAGTGTAGAGATTCTTCAAAAAACTGGGAATAGGACTGCCATTCAACCCAGCAATCCCACTGCTGGGCATACACCCTGAGGAAACCAGAACTGAAAGAGACATGTACCCCAATGTTCACTGCAGTACAATCTACAGTAACTAGGACATGGAAGCAACCTAAACGTCTATCGGCAGATGAATAGATAAGGAAGTTGTGGTACATATACACAATGGAGTATTTCTCAGCTATAAAGAGGAATGCATTTGAGTCAGTTCTGATGAGTTAGATGAATCTGGAACCTATTATAAGTGAAGTAAGTCAGAAAGAGAAAGATAAATACTATATATTAACACACATACATATAGAATTTAGAAAGATAGTACTGATGATCCTACATGCAGGGCAGCAAAGGAGATACAGATGTAAAGAACAAACTTTTGGACTCAGTGGGAGAAGGCAAGGGTGGGATTTGAGAGAATCGGATTGAAACATGTATATTACCATATGTAAAACAGATGACCAGTGCAAGTTTGATGCATGAAGCAGGGCACCCAAAGCCTGTGCTCTGGGACAACCCAGAGGGATGGGGTGGGAGGGAGTCTGGAGGGAGGTTCAGGATGGGAAAAACAATAAAATAAAGTCGGTATTTAAGAAAGTGGCAATAATCATATATGGATATCTGCCAATCATTATTAGTTATTTAGAACAGTATGTGCAAATTGTTAGTTATTCAAAACAATATCTTTGAAAATCTCTCTTTTATGGATTCATTAATACCTTTATGTCACTGTTTCCTCTGGGAAAAGAGCAAATTTCCACTTCTAAAATTCTCTCCGTTCTAACTTAATAATTTTGAAAAGTGCCTTAGATGAGTTCTTCCCCAAATGGACACAGTGCAATTTATTTAATGTAGAAAATGCCATCAATTGATTATGAGCCTTGAATTTTGTTTGAAATTATTAAACAGAGGCAACATGTTATTTATTGAAAATTCTAGGAGAAAATTCTGGGAGACACATATGGAAAATTTTAAGCTCTTCTTTACCTGATGTTAGTCTTTTAGAAGAAAAGAAAAACTTTTTCCCAGTGTATGATTTTTTTTTCTTTCCAATATTCCTTAGTTGTCGAATAATGCAAAAAGTTGTACATAATTTATATAGGAAATATCTCTAAAACTCCTAAGTTATATTCACCATAATTTTAAAAATAAGTCAAGTATATCTCTTTATATCTTAACAAACCTTTTTGATCCCTCTTAACAATTATATAATGATTGCTGCTGCTGCTGCTGTTGCTGCTGCTAAGTCGCTTCAGTCGTGTCCGACTCTGTGCAACCCCATAGACAGCAGTCCACCAGGCTCCCCTGTCCCTGGGATTCTCCAGGCAAGAATGCTGGAGTGGGTTGCCATTTCCTTCTCCAATGCATGAAAGTGAAAATTGAAAGTGAAGTCGCTCAGTCGTGTCTGACCCTCAGCGACTCCATGGACTGCAGCCTTCCAGGATCCTCCCTCCGTGGGATTTTCGAGGCAAGAGTACTGGAGTGGGTTGCCATGATTAAGACCTCACTAAGAAGTTATTTCTTTTGGAGAAACAATTTGCAAATTTGTTTTTACATATTATTCCACTTTAGGCTTGTGTGTGATATCTTTGTGATGAAACAAGAGTTTTGTTGGAGAATAGAGAGGATAATGAAATGTAAGAGAGAATCCGGATCCCAAATTTTGCACTTTCCTGTTGTACCTGTTTCCTGGTTAGTTGTTGGACAATTGTGACACTAAGCTCTTCCTTCCTAAAACAAAACAAAGCTTTCACTCTCATAGGGTTGTTGTGAGAATCACTTTAGATGATATATTTGAAAGTGATTGGTAATTTAAAATTCTTTACAAATGTATAGATTATTTGGTATGTAGAAATAGACTTCTAAATTAATATAAAATACAAATTTCATTTGTTTGCCTTTCTTTCTTCTTCTTTTTTTCTTTTCTTTTTCATTTTTGGCCACATATCATGGATTGCGGGATCTTGGTTCCCTGGCCATGGACTGAACCCAGATCCTTGGCAGTGAGAGCATGGAGTCCTAACCACTGGACTGCCAAGTAATTCCCATGTTGGCATTTCTTGATAGGACACTGCATGTTTAGCCCACTTATGCTTCATAGGAGCCTTCATTTATTCCACTTATGCTGTATTTCATAAAATAAAAATTAGGTATTATTTTCTCTTTTCTCCAGATTAAATAGTAAAACTATTATTAATAATTGATTCTCAATAAAGCTAAATGGTTTTTTCAGGACCATGCAGCTGTGATAGAGCTGGGATTCAAACCTAGGCACACTCTACTTTACTATTCTATCACGACCCAATTTTGTGTACTTAGGTGATTTTTCTTTATCTTAGAAATCTCAGTCTGTTTCTTTCTTGCTTAAGAAATTTCAGGTGCCTTGTGTGTCAGGCAATGTTTCAAATAAGGTCATGCTATTAAGGCATTTATGGTAGCTGGAAAAGTAAATAAGAGTGCCAGGTGGCAAGGAGTGATCAAGTTATAGGTGTCTTGAGAGCACAATGGAAGGAAGGAGCAGGGAGGACGTGAAGCGTCTGATATGCTTCAGTGAGTCCTTGAGCAGGTCAGTGTGGTAGGAACCTGCAGAAGGAGTAAAATGTGCAAAGAGGCAGAACCACGAGGGAGCATGGGAACATAAGAGACAGTAGGCCAGATTCCAGAGACTGTCAGGACATAACATTGGAAAGGTGGAGCGGTTTCTGATCACATAACCACCCCATGTCTCGCTGGAGTTTCTAGACTTTTCTGACTGTGATAGACGAGGGAGTCAACTGAATAATTTTAAACCAGGACGTGACCTCCTGGGAATCCAGTTTTGGATCTTTCTTCTCTGCAGAGGGTGTTGCCTTTGCTTTAGAGAAGATTTGGATGATGAAATTTGGCTGTGACATGAGATATATGCGAAGTGGATATAATTTCTGGTTTGAATTCCTGTTGGGAAAGTTCTTTATAGTCAACGAACTATTTCTTAGAGATGAAAGCAAATTGCCTACCTATGTTATTGCATTTTGAGATTTTAATGGGTAATTCTTTGTCCTGGTAAGAGTATGTATGGAGGTGCATGTGTATATATGGCTTTATACTGTATTATATATGTTATCATTAGAAGTATGGTGTACAGCAAAACAACACAAAATAGCTAGGAGCTTCTGAGGGAGTGCATTCCTAGTCCTCAAAGATTCAGAAGCCCCAGGCCTTTAAAACTCTGAAGTAAGTACTTATAGATAGTCCATCGTTGATTAAAGAGTGGTTTCACCCCTTCATTGAACAGTGCTGTTTTCATGATGGGAATATAGTCAAGACAGGACTGTGGACACAGTGGTTATAGATACAGTCCCTAGCCCTCTCAGGTGGGATTAACATGTATTTTAGCAACTGTAATTATGATAAATATTGTGATAAAGTGTACACGTAAAGGAAGTTATTTAGACCAAGGTAAGCTTGTCAAGGACTTCCTTGGTGGTTCAGTTGGCAAAGAATCAGCTTTCTATGCAGGACACCCAGGTTAGATCCCTGGGTCAGGAAGATCCCCTGGAGAAGAAAGTGCCAACTCACCCTAGTATTCTTGGACAGAGAAACCTGGCAGACTATAGTCCATGGGTTGTAAAGAGTCAGACATGACCACTGCCACAAAGTCTGTCAATATGTTAAATTGAAGTAAATAATAGAAAATTACTAAGACCACTGGCTTAATTTTGTGATACTCAAAATGATACTTCCCACTTCATGCCTCACAAAGGAGTCATTGTCCTGTTAAAAAAAAATGAACTTGAAATAATGGGGTTCAAGAAACAGTTCCCATGTTAACAGATCAGAAGATTCAATGTAGTAAAGATGTCCTTTCTCCCTAAATGGATCTGTTTGGTTGAGGCAATTTCTATCATTATTTCGCCAAGGTATTTTTGGAGACATGGATGCATTTATTCCAAAATTTATAGGAAGGCAAAGTCTCTAAAATAGCCAAAACAGATTTGTGGGAGGAATAATAATGTGGGAATAATCAGCCTTCTGAGTGTTAAGAGTTACACAATTCAAGATGCTGTGGGTCCGGGGAAGGGGAGGCACAGATTGTTATAGGACTGAATAAAGAAGCCAGAAGTGCACCCACACAAGTATGTCCAATTAATTTTTTTACAAAAGAGCAAAAGCAGTGCAAGTAAGGAAGAATGGCCTTTTCAATAAGTGCTGCTTGAGCAATTGGACCTCTGTAGCTAAAAAATGAACTTGGACCTAAGCCTCACACCTAACACAAAGCAACTGAAAATAGTTCATGGAATTAAATGTAGAACATTAAATAACACTGCTAAGAAAAGACGTAGGACAGAATCTTTGGCAAATAGTTCTTAGACCAACATTAAAAACTATCCCCCTCCCAAAGTGTGCTTCATCAAAAATTCAAAGCCTTTGTTCCCACTCTTGGGAGGATGAAATGACAGATTATAAATTGGGAGAAAATATTTGCAACCCACATTTCAACAATGGATGTGTATCTAGAATACATGGAAAACTCTTAAAACTCAGCATTGAAAAAGAAGCAAAAAAAAAAAAATCATTTAGGAAATGAGCAAAAGATATGCATAGATATTTCACCAAGAAATATATACAAAGAGCAGGTAAGTGTATAAAAAGATGCTCACTATTGTTAGCTATTAGATAAATGTATATTAAGAGCACCAGGTGTTTATGCTATACAGCTCTCAGAATGAAAAACAAAAAACAGTGTTCCTTGCCTTCAAATGCTGGCACGGCTGTCAGAAAACTAGATGGCTCATATATTGCTGGTGGAAATGTAAAATAATACAGCCACTGTGGAAAACTGTTTGCAGTTCCTTTAAAAAGTGAAAATAGATTTACCTTGTGAAAAGTGAACGTGTTAGTTGCTCAGTCATGTCCAACTCTTTGCAACCCTTGCACTATAGCCCACCAGGCTTTTCTGTCCATGGGATTTCCCAGGCAAGAATACTGAGGTGGGAAGCCATTTTCTTCTCTAGGGGATCTTCCCAACCCAAGGATCGAACCCGGGGTCTCCTGCATTACAGACAGATTGCATACTGTCTGAGCCATCAGTTTGACCCAACAATTTAAGGCACTGTATCATGCAGAAATTTTTACAGTGATGTTCACAGCAGCCAATCCCTAATTATATATAACAATGGTACATCCATACTGGGCTTCCCAAGTGGCTCAGTGGTAAAGAATCCACCTGCCAATGCAGGAGACGTGGGTTCCTTCCATGGGTCTGGAAGATCCCTTGGAGTAGGAAATGGCAACCCACTCCAGTATTCTTGCCTGGGAAATCCATGGAGAGAGGAGTGTGGCCAGGCTACAGTCCAAGGGGTTGCAAAGAGTTGAAAGCCAATTAGCAACTAAACAACAACAGCATTCATGACGTGGAGTATTTGTTGTTCAGTTGCTAAGTGGTCTGCAGCATGCCAGGCTTTCCTGTCCTTCACTGTCTCCTGGTGTTTGCTCAGAGTCACGTCCATTGAGTCAGTGATGCTATCTGACCGTGTCATGTTTTGTTGCCCTCTTCTCCTTTTGCCTTCAGTCTTTCCCAGCATCAGGGTCTTTTCCAGTGAGTCAGCTCTTCGCATCAGGTGGCCAAAGTACTGGAGTTTCAGCTTTAGCCTCAGTCCTTCCGATGAATATTCAGGGTTGATTTCCTTTAAGATTGACTGGCTTGAACCCATTGCAGTCCAAGGAACTCTCAAGAATCTTCTCCAGCATCATGCTTCACAAGCATTGATTCTTTGGCAGCTAGCCTTCTTTATGGTCCAGTTCTCACATCCATACATGACTAGTATTCATGGAATACTAGTTCAGCAATAAAAGGAAAAATGACGTAAATTCAACAACTTGTATGAACCTCAAAGAAATTACGCTGAAGGAAACAAAAGTGAACCTCAAAAGAATATATCCTACATGATTACATGTATTTAGCATCCATGAAATAATACGGTTATAAAAATGCAGAACCAATTAGTGGTGGTGAGGTGTTAGTGATGGGGGTTGGTGGTGTGGCTGTAAGCAGAAGGGCATCTTGTGGTGATGAAATCAAATATCTTGATTGTGGTGGTAGTTCTATAAAGCTACAGGTATGAAAAAGTTTCGCAGGGCTACACACACATATCAGTGAGTGCATTTATAACTGGTGAAAATCTGAGTAGCTCTTTGAACTGCATCAATTTCAATTTTTTCTGTTATTAGTATTGTGCTATAGTTATGTCATCTGTTAACATTGGTGCAGAGAACATCTCTGAACATTTCTTCGCCCTTCTGTGAATTTATATCATCCAAGATGCAAGACTTAAAACAAAGGTAGTGATAAACATAAATACAATAAATTCCTCCAGGGGAAAAACAGTTTTCACATCCTCCATTAGCACTTCAAATTGTTAGACATAAAATGAGTGAATCTTATGAATATTTTAGCCAGTTTTCTATGTATTAGCACATTCAGATGCTCCTCCCTCCCTTTTCTCTTTCCTCTTCTCTCTCCTTCCCTCCCCCACCTTTTTTTTTTCCTTTTACTCATAAATTATTTAGTGTTCGAAACACTTTGAAGCTTACTGGATAAACAGCTGGAGGAAAATAAATATTAGTATTATGTATCACATCTTCAATCTGATTTTGAGACCTACAGAGTGACTCTCAATATAAGGTAATTTTTACCTGGTCTGATTAGAAATCAGGATTGTCCTTGGGTAACTCTTTAAAAAGACAATTAAGCAATGAAATGTAGTACTAGATATATAACCAACTCTACATCACTGTTTCTGCTCATTCCAACCACAAAAAGTATAATGGATTTTCAATCTAAGTAAGCCATGAAGTGATTAAACACACACGTATATGTATAGGAATTATATTGTGTACTTTCCTAGAATTTTAAATGTATATCTCAGAATTCTCCCTCTCTCATCTTTATCTTATTCTTAAACTTAACAGCCCCAAGTGTTGCATTTTCCGTGAAGAAAGTTAAAGAATTTCTTTAAAGATAAATGTGATGGACCAGGTCTCTGTGACAGTTGTTTCCTATCCCTTGAATGAGAAGATTTGGTCAGATATCCATTGTGTGCCTTCTGCAAGTTAAAAACCCACACTCGTTCAAAAATTCTGAAAAGAAAAGGCCTGCTGTGGTTAAAACATCCCGGAGAATTTTTCCAGTCTGATGTACATGTGTTCTTTTATTTTATTCTAGCATCTGTCTAAACCTGAGACACTTAGAACCCCTTTCCATTTATAGCCTCATTTATTTGGAGTAGAGCTTATGCCTAAAGTTTTCTGAGAAGCAAAAACAGTCAGCATGCATCCAGAAACGATTGAAAATCACGTGCTAGACCTTCTTGCTCCTAAAATCTTTGTAGCAGCTCGTTTGTTGTGGTTCCCATGTGGTTTTGGTCAAATAGAAGGGGAAGAGTGGAAAGAGTGATAGATTTTATTTTCTTTGGCTCCAAAGTCACTGCAGCCATGTAATTAAAAGGCACTTGCTTGGATGGAAAGCTGTGATAAACATAGACAGCATATTGAAAAGTAGAGACATCACTTTGCTGATCAAAGTCCATATAGTCAAAGCTGTGGTTTTTCCAGTAGTCATGAATGAATGTGAGAATTGGACCATAAAGAAGGCTGAGCACTGAAGAACTGACACTTTTGAATTGTGGTGCTGAAGAAGACTGTCGAGATTCCCTTGGACTGTATGGAGATCAAAGTCCCATGTGTTACTTCATTCTATAAAGTGACTGGCTTTCCAGCATCTCAGGAAATTTCCTTTATCATCTGCTTTTATTGAAAGCCTTTATTGATCTATCCACATGCATTGTGGTCTCAATAAAATAAAATAGCTTTTTAATGATAATATCTACCCTTCCTGGTAGCTCAGATGGTAAAGAATGCAGGAGACCTGAGTTCAATCCCTGGGTTAGGAGGATCCTCTGGAGAAGGGAACAGCTACCCACTCCAGTATTCTAGCCTGGAGAATTCCCTGGACAGAGGAACCTGGCAGTCCATGGGGTCACAAAGAGTCAGACATGACTGAGCGACTTTCACTAATTTAGAAAGCATTTTCGTGCAATAACAGTGGTGACTTACAGATTATTACACCCAAATTGGTAAAGGTGACTCAGATTTGCTGACAAGGTGACAAAACATATATATTTTTTCACTTTGATACTTCTTTCTCAGCCTTCTCTGATTCACTTCATGGCTCTCTCTCACTCTATGTTCTAGAAGGCCAAGAGTAAGATCTGGCTTCTTTATAGATGCTGGCAGACATCCTCATTCACCTGCCCAGTCACTAGGTCATCACACCAACTTCTACCACCCACGTTAGGCTATTCTAGATCTGGAGGATTGTGTGTTAGGCAGAATTTTCCCTGCACTGGGATAAGTCTCCCTAGTGGATCTTTGTATCAGATCTAAAAGTTGAAGTTGCAAGGCTTAATTTTTGCAGAGGTTGATTAAACTATCAAAATAAGTCACTACCATAAGGAAAATTATGACCAACCTAGACAGCATATTGAAAAGCAGAGACATTACTTTGCCAACAAAGGTCCGTCTAGTCAAGGCTATGGTTTTTCCAGTAGTCATGTATGGATGTGAGAGTTGGACTATAAAGGAAGCTGAGTGCTGAAGAATTGATGCATTTGAACTGTGATGTTCGAGAAGACTCTTGAGAGTCCCTTGGACTGCAAGGAGATCCAACCAGTCCATTTTAAAGGAGATCAGTCCTGGATATTCATTGGAAGGACTGGTGTTGAAGCTGAAACTCCAATACTCTGGCCACCTGATGCAAAGAGCTAACTCATTGGAAAAGACACTGATGCTGGGAAGGATTGAGGGCAGGAGGAGAAGGGGACACAGAGGATGAGATGGTTGGATGGCATCATCGACTTGATGGACATGGGTTTGGGTGCACTCCGGGAGTTGGTGATGGACAAGAAGGCCTGGCTGGCTGTGATTCATGGGGTCACAAAGAATTGGACATGACTGAGTGACTGAACTGAACTGATACTCTCTTTTTTACAGTCAAGATTTGTTGTCATTTGCTAGTCCACCAGAGAAAAAGATTAAAAGGTGAGTACTTTTTAAAGCTCGTTAGCCTCTGTCTACAGGACCTGAGCCTGTGATGTCAATTGGATGGTTTCATTCATAGTGTTGACATATGTTGAAACACATTACCTCTCAGGTCCCACTTCTTTCTCTCTCTCTTGCTTTTCTTTTCTTTTTTTTTTTTTTTTTTGAATTTAAAGTATAGTTTCTTTACAGTGTTGTGTTAGTCTCTACTGTACAACGAAGTGAGTAAGCTGTATCTGTACATACATTCCTTCCTTCTTGGACCTCTCTCCCATGCCCCCTCTCACTCCTTTAGATCAGTTCAGAGCACTGAGCTGAATTCCTTGTGCTATAAAGCACCTGCCCACTAGCTTTCTCTTTTGCACTTGGTAGTTTATATACGTCAATCTCAATCTCCCAATTCACCCCACCCCACCCCCACCATGAATGTCCGCATGTCCATTCTCTATGTCTGCATCCCTGTTACTGCCCTGGAACTAGGCTCATCTGTACCATTTTTCTAGATTCCACATACATGTGTTAATACACATATTTGCTTTTCCCTTTCTTTAAAATCTTCTTTAGGCAAGTTTTAACATCTGCACAGTCACATAATCAGGGTCAGACATATAGCATGGATATGCATTCCCCAAATACACATTATTTCTATGACTAAAACAAAATAACTGACATTTCTGTTACATGAAATCCCAAGAACTTACATCTGCCCTCTATAAACACACCTCATTCTGAACTAATTTGGACCCTTTCCATGGAAAGAAATGTCTGCATCTCTGGGGCAATATTGAAATTTATTGTATCTGTGGAAATGTGGGTCTCGGTAGACCTATGCCTTCTGGATTTGCACTATTGGGACTTTTATTTGCTAGGCATTGGGGCCTGATTGACCTGTTGATCATAATTATCTTGTTTATAGATGAGAATTTTATGATGGAGGCAAATTCATCATCATGGTTAATAACCAGAAACAGATCTCTTGAGGACATTTGACTTGTGTTGAAAAACTGTCTTAACTCTGGTCTCTTGAGGACCAAAAATTCTATGTCAAGGGGCTTATTTTATTCATTTCTATATTTCTTTCAACTTTCTGTCTGAACTGAGTCCCAGTGCTACTTATTCTGGGATGTTCCCCAAAGGTAGCCACATACCTTTGCATCCTTTCTCCTCTAAAATTAACAGCTTGAATCTGGGGAATTTTTCAAGTCTTTTCCCATGTTGCCCAAATTCTTCCAACAGGGACTGTAAATTGATCTATAAACATTTTCTGCAGTTGAGCTGATTTCTACCTTTTCTGTTTAATAGCACATCCTATCCATCTCTGTGAAAACATCTCATCTTGAAGCATTTATTATTTCAATGAATATGTGCTGAGCATCTCCTTTGTACCAGTTGAAGTGTTGGAATTGTTGTTGTTTAGCTGCTAAGTTGCATTTGCCTCTCTGTGACCTGGCAGACTGTAGCCCACCAGGCTTCTTGGTCCATGGGTTTTCTCAAGAAACAATATTGAGGTAGGCTGCAGTTTCTCCAGGGGATCTTCTTGAACCAGGGATCGAACTTCAGTCTCCTGTATGGCAGGAGGATTCTTTACCATTGAGCCACCAGGGAAACCTTGAGGTTGAATAGGTGAATAAAATTAGCAAATATTTCTACCTTCTTGGGACAGGGAAAGGAGAGGGGAAGACAAATTAATATAGGAGTTCAGTCGTATGGGACCATGTCAGAGCAGAGTGGCGGGAACAGGCTAGGCGGCTGAGCTGTCTGCTCCTATAACTGACGTTTGCCCTCTGGGCTCTTCTGCTGGAGGAAATGATGAATGCTTAGTTTTATGGCTGGTTTTATGGATGAGATGCAACCAGTTTTTATGGGACACCTTCAAGATGAACGCTCTGTTGTTGAATGGTCAGACATTTTATCTTCACCAAGATTCAGTAGCAAGCCAGAATCTTTCTGAAGAGGACAGTAGTTACTCATTCAAGGAAGATTTATTTTTGCTTCACAATCCTAGGTGTCCCTGTTTGGTTCTTCCTGTGAGAGCTTGACACATATTCTTTATAGCACCTTCATTTGCCACAGACAACTTGCGTACCCTTGCATCTGCCAGCTTATAAGACATGAAGAGTGGTTTTTTTTTTTTTTTTTTTTTTTGCTTTGAGAATACTACTGCAAGTGGAATTTTCTACTCAGAACTCAAAACTTTTCTGTTGGCTTGGTGCTGAGTAAGAGTGTGACACCAATATGGTGTGTGAAAGTGTTGAGAGGAGGTGCCCCCAAATAGGAAGCCTCCAACTCAGCAAAGATTGATTCCTTTCCCTTTTTTAAAATTTAAATTTCTTTTTAATTGGAGGATAATGGCTGTACAATATTGTGTCAGTTTCTGCCTTAATATCAACATGAATCAGCCATACGTATACATATGTGCTTTGTTTATATTATGAAAAAGTTCATCTGATTGTTTTTATTTTTTAATTTTTTGGCCACTCTGTGGGATCTTCCTGAACCAGAAATGGAACCCAAGCCTCTTGCAGTGGGAGCATGGAGTCTTAACACTGGACCACCAGGGAAGTCCCGATTGTTTTACAGTCAGGTTTATTCAGGCCCCGTTAAAATTATGGAATAAAAAAATCTTAAAAATCTGCCAACACAAACATTTAACAGGGTTTTAACAAGAAGAATAATCATATTCCAGCAGTTCCTCAAAAGAAAACTCTTCCTTTCACAGTTAACTGCATTTTACCCTAAGAACAGGCTCGCTCTCTCTCTTTTTTTCTTCTGGTTTTAGCAGACTGAAGTGTTGTTGCTTTTGAACTTCTAGCCCCTATTACACAAAATCCTTTTTCTCAAAGGGCTTTTTCTGTTCCAGTTCATATGTCCTGGACCCCAGAGTCCTGCTGAGTCAGACCTCTCCCTGCATGAGCATGAGACCCCGGGAGTCCTTGAGTGACTCTGGAAAGCATCAGCTTCCTCCTACCTTTCCCATCTTCCCCTCTCCCCTGCCCAGACTGTCCATTTTGCCCTGTAATCAAAACAAAAGCAAGACTTTATTTTTAACATGTCTCTCACAGTGTAGGCAATAGCAGTCTAAATTTTCTCCCTAGTCTAGCCATTGCAGTTGAACACAAACTCCGGTTGCTCCAGTTTGTATAGGGCTACATCTGTAGCCCCAGGTGTGCCATTCTTTTCCTTCCCTCTGGGCAGCCACTATTTACCCCTGTTGTTATCCTTTGGAATTAACTTCATTATGATTTCAGGGGCTCTTTGGGTCTCTCTAGAAGTCTAAACTCCTTCAGTAATGTTTCTCCATAAATAGCCATAGCAGTAAGTTGTTCCACATGATCCTGAAGAAAACTGTAAAATTTCACTGGGGTATATAAATAGATATATAACCAAATGTAAGGGTATAGCTTTATCCTAAGGAAGTCACCAAGTATCAGATACATTTATAGCTTTATTACAGTTCCAGTAAAAATTTAAATGTATCATTTATTGAAAAAATCAACTTATCACCATCAAGATAAGCAGAAAAATAAATGTTGAGACTATAAGAGATCATTTTTAAAAAAAGTAGAGACAGATATTACTGAATGTTCATTCACAGTAGTTGTAGAGATCATTGAAACAGTTTAGATAGTCTAAAATGATAGGAAGTTAATACAAGAATATATTCTTTCCTCAGAAGTCATCAGTTGTAAAGAAAGAAGTTTAGAGATATAGTTGATTCTAAATATCAGATCCAGTACTTTGGCTGCCTAATGCAGAGAACCAACTCATTGGAAAAGATTCTAATCCTAGGGAAGATTGAGGGCAGGAGAAGAAGGGGAGACGATGAGGTGGCTGGATGGCATCACTGACTCAGTGGACATGAGTTTGAGCAAACTCTGGGAGATAGTGAAGGACAGGGACGCCTGGTGTACTGCAGTCTATGGGGTTGGAAAGGGTCAGACACGACTTAGTGACTGAACAACAATAATAAAACATCAGATCAGCTTACCAATATTTCAGTAGATTAAGAAGCTAAGCATAAATATAAGCCAGAAAAACTAAGAGGAAATAGAAATTAATTTTAGGGTTTCAACAAAAGGATGGAAACTCATTAGGAATGAAATGATAATAGCAGTGATTTATTTGTTTCCATCCTTTTGTTGAAATCCTAAAATTAATTTCTGCATTAATGGTAGGACTTTTGTTTTATGCTTAACTTCTTAATCTGCTCAATGATTTCTGCCCCACCCCTTGCTTTGGGTTATTATTCTTTTAAAAGGATAGACAGTTATCACAAGGGAACACATCAGCAGATTTGACTCTACATGCTGTGAGCTTTTGAACCCAAAACTCTCTCTTTACTTTCCTAGCATAGGGTCTTTCCAGCCTGCATTCAACCAACATTTACAACATTTGCTCCTGAGATTAGTGCAAGTTTTGGGGTTGTTGGTTTTTGTTTTGAGAGGCAATGTTTTTAAATGCTCAAATATTAGAACTGTTGAAGAAAATCATGATAAACTGGAATCCAGGCTCAAGGCATCAAGTTTTCCTAAATGAGATCAACGTCCTAGGTGGAGAAAGGCTCAAGTACTGGGGTGGAGGTGTGGAAATATCACTGTTGACCCCTGATGTCCCATTTCCACACAGGCAGGAGAGAGGGTCTCTGCTTCCCTCAGGAGTCCTTCATCACTGCCTTCCTCTCTTCCTTCACAGAAAGCCTAGTGTCCCCACTTCAGGGGAAAGGCAGAAGCCATCACACAAGAGATTCCTCAGGTTCTCAGACCTGGACCTGGCGAGCACACTACCATAGCTGTGGCACAAGAAGATACGTCCTTACAGGGTTGAAAAATCTCCCTTCCCTGGAATCTGTCTGCTCTCACTTAACGGTGACTCTGAAGCTTCAACTATCAGTCTTCTTTTAAAGATTGTAGAAAAACTTGAGAAAGTCCCAGATTTATGCCAAAAGCATTGGAGAGGCAATCTCATCATGCAGAGCTGTACAAGCAGTGCTATCTCAAGATTAGATTTCGGGGGAGAGGAGGCATTTGTTTTGCTCTTGACTGATAGGGAGATTTCTGGGAGGTTACATTGTTAAGAAGCATTCCATATTACACAGAGAACTATATTCAGTTCAGTTCAGTTGTTCAGTTGTGTCAGACTCTTTGTGACCCCATGAATTGCAGCACGCCAGTCCTCCCTGTCCATCACCAACTCCCGGACTTCACTCAAGATTCACGTCCATCGAGTCAGTGATGCCACCAGCCATCTCATCGTCTGTCGTCCCCTTCTCCTCCTGCCCCCAATCCCTCCCAGCATCAGAGTCTTTTCCAATGAGTCAACTCTTGGCATAAGGTGGCCAAAGAACTGGAGTTTCAGCTTTAGCATCATTCCTTCCAAAGAACACCCAGGGCTGATCTCCTTCAGAATGGACTGGTTGGATCTCCATGCAGTCCAAGGGACTCTCCAAGAGTTTTCAGCAACACCACGGTTCAAAAGCATCAATTCTTCGGCACTCAGCCTTATTCACAGTCCAACTCTCACATCCATACATGACTACTGGGAAAACTATAGCCTTGACTAGACGGACCTTAGTCAGCTCAGTATTCTGTAATAAGTTATATGGGAAAATAACTGAAAAAGAATAGGTATGTATATATGTAAAAGTCTCTTTACACCTGAAACTATGATAACATAACATTGCAAATCAACTATACTTCAATATAAAATTTAAAAAATTTAAAATTTAAAAAAGAAGGTGTTCCAGGTGGATAAAGAGGGCATGCAAAAGTGAGTTATGTTACAGCTATGATATTTAGTCTAGTGTAGCTTAATTAAAACATTGATACTCATGGAGAGGAGAAATATAACTGGGTAGAATCAACTGTTTTATGATAGATCTACTCTCAGTTCAGTTCAGTTGCTCAGTCGTGTCCGACTGAGCCACCCCATGAATCGCAGCACGCCAGGCCTCCCTGTCCATCACCAACTCCTGGAGTTAGCTCAAACTCCTGTCCATCAAGTCGGTGATGCCATCCAGCCATCTCATCCTCTGTTGTCCCCTTCTCCTCCTGCACCCAATCCCTCCTAGCATCAGGGTCTTTTGCAATGAGTCAATTCTTTGCATGAGGTGGCCAAAGTATTGGAGTTCCAACTTTAGCATCAGTCCTTCCAATGAACACACAGGACTGATCTCCTTTAAAATAGACTGGTTGGATCTCCTTGCAGTCCAAGGGACTCTCAAGAGTCTTCTCCAACATCACAGTTCAAAAGCATCAATTCTTCGGTGCTCAGCTTTCTTCACAGTCCACTGGAAAACCATAGCCTTGAGTAGACAGACCTTAGTCGGCAAACTAATGTCTCTGCTTTTTAATATGCTCTCTAGGTTGGTCATAACTTTCCTTCCAAGGAGTAAGCATCTTTTAATTTCATGGCTGCAGTCACCATCTGCAGTGATTTTGAAGCCCCGCCAAATAAAATCAGCCACTGTTTCCACTGTTTCCCTATCTATTTCCCATGAAGTGATCGGACCAGATGCCATGATCATAGTTTTCTGAATGTTGAGCTTTAAGACAGCTTTAAGCCACTCTCCTCTTTCACTTTCATCAAGAGGCTTTTTAGTTCCTTTTCACTTTCTGCCAAAAGAGGGATTCCATCTGCATATCTGAGGTTATTGATATTTCTGCCGGCAATCTTGATTCCAGCTTGGGCTTCATCCAGCCCAGCGTTTCTCATGATGTACTCTGCATAGAAGTTAAATAAGCAGGGTGACAATATACAGCCTTGACGTACTCCTTTCCCTATTTGGAACCAGTCTGTTGTTCTATGTCCAGTTCTAACTGTTGCTTCCTGACCTGCATATAGGTTTCTCAAGACACAGGTCAGGTGGTCTGCTATGCCCATGTCTTGAAGAATTTTCCACAGTTTATTGTGATCCACAGTCAAAGGCTTTGGCATAGTCAATAAAGCAGAAATAAATGTTTTTCTGGAACTCTCTTTCTTTTTCCATGATCCAGCGGATGTTGGCAATTTGATCTCTGGTTCCTCTGCCTTTTCTAAGAGCAGCTTGAACATCTGGAAGTTCATGATTCACGTATTGCTGAAGCCTGTCTTGGATAATTTTGAGCATTACTTTACTAGCATGTGAGATGAGTGCAACTGTGTGGTAGTTTGAGCATTCTTTGGCATTTCTTTGCCTTTCTTTGAGATTGGAATGAAAACTGACCTTTTCCAGTCCTGTGACCACTGCTGAGTTTTCCAAATTTGCTGACATATTGAATGCGGCACTTTCACAGCATCTTCTTTTAGGATTTGAAATAGCTCCCCTGGAATTCCATCACCTCCACTGGCTTTGTTCATAGTGATGCTTTCTAAGGCCCACTTGACTTCACACTCCAGGATGTCTGGCTCTAGGTGAGTGATCACACCATCATGATTATCTGCATCGTGAAGATCTTTTGTGTAGAGTTCTTCCTTGTATTTTTACTACCTCTTCTTAATATCTTCTGCTCTGTTAAGTCCATACCATTTCTGTCCTTTATTGAGCCCATCTTTGCATGAAATGTTCCCTTGATATCCCTAATTTTCGTGAAAAGATCTCTAGTCTTTCCCATTCTGTTGTTTTCCTCTATTTCTTTGCATTGATCACTGAGGAATTCATTTTTAATTTTGTTAATTAAAATGTTAATTCATTTTAATTTTGTTAATAATTTTAGTTAAGATTCAGTCAGTAAGCTTTTGCTTAAGGAACATATTGATTAATTCTTAATACAATTGAGTATATTGATTATATTAATTGAGTAGAGTGAATAATTGTTAATTCTTAATGAAATATGAATCCTGTGAAATTTTTTCTGTTATTTGTGTGTTGATTTATGTGTTTTAGTATATTTTTGTCTATAGACCTTATGTATATTTATTCGCTGATGCTACAAAATATTGTCTGATACATTTAAATACATATTCAAAATGTATAAAATTTTTATCTTGTTTTAAAAATATTTTGTAATGGAACAAAGTGCTAACTCTCATAACTCATTTATATACATCTTATGTTTTCTAACAAGAAGTACCTTATTGTGTTCTCTGTGTGGCCTTCATGACCCCCTTTAGCTATGATAATGATATATAATTTCTTTCTTATCATTAAGAAAGTATCCTTTAGATAGCTACTTACAGTTGGTACTAGCAGGATGAAACCATAAAAACACCTTATTCATTGTGAAACTGTACAGAAGTTTCCTTTTAGATTTTATAAAGTTTTTCTTTCTTTCCATTCTTACTTCTACCACCTTAACCTCTTTCTTTCTTTCTTTCTGGTCTTGAAAATAGCCTTTTAAGACATTGGTTTCTTATGTGAACCCATTTGATGAATCTTGCACGTAGGTGCCACGTGTGTACTTAGTCTCTCACTCGTGTCTGACTCTTTGTGACCCCATGGATTGCAGCCTGCCAGGCTCCTTTGTCCATGGGATTTTTCAGGCAGGAATACTGGAGTGCATGAACATTTCCTCCTCCAGGGCATCTTCCTGACCCAGGGATTGAACCTGCATCTCCTGCGTCTCCCTATATTGTTAGGCAGATTCTTTACCATTGCACCACCTGTGAAGCCGACACATGGGTGTCATACTCCTGCTTATAAAAAGTGCTTTTGATCTTGTTATGTCTCATCCAGACATCTGTTATGGTGCATCCCCATGCCTTCTTCGTAGTCAAGAGGACAGTCTAAGATGTAGCATTTAAAAGACCACCAATTCTGGTTCCAGATTGCTTATGAAATCACTCAGGCTGCTCTATTCAGGGGAAGGTGTCCTTTGCTACTTATTACTTTTCTCTCTCTGGAAGGTGATTTCTTCACAGTTTGTGGAAATTGGACCTCCAGCTAGCAGTCCCACTCCCCTTGATACTAAAGGATCTTCAGTGATCTGTTGACCCAAATTATTTTTTTTTGCTGGCTGCTTATTGCTGTTTTATTTAGCTCACTAAATATTCATATTGAGGTTCTGATGGAGGGGGGCGGCAAACATTTTTTAGTTGTTGACATAAAATGATAATGACAAGATCCATTGTCTTGAAGTGACTGCATTTCAGGGTAGCAACCCACACTACCTGGGTTATTGAGATGCGTGATTTCAGTAACACATCCTGTGACAATTGTATTAAGCCAATTATGGTAATGCTTCACTTTTTATCAGTTCTGTACACTAATGGTTTGATCAAACCACTGGTCAGTTCTAAAGGATTTGATCAAACCAGTCCATCCTAAAGGAAGTCAACCCTGAATATTCATTGGAAGGACTGATGCTGAAGCTGAAGCTACAATACCTGGGCACCTAAGGCAAAGAGCCAACTCATTGGAAAAGACCCTGATGCTGGGGAAGGTTGAAGGCAAAAGGAGAAGGGTGACTCCGCAGAACGAGATGATTGGATGACATCACTGACTAAATGGACATGAGTTTGAGGAAGCTCCTGGAGATGGTGAAGGACAGGGAAGCCTGGTGCCAGTCAGTCCATGGGGTGGAAAAGAGGCGGACACAACTGAGCGACTGAACAACAACAGTAATAGTAGGTGGAGAGCACAAGTGGATTTGAAGCCAAGATTCTGTGTTAGATTAGGTGGTTGGGTCTAGTTAAATTCAAAGGAGGAATGCTTGGTGTGAAGGAAATAATATTCTTCGTGGGTTCTCAGATTCCTGGTTTTGTTTTGTTTGTTTGTGTTTGGCAGGAGAGGACTTTGTTAATGGCACCAAACTGAAATAGAATTTGCCCTGGAGGTAATTAGCTATTGAGAAGAATAGGGAAAAAGTAATTAGTACCTTACTTCCTAAAATATAATTCAAAATAAATCATGCAGTGGTTAACATTATTTTCATTTGACTTTTTTCAGTCAGCTCACATTCAGTATTTTCCAGCCAAGGGAAATGGCTACATATCTGTGGCCATATTTCTTTCTTTCCTTTATTTATTTTATTATGGCTGTGCAGACTCCTCGTTGTGGCCCATAGACTTCTCTAATTGCTGCAAGTTGGCTTAGTTGCTCCATGGCATTTGGGATCTTAGTTTCCCAACCAGGGAGTGAATCCATGCCCCCTACTTTGGAAGATGGATTCTTAACCACTGGACCACCAGGGAAGTCACCGTGGCCATATTTCTAGGACTAACTATGCTGTTGTAAAATTATTTAGAGTTTATCTTGATACCTCTTACCATTATGTGGCGTGTTAGTTGCTCCATCTTGTCTGACTCTTTGCTACTCCATGGAGTGTGGCCCACCAGGCCTACTCTGTACATGGAATTCTCCAGGCAAGAATACTAGAGTGAGTTGCCATTCCCTTCTGCAGGGGATCTTCCTGACCCAGGGATTGAACCCAGGCCTCCTGCATTGCAGGCAGATTCTTTACAGTCTGAATCACCAGGGAAACTGCCTTACCATTAAATCCTATTCCTTATCAGATCCTATTGTTCCTGTGTGTGAGATATCCATGAATATATACACTTCTTTTCTTTACCATCCCACCTTATTCCAAGCTTTTCCTATTTCTCACCTGAATTATTTATTCTTTGGGTTAGACTTCCTTTTCTTTATTTTTCTCCTTTAGAGCCAAATAGGTCATTTTGAAATATAAAACTAAATGTACTTTCCTTCCCTTTACACTGTTAGAGGAAAATAATTAAAAACTCAACTGTCGTCCGGTCCAGAAAATCTCTCCATGAAGGCAGGAGATAAAGAAAACAATTCTATCATTAAGTAATCCTAAGACCAGGATGTGAGACACATGGGCAACCCAGTAGGCATCTGCAAGATAGAAATCTTATTTTCTGATACAGCCAAGCGGATGCAACCCATCACTTAAATGTTCTCAACATAATCAGTAATGAGTCCTGGAGTAAGAAGACTTGACAGCACCGTTTGTCACCTACCATTCATCTTAACTTTGCTTGGTAATTGGAATGATCATCTGTATTAACTAAATGGCCTTACCCAGAGGAAAATCAAACTTCCTAGGTTTTTTTTTTTTTTTTTAAATTAGATTTTCTTTACATGAACCATTTTTAAAGCCTTTATTTGCTACAATATTGCTTCTGTTTGATGTTTTGTTTTTTTGATTGGGAAGCCTGTGAGATCTAGCTCCCCTATCAGGCATTGAATCACACTCCCTGCACTGGAAGGTGGCGTCTTAACCACTGGGCCACTGGGGAAGTCCCCTCCCAGGTTTTTATTACAGGAAGTAATTTTGCAACTTTAAGCCCTAAAGATTCTGCTGTCCTACCACAGAAACAGAGAGACGGGGAGCTATCTCCCTTAATGTTCACATCACAAAGAGATGGGTCCCTGGTCCTTGAGAAAGAAACACAGTCCTAGGTCTGTAAAGCCCACCAGAGGCTGACCTAGTTTTCAAAAGGATTTATATGATTTCAAAAGAACATAGTATTTACAAGTACAGATTTTTTTTTTTTTTTTTAAGGAAATGCTCAAAAGAAAAGGAGAGTGGAGAAATCTCTTTATTTTCAACAAGGAGAATTAAGCCTCTTAGTTTTAATTTGTATTTGTCTTTACAACACCAGAAGTGTTTTCATTCTTCTTAGGATAAAGACCAGACATCTTAAGAGGCTTATCCTGCTGCCTGGTTTCCTTACCTCTCCAGTTTCCTCTGACTCCATGTTCTCTAAGTTCAGCTACGTTTCCCTTTATTCTATCAGAATTCTCACCACATTGCTTTAGCATAAGATTATTTTTCTGCTTTACCATCCCCTCAACAAATTTAGCCTTGGTTAGATATTTTACATTTCAGCTCAGTCCTTCTTTTCACGAAGTGCTGTCTCTTGCAGATTTTAAGCTGCATGACCACTGCCACTGTGTCAGGTTTTGCTCACTCTTGCTTTATGCCGAGTGTAAACTGTGTTTTCTTGATGCGTAGTAAGCTCTTTACTGATATTTTTAAAGGAATTAATTTAAAAGTTAACATTAAAATTTAGAAATTAGTAAGAGGAGTAGGATGGGGTGGGGGAAGGCCCAAGAGGGAGATGCCATATGTATAATCAGAGCTGATTCAATCTGTTGTACAGCAGAAACACATTGTAAAGAAATTATCCTCCAATTAAAAATAAATTTTAAAAATTAGTAAAAACTAAAAGAGAATATGATGAAGTATTTATCAAATATTTAAGTGGAGATAAGTTGGTGATGGACAGGGAGGCCTGGTATGCTGCGATTCATGTGGTTGCAAAGAGTCAGACATGACTGAGCGACTGAACTGAACTGAAGCTTCTTAGTGGTTTAAAAAGGCTGTAGAACTGGTTTCATTCAGTTAGGTTCAGTTCAGTTGCTCAGTTGTGTCCAACTCTTTGTGACCCCATGAATTGCAACAGACCAGACTTCCCTGTCCATCACCAACTCTAGAGCTTACTCAAACTCATGTCCATCGAGTCAGTGATGCCATCCAACCATCTCAACCTCTGTCATCCCTTTCTCCTCCTGCGCTCAATCTTTCCCAGCATCAGGGTCTTTCTCAGTGAGTCAGTTCTTTGCATCAGGTGGCCAGTGTATTGGAGTTTCAGCTTCAGGATCAGTCCTTCCAGTGGATCTTCAGGACTGATTTCCTTTAGGATGGACTGGATGGATTTCCTTGCAGCCCAAGGGACTCTCAAGAGTCTTGTCCAACACCACAGTTCAAAAGCATCAATTCTTCGGTGCTCAGCTTTCTTTACAGGCCAACTCACATCCATACGTGACTACTGGAAAAACCGTAGCCTTGACTAGATGGACCTTTGTTGGCAAGTAATGTCTCTGCTTTTTAATACGCTGTCTAGGTTGGTTATAGCTTTTCTTCCAAGGAGTAAGTGTCTTTTAATTTCATGGTTGCAGTCACATTCTTCAGTGATTTTGGATCCGAAGAAAATAAAGGATATCACTGTTTCCATTGTTTCCCCATCTGTATGCCATGAAGTGATGGGATTGGATGCTATGATCCTCATTTTTTGAGTGTTGAGCTTTAAGCCAACTTTTTCACTCTTGTCTTTCAATTTCATCAAAAAGTTCTTCAGTTCCTCTTCAGTTTCTACCATAAGGGTTTTATCATCTGCCTTTCTGAGGTTATTGATTGTTCTCTTGAAAATCTTGATTCCAGCTTGTGCTTCATCCAGCCTGGCATTTCGCATGATGTAATCTGCATAGAAGTTAAATAAGCAGGATGACAATATGCAACCTTGATATACTCCTTTCCCAATTTGGAATCAGTCCTTTGTTTCATGTCCGGTTCTAATTGTCATTTCTTGACATGCATGCAGATTTCTCAGGAGGCAGGTCAGGTGGTCTGGTATTCCCATCTCTTGAAGAATTTTCCACAGTTTGTTGTGATCCACACAGTCAAAGGATTTGGCGTAGTCAATAAAGTATAACTGGATGTTTTTCTGGAATTCCCTTGCTTTTTCTGTGATCCAGTGGATGTTGGCAACTTGAACTCTGGTTCCTCTGCCTTTTCTAAATCCAGCCTGAACATCTGGAAGTTCACGTTTCATGTACTGTTGAAGCCTGACTTGAGAATTTTGAACATTACTTTGCTAGCATGTGAGATGAGTGGAATTGTGTGGTGGTTTGAGCATTCTTTAGCATTTCCTTTCTTTTGAATTGGAATGAAAACTGACCTTTTCTAGTCCTGTGGCCACTGCTGAGTTTTCCAATTTGTTGGCATATTGAGTGCAGCACTTTCGCAGCATTGTCTTTTAGGAGTTGAAATAGCTCAGCTGGAATTCCATCACCTCCACTGGCTTTGTTTGTAGTGATGCTTCCTAAGGCTCACTTGACTTTGCATTCCAGGGTATATGGCTCTAGGTGAGTGATCACACTATTGTGGTTTTCTGGGTCACCAAGATCTTTTTGTATAGTTCTTCTGTGTTCTTGCCACCTCTTCTTAATATCTTCTGCTTCTGTTAGGTCCCTACCATTTCTTTCCTTTATTGAGCCCATCTTTGCATGAAATCTTCCCTTAGTATCTCTAATTTTCTTTAAGAGATCTCTAGTCTTTCCCATTCTTTTTTTTTTTTTTTTTTGTCTATTTCTTTGCTCTGATCTCTGAGGAAGGCTTTCTTATCTGTCCTTGCTATTCTTTGGAACTCGGCATTCACTGGGTGTATCTTCTCTTTTCTCCTTTACTTTTCACTTCCCTTCTTTTACAGCTATTTTTAAGGCCTCCTTAGGCAGCATTTTGCTTTTTTATTTCTTCTTCTTGGGGATGGTCTTGATCCCTGTCTCCTGTACAATGTCACGATCCTCCATCCATAGTTCATCAGGCACTCTATCAGATCTAGTCCCTTAAATCTGTTTCTTACTTTCACTGTATAGTCATAAGGGATTTGATTTAGTTCATACCTGAATGGTCAAGTGGTTTACTCCACTTTCTTCAATTTGATCAATGAGTCAGGCTTTCCCATCTCTCCTTGCTCTTCTTTGGAACTCTGCATTCAAATGAGTATATCTTTCCTTTTCTCCTTTGTCTTTTGCTTATCTTCTCTCAGCTATTTGTAAGGCCTCCTCAGATAACCATTTTGCCTTTTTGCGTTTCTTTTTCTTGGGTTGGTCTTAATGACTGCCTCCTCTACATTAGAAAAAGAATAATCAGTTTCATTTAATGACCCACACGTAAAGATACACACACACACATAAAAACACACACATACACTCACATACACAAAAGGCAAACAATACATCAGAAACATGCCGTAATGAACTAAATATGAGCATATGTGCTCAGTCCCTCAGTCATGTCTGACTCTTTGTGATCCCATGGACTGTAGCCTAGTATTTTCCTCTGTCCATAGAATTTTCCAGGCAGGAATAATGCCTACATTTCCTACTCCAGAGGATCTTTTGGACCCAAAGATGGATTAGGGAGAGTATGTTTTATAAAGAATTAAGTAAAAAAATCAGAAAAGATTATATCTAAGTAAATACCAACTACATCACTAATAAGGTGAAAAATTCACATTAAAGTTAGATGTAATGTTTAGCAGTGCTTTTTCATATATAATATGAAAGTGGATATAGTAAAATAGAACTTTCTTACATTCCTAATGGGAATGCAGATTTGTACAACTCTTTGCAAAATGATTTGGTAAATTTATGAAGAACCTTGATATTCTATGCTCAGTCCTGTCTGACTCTGCAGCCCCCTGGACTGCAGCATGCATGCTTCCCTGTCCATCACCAACTCCTGGAGCTTGCTCAAGTGATATTCTTTGAACAAGTAAATCCACTTCTGAGAATCTAGTCTGGAATTCAGCAAGAAACGAGCAAGTAATGATGCTTATTATCCAGTGTGTTAGTAGTGTGATACAGGAAACATGATAAATATTCAAAATTAAGGAATGGTTGTCTAATTTATGGAAGAGATTTTATATATATATATATATTTAAACAGATATATATATATTAAATATATGTATTATATATATATTAAATATATATATTAAATATATATATATATTTAAACAGAGTGGAAATATGTCCTTTTGTATTTATTGCCAAGTTTAACAAATTTGTATATATATGTTGTATACATATATCTGTGTGTGTGTGGGCACTTATTCTCTCAGTCGTGTCGACTCTTGTGACCCCATGAATTGTAGCCTGCCAGGCTCCTCTGTTCATGGGATTCTCCAAGTAAGAATACTGGAGTAAGCTGCCATTTCCTTCTCCAGTGGAAACTTCCTGGCCCAGGAATGAACCCGAGTCTCCCACATTGCAGGCAAATTCTTTAGTGACTGATCTACAAGGGGAGCTATATATATATATATGTAGTTTCAAAGAGTCGGACGAGAGTTAGTGACTAACACTTTCATTTTTCACATATACAATATTAAGTAACAAAACAACATTCCACTTATTCACTATGACCTATATTAAAGGTTAGAGTTTGTATGTATATAGGAATTGTCAAAAAGACATTTTACCTTCCGGTGATCTAAGCTCTCTTATTTTGGTATGATCCATTTAAGGAGAATATTCACTAAATATTTTTCCCCAATTAAAACAACCATTGTTTATTTCTTTATTTTTTATTTAGGCAAGGCTTTTCTTTATGTGTTTTATTGGTATTTCAAATAAATACCTCTTCCAAGATATTATTTGCATTTAGAAGAATAACTATGTATTATCAATCAGCCCTGGGATTTCTTTGGAGGGAATGATGCTAAAGCTGAAACTCCAGTACTTTGGCCACCTCATATGAAGAGCTGACTCACTGGAAAAGACTCTGATGGTGGGAGGGATTGGGGGCAGGAGAAGAAGGGGACGACAGAGGATGAGATGGCTGGATGGCATCACTGACTCAATGGACATGAGTCTGAGTGAACCCTGGGAGTTGGTGATGGACAGGGAGACCTGGCATGCTGCGATTCTTGGGGTCGCAAAGAGTCGGACATGACTGAGCGACTGAACTGAAATGAACTGATTGATCACCTTTCATAAAGCTGAATATGAATCTGTTTGTTGGAATTAGAGATAAACAACTTAGTTTTCTATAAATACTAAAAAAATTAAAAAGCTGGTACATTTGATTCAATGCATGTTATATTTTCAGTTTTACTATGTTTTTACAAAATTATTGAAAACAAATTTCAACTCTGAAAGAAAATACATCTTGACCATGTAGAAAGAGGTGTAAATAGAAAACCATCAGGAAAATATTTGAACAAAAGTTAAGTATAAGAGATGGAGTGTGAGGTTCTTGAATTCAGCATTTTGTCTTCCTATCTGCTTTGGGCTCTGTTTTCCTGGCAAAGGATTGACAGGTCCCTGAAGACATTAGAGGTCCTGGTAAGTTAAATATACTTGGCTTGGTGCACCGGTTGTGGGAATAGTATTGCTCCCATTTTCCTACAAAAGCTGCAGGCCAAAGCAAAAACTAAAAATAAATAATAAATAAATAAAGGAGAAGTAAAGGAAAAAAATACAAGTTAAGGCAAATTTAAACATTATAAAATGATCAGTTTAGTTTAGTCGCTCAGTTCTGTCTGACTCTGCTGCCCCCTGGACTGCAGCATGCAGGCCTCCCTGTCCATCACCAACTCCTGGAGCTTGCTCAAACTCATGTCCATCGAGTTGGTGATGCCATCCAGCCATCTCATCCTCTGTTGTCCCGTTCTCCTCCTGCCCTCAATCTTTCCCAGCATTAGGGTCTTTTCCAGCGAGTCAGTTCTTCACATCAGGTGGCCAAAGTATTGAGGTTTCAGCTTCAACATTAGTCCTTCCAATGAATATTCAGGACTGATACCCTTTAGGACGGACTGGTTGGATCTCCTTGTAGTTCAAGGGACTCTCAAGAAGCTTCACAGAAGCATTAGTTCTTTGGCGCTCAGCTTTCTTTATAGTCCAACTCTTCACATCCATCCATGACTACTGGAAAAACCATAGCTTTGACTAGATGGGCCTTTGTAGGCAAATTATAAGATGATAAATCAGATATGATATCCTTACTTTACACTCTTCCTTATTAATTAATAACTGGAGGTAGATTTTAATAGATTTCACTGTTTGATCCAGTTGACCTATATGCACATTTTTCTATGGTATGAGAGTTGTTTGGCAGTGCATAGGTTATAAGACTAAAGTTACTAAAGAAATTGCTTTCACTGTATTGTATTATTTTCTAATTAAAAATAAAATTTAATCACCCAGTCTATTATAATTTCAGCTTACAGTTAAAGAGTACATTTTGAAAAGCATTAGGTATCACCTACTGTACCAGGATGCTAATTTGTAACATTTTGGTATAGTAGTGAGGTAAAAGTTACAGAGACATACCAGTCACAGTATGAAACTTCTCACATCCCTCCATGTAAGAGTAATTAAATCTCATTGCTTTAAAAAAAAAAATTCTGAAAAATATTTTTAATAAGTTTAAATTCTAAGCGAAAAATGCTCTTTAAAATAGCGAATGGTATATATTTTCATTTTTTAAAATGTAGATAACTAGAAAACTGATTTATTAATTTACTTCATTAAATAGATTACTTGATTTTTTTTCACAAATAAGACTTCAAAAATATGAACTCTTTTACCCACCCCATCCCACTCCACTTTTTAGTGATTTTATGATTTTTAAAAATATATATATATTTTCTTTTTGTGTATTTCTCATCACTTTGATATGATTAGATGAGATTCTGGTCAGCAAACTGAGAATGACTGAGCATGCACACATGCATGCATGCTGGAGACCAAAATGGAATTACTTTGCTGTTAATAAATTCTCTTTCTGTTCTGGGCCATATTGTTGTTTTTCCTATCAGCCTACCATGTTGGTATTTTTTCTTTTAAAAAATTTTTTTAATGTGGATCATTTATAATGCCTTTGTTGAATTAGTTGCAATATTGCTTCTGCTTCTGTTTTGATTTTTTGGCTGCAAGGCATGTGGGATTTTTGCTCCCCAACTAGGGACTGAACCCTCATACCCTGCATTGGAAAGTCAAGTCTTAACCACTGGACCACCAGGGAAGTCCCATTTTATTTTTTCCTGACTCAGAGATCATGTTGAATCATAAACTTAGAAAGAGAGAATATCCACAGGGATCATGAAAAACTATGTCCTGACTGTTAACACTAAGCTGCCTGCTACAGCTGATACAGTTTGGTGGGAATGTACAATGAGATCACTCTATTCTTTCCAAAATGGTATAGGGGGATAGTTGCTATGTTTTGTGTTAATTCTTCATCAAAATTATAATGCAAAAGCTATTAGAATTCTGGAAAAAAAGATTTTCTATGCCATATTTATCTTTCTAAAGCAGGATTATGAACTATTTATGAACTAATACAGAGACACCCGGAAAATGAAACAAAAAGCTTATGATTTTAATGACAGAATAGTCTGTAATTTCTGTTTTTAAAAACAAGTATAATGTAGAGACAGACACAGCTGTGGAGAGAATCAGGGAGAGTCACTTTAGAATTAGCATGTGGTCTCTGTTTCTCATTGGCATAAAAACATTTTTCTTGCTCTTCCTCTTTTAAAAAAAAAATCTCTGTGGAAAATTCTGAAAGAGATGGGCATACCAGACCACCTGACCTGCCTCTTGAGAAACCTATATCCAGGTCAGGAAGCAACAGTTAGAACTGGACATGGAACAACAGACTGGTTCCAAATAGGAAAAGGAGTATGTCAAGGCTATATATTGTCACCCTGCTTATTTAACTTATATACAGAGTACATCATGAGAAACGCTGGGCTGGAAGAAGCACAAGCTGGATTCAAGATTGCCAGCAGAAATATCAATAACCTCGGATATGCAGATGACTCCACCCTTATGGCAGAAAGTGAAGAGGAGCTAAAAAGCCTCTTGATGAAAGTGAAAGTGGAGAGTGAAAAACTTGGCTTAAAGCTCCACAGAAAACAAAGATCATGGCATCTGGTCCCATCATTTCATGGGAAATAGATGGGGAAACAGTGGAAACAGTGTCAGACAAAATCACTGCAGATGGTGACTACAACCATGAAATTAAAAGACGCTACTCCTTGGAAGAAAAGTTATGACCAACCTAGATAGCATACTCGAAAGCAGAGACATTAGTTTTCCAACAAAGGTCCGTCTAGTCAAGGCTATGGCTTTTCCAGTGGTCATGTATGGATGTGAGAGTTGGACTATGAAGAAAGCTGAGCGCCAAAGAATTGATGCTTTTGAAGTGTGGTGTTGTAGAAGACCCCTGAGAGTCCCTTGGCCTGCAAGGAGATCCAACCAGTCCATTCTGAAGGAGATCAGCCCTGGGATTTCTTTGGGAGGAATGATGCTAAAGCTGAAACTCCAGTACTTTGGCCACCTCATGCGAAGAATTGACTCACTGGAAAAGACTCTGATGCTGGAAGGGATTGGGGGCAGGAGGAGAAGGGGACAATAGAGGATGAGATGGCTGGATGGCATCACTGACTCGATGGACGCGAGTCTGAGTGAACTCCGGGAGTTGGTGATGGACAGGGAGGCCCGGCATGCTGTGATTCATGGGGTCCCAAAGAGTCGGACACAACTGAGCGAATGAACTGAACTGAAATGATTCAGATTCTAGGGAGGAGTTGAAATTGGTTAGGCGAGTATTATGGTTTCTTTATAGACAAGGATAGAAAGACAGCAGAATTTTCAAGAGTTTGATATTCATAATATTTATTAATATTTCTGATGTATCACAAATGATACGATTTTTAATATAGGAATAATGTCCAGATTTCTACTGCATTATGGACTCCTCACAATTATTCTCACATGTTGTGGTTAGTTATGGGTGCACTAATTCACAGAGGATACCAACTAGGTCAGGTAGAAGAATCAAAACTTTCTCTGCCTTAAAGTGGAAGGGTAGAGAGTGTGTATAAGAACTCTGTTCAAATGCCTGGAAATATTTAAACTTCTGAAGGAAGTGACCACCTTGTTTGTTTAAGTTGATGCGGTAGCCTTTAAAAATAAAAGCAGGTGTTTTATTGCTCCCAGTAATGTGGTCAGGAGTTCAGACAGGGCTTAGCAGAGTGCTTTATGAGATGTCAGCTGATGGACTTGATTATGACTGGAAGGTCCTAGATGGTATCGCTTATGTTGTGGTCCTGGTGCAGGCTTTTGGCTGGAGTTACTTGAGTCTCCTCCATAAAGTTTCTCTCCAGATAGTGGCCCAGCATTTGGGAGTTAGCCTAGGCTTACTTAGCTTGTCATGTTTTCCAGCAGAGCGAAGGCAAGAGGGAAGATGCTTGCTAGATGGTAGCCTTTTACCCTAGCAGGACACGACTGAGTGACTGAACTGACCTGAACTGACTGAAATGTAGCTTACAGTAGATGTTTCTTTCTCTCCTTCCTCCCTTCCTTTGTTTCTTTCCTCTCTCTTTCCTCCCTTTCTCCCCTCCTTCCTTTCTTGGAGTATAATCACTTTACAGTGTTGCATTAGTTTCTACTGCACAACAACATGAATTAGCTATATATATATATATATATATATATATATATATATATCCTGGCTTCTCAGGTAGCCCTACAGTGCTGGAGACACAGAAGACTTGGATTCTATCCTGGGTCAGGAAGATCCCCTGGAAGAGGGCATGGGAGTCCATTCCAGTACGGTTGCCTTTAGAATCCCAGGGACAGAGAAGCCTGGCGGGCTACCATCCCTAGGGTCGCAAAGAATCAGACATGACTGAAGCGACTGAGCAAATATATATATATAGCCCCTCCCTCTTGGACCTCCCTGCCCCATTGAGTGTTCTTTAAATTAAACTAATTGAAAGAGGAAACTTTCTTTGGTTATGATTCAGGGCAACAGTAAGATGATAAGAAGCTGCAGGAAGAATTGTCTCGTATTTAGGAATGGACTTCATCCTGATAAAGGCAGTGGAGTCCCTGTCACTGACTGACTGCCAAGGATGGTGTTCACCTTTCATGGATGATTTAGAAGATATCTCTCTGAGGAATAGAAGAAAGCAGCTTTTGAAGAACACCTAAATTTTAATTTTTTATGATTCCACCTTGTACGTCCTTGGCTTGCAAAAAACTGCAGTCACCACGATATAAGTGAAATAGCAAAGTAGAGTTTATTTTTGCAATTTTCTCTGCACTTCAGAATTTCTCTCTTCTTAAAAACCATTCTCCCGTTTTCAACATTTTCCAAAGCCCCACATCTCCCTGTCACCTACTGACTCTCCTATTCCCTCTAGTTCTACTCTTTATGCAAACAATTTGAAACATCAAATTTATGTTCTGTTTCTCACGTCCAAACAAAAACAGTTCTTATTGCTCAGGGTTTTTGTGTTACATCTGATGAAAATAATTCAAGAGAAGTTATAGATTTAAAATAAATTGAATGATCTCAGAGAGTGTTTATTCATGAGTTGTGTGGCTTTGGTCACTTAGTCTTGTCTGACTCTTTGTGATGCTCCTCTGTCCATGGAATTCCCAGGCAAGAATGCTGGAGTGGGTTGGCATTTTCTTCTCCAGGGGATGTTCCTGATCCAGGGGTGAGACTCTGGTCTCCTGCATTGCAGACAGTCTCTTTACTGACTGAGCCACCAGGGAAGCCCTTACGTGTGAGTTAATCCCCATCAATCTCTAAGTGTTCAGTCCTGGATGAGGCAAGAACAGGAATTCTCCTAAGCTTGATTTACCTCCTGGAAGCCATGCTGAGCCCACTCACTTTTTCAGTGATTCCTGTCACGAAGGGCAGTGCTGTAAAAACACACACCTTGAATTGAGAGAGCTTGGTCTCACAAAACTGCAAATATCTGAACTCAAGAATCATAAATACATGAATGTGAAGAGTTGCTTATATGTAGAGAAAAGAATATCATTAGGAACATAATTTCCCTGTGGCACTTCCAAATGTCCCATGAGGTCAACTTGAATTTACCAACAATGCCTCTTTTTCCTAGCATGATTTTTTTTTTTTTTTTTTTACTGTTCCAACAGCCTTTGGTTCTGAAAACAAGAAGCATCGATCTGAGGGAGAAAAAAGGTTCCCATGATAATTAAGTGGAAAGGGAATAGAAGTGAGAAACAGAATGGATCTCATGTCTACTGGCTGATTTATTTTAGAAACTGTACAAGTGATCTTGTGTTTATTTTTAAACCTGTGTACATGGATAAAATATAAATGTGGTCTACATTTAAAATCCTAAATGATGTCCTATATGTTAACACAAGAGATAAAATAGAAAGACTACAAGGCTGAAGTTATTTTCTTGATTTTGACAGTCTTTTATTATAATAGTATACCTAACAGAAATTATATATAATAAAAAAATCCATCCACATTTTTTTCTGACAGAGTGATCACAAAATGTGTGATGTTTAAAATAACCGATCTTCATTTTGTGTTTTTTTCTTACACATGATACTGGAAGCAAAACACTTAAGAGGAATCTAGACAATCACTTTAAACTGATTTTGCCAGAATCTTTGAGTTTCAATTTTCTCTCACTCCTGCTGAGAAAGTACATACATTTTGAAAGTTAGTTTATTTGAGCAGTGCTTTTCCCCCTTTAAGCTGATGATAAACATATGGGAGTGGGATTGAATTAGAGACAAGCTGTTGGTTTCTATTGAATACTCAAAAAAATGTAAGTTATCAAAAAATTTTAACTATCCAGTGATTGGCTGAACTTTATTAGGAGATCAGTAAATGGATATAAAATCATCCTGATGTGGAGCTTTTAGGAAGAAACGTGGTTGGTGTTTATTTCATAATTGAGGCTATGACTATTTGGCTTAGAGCTTAGAGTTATAAAGTTATGGTATTCAAAGAGAAGAATTAGAACCAGAAAGGGATGCTGAAATTCACACAGTGGCAGCAAGAATATTATTATTTTTTTAAACCATTTTTTTGGTTATCTCTTGGTTTGTTATATTTGGAACCATATATCTAGAAAAATATAAAATGTGTTCTATATATTATAATACATATATAATAGAAATAAAATATCTATAATAAATGACATAGTATAATATATAATGGTATATATATATTATATGTACATGCTATATAAGAATTATGTAATAGTATAATTATAATGTAACATATATACATGCACATATGTATACATGTGTACATGTGTACATGTATACATATATTGTATGTTATAATTATTATACAGTTATAATCATTGTATCATAACATGTATATATAATGGTATATAATTATTACATTATATTACATTATAATTATACTTAAAAGACACTTGCTTCTTGGAAGGAAAGCTGTGACAAACCTAGGTAGTGTTTTATGAAGCAGAGATAACAGTTTGCTGACTAAGGTCCCTCTAGTCAAAGCTGTGGTTTTTCCAGTAGTCACATATGGATGTGAGAGTTGGACCCTAAAGAAGGCTGAACACTGAAGAACTGATGCTTTTGAGCTGTGATGCTGGAGAAGATTCTTGAGAGTTCCTTGACCTGCAAGGAGATACAACCAGTGAATCCTGCAGGAAATCAACCCTGAATATTCATCAGAAGGACTGATACTGAAGCTGAAGCTCCAATACTTTGGCCACTTGATGTGAAAAGAGGTTGATGCTGGGAAATATTGAGGCCAGGAGGAGGAGGAGATGACAGGCTGAGATGGTTGGATGGTGTCACCAACTCAATGAACATGAGTCTGAGTAAACTCCAGGAGACAGTGAAGGACAAGGAAGCCTTTTATGCTGCAGTCCATGGAGATGCCGAGTCGGACACAACTTAGTGACCGAACAATAATAACATCTATAATGTTATAACATGTAGTGGAATACATATTATTAACATGTTATAATCTATAACAGTATATATAATATATATGTAACAGATATGCCAACAAATTTGGAAAACTCAGCAGTGGCCACAGGACTGGAAAAGGTCAGTTTTCATTCCAATCCCAAAGAAAGGCAATGCCAAAGAATGCTCAAACTACTCCACAGTTGCACTCATCTCACACACTAGAGATGGAGAAGGAAAATGGCAACCCACTCCAGTGTTCCTACCTGGAGAATCCCATGGATGGAGGAGCCTGGTAGGCTACAGTCCATGAGGTCGCAAAGAGTCAGACACGACTGAGCGACTTCACTTCACACGCTAGTAAAGTAATGCTCAAAATTCTCCATACCAGGCTTCAGCAATACGTGAACCATGAACTTCCTGATGTTCAAGCTGGTTTTAGAAAAGTCAGAGGAACCAGAGAACAAATTGCCAACATCTGCTGGATCATGGAAAAAGCAAGAGAGTTCCAGAAAAACATCTATTTCTGCTTTATTGACTATGCCAAAGCCTTTGACTGTGTGGACCACAATTAACTGGAAAATTCTGAAAGAGATGAGCATACCAGACCACCTGACCTGCCTCTTGAGAAATCTGTATGCAGGTCAGGAAGCAACAGTTAGAACTGGACATGGAACAACAGACTGGTTCCAAATAGGAAAAGGAATACATCAAGGCTGTATATTGTCACCCTGCTTATTTAACTTCTATGCAGAGTACATCATGAGAAATGCTGAACTGGAAGAAACACAAGCTGGAATCAAGATTGCCAGGAGAAATCTCAATAACTTCAGATATGCAGATGACACCACCCTTAAGCCTCTTGATGAAAGTAAAAGAGGAGAGGTGAAAAGTTGGCTTAAAACTCAACATTCAGAAAATGAAGATCATGGCATTCGGTCCCATCACTTCATGGGAAATAGATGGGGAAACAGTGGAAACAGTGTCAGACTTTATTTTGAGGGGCTCCAAAATCACTGCAGATGGTGACTGCAGCCATGAAATTAAAAGGTGCTTACTCCTTGGAAGAAAGGTTATGAGCAACCTAGATAGTATATTCAAAAGCAGAGACATTACTTTGCCGACTAAGATCCGTCTAGTCAAGGCTATGGTTTTTCCAGTAGTCATGTATGGATGTGAGATTTGGACTGTGAAGAAGGCTGAGTACCGAAGAATTGATGCTTTTGAACTGTGGTGTTGGAGAAGATTCTTGAGAGTCCCTTGGACTTCAGGAGATCCAACCAGTCCATTCTGAAGGAGATCAGCCCTGGGATTTCTTTGGAAGGAATGATGCTAAAGCTGAAACTGCAGAACTTTGGCCACCTCATGCGAAGAATTGACTCATTGGAAAAGTCTCTGATGCTGGGAGGGATTGGGGGCAGGAGGAGAAGGGGACGACAGAGAATGAGATGGCTAGATGGCATCACTGACTTGATGGATGAGTCTGAGCTAACTCCAGGAGTTGGTGATGGACAGGGAGGCCTGGCGTGCTGCGATTCATAGGGTCACAAAGAGTCGGACACGACTGAGCGGCTGAACTGAACTGATACTCCTAAGAAATAATTGAACAGATGGAGAATATACAGTAGAGATAGTTGCTGATTTTAAAGTATATACTTATAAATACATCTACTTCCATATCTATTGAAAAAGTAGGCTTCTGAGAAACCAAATGGTATATCTTAGAGTTATATCTAAAAGGCAAGAGAGACCTGCGTTTCATTTATACCTTTATGACACTAGATTCACAAAACCATTTAACTTTGAGGGTTCTTCATTTCGTCCATTTTAAATCGGTGGTACTGAACCAGAAGACCATTTCTAGCTCTAGTTTGTTTGAAGAAAGAAACAGGCCAGTCTTAGGACTTCTTAAGAACTAGTGATCTGTCTTTGGGGCCTTCTCACCTACATTTCTTTGACACTCCACCCTCTTCTTTCCTGCCCATCTTCTTGCTGAGAATATTCAGGAGTTAGGGCCCGTGAGGTTTCCTACTTAACTCCTTTCTTCTTGCAAAGGTTTGTGCTGACTTTTATAACTTGCCATTTAGTTTAACCTCTACCAAAATACCCAGGCCTTTTCCATTTAAATTCTGCTTTCAACTACCAATAAGAAATAAATACTTGAATGAACTAAGTAGCAGGCTTCCAGGTTCTCAGTTTTTAGTATACATCACTTGTTGAAAGTCCATGTTTGCAGTCTAGGCCCCCAGTCGTTAAATGTCCGTTTTTTAACACATTCTCTAACAGATTCCAATACTCTTTGATAAACAGTGGCCTAGGATTACTGTATATTGCCAGAGATTTAGAAGGATTTAATTCAAATTATAAATGGAATATTTGGAGTTTCTGACATGATGCTTCAGGTCACACAAAATTATACACAATTTTATAGGTTTTATTCCTTAGACTATTCTCAATCTGTGGGATGGGCCCGTTTTCTCCAAAATAATTGTAGTACTTTTCTCCAATGAATTTTCTCACATAGTATTCCCCTAGAGTTCAAGTGTTAAAAAATAGTCCTTACTGAGAAAGATGGAAGAAAATGAACTTTCAGAATTGCAAATTTCATTGAATGAGAGAATACTGGTTTATCAGAACCTAAAACCTAAAAAGAATTAACAATAACAAAAAAGACAACTATATAAGCTGATATTCCTAAGTGATTTATTGTAGAAGTCCAATGCCCAAAACAGGTTTTTAATATTTTTATTTGTTACTGTTGTTTTATCTAATTCCCCTCATATACTCATTTTCATGGCTTATAAATGTTTTGCTTATTTAATGAGTAAGTCCATGAAATTCCTTAAAATCTATTATTGCTCAATGGATGGCCTTGGGCTTTTACTAGAAATACCGAATGTTTGGATCCAGTCCAAACCTACTGAATTAGAACCAGCATTTTATAAGATTTCTAGTTGACTTGTATTTTGCATTTGTTTTAAAATTTGAGGAGGGCTACTATAAAATGGTTTTTCTTAGGCTGTACCAGACTGGAGTTTACTTTTAATATATCACTTTATGAAATTTTAATAATAATGTTTTAAAAAGCTGTATTGTTTTTGTATAAATTACATGTGTTTATTTAAGATTTAAAGGTGAAGAAATGTAAATAAGGAAACTCACTCAGCCACTCAGAAAAAAACATTGTTAACATGATAATTTTAGATATATCTGTATACAGATGCAGACAAATGTAGATACAAATAGAGAGATGGATGGATGGATGGATGGATGGATGGGGAAATGCTGAGAGAATTTTGCTGAAGTGGAATCATGCTATATATAAAACATTGAAAATAAAGATACTAAGTTAATTTTTTTCTGAAATCAGAATTATTCAGAATTGATAAATACAAAGAAATTTAAATGTAATTGAAGGTATTACTGAACTTGAAGCAAGCATTTCTTTATAAGAAGAGATCTTGGATTTTAAATGTCTTCTAAAATGTGATAACATTGTGAGATGGATGTGTTTCAAGTTTTGAAGACATCTGTTATCTGTCTAATGAAAGATGGGGAAATAAATATTTTTCACTGCCTTGCACTTCAGCCTCCTGATTTTGTTTCTTGAAAACAATTTTTAATTTTTTTGCAATGGCAAGGTTTCTAATGTTCACATTCAATTCTACTATCATAATTTTAATTGTTTAAGCTTACTGCTTTATTTAGGGGTATAATTATCTTATCAGTAGCACTTATCACATTTCCCATCCTATTTTTATTTTGATTTATTTCTTAAATGCAAATATCTCATTAGATATTCTTATTCTCTCCGAAAGACAGTGCAGTGAGTACTGCTTTCTTTAGCTTCTTGAATTCTTGAGAAGGCAAGTGGTCCTTTTACTAAAAACAAACAAACAAACAAAAAAGTACATGGATATGTACTTATCTTGTTGTTTGTTGTTGCTTTATACTGGAGATATTGCTGTGTTTTCAGAGGTTATTTTCCTGAAGAAATCTCAGATCACTTTGATATAACCTAATACCCCCTCTTGTACTTAGAGAATATATATACAACTATTTTCTATAAAGTTAAGTAACTTGACCAGAATATCTTAGTTTTACTATCAAAACTATCACAGTGTGCCAAAAGTTGCTATGGATTTTAGCTTCATTTATTTCAGTACAGCTTTCTTTGATAAAGTTTTACATTCGTTTTTCTCCATTTTACTTGTTCTCTTTTTTTTGGAACTCTGTCTGTGCGGACAGATTTCTTTGGTTTTCTTCTGTTTCAACCTAATAGTAACAGGTTTTGTTACAAGTGGGAGGTTTCATAACGCCCTAGACCCTCATGTTTAGAATTTTCCTTCTGCACAATCACTATCCTTAGAAATTAGCCCCAGTGTTCTGTTTTAGGACTGAGGAATGTTCTGAACTGTGGCCTCAGGGTACACACAGAGGTTACTTGAAAAACACTCAGAGTTATGAGAAGATGTCCATCTGTTGATAATATGAATGTCAAATTATTGGCTGCTATCACTATAAGACCCATATGGCTCCAAGATGACAAATAACTCATGAGGCTCACTTCTCAGAGGTTATGTAGTTTCCTCTATGATAAAGACACAGGGGCATCCCAGTTGCCTCTAGTAGTAAAGAATCCGCCTGCCAATGCCTGAGACACAAGAGGCATGGGTTCAATTGTTGGCTTGGGAAGATCCCTTGGAGAGGAAATGGCAGCCCACTCCGGTATTCTTGACTGGTAAATCACGTGGACAGAGGAGCCTGGCAGGCTAGGGTCACAAAGAGTCAGACGTGACTGAGTGACTTAACACACATGTTAAAGACATATGGTATGATACCAGGAGTATAACTAACAAAAGAATAACAATAAATTTACTTTATTAAAATTAAAATGTGTTTAATAGGACATCATAAATGAAGTGAAAAGATAGTCTACAGAATAGAAAAAATATACATTTGCAAGGCATATATTTGAATTCTATATATTTGTAATCTACAATACTTGTAACAACTTTTACAACTCAATAATCAGACAAATCACCCAGTTTTAAAAAGTAGGTAAAGGATATGAATAGACCTTTCTGCAAAGGACGTATATAAATGGCCATGAAATGCAAGAAAAGATGATCAGCATTATGACCATCAGAGGCCTGCAAATAAAAACCACAGTGAGAACCTACCTTCCACCCACTGAGATGGTTTTGATATAAAAGACACAATAACAAATGTGTTCACAAGGATAGGGAGAAGTCAGCACCCTCATATATTGCTGGTGGGCATGTAAAGTGGTGCAGCTGGTTTGGAAAACAGTCTGGCAGTTTCTGAAAAGGTAAAAATAGATTTACCATGTGACCCAGCAATTCCACTCCTAGGTGTTTACTCAAGATTTAGGGAACACACATTCATAAAAAACTTGCACATGAATGTTTATAGTAGCATTATTCGTAGGGCTTCCCTGGTGGCTCAGAGGTTAAAGCGTCTGCCTCCAATGCGGGAGGCCTGGGTTTGATCCCTGGGTTCAGTCCCTGGGTTGGGAAGATCCCCTGGAGAAGGAAATGGCAACCCACTCCAGTATTCTTGCCTAGAGAATCCCATGGTCAGAGAACCCTGTAGGCTACAGTTCACAGGGTCGCAAAGAGTTGGACACAACTGAGCAGACAGAACTGAACATTATTCATAATAGCACCCAAATGGAAGCAAATTGTATGCCCTTCAGTAGGGAAATTAAGAAGTGCAAATGTGATATGTCCATATGAACGAATGCTACTCACCAACAAGAATGTATTATGTATTAAGTCCTGGTGCAAGGTACAACGTGGGTAAACCTTGAAAGTTCAGCTCAGTTCAGTCGCTCAGTCGTGTCCAACTCTTTGTGACCCCATGAATTGTAGCACACCAGGCCTCCCTGTTCATCACCATCACTCAGAGTTCACCCAGATTCACATCCATCGAGTCTGTGATGCCATCCAGCCATCTCATCCTCTGTCGTCCCCTTCTCCTCCTGCCCCCAATCCCTCCCAGCATCAGAGTCTTTTCCAGTGAGTCAACTCTTCGCATGAGGTGGCCAAAGTACTGGAGTTTGAGCTTTAGCATCAGTCCTTCCAAAGAAATCACAGGGTTGATCTCCTTCAGAATGGACTGGTTGGATCTCCTTGCAGTCCAAGGGACTCTCAAGAGTCTTCTCCAACACCACAGTTCAAAAGCATCAATTCTTCAGCGCTCAGCCTTCTTCACAGTCCAACTCTCACATCCATACATGACCACAGGAAAAGCCATAGCCTTGACTAGATGAAACTTAGTCAGCAAAGTAATGTCTCTGCTTTTGAATATACTATCTAGGTTGGTCATAACTTTTCTTCTTTTCACAGCTATTTGTAAGGCCTCCCCAGACAGCCATTTTGCTTTTTTGCATTTCTTTTCCATGGGGATGATCTTGATCCCTGTCTCCTGTACAATGTCATGAATCTCATTCCATAGTTTATCAGGCACTCTATCTATCAGATCTAGGCCCTTAAATCTATTTCTCACTTCCACTGTATAATCATACGGGATTTGATTTAGGTCATATCTGAATGGTCTAGCGGTTTTCCCTACTTTCTTCAGTTTGAGTCTGAATTTGGTAATAAGGAGTTCATAATCTGAGCCACATTCAGCTCCTGGTCTTGTTTTTGTTGACAGTATAGAGCTTCTCCATCTTCGACTACAGAGAATATAATCAATCTGATTTCAGTGTTGACCATCTGGTGATGTCCATGTGTAGTCTTCTCTTGTGTTGTTGGAAGAGGGTGTTTGCTATGACCAGTGCATTTTCTTGGCAAAACTCTTATTAGTCTTTGCCCTGTTTCATTCTGCATTCCAAGGCCAAATTTGCCTGTTACTCCAGGAGTTTCTTGACTTCCTACTTTTGCATGCCAGTCACCTATAATGAAAAGGACATCTTTTTTGGGTATTAATTCTAAAAGGTCTTGTAGGTCTTCATAAAACTGTTCAACTTCAGCTTCTTCAGCATTACTGGTTGGGGCATAGACTTGGATTAGTGTGCTATTGAATGGTTTGCCTTGGAAATGAACAGAGATCATTCTGTCGTTTTTGAGATTGCATCCAAGTACTGCATTTTGGACTCTTTTATTGACCATGATGGCTACTCCATTTCTTCTGAGGGATTCCTGCCCATAGTAGTAGATATAATGGTCATCTGAGTTAAATTCACCCATTCCAGTCCATTTTAGTTCGCTGATTCCTAGAATGTCGACGTTCACCCTTGCCATCTCTTGCTTGACCACTTCCAATTTGCCTTGATTCATGGACCTGACATTCCAGGTGCCTATGCAATATTGCTCTTTACGGCATTGGATCTTGCTTCTATCACCAGTCACATCCACAACTGGGTGTTGTTTTTGCTTTGGCTCCATCCCTTCATTCTTTCTGGAGTTATTTCTCCACTGATATCCAGTAGCAATTGGGCACCTAAACCTGGGGAGTTCCTTTTTTGGTATCCTATCATTTTGCCTTTTCATACTGTTCATGGAGTTCTCAAGGCAAGAATACTGAAGTGGCTTGCCATTCCTTTCTCCAGTGGACCACGTTCTGTCAGCCCTCTCCACCATGAGGTGGAAAGTCTGAGAGACTAACACTTTCACTTTGAAGCTAGATGAATTACATCACAATAAATTCACTAAAAAAGTGTATTAATGCATATATACAGAATCTTAAAATGATATCAGTTCAGTTCAGTTCAGTCATTCAGTCATGTCCAACTTTTTGTGATCCCATGGACTATAGCACACCAGTACTCCTGTCCATCACCAACTCTTGGAGTTTACCCCAACTCATGTCCATTGAGTGGGTGTTGTCACCCAACCATCTCATCCTATGTTGTCTCCTTCTCCTCCTGCCTTCAATCTTTCCCAACATTAGGGTCTTTTCAAATGAGTCACTTCTTCATCTCAGGTGGCCAAAGTCTTGGAGTTTCAGCTTCAGCATCAGGCCTTCCCTTTCAAGACTGATGGACTGGTTGTATCTCCTTGCAGTCCAAGGGACTCTTAAGAGTCTTCTCCAACACCACAGTTCAAAAGCATCAATTCTTCGGCACTCAGCCTTCTTCACAGTCCAATTCTCACATCCACACATGACCACTGGAAAAACCCTAGCCTTGACTAGATGGACCTTTGTTGGCAAAGAAATGTCTGTGCTTTTCAATATGCTATCTAGGTTGGTCATAACTTTTTTTCCAAGGAGTAAGCATCTTTCCATTTCATGGCTGCAATCACCATCTCTATTTCCCATGAAGTGCTAGGACCAGATACCATGATCTTTGTTTTCTGAATGTTGAGCTTTAAGCCAAGTTTTTCACTCTCCTCTTTCACTTTCATCAAGAGGCCCTTTAGCTCCTCTTCACTTTCTGCCATAAGGGTGGTGTCATCTGCATATCTGAAGTTATTGATATTTTCCCCAGCAATCTTGATTACAGCTTGTGCTTCATCCAGCCCAGGTTTCTCATGATGTACTCTGCATAAAAGTTAAATAAGCAGGGTGACAATATACAGCCTTGATGTACTCCTTTTCCTATTTGAAACCAGTCTGTTGTTCCATGTCCAGTTCTAACTGTTGCTTCCTGACCTGCATACAGATTTCTGAGTGGCAGGTCAGGTGATCTGGTATTCCCATTCTCTGAAGAATTTTCCACTGTTTATTGTGATCCACACAGTCAAAGGCTTTGGCATAGTCAATAAAGCAGAAATAGATATTTTTCTGGAACTCTTGATTTTTTGATGATCCAGCAGATGTTGGCCATTTGATCTCTGGTTCCTCTGTCTTTTCTAAAACCAGCTTGAACATCTGGAAGTTTACAGGTCACATATCACTGAAGCCTGGCTTTGAGAATTTTGATCATTAATTTACTAGCGTGTGAAATGTGTTGTAGTTTGAGCATTCTTTGGCATTGCCTTTCTTTGGGATTGGAATGAAAAGTGACCTTTTCCAGTCCTGTGACCACTGCTGAGTTTTCCAAATTTGCTGGCATATTGAGTGCAGCACTTTCACAGCATCATCTTTCAGGATTTGAAATAGTTCAACTGGAATTCCATCACCTCCACTAGCTTTGTGACGCTTCCTAAGGTCCTCTTGACTTCACATTCTAGGATGTCTGGCTCTAGGTGAATGATCACACCATTGTTATTATCTGGGTTGTGAAGCTCTTTTTTGTACAGTTCTTCTGTGTTCTTGCCACCGCGTCTTAGTATTTTCTGCTTCTGTCCTTTATTGAGGTCATCTTTGCATGAAATGTTCCCTTAGTATCTCTAATTTTCTTGAATAGATCCCTAGTCTTTCCCATTCTATTGATTTCCTCTATTTCTTTGCGTTGGTCACTGAGGACAATGGAAATGGTATAGATGAACATATTTTCAGGGCAGGAACAGAGACATAGATGTAGAGAATGGATGTGTAGGGGCAGTAGGGAAAGGGGTGGGTGGGATGAATTGGGAGACTATGTTTGAAATAAATATTGACAACACTACCATGTGAAAATGGATAGTTAGTGGAAAGCTGCTGTATAGCACAGGGAGCTCAGCTCCTTGGTCTGTGATGACCTAGATGGGTGGGATGGTGGAGAATGGGAGGGAGGTCAAAGAGAGAGAGGCTGTATGCATACATACTGCTTAATCACAGAGTTTTAGGACAGGAGCTAACACAACATTGCAAAGCAAGTATACTCCAATTAAAAAAGAAAAGAAAAAGTCAAGTGGAATGCAGTCTTGCTTCCATGTTTCTCTGGGTCCCTGGTGATGTTAGCAGTTTTCCCAGGCAGAGCATTTCCCCAAGGTCTTTTCTCTGCTCTTACTCTGGTACCATGTCTCTCCCCTTCCTTCCCTCAACTCAGGTGGTTCCTTTCATGTCCTGGTGAAGATCAGAACTAAACCCATGGAGGTGACTTTATTCTTCCCTTGCTTTCTTTTTTATTTTACAATCACTGCATATTTATATCCTACTTAGCTCCCAAATGCTTTGGTTTTGATTTGCGAAAACCTCTGGTGAAAATAAAAGTCCAACTCTAGATCATTTTTTATGTGGTTTTTCTTGGGATTTAGGGCTGTGGGAAATATCTCATAATTCACAGGAATTGTAAGTTCTGCTGGTAACTTCTGGCATGTCTGGAGGAAATAGAAATATATTTTGACCAAAACATGTTTTCCTGCTAGTCTTTTAACTTGTCTAGTCAGCGAATTTCTTTTAACCTTTTGCTAAGAATGAGAATTATTCTTTTTTTTTTCTTTTCCTCTTGTCCAGGGGAACATTTCATAAACTTCAGATAAGAACCCACTCTTTTTATTTTTATGAAGTCATTTATTATTCCAGACTTTTCTCAACTGCTTAACATCCTGAGGAAAACCGCACTGCTTAGTCTCATGGGAGATATTATTTGTATTACAAAACAAATTTGAACATGTGTAATGAGACATGAAAGTGCCAAGCTTGCTGGTGTGCTCTAACACTGCTCCGGGCATTTTTTCCAGTTAATTTTATGTCTGCAAACAAATTAGGATGAAAAACCTGCTCTGTTAAAATATGGAATCACATCAAAGATGTGCCCAAACCATCAGAAAATTTCTAACATATAACCGCATTCACTGCCAGACTAGAGACATACTAAGCAAATTTATTTTCAACTGCTAAATCCAAAATTCCCCAAGTGGTCCTTTTTCTTTTATAATTGAAAACACTTTTAGTTAAAGCACTTCTATTAGTTTGGGAGGGGGTACTAAAATAGGAAATGCATATGCATAAGTGATTTTCAAAATTATATAAAATTTGTATATGTTTTCAAAAATAATTTTTAATATGTAATACATTCACATGTTTAAAATTTTGAAAGTGTGCAATCAGAAATAGAAGAAATAGAATGAAAATCTGCTTCCCCTCAGTTTCCATTTTCACAGGCAGTTAAGCTGGTCCTTTATGTGACTCAAGAAACATTTTCTATCAAATATACACACACACACATGCGTGTGTGTGTGTGTGTGTGTGTGCTTAGTTGCTTAGTCATGTCTGACTATTTTTGAGCCCATAGACTGTAGCCCACGAGGCCCCGCTGTTCATGGGATTCTCCAGGCAAGAATACTGGAGTGGGTAGCCATTCCGTTCTCTAGCAGATCTTCCCGACCCAGGCATCAAACCTGGGTCTCTTGCGTGTAAAGAATCTCTGGATTCTTTATAGTCTGAGCCACCAGGGAAGCCTATATATATATATACATATACACACACACACACACACATACATACATTTCATTTTTCATCTTTATACAAGTCCTAGTAACTATATAAAGTCTAATTTTGTACATTCTTTTTCATTATATAAGAAGTCCTGAAGATATCCATTGTTCCAACATGGAATGGTTCCTCAAAAATAAAAAATGTAACTTAAAGATATACTTTAGAATTTTTAAAAATTTGTTTTTTTGTCTGGTCTCCTTTTATTTCCCAATATTTTCTTTTATCCCCTTTTGTCTCACAGTTTTTTCTTTTCCATTCTATTCTTACTTTCACAGATTTACATTAGAGAATATTAAGATGGTGATGTGATTTTTTTTTTTTTAAGTTGCTATTAGGTCTGACAAAATTTATCTTTCTGCAGATACTAGAAGAGACTTTTGATTGATAATCCCTTATGAAATGTACACAAAACAGTTTGTTGAAATTAAACTTTACTCTTCTGATTTAGAATCCTTACAATTGCTGTACCTTTAAATGTTAATTCTCTAAGATATTGCTGAGAGACAGATGGGATAATTATCTACATATCAAATACAATTGTTTGGAAGCTACAAATTAAATCAAGAACCAAATTTCTTATGCATGAAGCTTAATTCTAGTGAATTCTTTTGACTTGTCAGTCAGTAGCTTTTAGCAGCACCACCACTATATTTTAAATGAATGTTTGGCTTACAGAGTTGCTAAATAGTTATATATATTCAATTTATGACAATATACAATATCTCACAGTACTTATTTCTTTATTTTACTTTTATCTATCCCTCCATCCATCCATTCATTAAGTGTTTTTCTTAGTGTCCTAAAATCATTTCATCTCATAGGATATGGACTGGATAAAAGTCTAGAGTGTATTATAAGATCATTAAAACAAATGTTGTGTAATCAAAAAGCGAGTCTTAAAAGTCTTGCTAAAACATAACAAAATATGTTATGGCAGCAGATGAGATATTCTCTTTATTAAAACAGGAATCAACATATTTTTCCTATGGAAAGAATCAGATATTAATTATTCGAGGCCCTGTAGACTATAAAGACTCTTTTATTACTAATCAGCTCTGCTGTTTTAACCCATAGACAACATGTAGATGAATGAATATGTTTGAGCAGAAATAAAACTTTATTTATGGACACTGAGATTTGATTTTCACACACCATGCAATCTTCTTCTTTGAAATTATTGCAGACATTTTAAAATATAAAAATGTACTTCATTCACAAGTTATGTATAAAAAAGAAAAACATGCAGTGGGTGAGATTTGGTTTCTGGGCTATGGTTTGTTGGGCCCTGAAGTACAGCAAGATATGTTGTTGGATTCTAAACAAAATTTATCTCATTCCTAATTGATTATTTTTTGCTTAAGTGTATTTAAAGTGCTGATTATTAAATACCTTAATTGTTTTTCTCTTATGTGTTCAATTCAGTGTATTACTTAGGGAAGAGATATAATTTTGAGTAATGTGTAGCTACCAGCCACTTGGTACTTTATCTCACTTAATCCAGTCACCAAGTCTATGAAGTGGATATTCTTATTTCTATTTTATAGATGAAGTAATGAGGAGGAGAAGGATTAGCAACATTTCCAGGGTTATGTCCTAGCTAAGAGATGGGGTATAGTTTTTAATAGAGGTTGATCATACTCCTTGTTTATAGAACTGAACATCTATTTTTCAGTGTAATAAATATGCTGCTTCCACAAATTCCATAGAACTCAGCATAGTTCTATGCTCATGAACTTGGGTATTCAAAGTTTTATTGTTGCCTGTTGGTCAGTTGATGTTCAATGCTGCTATTTTCACAAAGATATAAACAGGAAAATTGAATTCATAGTTACTTTCATTAAGTAGTTTTCACCTGAATGATTTTGATTTATCGAGCTTCCTTTTAAGGGGAATTGGATTGGAAAATTGGCAAATGGAGTTTAAAATTGAGTATTTTTTTTCCAAATATGGTCCTGACTTGCAGTTATATGCATAATTTAATTTTTATTTTTGTAATTTCAGTTCATTTCCTCTCGAATCCTCAAATGTTCAAAATGTTGGATGACGGCCAATTTTAGGAGATTGTTTTTCTCTGTGGTTTGAGGAAGAATGAAGTGTTTTTATAGAGGGATTATAAAATACATTAAAGCACATATTCTTTCTTCTGAACTTAAAATAATTAGGAGTGTGATCTTTTTAGTCAACAACAGCATTGAATTATAGCCATATTGTTGATAGCAAAATTTGGCTACCCTTAAAAATAGACTTCAGCAGGGTACATGCATGCCCTAGTAGCTTCAAATATTCTAATCAGTTGGTTGATTATGACTCCTCTACAGTCATCAGCCATGCTGTTAACATATTCTCTCTTTAGCGCAGACAAATATACTGTCTAAAGTCCTTTTAGATTTGTGGGTTTATCTCCATTGTACAAGAGCATTCTGTAATTAATTAAATTATTGGTTCCAAATAATAGGGCTTTAGAAATCAGACAGTGTCTTTAATTTCAATGATTGTTTAAAGGCTAATGATTAGAAGATTCACTTACTGACCTGCAGATGGCAGAGAAAAAAATTTATTCCTTATCTGCTGCCACAATTTAAAGCAGAAGCTAATGCTAAGATCATACCATCATATTTTATTTTATCAATAAGAGTTGAAGTCATTACTTAGTGACTACCAAGATAAAGGAGGGGAAAAATGCCCTTTAAAAAAAAAAAGAAAGGAAGAATTAAAGAAGGAAAGAAAGAAAGAATAGTTTACTTAAAATAAAAACTAAATATCGTGTGTGTTGAAAATACCTGGCAAGAACATGGAATAATGCTGTTCTACATAACAGACATTAATACCATTAAAAAATTAGCTTTTCTAATTTTTATTGTTTTTACAGACTGTTAGATGTTAATCATAGTTCAATTGGTAAAGAATCTGCCTGCAATGCAGGAGACCCAAGTTCGATTCCTGGATCAGGAAGAAGGAGATGACAACCCACTCCAATATTCTTGCCTGAGCAATCCCAGGGACAAAAGAGCCTGGCGGGCTGCAGTCCATGGCGTTGCAAGAGTCGGACACGACTTAGTGCTTAATTCACCACCAAGATATTACTATTTTGAGATTTATACACATTGTCAGAAATCTACAGTTAAAAAGTGAGAAACTTACTGAAAAATATTAAACATGCCAATGACTACATTTTATGTATGCATAATAATGACTTTAGAAAACCCTGAGGCCATAGTATTCTCAGTAGCCCATCCAATGCCCAATACACATGGAGAACTCATATGTTTATTGAATGAAATAATGGACTGATCTTCTGTATACTTTGTTTTATCCAAATCTTATTTTCTCATATCCTTATTCAATCTTCATTAAATAGTCCTGCTATTTGTTTTTATAACTGAAGAAGCTCAGTTAGTTTATAATTGATAATTTCATTGAAATATAAAAGTATTCTTTGTACCCATTTCTGATTTCTGTCTTTGGAAAGTTGTTTAACAACATTTTGTATGAAATGCATGAATGCTCTCACTTCAACAAGATATAAATCTGTAACCTAATAAAACACGAAGAGGGAGTTAAAGCCATTTATTTATGTATTTTATATTCAAATAGAGAATTGATACATTTTAGGGAAGTGTATACTTCATTTTCAAGCTCTAATCCTCTGAATACATTTTTAAGTTAATTTTTCAACTTGAGTGGTACCAGGATAGTAAGAGGAAGTTAGAAAATTTTGAGAGTAATTTTTAGTAAAGTCTCATTTTAATATGATAACATCATATATAGTTGTAGATGCTTCAGGTTAGGATTCCCTGTGAATACCTGTAACTTGTATTACACATGGGCTTCCCGGATGGCTCAGTGGGGAACGAAACTGCCTGTAATGCAGGAGACATGGGTTTGATGCCAGAGTCAGGAAGATCCTTTAGAGGAGAAAAGTCCCACCCACTCCAGTATTCTTGCCTGAAAACTTCCATGGCCAGAGAAGCCTGGCAAGCTGAAGTCCAAAGGATATAACATATAATATACATATTACATATAACATCCTTGTCCTGTAAGGTCATGATGCCACAAAACCAAAGTACAAAGAAATGTACAAAGAAAATGAGCATTATTCAAAAAAAAAATTTCTTGGACTGTATTTAAAGAGCCCAAATTGAGATAAATTTTACTGTATTTTTTTCAAATATTTGTTAGAGTTGTTTTCAGTTGTCTTTTTCTTTGAAATTGTCATTAATTGATTCAAGGTCTCTGGTTTCCCACTTCCTATGAATTATAGATACTGCTTTTATTATCAGTTGAAGTATAATTGATTTGCAATATATGTATATAAATATTCATTTTCAGATTCTTTTCCATTATATATTTTTACAAGATAATAACTATAGTTCTCTGTGCTATACAGTAGGTCCTTGTTGTTTTATATACAGTAGTGTTTTTTGTTTAATCTCAAACTCCTAGTTTATTCCTCACCTCACTTTTCCCTTTAGTAACCATGTTTGTTCTCTAAGGCTGTGAGTCTGTTTCTATTTTGTAAATAAGTTCACTTGTATCATTTTTTTAAGATTCCACATATGTGATATTATTTGTCTTTATCTGGTATACTAATCTCTAGGTGCATATATGTTGCTGAAAATGACATTATGGTATTCTTTTTATGGCTGAGTAATAGTTCTTTGTATATACATGTAGCACATCTTTATCCATTCATCTGCCAGTGGATACTTAGGTTGATTCCATGTCTTGGCTATTGTAAACATGCTGCTGTGAACACTGAGGTGCATGTATCTTTTCAGATTATAGTGTTCTCCAGATATATGCCTAAAGTGAGATTACTAGAGCATAATGGCAACTCATTTTTTTTTTTTAAGAGTCTCCATAATATTCTCCATAGTGGCTGCACTGATTTATTTTCCTGTCAACAATGTAGGAAGGTTCCCTTGTCTCCACACCCTCTCAGCATTTATTATTTGTAGACTTTTTGTTGATGGCCTTCTGACAGGTATGAGGTCATACCTCATTGTAGTTTTGATTTGCATTTCTCTTAACAATGTTGAACATCTTTTAATATTGCCTTCAAATGAATAATTTTTAGGAAAAACATTTTTACAGTAGGTAATGATTGAAATATTTGGAATTTTGTCCTTTGAGATTTCAAAGAGAAAGCGAAATTAAAGAAAAAATAGGAGGGTAATTGGCCATTGGGGAATACATCGTATGGCCTTTCCTTGGTAAGGCCATGGCTCAGTGTCTCAGACTCCTATTGGAATGCTGCACATCTCATTTCCTGAGTGCATCCAGAGTTTGTAGTTTCAAACCAACTGATTCATGCTCAGCACACTATAGATAGTATGACCAAGATACAGTCCATAATGTCAGGTTAGTGACTTTGTTCTCATTAAATCATATGCATGTAAATGGAAATCATGATCAAAATCATACTTCCATAGGTATACATTTAACCCTCCCTTTTATGGCTGATTCATGTTAAGGTCTGACAGAAAACAGCAAAATTCTGTAAATCAATTATCCTTCAATAAAAAATAAATTAATTAAAAAAAAAACTTCCATAACAGAATCAGAAAAATAAAGAAAAGGTAGTTGGGTGATTTTTAAATGATCTCTAGTTTGTAATTCATGTACCTAGTCTTCACTAGGAGAATTGCAAGAGTTTTTCTCCATTACAGAAAGGTTAACAATTCATCTGTCTCTGTTGTCCCCTCATTGAGATGATTTGGCAGGGAGAAATCAGTGAAAGAGTGTCATTTCTGTAAAACAGTCTGTTTCTTTCTTACAGATCTTTTAGATATATATATATAATATATATACATATATATATTATATAAGATATATATTAAGATATAAGATAAGATATATATGATATATATAATATATATACATATATATAATACATTGATAAATGCATAAATCTTAATTTTTGTGTATTTTGAGTTTCTTTCTTCTATCTCAAGGTTTTAGCTTTTAATCAAATGTCCAGGTAGGCTCCTGTTCTTTTTTTTTTTTTTTTTTTAAAATTTTTAAAGCCTAAATTGCAAGGTTTCTTTTGCTATGTTATTTTCTACTTAATTTTAATTTAGTTTGCAACAGCTTCCTTAGTATCTCCACTTCCTTATTACTTTTCATTTGAGAAAAATCTTAAGACATATCAGCTCAAATAATTAGTCTCTTAAGTCTAGCAAATATTATCTTAATAATAATTCTGTGGTGTGTGCATATTTATTGCCTGGAGAAGGCTATCAAAATGAGAAATTTAAAATAATGTACCTAGCTAGTGTGTGCTTTGAATACAGAAACAATTTTCCTCATAGTCTACTAGGCAATCAATTTACTCCATGGAACAATACCTCTACTTGTGATTTTCTCTCAACGTATAAATGTACAAAAATTGGTTATCTAGCAAAGGCATTGGAGTATGGACAATTATGAGCTGTAGGAAGCAGTCTTTTCAAAATGTGGTTTTCTCCCAGTACTTTCATTTCTTAAGTAAAAAGGAAATTTTTTTCACCCTCATTTATCACCCTCCAAACTTTGGTCCATTAAGTGCAAGAATATTGGGGCTTAAAGCAGATATCTTGTGTTATCCTCAAATTGTGAATGAAAATCAACTTTCAGTGAACAAAATTACTTTTTGGACTATCTATGAGGTGGTTCAGTGATTTAGAATCTTCTTACAATGCAGGAGACACCAGTTCTATCCCTGCATTAGGAAGATTTCCTGGAGAAGCAAATGGCAGCCCACTCCAGTGTTCTAACCTAGAAAATCCCATGGACATAGGAGCATGGTGGGCTACAGTCCATATGGTCAAGCAGAGTTGTGCATGACTGATCAACTGAACAATAACAGTGAGAAGTCCACTGGCTCAGACAACGTGATACCCATGGAGAAGACTTTGCTGCCTCCCAACTGCTCTACGTACCCACTCATTACCACCTAGAAGTTTCCATCCATAGCACTTATTTCAGCTTGTAATTGGACATTTATCACTGTGTTTATTTTCTGATTCTTTTGATTCTAATATAAGCTCTGTGAGAACATTTTTTTTCCTTTTATTCACTGCTGTATGTATGCTATCAAGGACAAAAGAAGACACAAGTTATTGAATGAATAGACAAATGCATCTGTAACCAAGCTGAGACTTTTCTTTCTACATGGATTGGCTTAAAGAAATACTAGATTTCTGGTCTGGGAGGAAACTGTCATATCTCATTTTACAGTTTGGGACACTAAGCATCCCAGAGATGGAAGAATTTGAACAGTTCCCAGATGCATTGATCCATAATAGCGATCACTTATCATTGGTTCCTATTAAAACCTGTTTCTTTCTGTATCACCATATTTCTATTTCAGAGTAATTCTTGTTCTGAGACATAAGGTCATCTCCACCATGATCTCTTTTTGTAATTGAGGGATAATTTTCATGTTTACATTGAGTCTTGAGAGGCCCAATAGTTGTTGAACATTGAAAGAGAACTTCATACATCAGTAGTTGTTCTTAGAATCATTCTGTCAACATCTGAAAGAAAACCTTGTGATTTAAAATACTTCAGTGGGTGTTAGCAATACCTTGATTGAACTGTAATATCCTTGATCATCACCTTAGTCACTAACTTGGCAGTGCAAATTCTGTCCACTCTGTCATGTATATAATCCTTAGTTTGCTCAGTAAAAGAATGAAATTTAAGTGTGAACAAATAGAAGTTCCTGTGTGTGTCAATTATTTGAAGATCTCCTTTGCTTTTGAATTGCTACTGCTGTCCTCAAGAAGGCATAAATTTTGAATGACCAATGAGTATTTGCTGGGGGAGCAGTGTTCCCAGAATTGTATGAGGCGGTAAGCAGTCTGAACTATTTTATTACATTGTATTGCTTTATGTTATAAATCATATGGTTTTAAGCCTTGGTTTATAAGAAAAGCTCAACAACTAGATTATGCAACCAGGCATATTAATAGACTGGAGTATTAATCCTGTAAACATCCCTTTTCACACGCAAAAGTTCAAATAGAAAGCAGAAATAATTTATTTTGGCTCAGACACAGGGGATCATTAAATGTTCTAAAAGTTGTATTCTGCTGATAAATTATTGGAGACTGCAATGTAGTCACAATTCTTTGACATTTTTATTTTTATTTCATGGAATTCTGCTAAAGAGTATGATGATGAACATTTTAGTGAAATAAGAAACATATGGTGGTCTCAAGCATTCTATCTTCTCTCTTGTTTATCTCAAGATTTTCCTTCCGTTCTGGTTAATAAGACTCATGTTCCAAGTATGAGCTTGGAAATGTTAAAGGGTTCCAGCATGTGAAGTTTAAAAAATGAACTTAGCTGTTGAATGATTCTGCTGATTTAGTTCTGGAAACTCAAATGATGTCCAAATACATTACATAGAAATGGTACAAATCACCTACTTTTCTCTGATTCTTGCTTGGCTAGTGCTGGTGTTTATGATACTATTCAGAGTCAGAATGAGTTGTTCCTGGCAGCATGCACTGTTAGCCCAAACTCTGGTGTTTTTGAAAAATGTTTCATGGACTAAAGTTTGAAGTCAGAATATTATTTCTGTTGATTCTCATTTGCAATCACTGTGAAATAAATGGATGTGAACATGTGATAAGGCATTCCCTTTCCTAAGAGGAAAAGAACACTAATGAAGACTTTATTTACTAAACCTCCCCCACACCCCCTGCACACACACTTAATATGGTATTGAGCAAAGGAAGCTAAATTACAAATTTGAGGATTTTGACAACTACGCATAGTTAACTCACAGACCCAGGTACTCCCTGCTACCACTTTGTAAAACTTATAAATGCTATACTGCTTCAGCTGTGCTTCTGCACTTCCACCAGCAGCCATTTGGTCTAATTACATTAAATTGCTGGAATAAAGGCATCTCTGATTACTTCATGGAGAGAGACTCTAGCACAGCCTGACTAGAGATCCTGCTGTAATCATCTCTGGACCCTTGAGTTGTTTTTGCTATTTCAATAGATTTACAAGTCCACATTTCTCAGTGATAATACTCAGATGCTTACTAAAATGTCAGTCCTCTGTGGGGTAAAAATTTATCAATCTTGTGTGATAATGATGGTTATGAATACTAGCCTAATAAAGATATGAGAAAGACAATCAAGATGCTACTGCATGTCGGTGTCTATATTAGGTATTTCACCCGCATTCTCATTTCATTCTAGTTAACATTGGGAACTAAGAATTACTACTCCACTTTGACCACCTTGAAGAAGCTATGAATCTCAGAACACTTAAGTAACGCTGCTGTGTTCAACGTCTGATAGCTAGCTCGTCTGTGCATGTCCTGTGGCTCTGAATTTTGTCCTTTTTCCTAAAATTATAATCTTCACATGGTACCCTGTTCTTTAGAAAGTCTCCAATTAAAATAAATTTTTTAAAAAGAAATGATTTGAAAATAAACATTCTTTCCTGAGAGGAAAAAAAAGTCTCCTTGGGAATTCTTCTCTAATAACTGTGAAAATCTTTTCTCTAATTGGGTTTGTGAAAAGTATGGGTCTAGCTCAGTTGAGAAGAAAATGCCTCCTAAGCTTTGAAGAGCAAAGTCCATACATTGTACCAGAAAGAGTGGAAGGAGCAACCCCCATAGTCTCTTATGAAGAATATAAGTCATGAGGATCTGGAGGTAACATGGTGCTGGATCCCCGGTAGTGATTAGGGCTTCTCTCGTGGCTCAGATGGTTAAGAATCCACCTGCAATGTGGGAGATGCGGGTTTGATCCCTGGATCAAGGAGATTTCCCTGAAGAAGGGGGTGGCTATCCACTCCAATATTCTTGTCTGGAGAATTCCGTAGACAGAGGAGCCTGCTGGTCCAAAGAATCAGATACGACTGAGCAAATAACACTTTCACTTTTCAGTGATTAGGTCCAAAACTTATGTTCTGTAAAGTTGCTATTTACCTTAGATATTTGGCCTTTAATTTGTTCTTTTAGACTTCTTTTCTGAATTCAACAAATAGCCCTGGAAATTTGGGAGGGGCTGAAGTCCAATTGGTTGAACTAAGTAACTAGTGAGTGGGCTTCCCTAGCGGCTCCGCAGTGAAGAATCCACTTGCCAACACAGGAGACGCAGGTTTGTTCCCCAGGATGGGAAGGTCTGCTGGAGGAGGAAATGGCAATCCACTCCAGTATTTCATGCCTGGGAAATCCCATGGACAGAGCAGTCTGGCTGGCTACTGTCCACGGGGTTGCAACGAGTTGGACACACTTTAGCAACTAAACAACAACAACAAGCCGAGTAAGTAGCAGTTAGGATGAGGATCTCTAGATTCTGACTCTGGATATGATGTGATCTCCAGCATAATGTCCTTGAAAATAACCTAATGTCACCAGAGAGCAATTATTTGGCTCTTTGTAGATGACATCCAGAAAGTGATTTCAAAGTGGTTTTACATATTAGGAAGTAAAACCATGGTCAAACACCGTGATAGCCGTGTTTCTTGGTACCACTGGTACACTTTCTGTCATTAGTGCTATATTTTTATTACATAAGTGGTACATGGTCATTTTGGGAAAGGTGGAAAATATTGATTAAAAACAACCACTTCAAAAAAAAATCTGAAACATAATTTCACCAATGATAATAACCTGATGTATAGTAAAGATTTTTTTTTTTTCTATTTTGACATGTTTAGGCTTTATCTAAACAGAATCAAACAACAACAGTAGTGTTTGGTAACGTATTTTTGTTTATTTATTTACTATTTTTCCACTGAATATATTATGACTAGTGTTCCATAATTATTTGTGATGGCTTACTATTTCATACTTACTGATGTATAGAAAATATTTATCTGATTTTCTATTGCTTCGATTTTTCACAATCCAAACAAGATTATAATGAGCAAAATTACAAAAAGAGTTTAAATACTTCTGTGCACCACTGTCATCATATAAATTGCTAACATCTTCCTAACATTATCACTGTGTTTTAATGAGATGTATATTTTATAAATGTCTATATTTTTATTAATTCATATATATATACATTATTGTTATGCCTTGATGAAACTTCTCCACATATACTTATTTTTTAACTTTTTATTTTATAATGGAGTATAGCTGATTAACAATGTTGTGATATTTTGAAGTGCACAGCAAAGGGACTCAGCCATACTTATACATGTATCCATATCCTTCAATATGTCAGCCATTTCAAAGTGCACATGTTAAACAGTAATGTTCTCTTGGAATATAACATGTAGTATATATATATATATACATATATAATATATATATATATAAATTGCAGAAAGACCTTGCTGTCTGAAATATGATCACTCACATTCTTCTGAGTTGTAAGGCTTATATGTTTGGTAGACATAGTCTCAGAACCATGGACTTTTCTGAAAATTGCATCTGAATTATTTATTTTTTTAGCATAAAAAGTTTGAATCTATAACAAAGTCCTTTTTCTTGAGGATAAGATGATACTTTTTCTATTATTGAAGTACAGTTGATTTACAATGTGTGTTCATTTCAAGTGTACAGCAATGTGTGATTCAGTTATATTTGCTAATATATTCTTTATATTCAATCTATTTCCTCAGATTTTTAAAAAATTCTTTTTCAAATTCTTCTTTAGAGTTTATTGACCAGAGAAAGGTATATATATTTTCTGAAACAAGTGATATGTTCTATATTTTGAACATCAAACATCCTGAGAATAAATACAGATAAATAAAAGATTTTTGGAAAGTAGCAGAGAGGGATGTTGTGACAACTTATGCGCTATGCACAGTGTTCTGTGAAATAATCATGTTAACGTAGTCTGTTCTTCCTACATCATCAACATTTCCTTAATAGTCTGTCAAGCAATGCCGAATTACAGATAGCATTAAAGAAATTAGAATCAGCTGCTGGATCTGAAATGTTGACATCCCATAAAGTTTTTCTAAAGTCATGGTAAAAGCAAAAGACTCCATTCCTTTGATCTTGCAACAGGATGAAAGGAGTTTGTGACTGTAAACATATTTCTTTCTCTTGAACAAATACCTGAGCAGAAGATCATAATGTCTCCACAGCTAGTTCCTTGTGGCTCCACTTTCATGCCTTTTCCACGACTTCAGTCATCAATATCTGACTCATGAGAAAGGTACTGTAGAGTAAGATAAAACATCGAGGGTTGAATAAATGAAACGATGTTCAGCTGCTTTTGTCGACATGGATAGAGCTATCAGTATTTGTTCTTTATGAATTTATTGCTCCCAAATAGAACACTTTGAATAATTTGTGGTTTCAGCAAACTTGTGTTTCATGTTTTAATATATTTATTTTAATGAACAGCGACAGATATATTTAAGAAAATTCTTTTTGCATTTAGTATTATTTAATTTAGCACTTTATTTTTGAGATATTGTGGAATGATTGAGTATATAAAATATGCTCTCACTGTAAGTTATTATTAAATTGCTCTGATTCTACATAATATTCTTTTTTTCCCTAGCATTATTATTTAAATAGAAGTTGTTTTAAATATGTTAAGCTCAACATTTGGTCTAAAGAAAGCCATTCAGTCACATTAAGATACACATTCAAGAGTTAAATATTTATGTACAGCCTAACTGTAAGCATAACAGGTATGGGGCAATATAATGCACAGATATATATTGCCTAAATTTTTGTGTTCTTGACTGAATACAATAGCTTTTTTTCTTTTTTTTTCAAAATCCCCATGCCTGCTTCTGCTCCTTTTATCCGTACATTTTAGGCCAAACTGCCTGCCTTGCAGATGGGTTGTTGCAAATATGTTGATGTCACCAGTCAAGGGAATAATTCTACCAAATGAGAAAGGGATAGTCTAACCAATTTTTATTACTGACAAGCAGTCATGAGCCAGTAAGAAGGAAACCCCATAAAAGATAAATCTCTACTCCCTTAATAATTACATATTTTATGTTCAACACTTAAAACTAAAGTGCTTCTTTCTCAAATGGACTGTGGTAAAGTAAATGTTGGGGCAATAACCCATAATTTATGGGTTATTTATGAATAAAGATTTGTTGCATTTATTGTTGGCTCTAAGTTCAATAACACCTTTTGTGGCTTGGATATCATTAGGAAATTAGAGGTTAATTCATGCCATTCCTGTTTGATCCTTGCTTGGATAAAAAGTCATGTGAGGAAAGGCTCACACATTATTCGCTTTTTCAATTGAAATGGCAGCTTAGTATTTACTGTTGTGCTCAGAGGAGAACAAATAACTCTTGGCTGTAATATTGGGAGTAAAATATTTTTTCAGAATAATTTCACATTTCCAAGGATATTATCCTATGCAGAATTAGAAGTACTTGCTTTCTACATGTTTACAATGACCACAGCACTGATGTACTAAAGAAATTAAAACCTTGTTTAAAAATGAGACAGGCTATTTTGATTTAAAAAATGTAATCTTTTATTTATTTACTTATTTTTACCTAGAAGTGGTCATTTCCCCATAGAACTGATGATGGGAATTATTAGACCAGTGAAAGATAGCTGTCATTCCATTATTGGTCGTTACCATTTTTTTTCTTTAAAAATGCTTATTAGAGGTAGCTAATCAAATTCAATTGAAGGCTAAGAAAGTTGATAAGTTAAAAGTACTGGAGACATGGCAGAAGAAATCTGATACATTAGCAAGATCCATGATCTGAGAATCAAACTTGAGTTCACCTCTTTTTCTGACACTATGTATGAAAGAAATTCACCTCAGTGACACTGCTTATCTAATTTGGGTTTTGGTTTCTATCTATAAATCTAATTCTAAAGAATTTTTGTCCAGAAGGAGTATTAGTCCTTTATATCTCATGTTTTTATGAGATAAACTGTAAGAAATATGGGAATAAGTCTTCAAGATTCATTTTATTTTCATTGCAAAGCTGCACATTTTTAGATCCCAGCTTCATGACTTACTAGCAGTGTGATTATGGGCAAGTAGTGAACTTCCTGAGCCCCATCTATTTCAGTTATAAAAGAGAATAATAATTCTTAGTTATTTTGTCATATTAGAAAAAAATGCCAAATATGTGGCTAAAGTGGTGGAGCTGGGAGACCCTGAGCTCACCTCCTTCCACAGGCACTCTAAAATTATAAGTACTTATAGAGCAAATATTGATGAGTAAGACCTAAAGATAAGCAAAACATATTTTCCACTATTAAAGTTATAAAGAAGGAACCACAATGATACATGTTATAATTAACACTCACACCCCAAAGTAGGCAACCTATGAATTGGGATAATCACAATTATGGGAATTCTCCTAAAGGAACAAGGGGTGTAAACCCCCTTGGGCTCTCCATCCTGGAGATCTGCACTTGGGAGACAAGCCCCCAGAATGTCTGGTTTTGAGGCCAGCAGAATGTACCCATGGAGAGCCAGAAAGTGGTATGAAGCAGAGACTTTGTTCTTAAAGGGCACACACAAAATCTCATATGCTTGGAGTCCCAGCACACAGGCAGTATTTGAAAGAATCCTGGGCCAGAGTACTTGCTCATATTGGCAATCACCCCAGAGAGGCAGTAAGTTTGACCTCCTACTGGGGATGTAGACACTGGCAGCAGTGATTTTCAGCAACTCATTCTATCTCAAGGGCAGTGGTGCTAGCAAGCACTGTTTGAGGTATTCTCCTCCCACCTTCCTGGGTTGGGAAGATACCCCAGAGAAGAGAATGGCAACCCACTCCAATATTCTTGCCAGGAGAATCCCATGGACAGAGGAGCCTGGCAGGCTGCAGTCCATGGGGTCGCACAGAGTTAGACATGACTGAAGCGACTTAACATGCATGCAGATGCTGACAGCAGTCATTTTCAGGAGTTCATTCTATCTGAAGGGCAGAGGTGCTAACAACCACTGTTTCAGGGATTCTCACTCCATCTTATTAGTAATTTGGGCCTACCCACTCCCAAGCAGGTCCCACCTGGCCCTATAGGCAGTGACCAAGACCTCCTCTCTTCTGTAAGGTGGCCCCTGGACCCTGAGACCGCTGCCCTCAACATGGCTCAACTAAACTGCCTCCAGTGTGCCCACAAAGGTTGGCTTTGCCACCGTGGAAGAAACCTCACAGGTCACATGAAGGGCATGCCTAGAGCGCATGGCTCTGGTGACCAGGCGAGGATGTGCTATTGGGTTCTGTAACATGGCTCCTACATAAAACTATTTCTCCAAGATCAGGAAATGCAACCAACCTACCTAATACAGAGAAATAAGCAGAGGAAATTCAGCAAAACAAAGAGAGGAATATGTTCCATATGAGTAGACAAAACTAAACCTCAGAAAAAGAACTGAATAAAGTGCAGGTAAGCAGTCGACCCAATGAAGAATTGAATGATCATAAAGATGCTCAGTGAACCCGGGAGAACAATAGATGAACACAGTGAAATTTTAACAAAGAGGGAGAGGATATAGAGAAGAACTAAACAGAACTAAAGAATAACTAACTGAAATAAATACACTAGAGGAGATCAGTGGTTGATTAGATGATGCCAAGAAGTGGATCAGAAAACTGAACGATCACTGGAAATGTTCATCCATGTTGAACAGAAAAAATGAAGCAGAATTTTAAGAAATGAGAATACTAAACTTCTGTCACCAAACCTGAAGGGAGAAACTGTTAGAAACACAACCAGTTCAGTTCAGTCACTCAGCCGTGTCTAACTCTTTGCGACTCCATGAATTGCAGCATGCCAAGCCTCCCTGTCCATCACCATCTCCCAGAGTTCACTCAGACTCACGTTCATTGAGTCCGTGATGCCATCCAGCCATCTCATCCTCGGTCGTCCCCTTCTCCTCCTGCCCCCAATCCCTCCCAGCATCAAAGTATTTTCCAGTGAGTCAACTCTTCACATGAGGTGGCCAAAGTACTGGAGTTTCAGCTTCAGCATCATTCCTTCCAAAGAAATCCCAGGGTTGATCTCCTTCAGAATGGACTGGTTGGATCTCCTTGCAGTCCAAGGGACTCTCAAGAGTCTTCTCCGACACCACAGTTCAAAAGTATCAATTCTTCGGTGCTCAGCCTTCTTCACAGTCCAAGTCTCACATCCACACATGACCACAGGAAAAACCATAGCCTTGACTAGACGGACCTTAGTCGGCAAAGTAATGTCTCTGCTTTTGAATATACTATCTAGGTTGGTCATAACTTTTCTTCCAAGGAGTAAGCGTCTTCCTAATTTCATGGCTGCAGTCACCATCTGCAGTGATTTTGGAGCCCCCAAAATAGTCTGACACTGTTTCCACTGTTTCCCCATCTATTTCCCATGAAGTGATGGGACCGGATGCCGTGATCTTCATTTTCTGAATGTTGACCTTTAAGCCAACGTTTTCGCTCTCCTCTTTCACTTTCATCAAGAGGCTTTTTAGCTCCTCTTCACTTTCTGCCATAAGGGTGGTGTCATCTGCATATCTGAGGTTATTATTTCTCCCAGCAATCTTGATTCCAGCTTATGTTTCTTCCAGTCCAGCGTTTCTCATGATGTACTCTGCATGTAAGTTAAATAAGCAGAGCCAAGCAGATTTTTAATATAGATGAGACAAGAGTGTACTGGAAGATGTTGCCAGACTAAAGTTACATCAGTAAGGAGAAAAAGTTGATGCCAGTATATAAGGCAGCAAAGGAGAGGCTAAATCTGTTGTTTGGTGGTACTGCTTCTGGTGATATGGAACTATAGTCTTTCTTAGTTTATTATTAACCCAAGAGCACTTAAAAACATGGTGAAGGGTTCTCTTCCTGTTGTGTGGAAGAGTAACCCCAAAGCCTCGGTTATACAGGCAATTTTCCAAGACCGATTTTTCTATCACTTTATCCTAGAGGTAGAGAAATATTGCTTGGAGAAGGATGTCCCATTCTTTTGCCACTCAACAGTGCTTTGGGCCACCACCCATTCATGCACAACTTTCATCTCAACATCAAAGTAGCTCATGTGTATGTATGCTCAGTCATGTCCAACTCTTTGTGACCTCATGGACTACAATCTACCAGGCTTCTCTGTCCATGGGATTTTCCAGGCAAGAATACTGGAGTGGGTTGCCATTTTCTTCTCCAGGGACTCCTCTCGACCCGGGATTGAACCTGCATCTCTTATATCTCCGGCATTGGCAGGTGGATTCTTTACTTCTAGCTTCACCTGGCTTTCCTGGTGTCTCAGATGGTGAAGAATCCACCTGCATTGCAGGAGACCTGGGTTCAGTCCCTAGATTGAGAAGCTCCTCTGGAGAAAGGAGTTGCTAGCCACTCCAGTATTCTGGCCTGGAGAATTCCATGGACTGTATAGTACATGGAGTCACAAAGAGTCAGACACTACTGAGCAACTTTTGCTTTCACTTTCAGTGCCACCTGGGAAGCCCCAAAATAGTCCATCTACCACCAAATACTACTTCAGTTATCCAACCTATGGACCGGGGAGTTGTAAAAACTTTCATGAAATATTTACACCACACTTTTTTTGTGTCAGATAGTAAAGGTTAGTGATGAATCAGGAGTAACCTTTTGACAGTTTTGAAAGGACTGTAACATCTACAAGATCATAAAAAACTGACTTTGCTTGTTGCGAGGTTAAGGCCATCACCACCAATGGGGTTTGGAAGAACCATAACCTGCACTTTTTTTCATGATTTTTGTGGATTTGAGAAGTTGGATGAGGAGTCAAAGAGGTCTTCAGCAACTTAGTGACCCTCACCAAGAAGCTGGAGGTAGATCTGCAAGAGGATGACTACACTGGACTCTTTGTTCTACAACACAAGGAGTTTACTAATGAAGAACTCATGGAATTGGAGTCCCAGAGGAAGGACTAAGAGAGACAAGAAAAAGAAGTAACTGAAGAATGGAAGAGATTCACAACAGGGAATGGCAAGGGGATTTCCTTTATTTGAGGGAACTCTGTTAGTTGTTGAGGCATAGGACTGTAGAATGTAGAATGCTACATGAAGGTTGCTGCAGCCATTTAGAAAGCAATCTGTGCTACCATGTCATCTGTGATGAACAAAAGAGCTACTATCCAGACATCCCTGGGTAATTTTTTTTTCAAGAGGGTACATAGAATTGAATCCATCAAGGAACCAGAACCTGTGCCATCAGCATCACACATGACTGAAACTGCAGCTTGCTCTCTGTCTTCTGTTGCTGGCAGTCCTTCAGCTCTACCATCTCCCGCCTTCTCTCCCTTTGCCAGTCAGTAACACTTCTTGCCTGTTCACATGATGCCTGTCCCTGTATGCCAGCTCTTTTACGGTACTGCTGCACTTTTCAAGGTATTGTACTGTAAGATTAAAACTATTTTCTTTATTTTTTGTGTTTGTTTGTTTCTTAGGAATTATTTGTGTGACAAGTATTATAAACCTATTACAGCACAGGACTATGTAACCTATCATGTTAGTTGGATATCTAGGCTAACTTTGTTGTACTTACCAATATGTTGGATTTATTAATGTGCTCTCAGCATGGAACTTGCCCATATGTAAGGGACTTACTCTTTACAAAAAAAAAAAAAAAAAAGGAGATTAATGACTTAAATTAAGGCCTGAAACATAAAACTTCTAGAAGAGAACACAGGTGGTCCATTATTTGATCTTAGTCTTGGAAATATATTTTTGGATCTCTCTCCTCAGGCAAAAGAAACAAAAATAAACAAATGAGACTACATCAAACTGAAAAGCTTTGGGACAGTGAAGGAAGCGTTCAACAAAACAGAAAGGTCATCTACAGGATGGGAGAAGATAATTGCACACCATATACCTGTAAAGGGGCTAACATTAATATACAGAGTTCATCAATTCAGTTCGGTTCAGTCACTCAGTTGTGTCCAACTCTTTGGGACTCCATGGACCACAGCATCCCAGGCCTCCCTGTCCATCACCAACTCCTGGAGTTTACCCCAAACTCACGTCCATTGAGTTGGTGACGCCATCCAACCATCTCATCTTCTGTTGTCCCCTTCTCCTCCTGCCCTCAGTCTTTCCCAACATCAGGGTCTTTTCAAATGAGTCAGCTCTTCACATCAGGTGGCCAAAATATAGGAGTTTCAGCTTCAGCATCAGGCCTTCCAACGAAAACTAATCTTCTTTAGGATGGGCTGGTTGGACCTCCTTGCAGTCCAAGGGACTCTCAAGAGTCTTCTCTAACACCACAGTTCAAAAGCATCAATTCTTCGGCACTCAACTTTCTTTATAGTCCAACTCTTACATCCATACATGACCACTGGAAAAACCGTAGCCTTTACTAGATGGACATTTGCTGGCAAAGTAATGACTCTGCTTTTTATCCCCCCACTCCCAGAGGGTAGATACTTATTTATTTATTTATTTTAACTTTCCAAAATTGTATTGGTTTTGCCATACATCAATTTTAATATGCTGTCTAGGTTGGTCATAATTTTTCTTCCAAGGAGTAAGCATCTTTTAATTTCATGGCTGCAGTAACCTTCTGCAGTGATTTTGGAGCCCCCAAAAATAAAGTCTGACACTGTTTCCACTGTTTCCCCATCTATTTGCCATGAAGTTCTGGGGCTGGATGCCATGACAGTTTTCTGAGTGTTGAGCTTTAAGCCAACTTTTTCGTTCTCCTCTTTCACTTTCATCAAGAGGCTTTTTCATTCTTCTTCACGTTCTGACATAAGAGTGGTGTCATCTGCATATCTGAGGTTATTGGTATTTCTCCCAGCAATCTTGATTCCAGCGTATGCTTCATCCAGCCTGGCATTTCACATGATGTATTCTGCATATTATATAAATGAATAGGGTAACAATATACAGCCTTGACATACTCCTTTCCCGATTTGGAGCCTGTCTGTTGTTTCATGTCCAGTTCTAACTGTGGACTCTTGACATGCATACAGATTTCTCAGGTGGCCAGTAAGGTAGTCTGGTATTCCCATCTCTTGCAGATTTGTCCACAGTTTATTGTGATCCACATAGTCAAAGGCTTTGGCATAATCAATAAAGTAGAAGTAGATATTTTTCTGAACCCTTCTTGCTTTTTCTATGATCCAACGGATGTTAGCAATTTGATCTCTCGTTCTGCCTTTTCTAAATCCAGCTTGAACATCTGGAAGTTCACGATTCACGTACTGTTGAAGCCTGGCTTGGAGAATTTTGAGCATTACTTTGCTAGCATGTGAGATGACTGCAACTGTGAAGTAGCTTGAACATTCTTTGGCATTGCCTTTCTTTGGGTTTGGAATGAAAACTGACCTTTTCCAGTCCTGTGGCCACTACTGAGTTTTCCAAATTTGCTGGCATAATGAATGCAGCATATTCACAGCATCATCTTTCAGGATTTGAAATAGCTCAACTGGAATTCCACCACCTCCACTAGCTTTGTTCACAGTGATACTTCTAAGGCCCATGCGACCCACTGGGTCAAGGATGTCTGGGTGTAGGTGAGTGATCACACCATCGTGGTTATCTGGGTCATGAAGATCTTTTTGTACAGTTCTTCTGTGTTTTCTTGCCACCTCTTCTTCATATCTTCTGCTTCTGTTAGGTCCATACCGTTTCTGTCCTTTATTGAGCCCATCTTTGCATGAAATGTTCCCTTGGTATTTCTAATTTTCTTGAAGAAATCTCTAGTCTTTCCCATTCTATTGTTTTCCTCTATTTCTTTGCATTGATCATTTAGAAAGGCTTTCTTATCTGTCCTTGCTATTCTTTGGAACTCTGCATTCATATGGGTATATCTTTTCTTTTCTCCTAGCTTATCTTCTTTTCTCAGCTATTTAGAAGATGTTTATTGTCTTCATGATTAAGTACATATTAGAGACCATAATTTTTGTTGGTGATAAATTTTTTCCCTTTCCTTCATATTAGTCATTTGGGATTGGTTTTTCCTTCTATTTCCTTTCACTCATATTTGTTAATTTGCCTTCCATATAATTAGAATAAAGTGAGCTATGTAAGTGTTAAATATGCTTAAGTGGAAAAACAGGTTTCCTGACCTACAAATTAGATTTTTTCACCACAACTGCTGAACTAAACAAATTAAAAAATCATTTGAACATCTGCACATTACAGTGAGAAATGAATTCAGCTTGAGGCTTTGTGTCATATATTTCTTTATATTAACTATGTTCTTTCATGTGCACCAGGAACTTTGTTTCACATTAAATTATTTAAACTAATTGAAATTTTTAAAATTGAAACTTTATATTTTATTTAAATGAAAGATTCTGAGTTATTAAGTATACATCCTTCATATGCTAGAAACCTATGTTATTTTCAAAGGGCACACACTGATTTATAACCCGAATAATAGGTTCCTATTAATACTCTTCCTCATGAAAGAAACTCAAGCAGCTTTTAAAGTACTTGAAACTGTAAAGATAATGGCCTCATTTTGGTGAAATTTGTTAGATTATTAGTATCCTTGATATTTAAGTCATTGTTTTGCTAGTGACGTGTCATTATTTACCTATGAATCTCTCTGAACACATTTCAGTTAATTTTAACCAACTTTATTTTTGTGTGATCGATTTCTATGTGTGTACTTTCAGTCTTTGTGGTTGTAAAACTTTGATAATGCAAGGCAAATTACTGAAGCTAATTAATGGCTCATAAATGCTATGAAGTCCACCTTTTCCATTCACATTAAAATGAATAAAAGATAATTTGCCATTACAAAAGACCTTTTGTTTCTTTAATAGGAAGTTTTGAGGGATATAATGTAGAACCAGCACACCATGGGGAATGCAAAAAGAAAAATGCAAGGCGGTCAATGCCTTTGTGCTGGTAACCACTGAAGAACAGACAAGCATAAATTAAACTCACCAAGTGAAACTATTAACACAACAGAGGTCCTGAGCAAGAATCAAAACAAGTGCTACAGTTGAACAACACAGGTGAACTGAGTGTGTCCATTTGCATGTGGATTCTTTTTAATGGTAAATATTACAGTAGTACCTGGTCTGTAGTTGGTTGAGCCAAGGATGCAAAAAGCTGACCGTAAAGTTATAAGTGAACTTTTGACTGATTTCTAACCTTTGCATTGTTTAAGGGTAGACTCAATATATAATTTGGATACATATCTACCTGCAAGACAGGAGAACCAAGTTCCATACCTGGGTTGGGAAGATTCCTGGAGAATGGAATGGCTACCCATTCTAGTATTCTTGCCTAGAGAATTCCATGGACAGAGAAGCCTGGCGGGTTACAGGCCATGGGGTTGCAGAGTCGGACACAACTAAGCAACTAACACTTTCTTTTTCAGGTGTTTTTGAACATTTGAATTGTCCACATCTCATGAATCCCCACTTTTAGCTGGCTTTTCCATAGCTTCATCATGCAATATAGATCTGAATTTGACCTTTCTCAGAGCAGGTTCACATACCTATCAGTGAAATTCCTTCTTGTAAAGGAACATTGAACTCACAAACAATGACACTCTTAACTTATTCCTGAATGAAGCTTATCTAACAAACATTTCTCCAGAAGGCACATCCAAGCCTGTCATCTAGGAACCCAGACAGCACTTGACCATTGCAGCTTTTGGGTTCCTTTGAAGAGTGAAATCACCAACAGAAGGCACACCAAAAATTGCAAAATACATGCTACTAAATAGACCATGGAAAAGGCACTTGTTTGAAATATGGGAGCTGGCATAAGAAGACAGGGCACCATTTTGTTCGATCTCAACTGGGAACTTACCCTAAAGACTCGCACTTTCTACTGCTTTGTGAAAACCCACAGATGACTGGAAAACACCGACAGTAATGATTTGGTCTTTTTCTATCTGTAGCTATTTTCCAGCAAATAAAAGTCACCCAAATACACTTTTCTAATATTTGCTTTCCTGTTAAATGACACCCATATCTATCAGATATTTAAGCTAGAAATATGGGAGTCAAATTGGACTTGTTTTCTTCACAGGGCCCTTAATATACAACATATCACCAAATTGTCTTATTTCTATCACTAACAAATGTTTGATTTTTTAAATTTACTTGACATCTTTTTTTTTCCCCCTTGAACTACTGTGTTTCCTCACATTTAATTTTGACCCTTTTAATGCAATCTCTATACTGATTAGATATATAAAAAACCACAGACATAACCACTGTCTGTGTAAATGGCTCACCATTACTTTAAAGTCCAAGTTCAAACTCCCTGATATAATTTATAAAATCTTGCCACCTTTTCTTGATTGCTTTCCATCTGTTTTTCTGCTCCAGTCACAATAATATATAAAATAGATATGAAACTGGAGATTATATAGGAAAAACACTCCCTGTATTCATAAAAATTGAAACCTGACATTTTATTTAAATCAATTTTTCTAAGCAAGGAGACAGTTTAATGCTGCTTTAGATCTAATTTGATTTTCCAGTCTACTTATAGTGAGAGATGTATGCAAAATGAAATTTTGAAAGCTAGAACTACCTCAATAAGCTGATATCCAAAGTCCTAAATCCAATAGCATCAATGTAGAAATGTCCTAGTGCAATTCTAATATCATTTTTCAATAATGTTTAAAATATAGGAACATGAAGATCTTGCTTAGCATTGAAAATAAATCTTATATGATTTTAATGTGAACTGTATATTTTACATCATATCATACATCATTTTACCTCCTTATTTTTATACCACTGGCATCCAGTTACTCATTTTTGAAAATGAATCTTGATTTATCTCTGGAAAACCAGCTTTTCTTCTATCTCAGTCCACCCTGCCCTTAACCAAGCTGCAGATTTGAGACTTAAAGATATGACCAAGGCTATGCCAACTTCAGAGAACTTCATCCCTTGACCTCAGTGTTTAATTTAGGGATGGATGCATGGCACGATCAGATCCATTGACAGACTGTGATCAATGAAATTCTGGTAAAGACTTGCTTGTTTTTCTTTCTGCATTTAACATGAATAGACGTAATTTCTGGACCAGTTGAGTTCATCTTATTACTATAAAGGAAAATTTGTTTCAGGATTAAGTAAGGGAATGAACTTGAGAGATGGAGGGAAATGAAGTTGAGAGATGGAGAAAAATAAAGTCTTGGTGAAATTGATGAGCTCCTGCTTCAAGCCATTCTTGCAGTCAACCTAAGGCTGCCACGTTTCTATTATGAAAGAGTTTAAATATCTTTTTATTTTTTTGCCTCTTTATTTTTATTTTTTTATTTTACTTTACAATACTGTATTGGTTTTGCCATACATCAACATTTAAAAGAGTTGGAATAGGTCTTTTTAAGAGTCCTAAGCAATGCAACACATAACAATATAGTCATTTCAGTCATCTGCAGTTTTTTTTGAGTCAGAGGATATATATGTAAAGTTTTAGTAACTTTACTTTAGATTTCACTGAGTTGTATGATAACATTATTTTCACATATGCACATCTGTTCTTCATCAGAAACCGCTGGAATCTCTATTATTTATACTTTTTGCATATGTATTGTTGTTCATTGTTTGTATTTTAAAGACCTATAACCCCTTTAAGGACAGCAAAATTCATGTTCTCACTTTAATTTTTAACTTTTGCTAATATGAATTAACACAAAGTACATTTACAAACAAGTTTAATTTAAAAAGAAGGGTGAATTGTTATATATACACGGAGACAATGAAAGCTAGTTTGAAATGGAATTGCCAAGTACAGATTCTTTCTTCACAAACATACGGTTAAATATAACTATGGAGATTTTATATTCTTTAGTTTTTAGAGAAAACTACACATATTATTAGAACGTTTTTCCCTTAAATGGAGGAAAATGTGATTCCATCATTAAGAGAAAAACTCTATTATAATTGATTCTCAATTATTTTTCCAAGATGTGTCTATAGTCAGGCTTTAATTTCACATCAACTTTTTTCCAATCCAAAGGAATGCCTTTCCTGTAAATGAAGTGTCAGTGTGTGTTCAACATTTATGAATGCAAAAATGAAATATGCATATTTCATAAATAGTAGAGTGTTAAGCAAGTTTTCATGGTACTAGTATTCCCAAAATTATTATCTATTTTATGGTGTGATTTAACTGCCTTTTAACAGAAACCTAGCAGCTTTATATTTCACAAGTCTTCTTAAAAGGGACTAGAATGTGAGGTGATGGCTTTCTGAGTTCTGGTGACCAGCCTCAAGATCCTTGTAAAGTCTGTGCTATAGTCTTTCCCATAGCTGTGGGTGCTGGTAAAATTGTCTTCATCTAAAAAAGTGCTGCAAGAGCTTTACAGCCATAGTGATAGTTGCTTTCCAGGAATATTTGCAGTGATGATAAACCAGGACATAGAATTTTCCCCAGTTGTTTTTACTACTTTAAAACTCTTTTTTTTTTAATATAACTTCATTTTTTAAATTGGAGGTTAATTATTTTACAATATTATATTGGTTTTGCCATACATCAACATGAATCCACCACAGGTATACACGTGTTCCCCAAACTGAACCCCCCCCTCCCTCCTCCCTCCCTGTACCATCCTTCTGGGTTGTCTCAGTGCACCAGCCCCAAGCATCCAGTATCATGCATCGAACCTAGACTGGCAATTCATTTCATATATGTCAGTTTTCCTAAATCAGCGACATGAGTTATTAGGCTGAATTTTTGGAACGGATGCTGTCATCTATTATGGTTTCTTTCTTTTTCTTTTTTGAGATGAATTCTGTTCATTTTGTTTCCCTCTTAACAAACTGATGATTGAAATTCAGACTTAATTCATCAGGGAGATATCTTACATGCTTTATTTCGTGAACGAATAGTTTTACAATTGTAAAACACATGTTTTGGCAGAATTTGGAATGTAATGATTTATTAATGTGTAAAAGAAAAACGCCCAACAAAAATAAACAAGTGGAAATCAACTCTCTTATATTTTATATAAATATAAAGATGTCATTGACTAGTGTTTAAATGTGTAAGTTAATATTCAAATACTATATATGTACTTATGTAAATGTTTAAGTAAAGGTATGTCAGTATTTACATGGTAAACATTTTTTGGCCACATTTTATGAGTAATTTATGCAGAATTCAAAACTTATCCTGAAAGTATTAGAAAGAAAAAAATATATTCTCAGTAGTGCTCTGCCACAGAGAAGAAATAATAATACTGATTATTTTGGTGGGCAGAGGAAGGAAGGTTGAAGGTGATACTGAGAAATTTTAAATAAACCCCAGAATCAAAATGTATAAAGGAAGGATGGTGGAAAATTAGAAAAATCTTCAGAAGAGATTTTAAATTGAGAATATTTGGGAGATAAGAATGTAAATAATCACGAGCAAAAAAACAAGCTTTTATATAGCAAAACTAATTCAACCCTCAGCAACTATATTGCATACCTATTATGTGTACCTGGCACTATGTTGGGTTCTGAGAACACAATCAAAGTGAATAAAGTAACTGGTGAACCTGTTTGCAGGGAAGGAATGGAGATGCAAAACAAAGAATGGCCATGTGGCCACAGAGGGGGAAGGAGAGGGTGGGATGAGTTGAGAAAGTAGCATTGGTTTACATACACTCATGTGTCAAATGGAGAGCTAGTGGGAAGCTGCTGTATAGCACAGGGAGGTCAACTTGGTGCTCTGTGATGGCCTGGGAGGGTTGGGGTGGGGTCTGCAGGAGGGAAGCCCAAGAGGGAGGGAATTATAGACATAAACATATATACATGTGGACTTCATGGTGGCTCAGATGGTAAAGCATCTGTCTACAGTGTAGGAGACCTGGGTTCAATCCTTGGGCTGGGAAGTTCCCTGGAGAAGGAAATGGCAACCCACTCCTGTACTCTTGCCTAGAAAATCCCATGGACGGAGGAGCCTGGTGTCCACCAGGTCACAAAGAGTAGGACACGACTGAGTGATTAAATAAAGTAATATAGATATGGGCTTCCCAGGTGGCACTAGTGGTAAGGAATCTGCCTGCCAGTTCAGGGGATGCAAGAGATGCAGGTTCCATCCCTGGATTGGGAAGATCCCCTGGAGTAAGAAATGGCAGCCCACTCCAGTATTCTTGCCTGGAAAAAATCCATGGACAGAGAGCTTAGTGGGGTACAGCCCATAGGGTCACAGAGAGTAGGATAAGACTGAGTGGTTGAGCACACAGCAAATAGACAGATAGATAGATATAGTTGGACTTCTTGGTAGCTCAGCTGGTAAAGAATCAGCATGCGATGCAAGAGACCCCAGTTCAATTCCTGGGTTGGGAAGATTCCTTGGAGAAGGGATGGGCTACCTACTCCAGTCTTTAGGGCTTCCCTAGTGGCTCAGACAGTAAATAATCTACCTGTAATGCAGGAGACTTGGGTTCGATCCCTGGGTCGGGAAGATCCCCTGGAGGAGGGCATGGCAACCCACTCCAGTATTCTTGTTTGGAGAATCCCCAAGGACAGAGTAGCCTGGTGGGCTACAGTTCATAGGGTCTCAAAGAGTTGGACACAACTGAGTGACTAATCACAGACATTTATATAGTGATGACTGACTCATGTTGTTGTACAGTACAAACCAACACGACACTGTAAAGCAATTATCCTCCAATTAAAAAATAAAAAGAACAAAATAGACACAACTCCTGCCCTCACAATTTTAGAGCCAAACAAAGCCATTACTAGCAGCTTCAGAGGGACACACAGCAAGAAACATGCCCTCAAATCAACTCTCGATGAGGCTTAGAGTTTGATGTTATTAATGATGCATTCCATCTGGTACTTGGTAGCTTCCTGTCTATTTCAGTCTATTTCTGCTCTTTATTCTTGCAAAGCACTAAGCTAAGCTGTTTCTGCTTCTCTCAAGGAGGGTATACAGTTTCAAAATGTAAATGTACCCAATTTCTAATTATATAAATATTTTAAGTTATCCTTTTTCTTTCTTTAACATTGCTGTGTTCAGTGCCCTATGCCATAGAACTAGTTTTCTCTCTCTCTCTAAGTTTTAAAACTTTTCAAAAGATCATTCCGATACCTGGTAGTAAGTCCTATGGTCAAAGGAATTGAGTGCACTGAGCAAAAATACATGTGTGTCACTTAGAGACTGTAGTAGAAGATTCAGGTAGCATCTAAAATGAGACCTGAAAGAAGCAGAGCAAGGCTGAGAAGGAAGGCAAAGGAAATCTTAGTTGAAGAGTTGTTCATTTTTGTAAAGATCCAGCTGAGTATCTTCTATTGTAAAGTAATGCACCCACAGATTTAAAACCTGTTAACTTGTGTGATAATGAGGTCTGGCTGAGGAAATAAAGAAGAATTATGACATGCTAGAGTGTCCATATCATCCATGGCAAATCAGAAGAATGGATTTGCAAATTAACAAATATGTTCTTCCTTTTGGAACAAGGTTATTTGGGAGTCTCTGTTTCCTAGCATAGAGGCCAGATGGCAGCAGTCACAGATTGCCATCCTCTGCATGCTGGTAGTTGTCAACTTCAGATGCTAATGTGGTATCAGAGGCAACTACTGCCAAATAATTTTTAAATCTATATATATGAGTGAACATCCACTATATTCTAGGCACTGGGCAAACAGTTATAAGCAAAAGCTGGTTAGTATTGTTTTGGTGGAGCTAGTGGTTTAATGAGGCTTTAAGAAGCTGTGCGATGACGAATTTTATCTTCTCTTAAACTAATTCTGAATTTTTATAGAACTCTGGATAGCATAATTGGGATTAATTGGGGAGAGGGAGGGAGTAAGCTAGGGAAAATGAGCAGGTAGATCAGAGTATCTTCTTTCTCAGACACAGTAAGGGGATGGGAAGAAGAAAGTGGGTGGTTATTTCCTTTCCAATACTTCCCTCTGTGTCTATACATCACTCACCCAAGGGATTCAATCTGGCAGTTTCTGCAGTCATATCTAATTAAAGGTCATGCCTTAGAATAGAATAATATTAATATGTGCACAAATGAGAAGTTGAATGGGGTATAATTATATGACTTTTGTCTGTGCCACCAGAGGATTTAATATCAGCTCAGATTGGGGGAAAATTTTAAGGAAAAAGAATCAGAAATTTAGGTTTTGGTTATGAAAAAGTTGGAGACATCCATCTGAGAAAAGTTGAGTAGGCAGTTGAATTTGAATGTATGAGTTCAGAAGAGAGGACTGAGCAGGATATATAAATGTGGCAAACTTGGGTATAGAGATGCATTATTCTTTGAGTATAATTCCAAAAGGATAGATTTTAAGAAGAAAGGGGAATGAACTAGCCAAGGATACTCAGAAGGAGTAAACATAAAGCGGGAGGAAAACTAAGAATAGAGATTCAAGGATGAGGAAGTGATCGACTATGCCAAATGCTGACAGGATATGTCAGAGGCCTCATGCCTGATTTCTGCATTATGCCAAGTAGAGGTTGTTGGTGACCTTGGCAATTGCAGATTTGGTCTGGAAGTGGAATAGGCTTAATAAAGAACAAAATGTGAGGAACTGGAGCCAGTGGTTTTAGGCTTTGTAAATGTTAAGAGCTAAATTGTGTCCTGCAAAATTTATGTCTGTGTGTGTGTTATCACTCAGTCCTATCTGACTCTTTGTGATCCCATGGTTTGTAGCCCACCAGGCTCCTCCATTCATGGGATTTCCCAGGCAAGAATACTGGAGCAAGTTGCCATTCCCCTCTCCATGGTATCTTTCTGACCCAGGAATTGAACCCAGATCACCAGCATTGCAGGCAGATTATTGAAGCCTTAATCCTCAGTACCTTAGAATGATAACTATTTGGAGACAGCACATTTAAAGGGGTAATTAAGTTAAACTGTTCAGTCCAGTTCAGTTGCTCAGTCATGTCCAACTCTTTGTGACTCCATGGACCGCAGCACAACAGGCCTACCTGTCCATCACCATCTCCCAGAGTTTACCTTAACTCATGTCCATTGAGTCGATAATGCCATCCAAGGTGATGTTGTCCCCTTTTCCTCCCTCCTTCAATCTTTCCCAGAATCAGGGTCTTTGCAAATGAGTCAGCTCTTTGCATCAAGAGGTCAAAGTATTGGAGTTTCAGCTTCAGCATCAGTCCTTCCAACGAACACCCAGGACTGATCTCCTTTAGGATGGACTTGTTGGACCTCTTTGCAGGCCAAGGGACTCTTAAGAGTCTTCTCCAACACCACAATTTAAAAGCATCAGTTCTTCAGTGCTCAGCTGTCTTTATAGGCCAACTCTCACATCCATACATGACTATTGGAAAAGCCATAGCCTTGACTAGACAGACCTTTGTTGGCAAAGTAATGTCCCTGCTTTTTAATATGCTGTCTAGGTTGGTCATAACTTTCCTCCCAAGGAGTAAGCATCTTTTAATTTCATGGCTGCAGTCACCATCTGCAGTGATTTTGGAGCCCCCAAAATAAAGTCTGCCACTGTTCCCCATCTATTTGCCATGAAGTGATGGGACTGGATACCATGATCTTAGTTTTCTGAATGTTGAGTTTTAAGCCAACTTTTTCACTTTCCTCTTTCAGTTTCATTAAGAGGCTCTTTCTGCCATAAGGGTGGTGTCATCTGCATATCTGAGGTTATTGATATTTCTGCCGGCAGTCTTGGTTCCAGCTTGGGCTTCTTCCAGCCCAGCGTTTCTCATGATGTATTCTGCATATAAGTTAAATAAGCAGGGTGACAATATACAGCCTTGACGTACTCCTTTTCCTATTTGGAACCAGTCTGTTGTTCCATGTCCAGTTCTAACTGTTGCTTCCTGACCTGCATACAGATTTCTCAAGAGGCAGGTCAGGTGGTCTGATATTCCCATCCCTTTCAGAATTTTCCACAGTTTATTGTGATCCACACAGTCAAAGGCTTTGACATAGTCAATAAAGCAAAAACAGACTGTTGTCCTTATGTAAAGGGGAAATTTGATCACACAGAGACACCAGTGATGCTTGAACTCAGAGGAAGGACCCTGTGAGGACACAGAAGTTGCCGTCTGCCAGCCAAGGAGAAATCAACCCACTGGCCCCTTGATCTTAGGCTGCCAGCCTCCAGAACTATGAGGAAATAAATTTAAGTCATGCAAGTGTTTTGTTATGGCAGCTCCAGAAAGCTAATATCACAAGTCTCAGTGTCAGTTTCTTTCTTCCATGGCCAAGGTGGCTGAGTGCATTCGCCATCTTCTGCAAGTTTGTTTCCCTCTGTTCATGCACTGACGATGTATATTGTCTTTCAATAACCCTGGTTCTCTCTAGGGGACTTATGTATGAGATTTCTGTTGTGTTCTTCATGGGTTTTGTTTTGTTTTGTTTTGTTTTGTTTGCCAGGTCTCCTGTCAAAAGAGAAACTCCATATCATCAAGAATTGGTAAATTACACCATTGTGAACAGCAGAGTTAATAATCATTTCTCCGATTTCTTAATTTCCTGTCTTTTCTGACTTCCAAAGGATTTCTCTTACTTTCCTGGTAGCTAAGACATACATGTTAAAAAGTGGTGTGTCGTGTGTATGTTTAACACTATTTTTTTAACTTTTCAAGGTATTTTGTTTGGGGAGAGTTTATGGAGTGTGTTTTATGATATTGTCAAAAGCAAAATCCTAAATTACTTTGAAGTTTTTTTTTTCCTTTTGTGATAAAGCAATTTTTCTTTTCTGCATGTTGCCATTGTGGTCATAGTTACTTATTTGCTTTTTGATCCAGCTGGCTTGTCATTAAACTCAGAGACAATCTATATTAAGTAATTCCCAGTGTCTCTGATTGGGCTCCCTGAAGTAAACCCAATTATCCAGCTCATGGTGAAGGAGGTAGATCTGGGTGCTAAATTTTCATGTCCATCATATTCAGTTATATATACTTAATCATGATACAGTCTTAGCAGTAATATTTATTTATTAAATTAGTTGAAGCTGAAATAGCCAATTTTTCTTACGTAAATAAATTTTAATCCAACAAATTCCAAATGTATCTATCTGTCATTGTGGTATATGAAATACACCATTTTAGTGTATTTTATAATCAGAGGAAAAAAAACACAATAGCTTAAAAAATAGAAAATTTGTGGTCAAAAGTGAAAGTGTTATTTGCTTAGTCTTATCTGACTCTTTGCAATCCTATGGACTGTGGCCCACCAGGCTCCTCTGTCCATGGGATATCCCAGGCAAGAACACTGGAGTGTGTTGTGATTTCCTCCTCCAGGGGATTTTTCCCAACCCAGGGACTGAACCTACTTTTCCTGAATTGGCAGTTGGGTTCTTTACTACTGAGCCACCAGGGAAGCCCACATAATGTGAGATAGATTCTTTTTTTCCTATTTGTATGCCTACTTAAAAATATTTAAAGTGTCTCTTTTTCCTATTCATCTCTCATAAGGTTTTTGTTTCATAGTAATATTTAGTAAATGCATGAGTCAATTTCTTGACTGTTGTAGTCCCCTAATCCATTTTTCCTTCTCTGTGTGCCATGCTTAGAATCTTTTGATTACCATAGGATCCTAGGTCTTGGTATCTATCAGGTAGAGAGGATATCTCCTCTTTATTCTTCTTCACAAAATATCTTGTTTAATCTTTCACCATCTATAGAATCAGTTTATCAAGTTCCACAAAATTGCCTATGCAATTTAGATTGGAATTTTATGTAATTTTTAGTTTATTTTACAATATAAATACCAAATTGTTTATTAAAGCAATTGGGACAACTTAAATTATGCTGGTAATTAATGAGAAACCCTTATTAATTCAAGAAGGAACTTTTAGAGTATAATTTCCAAAAGGTTAAAAAACATGTCCCTCATACAAATATGAACTGAAATGTCAAAACTTATACTCAACTCATTAATTAATGAAGGATACAGCACTAATTTCAAACTGGTAGAGTACTGACGAAGCTAGGTATTTTTAGGCAATGCTAAAATAAGATGTCTGGGTTAGTAGTCCCACCTCTAGAAGTTCTGTGGAACATTTGGTGTTTTCTCTTTTGTTTTGTGGAGATTTGTTGCTTAACTACTTGTCACAACTCTACTCACTAAGATCTGTTCCTTCACTGTTGAAGAAATGTACAGAAAATGTAGAGTCAAGGGGACCAGTTTATTGCAAGAACATCTGGAAACCTTTTTTCCTGCTTCCAAATTTTGGATACTTTTTCTGACAAAATCGACAGAAAAAAATTGACAGCAAATGTTTCTGTAATATAACATTTTCACATTTTTCACCAGTGTCTATCTTTTTGGACAATTTTAGGAAAAAAATATTGGGAAAATTCTCTGAGAGAAGTTATTTGCCTGTTAAATGATGAGATAATAAAAAGATTTTTAGATCACTGTTATATTATTTGTCATCTACATAAGTTTAAATTAATTTGATATTTACATTTTATGTTCTTTAGTAAAAATATGGATGATATACTTATTATTTATTAGAAAAAATACATGATTATTTTCCTGTATTTTTTTCATAATCAGCCAACAAAACTTAGTTACACAATTCCATAAGGTAATTGTGGGAAAATGGTGGATCTTTAATACAGAGAACCATAGAAGAACACCATACAGTTGTTAACAATAATAATCTAGACCCACATTCTCTATGTTTGGGTAAACATAATTATGTTATAAATCTGCAGGTGTAAGATAATTCCCTCTCTGCTGTTGTTTAAATAGTTGAAATGTCACCAGACATTTGTAGATAAAGCAAAACTAAGTTTATTTAAATTCCCTGAAGCTAGGGATTAAACATTAGCCATGTTTCATAGGATAATGTTAGAAGTAATACCTTTATTATAGTTTGGAATAAGTGTAAGAGAGGTCTTTTATGGTGAAAGTGGTTTCAAATGAACAAAATTCGTGATAAGTCCCTTTCAACTGGCGGAAACAACAAAGTGAGGGTTTTGAACGAGTAATAAGACTATGAAAGTCTTGTAAATAAGTGATGTATCTCTCCAGTAAGTTGATCTGGAGAGATTTTCTGGAATAAAACAGTGAAGTTATTTATTGCTTTATATCCTTATTTTTCCTAAGCAAATGCTTCTTGGAGGAATCTTCAGTTCAGTTCAGTTGCTCAGTTGTGTCCAACTCTTTGTGATCCCGTGGACTGCAGCACACCAGGCCTCCCTGTCCATCTCCAACTCCTGGAGTTTACTCACACTCATGTCCATTAAGTCAGTGATGCCATCTAGCCATCTCATCCTCTGTCATTCCCTTCTTTTTCCTGCTTTCAATCTTCCCAGCATCAGGGTCTTTACAGATAAGTCTGTTCATCGCATCAAATGGCCAAAGTATTGGAGTCTCAACTTCAGCCTCAGGCCTTCCAATGAATATTCAGGACTGATTTCCTTTAGGTTGAATCTTCTTGCAGTCCAAGGGACTCTCAAGAGTCTTCTCCAACACCACAGTTCAAAAGCATCAATTCTTCAGTGCTCAGCTTTCTCTATAATTCAACTCTCACATCCATACATGACTACTGGAAAAACCATAGCTTTGAATAGACAGACCTTTGTTGGCAAAGTAATGTCTCTGGATTTTACTATGCTGTCTAGTTTGGTCATAACTTTTCTTCCAAGGAGTAAGCGTCTTTTTATTCCATGGCTGCAGTCACAATCTGTAGTGATTCTGGAGCTGAGAAAAATAAAGTCTGCCACTGTTTCCACATCTATTTTCCATGAAGTGATGGGACCAGATGCCATGATCTTCATTTTCTGAATGTTGAGTTTTAAGCCAACTTTTTCACTCTCCTCTTTCACGTTCATCAGGAGTCACTTTAGTTCTTCTTCACTTTCTGCCATAAGGGTGGTGTCATCTTGGAGGAATCAACTACATCAAATTGACATCAGTGGTCCACAGTTTTGGTTTTCCTTCCATAAATATTTGTCCTTAGAACACTTTTTAACTATCAACATTTCAGAAAAAAAGTTATTTGCTATTGTCTAGTTGTTTGTCTCACATAAAAGTATCTCTTTAACTTTTATAACAACCATGTTAATGAAAGTAATATCCGCATTTTGTAGAGAGATGAAAGTCAGAAATCTGGTAGTCAAATGCATATCATTTGATCCCAAAGTCTGTGCTCTTATGCCTCTTAGCCATTATGCTAAAGGAAACAAAAGGAACAAACAAAAGAACATACCAACACATGACTGTGGGGATGAAGTCAGTTTCCCTAGAAAACACAGTCGTTTATTGTAGTATTTATTGAGTGAAATTCTATTTGTGACTGTTTTCTCCCTCTTTTGCCAGGTCGTGCAACCATGTCTTTAATAGTATTCAACCCCTATGATTTTTCTATTAAAAGTCATGTATGTTATTCAAGTACAACTTCGCTGGTGGATCACGTGGTAAAGAATCTACCTGCAGTGTAGGAGACCTGAGTTCAATCCCTGGGTCAGGAAGATCCCCTGGAGAAAGAAATGGTTACCCAGTCCACTGTTCTTGCCTGGAGAATGCTTTGGATAGAGGAACCTGACAGACACCAGTCCATGGACTCACAATGAGTCAGAAATGACTGAACACCTAACACTTCCACTTTTCATGTTACTTAAGGAAGAATATTAAGTGATAAAAGAAATCCTAAAGAAATATATGTTCTCAGTGAACTGTGTCTATTACTGACCTAGAACTTCTTCCTTTGAGGTGCAGAATGGAAGAGGCTGCTTGGAGGACTGATCTGAAATCTAATGTCACTGGGGCAAAGAAATAAAACTAAAAAGTGCTACTTTCACTGCATGTGCAAGTCTCCATATAGTTTCCAATTTCTTACTAACAACCAGCATCTGTCACACATGACCAGACTATTTGAGATCCAATGAGTCACTCCCCCAAAACAAACACATTGCTCCTCAAGCTGGGGTTTGCTACTTGATCATGCCACCCATTCATAGCAGTCCTGGGCTGTGGGAGCATCATTATAGTTTCCTTCAAGGTTTCAAAATGACTGATGCAAGAGTCCAATCTGAGTTAGAAGTTACCTGGTGTCTTCTTTTCCTCTTCTTATAAGTATACAGAAAAAGAAAAGAGAATTTACACATTGTAGTTGATGGGAGATTTGATTAGGTGGTTGTTAGGTTTGTAGTGGGGTTGTGCTACCTATAAACTTCTAAATCATTCTGTGAAAAAACAGCTTTTATATTTGAATAATATATGTTTGCATGTGTGCATGTTATACTGGAGTGAGTTGCCATTTCCTTCTCCAGGATATCTTCCCAACCCAGGGATCAAACCCAGGTCTTCTGCATTCCAAGCAGATTCTTTACCACTGTGCCATCCATGAAGCATAACTTTATACCCAAAGCTAAATCCTCTCCTAGCTTTGTTTATCTTTTGCTTCCCATGCTTAGGTTTCAAAATTGAGATTACTTAAATTTAATTATTTTGAACATAATGGGGAAGTACAGACAGTAGGTCTTGAAAATGAGCATTGCACATCAGGACATGAGTTTTTAAACTGAAGAAAAACTTGAATACAAAAGTATTCTTGGGTTCACTTCTACTTTGTTTTCCCCTGGAAGCCACAAGATTGTGTGTTTCCAGTTACTGGCAAGCTGTGATTACCAAGGAATGACAAAAGCATAAATGCAGTTTTGAGGGGCATCAGCGTTATGTTACCCAGAATATTACATATATCTGTCTAATCATGTATCACTGATCCTGCTCACAGTGCCAGTTATCTCGCCGTATCTCACTGAGCACACTGTTCTCTGAACTCTGGGTAGGCAAGGCATGAGCTTACCCAAAGAGGCTGGAAGAAATCTCAAGGAGCTGCGGAACTGCAAGACACATTTATTATTGCCTGGATGATGCAGCAGCCGTAGCAGCAGCCGTAGCATAACCTAACACAATACAACCTCTCTCCCTGACTGGCACAGTGGCCATAACAGTACCCTCTCCTGCTACTGCAGCAGCCATCGCAGTAGGCACACTGTATTTTGTCATCTCATGGCTAACCCTATGGACACAGCCAATGCGTTTTAGGTGGAGCTCACATATCCCTGTAGCACAAAGTAGCTCCTGACCAAGCCAGTACCTCCTGAAGGTATGCACACTGCTGTAAGTGATCTCAGCTGTGATATAGTCATTATTTACAAACTGTGGGGCAAGAGAAGCTTGAACACTCCATCTTGGCTAATTTGCTCTCTCCCCACACATCACTACATCACTATGTATATACATATATAAATACACATATATGTACATGCACATATATGCATATAGAAGATGATTTAACTTTCTGAAAATGGCATTATTTAAAACGTTATTTTTACAGTGCAGAGAATGCTATTGAAAGTCTCCAAAATTAATCTCTGCCTCCATATCAGTTCAGTTCAGTCGCTGGGTCGTGCCGACTCTTTGCAGCCCCGTGAACCGCAGCTCGCCAGGCCTCCCTGTCTATTACCAGCTCCCGGAGTTTACCCAACCCCCATGTCCATTGAGTCAGTGATGCCATCTAACCATCTCATCCTCTATTATCCCCTTCTCCTCCTGCCCTCAAGCTTTCCCAACATCAGGGTCTTTTCAAATGAGTCAGCTCTTTGCATCAGGTGGCCAAAGTATTGGAGTTTCAGCTTCAACATCAGTCCTTCCAATGAACACCTAGGCCTGACCTCTTTAGGATGGACTGATTGGATCTCCTACAATCTAAGGGACTCTCAAGAGTCTTCTCCAACACCACACAGTTCAAAAGCATCAATTCTTCTGCGCTCAGCTTTCTTTACAGTGCAACTCTCACATCCATACCTGACTACTGGAAAAGCCATAGCCTTGACTAGACATACCTTTGTTGACAAAGTAATGTCTCTGCTTTTTAATATGCTGTCTAATTTGGTCATAACTTACCTTCTAAGGAGTAAGTGAAGTGAAGTGAAGTCGCTCAGTCGTGTCCGATTCTTTGCGACCCCATAGACTGTAGCCTACCAGGCTCCTCTCTCCATGAGATTTTCCAGGCAATAGTCCTGGAGTGGATTGCCATTTCCTTCCCCAGGAGATCTTCCCAACCCAGGGATCGAACCTGGGTCTACTGCATTGTAGACAGACGCTTTACCATCTCAGCCACCAGGGAAGCTAAGGAGTAAGCGTCTCTTAATTTCATGGCTGCAATCACCATCCACAGTCATTTTGGAACCCAGAAAAATGAAGTCAGCCACGATTTCCACTGTTTCCCCGTCTATTTCACATGAAGTGATGGGACCGGATGCCATGATCTTAGTTTTATGAATGTTGGGCTTTAAGCCAACTTTTTCACTCTCCTCTTTCACTTTCATCAAGAGACTCTTTAGTTCTTCTTCACTTTCTGCCATAAGGGTGGTGTCATCTATATATCTGAGGTTATTGATATTTCTCTTGGCAATCTTGATTCCAGCTTGGGCTTCTTCCAGCCCAGCATTTCACCTGATGTACTCTGCATATAAGTTAAATAAGCAGGGTGACAATATAAAGGCTTGGTGTACTCCTTTTCCCAATTTGAACCAATCTGTTGTTCCATGTCCAGTTCTAACTGTTGCCTCCTTATTAGATGTTACTAATGGAGATGGGAAAGTTAAGCGTGTATAATTATGAAAGAATAAGATGGACAGAAAGATGTTGGCAAGTGACTTAAGAGATGACTCCATAGAGTTTTAAAAATGAGGTTATTGGTGTAAATAGCAAAGACTGGAAGTCAAGTAGAAGCTCCTTTGAAGCACTTGAGCTTGAACAATCGAAACTAATTCTGAGGGGATGAAAAACTGATAGTAGGCTCATTTATATATATTTTTTACAAGGTTCCATTTGAATGGTTCAGTTCAGTTCAGTTCATTTGCTCCATCATGTCTGACTGTTTGCAACCCCATTGACTGCAGTATGCCATGCCTCCCTGTCCATCACCAACTCCCGGAGTTTACTCAAGCTCATGTCCATTGAGTTGGTGATGCCATCCAGCCATCTCATCCTCTGTCATCCCCTGCTCCTCCCATCTAAACCTTTCCCAGCATCAGGGTCTTTTCAAATGAGTCAGTTCTTCCCATAAGCTGGCCAAAGTATTGGAGTTCCAGCTTCAACATCCGTCCTTCCAGTGAACACCCAGGACTGATTTCCTTGCAGTCCAAGGGACTCTCAAGAGTCTTCTCCAACACCACTGTTCAAAAGCATGAATTCTTCAGTGCTCACCTTTCTTTATAGTCCAGCTCTCACATCTATACATGGCTACTGGAAAAACCATAGCCTTGACTAGACAGACCTTTGATGGCAAAATAATGGGTCTGCTTTTTAATATGCTATCTGGTTTGGTCATAACTTTCCTGCCAAGGAGTAAGTGCCTTTTAATTTCATGGCTGCAGTCACCATCTGCAGTGATTTTGAAGCCCCTAAAATAAAGTCTGTCACTGTTTCCACTGTTTCTCCATCTATTTGCCATGAAATGATGGGCCCGATGTCATGATATTAGTTTTCTGATTGTTGACCTTTAAGCAGAGTTTTTCACTGTTCTCTTTCACTTTCATCAAGAAGCTCTTTAGTTCTTCTTCACTTTCTACCATAAGGGTGGTGTCATCTGCATATCTGAGGTTATTGATATTTCTCCCTGCAATCTTGATTCCAGCTTGTGCTTCTTCCAGCCCAGCATTTCTCATGATGTACTCTGCATATAAATTAAATAGGCACGGTGACAATATACAGCTTTGATGAACTCCTTTTTCTATTTGGAGCCAGTCTGTTGTTCCATGTGCATTTCTAACTGTTGCTTCCTGAGCTGCATACAGATTTCTCAAGAGGCAGCTCAGGTGGTCTGATATTCCCATCTCTTTCAGAATTTTCCACAGTTTATTGTTATCCACACAGTCAAAGGCTTTGGCATAATCAAAATTGGTAGCTCTGTTAAATAATTTAGTTACCAGAAGTTAGGAGTGAATATTTGGAAACGGATAAGAACCTGCTTTAGAGTCAACAATCAAAGGACAGAATTAAACAAACACTTCTCAGTATCCCTGTGATTGTCTGGTATTTACAGTGCTCTTTTGTAATACTTCATGGATAACCTGGAACTCTCCTAATAATGAAAAATTAACTTCAAGAGAAGGCAGGAAGCAAGAAGTAGTAACTGAAAGACCAGTGCCCCAATTCTGTCTCAGTACTAGCTATAAATCTGGGCAAATCACTAAAATTACTTGAATTCAACTTTTTTAAAAATAAAATAAAAGTAATTGCTGCTTTAGTCAAGTCATAGCAACACTGTAAAAATTAGTAAATCAACAGTAGTGGAATTTTTTTCTAAATGTTTATTAAATCATGGGGAGATGGTGCAAATAAATAAGCACATCCAAATTAATTTATAAAAATTTCATGGAATGACCATTAATCACAAGGCAAACCAAGTTGGAATAAGGAAGAGATTTCAAGGGTTCAGCCCACTACAAACCCAAGTATTTTATCCTTAAGTGGTTATAACCTAAGGAAGAAAAGTAAGATGACTATTTCTTCCACTGGACTAGCAACTTGGTGTTAGCTAACTTAATTAGCATTAAGTTTTGTACCAAAGAAAGAACTCACGACCACACTACTTCTTCATTCAGGCAATGAATAGAAATAGGTCCCTAGTAGGTGTCAAGAAGTTTAAATATTTAAGACATAAGCATGAACAAAATGCCGTATGGTCCCTACCATCACAGAGTTTACAATCTAATGGACTTACGTTGTATTACTGAGAAGTGAAGAGTGATTGGAAGAGAGTGACAGCGGTTAGACCAGAAAGTCCAGGTCAACACTCCCTTGTTTGAAATGAGTGAAGTGATTGTGAAACTGATACATGGACAGTATCAGAGGAAAGCAGGAGGGAGCAGCACCAAGGAGACACAGAAGAAGGATTTTCCTTTGGTAATGATCTGTGTATACCATGAGTTCCCAAAGAGAATATCTGCAAAACTTTGGCAACTTAAACAGAGTCCAAGGTATTATCAGTGCTCAAAAAAAAGAAAGAAAGAAAGAAAGTGTTCCTGAAAGACTGGTGCATTAACACTGTGGGTCACCATTATTTTTTCTGTTTTAAAGTTAGTAAAGAGGAATTTTAAGACTGAAATAGGAAAATTGCTTTTTAACAAGATATTGCATAATTTTTATGCTAAATTCAAGTAAGCAACAAAAAATGGGGAAAAAAAATTGAAATCAGTATTAAGTCCTTGATATTGTTAAGGCAAATCGATGATGGTTATGCAAAAAAAAAAAAAAAAAAACCAACCCTACAATACTAAGAATTGTTCTAGAAAGTAAAACATCTGGGAGATTTTGTTTATATTTGAAGACTAGTATAAAGATAATAGCACATGAATCTTAGTTATGAACATAGAATAAAAGCTTCTAAAATAAAAGAAAATGAATCTAGCAGTAAATTACATAAATAGTTCACTATTACAAAAACAATATTTCACAACTGAAAAAAAAATGCCTAATATAAAAACACCTAAAAATTGGGCTTTCTTAATGACATAGGTGGTAAAGAATCTCCCTGCAATGTGAGAGACCTGAGTTTGATCTCTGGGTTGGGAAGATTCCCTGTCCGAGGGGCACGGCAAACCACTCCAGTATTCTTGCCTGGAGAATCCCATGGACAGAGGAGCCCGGCAGTCTACAGTCCAATGGATCGCAAAGAGTTGAACATGATTGAGTGACTAAACACATGACAATATAAAAACAACTAAAATAATTTACCAAGTCAATAAATCAAGAAAAAACAAAAATACACCATCATCTGATAGATTCAAGAACTTTTTTTTTAGGAATTAGCATTCATTCATTCCTGTTATGATTTTTAGTAAAATATAAGTATTCATTGCAAGTTCATTGTCAATAATGTAATTACTTCTAAACCACTAGATGCCTTCTAGGAAAACATACAATGGTTATTTGATTGTTGTTTTTATCAAAGAGTTCTAGTCGATGTAATAAGACAAAAACAATGAAAAGGGAATACAGATGTTGGAAATTTTCAGACAACATGATTGCCTGCCTAGAAAACAAAAAATAAGTGTGAAAAATATCACTACCTATAAGAGAGTTCAACATGGTTGTCAATTACAATATCAAAAAAGTTAAAGGTCAGAATAGCACGGTTCTAGAATAGTAAACAGAATTATAGGATCTGCCCAAATAAAGCAACCAACATATTATTAACCAATGGTAACATATGTCAGTAGGAATAGTTATGGCATAATAATGATTGCAATTCTACTTTATTTTTATTAACTACAATCACATATCTACTGCTATATTGGTATAAATGAAGCAAAATGATCTTAAATTTTATTTTGAGTATAAAAATATGAAAAATGACACTTTAAGGAGTAATGAGGGCAGAGTTGCTCTAGTGTATTGTTCAAAACTGTATGATTTTAGAATACGCTAAAATTACTTACTGGATAGAAGTCAGTTCAGATGAAGTTAGATTGGAGGAAGGAATTCATAAATGAAAAGAAAACAAGGAAGAGAAGAAGGAAGAAAGGGAAAAGAAGGGAGGGAGGAAGGGAAAGAAGAAAAAAGGAAGGAAGGAAGTAAAAGCACAGTTAAATCTGGAAAGGGAAATACTAAGAGGATATTCAAAATCAGCTAAAATTATGAAAAAAATAAAATGATAAAAACTAAATTCTGTCCCACTCAACTCTCTGAGTAATAGAGAAATATCTGGTGCTGGACATTCCCAAAATATACAGTATACTAGGTCAGGAAGCAACAATTGGAACTGGACATGGAACAACAGACTGGTTCCAAATAGGAAAAGAAGTACATGAAGGCTGTATATTGTCACCCTGCTTATTTAACTTCTATGCAGAGTACATCATGAGAAACGCTGGGCTAGAAGAAGCACAAGCCAGAATCAAGATTGCCAGGAGAAATATCAATAACCTCACAAATGCAGATGACACCACCCTTATGGCAGAAAGTGAAGAGGAACTAAAAAGCCTCTTGATGAAAGTGAAAGAGGAGAGTGAAAAAGTTGGCTTAAAGCTCAACATTCAGAAAACGAAGATCATGGCATCTGGTCCGATCACTTCATGGGAAATAAATGAGGGAAACAGTGGAAACAGCGGAAACAGCGGCTGACTTTATTTTGGGGGGCTCCAAAAGCACTGCAGATGGTGACTTAAGCCATGAAATTGAAAGACGCTTACTCCTTGGAAGGAAAGTTATGACCAACCTAGATAGCATATTCAAAATCAGAGACATTACTCTGCCAAAAAGGTCTGTCTAGTCAAGGCTATGGTTTTTCCAGTGGTCATGTATGGATGTGAGAGTTGGACTTTGAAGAAAGCTGAGTGCCAAAGAATTGATGCTTTTGAACTGCAGTGCTGGAGAAGACTCTTGAGAGTCCCTTGGACTGCAAGGAGATCCAACCAGTCCATTCTGAAGGAGATCAACCCTGGGATTTCTTTGGAAGGAATGATGCTAAAGCTGAAACTCCAGGACTTTGGCCACCTCATGCAAAGAGTTGACTCATTGGAAAAGACTCTGATGCTGGGAGGGATTGGGGGCAGGAGGAGAAGGGGACGACAGAGGATGAGATGCCTGGATGGCATCACTGACTCAATGGATGTGCTGGGAGGGATTGGGGGCAGGAGGAGAATGGGATGACAGAGGATGAGATGCCTGGATACCATCACTGACTCAATGGATGTGAATCTGAGTGAACTCCGGGAGTTGGTGATGGACAAGGAGGCCTGGTGTTCTGCGATTTTGGGGGTTGCGAAGAGTAGGACACTACTGAGCGACTGAACTGAACTGAACTGAAGCTGCCTGGATTCCTGTACAGTTGTCATGAATCTAATAAGTCTCCCTTCAATATTATAAATAATAAATCTAAATGACATTTTTTTGTGCCTGATGGAAGATAGGGTTCAAAAAGTGTTTTGCTTATTTTTTGTTTTCTTCATTTTACCTTTGAAAAGTGTTTGTATAAATGTATTCTTTAATATCATCCATGTTCCGCAGTGATGTTGACTCAGATCACTAGGTTAATTAGGTCTGTTGCTTCGCATGATATTATAATGAGGATGGAATTTGAAAGTTTTTTAATGAGAGCCCTTACACCATGCAAAATCATTTTCACTTCAGGAAAAAATCCAGTCGCTTGCAAGCTTAGTCTTTGGCACATTTATATGTGCTGGAGAATGCTCAACTTCATAGTTTCAGAACTGGGTAATATCTTTCATAATTCTCATATTTTCTATAATTAATCCTATACATCACATTATGAATCATCTCATTTTAATAATGATGGTCATTTCAGTGTTCGAAGACAGCTGTTGAGTAAGGTTAAACATTTCCAGTTACTTAAACTTGTCATTATATGAAATGCTTTCCAGATACTCATTGTTTGCTTAAGGATTTAGATGATCTCATTTTAGTTAAAATATGCACCTCTGCTGTATACCCAGTACTGTACTCCAGGTATTATCTGAAGAATGCACTGATACTATTATAAGCTTGATAATTCTAGGGAGCAAATCTACATGGCTTTTGTTTTATTACTGGTATAATAGCCATATGTCCTTCTCAAATTTGCTTTTGTATCCATAGCAAATTTGAATTAATGTAGCTTAATATTATTGTCACAGTTACTTTATAAAAATGAACTTTCTTTCACTTGATCAAGAAGGGAAGCAGGTCCAGTGGTGGCTTTCCAAGATGCCAGTGGAGTTGTGGGTCTTTATGTGTGTACATGTATTTTGCAGCGTGTCTGAGTGTGAAGGTTTGCATATATATGTAGGGGTGTGTGCATGTGCACAGGCATGCATATAGAGACGTTCTGCTAGAAGATATTACTGCAATATCCTTGGCTTGTTTCTCGAAAAATTAACAAGAAAGAGAATCTTGATTTTTGTCATTTTACACATAAAGTAAAAAAAATCACAAAAGGATACAAAAGAAAGAAAATGTTGATGGGTGAGAATATTTTCTTTAGGGATAAGAGATAAAGAGCAATTTAAGATTTTAGAATGTATACCTGATAAACCTTGGTTAGGAATTGGTAACAAAAGCCATTTGCTTTTACTGCATAAGAGATTGCTTTTAAAATATTCATAGATCTTTTTGAATATGCACCTTAGAATTTAGGAGTGAAATATTTCTCTAACATCTTCCTATGTCAATTATTTTCTCTCCAGTTTTTATCTCTCGAGTATCCCTACAAAACAAAATGCAAACAAAAAGCCAACCCCCAAATTATCTACTTTATATAAATCACATTATCAAAATTTTGTGATATTTATTTCAGTTCAGTTACTCAGTCATGTCCAACTCTTTGCGACCCCATGGACTGCACCATACCAGGCCTCCTTGTCCATCACCAACTCCCGGAGTTTACTCAAACTCGTCCATCGAGTTGGTGATGCCATCTAACCTTCTCATCCTCTGTCGTCCCCTTCTCCTCCCATCTTGAATCATTTCCAGAATGAGGGTCTTTTCTAATGAGTCAGTTTTTTCTATCAGTTGACCAAAATATTGGAGTTTCAGCTTCAGCATCAGTCCTTCCAATGAATACTAAGGACTGATTTCCTTTAGGATGGACTGGTTGGATCTCTTTGCAGTTCAAGGGACTCTGAAGAGTTTTCTCCAACACCACACCTCAAAGCATCAATTCTTCGGTGTTCATCTTTCATTACAGGCCAGCTCTCACATACATACATGGCTACTGGAAAATCCATAGCCTTGAATAGACTGACTTTTGTTGGCAAAGTAATGGCTCTGCTTTTTAATATGCTGCCTACGTTGTTTATAACTTTTCTTGCAAGGAGCGAGCGACTTTTAATTTCCTGGTTGCAGTCACCATCTGCGGTTATTTTGGAGCCCCCTAAAATAAAGTCCGTCACTGTTTCCATTTTTTCCCCATCTATTTGCCATAACGTGATGGGACCAGATGCCATAATCTTTGTTTTCTGAATGTTGAGTTTTAAGCCAACTTTTTCACTGTCTTCTTTCACTTTCATCAAGAGGCTTTTTAGTTCTTCTTCACTTTCTGCCATAACGGTGGTGTCATCTGCATATCTGAGGTTATTGATATTTCTCCCGGCAATCTTGATTCCAGCTTGTGCTTCATTCAGCCCAGCCTTTTCTCAAGATGTTCTCTGCATATAAGTTAAATAAGCAGGATGACAATACACAGCCTTGACATACTCCTTTTTGTATTGGAACCAGTCTGTTGTTCCATGTCCAGTTCTAACTGTTGCTTCCTGAGCAGATTTCTCAAGAGGCAGGTCAGGTGGTCAGGTATTCCCATCTCTTTAAGAATTTTCCAGAGTTTGTAGTGGTCCACACAGTAAGGGCTTTGACATCGTCAATAAAACAGAAGTAGATTTTTTTCTGGAACTCTCTTGCTTTTTCGATGATCCAACGGATATTGGCAATTTGACCTCTGGTTCCTCTGCCTTTTCTAAATCCAACTTGAATAACTGGAAGTTCATGGTTCACATACTGTTGAAGACTGGCTTGAAGAATTTTGAGCATTACTTTATTAGTGTGTGAGATGAGTGCAATTATGTGGTAGTTTGGGCATTCTTTGGTATTGCCTTTCTTTAGAATTAGAATGAAAACTGACCTTTTCTAGTCCTGTGGCCATTGCTGAGTTTTCCAAATTTGCTCACATATTGAATGCAGCACTTCCACAGCATCATCTTTCAGGACTTGAAATAGCTCAACTAAAATTCCATTAACTCCACTAGCTTTATTCACAGTGATGCTTCTTAAAGCCCACCTGACTTCACCTTCCAAGATGTCTGGCTCTAGATGAGTGATCACACCATCATGGTTATCTTGGTCGTGAAGATCTTTTTGTACAGTTCTTCTGTGTATTCTTGCCACCTCTTCTTAATATCTTCTGCTTCTGTTAAGTCCACACCATTTCTGTCCTTTATTGTTCCTATCTCTGCATAAAATGTCCCATTGGTATCTCTAATTTTCTTGAAGAGATCTCTTTGTCTTTCCGGTTTAATTGTTTTCCTCTATTTCTTTGCAGTGATAGCCGAGGAAGGCTTCCTTAGCTCTCTTTGCTAGTCTTTGGAACTGTGCATTCACATGGGTATATCTTTCCTTTTCTCCTTTGGCTTTGGCTTCTCCTTTATTCACAGCTATTTGTAAGGCATCCTCAGACAACCAGTTTGCCTTTTTGCATTTCTTTTCCTTGGGAATGATCTTGATCCCTGCCTCCTGTACAATGTCATGAAACTCCATCCATAGTTTTTCAGGAAAAGTTAAGTATTTTTTGTGTTTGTGAGCATTGAAATGTTTTCTAACTGTTCTTGAAATCTTAACTTATAGTAAATGTATTTAAGATTTTTTGAGAAAATTTCAGATGATGATTATTCGGAATTCACCAAGTTTGAACACAGTTGCTTTTTCACTCAGTATTTTGAAAATTTTATTTTTGCACTATCATTTGAGAAGAGTTGCTAGAATTCAGGAAGAAAGCAAAAGCATTTATTAGAATGCTACTATGTTTTAGAGTGTGGATACCAGTTTACAGTGATTAAAGGTAGAATATTCAGTCCCTTAAATGATCTGTCTGGTTGGTAACTTACCTCTGATGTCTTTAATGTTCCACCTGCCAGTACCACTCCTTTGCTGATCAAGCAATATTTAATATGAGACAGATAAATAAATAAGAAAGCAAAGTGTCCTGTAGGTCATGTCCCAAAATAGGCTCAAGGTAAAGAGAAGCCTTGGTAAAATTCTATTCCCAAGCCCAGTCCCTTAAGAGTCAGTAGATCTGGGGTGGTTAGTTCATCCTCACTTCTTTAAGCATCCAGTTGATTCCTATGACAGGGAAAAATTGGGACTACACTGATGAAAAATTATTCCTCAAACATATATGAAAGACTTTTGCATTATTGCTGTTTTGAGCTACCAGGAAAGCCCTGAATCATACATACCACTCATTTATCTAGTAATACAGATAACTGGATTAACTGCATATGATATTTAAACTGAGTATATCTTTAAAATTAGAACATAACTGGTAGTCTCCAAAAATCAGTGTTTTAACTCACTTCTCATTTTCTATGGTGGGGATTCACTCAAATTATGTAATGTATTACATCACATAATTTGTTTTTATTTTCATATATCTTACTATTTAGCTTAATTGTGTTTTTATTTTTTTGTTTGCAGGGTGCAAGTTGAATTTTATATGAATGAAAACACATTTAAAGAGAGACTAAAGTTATTTTTTATCAAAAACCAGAGATCAAGTAAGTCTTTCATTTTATTCCCCTGTCTATATTTTGTAAAATACAGCTATACAGTCCTTTTTCAAAATATCTTTTATATACAAGAGTAAACTTGATAATCTTCTCTGTCAGGCATTAATGTTTAAAAAGCAGAAGATGTTGCCTCTGGTGATGTCAAAGTATAGTAGACTTCGGAGTGGACCATTTGGATTGATAGAAATACTGAGGAAAATCATTTAAATGAGGGTTCCCCATATTTTCACTGTGAGAGACACCTAAAGCTTGTTTTGAGGAGACTATGGTGATTCCAGGTGACCATAATAGGGAATAATTTTCTGATTTAGTGTTTAGTAGGGGTGAGTTTACCTATCACATCTGATAGCAAGAAGCATGTAGGATGTCCTGAAATGTACAACACCTTCTCTTGGAGATTTAAAATCATAAAGTGCAAAGCCAAGCTCAGCATATAACATCCCAGGAATTCTTGCCATAAAATACATTTGGGAAACTTTGGAACTTCAAGAGAGCATGAAATTGGCATAGTCACTGACGTCCTAAGCCTGTTTGGGGTTAAAGTGTCAGTCATACGTCTTACCTCTCCACAATACCATGTGTTTTTTAAAAGTTATATATAGTAAACCAGTATGCAATGTTTTTTTCATGTGATTATTGCTTAAGATGTCAATAAGCAGTGGAAATAGTTTGGTGTAGACTTTACTATTTCACAGTTTTGACCTCTGAATCCTCTTGGATGGTTTAATGTGCTTCTCTGGGTTCATAGAGAAAAACTTGAGTTATGAGAAGTTGCCTGAATACTGACCACAGGAAGTATTTGAATCTGTAAGGCACACAAATTATAGAATCTTAATGGCTGGTTAGTTCAGGGTTAGGTTAATAATAACTAGTGCTTCTCTAATCTGATTGGTTAGAGGTTGCACCAATAGATATTGCTTGAAGAGTCCACATTATTTGCATAGGTTTTTATTTTAGTACTAAAAATTCTGTCTCTCCAGGCCATAAAGAATACCCAGCTTTGACTAAACTATCATTTAAGGAGACCAGTTCTATAAAACCAGGGCAATTTCATTAACAGTTAAAAAGACTTTATTAAGAAACTAACCTGTATGTACATAGCATTTTAATAGGAAAACCAAGGAAAAATTATGCAATTGATAAGCATTAACCTTTACTGTTAAATATTACCTTAAGTATACTCACCTACAGCAGAGTAAAAACAAAATGGCATTTCATTTGTAGATTTTATTAAGAAATAACTATTGGAAGAACTTTCTCAGAATTTTATTCATAATGTGTAAATCTGGTACCACCTGATAACTGCAGGAAAGGTAATGCTTCTATTAATCAGATTTTAAGCACATTTTGCTTAATGTTAATTAGTCTTCTCCAACATCAACTATCATAGCCATGTACAAAGATACATCCATGGCTGTGTTATTTCCTACAAAAAATTTTTTTAAGATTTCATCAGTATTTAAACCTATAGCGAAAAATTAGTTGAATCTCAAAAATAGGGGTGTGAGTATGTATATTTCCCATTATATGCTATTAGGATTTCTTAGTAATTCTGTAATTACTATCTAAATGTATAATACATAATTATATATGATTATAATTTCTGTATAATCAAATCTGCAAGGTGCTCAGAAGATACAAAGTTTATAACTTATCCTTGTGAATTTATAAGCAGCTAGATTTTTTGGCTAATTAAAATTCCCAAATTTATAGAATGGTTAAACTTTTAATCATACCTAAACCAATCTTGGTTGGATATGATTTTTATGGCTTTGAATGCTAAAAGTTGAATTACTTAGTGTATAATATCCACTATTGTGGTTCATACAAGCTGTCATTCTCATTTTTTGTTTCAATCTTCAGGCACTTAGAACTTCAGAGTGGGTATACAATTATGGTAGTGTAGTTTCTAAACATAATTTAAGTGCTGTACTTAATACTGATATTTTTGACAATTCTTTTTAGTTATCTGTGAACTGAGTTTAAATGAAAATCCAATTTCTGTTGTTTATTTAAAGGTCTAAGAATACGTCTGTTCAATTTTTCTCTCAAATTATTAAGCTGCTTATTATACATAATTCGAGTGCTACTAGAAAACCCTTCTCAAGGAAATGAATGGTAAGGTGTCTTTGTCTGATTTTCTGCAATATTATTTTGATTAGTTTAAGTTATATTATAAGTTTTGAGGTAAAACTGGTAATAACATCACGTTAGTTTTAGGTATACAACATAATGGCTCAATCTTTGTATACATCACGATAAGTCTAGTTGCCGTACATCACCATATAATCCATCTCCTTTATCCATTTTGTTTCCATCCTCACCCTTTCCCTCTGACAAACAGCAGTCTGTGAGTTTTGTTTCATTAGCTTGTTTTTTTCTGTTTACAAGCAAGTGAAATCATATGGGCATCTGTCTTTTCTCTGACTTATTTTATTCAACAGAGTGCTCTCTGGGTCCTACCATGTTGTCACCAATGTCAAGCTTTCCTCCTTTTTATGGCCGAATGATCTTCCACTGTATGTGTGTGTGCATGTCTGTGTGTGTGCATGTGTGTGTGTGTGTGTGTGTGCATCTTCTTTATTCCTACATTCATCAATAAACACTTGAGTTGTTTCCTACATTCATCAATAAACACTTGAGTTGTTTCCATATCTTAGCTATTGTAATCACTACTGCAATGAACATAAGGGTGTGTATATCTTTTTGAATTAGAGTTTTTGAGTTTGGGGAGGGGGTATAAATATCCACAAGTAGAACAGTTGGGTTATATGGTAGTTTTATTAACAATGGGTTTTTTTTTTTTTTTTTTTGAGGAGCCACTAAACTCTTTTCCATAGTGACTTCACCAATTTACATTCTCACAAATCATGTAAGAGGATTTCCTTTTCTCTAAAACTTTCAATACTTTTTCTTTTTATTATGATCATTCTAACAGGTATGAGGTGATTTCTCATTGTGGTTTCCCCTAACACTTGGATTTCCCTAGCAATGTTGAGAACTTTTTCATGTATCTGTTGGACATCTGCATATCTTCTTTGAAAAAGTGTCTATCTGGATTCTGTGACAAGTTTTATTCTTTTTGTTTGTTTGTTTTACTATTGAGTTGAATGAGTTCTTTAATGTTTTGAGTATTAACTCCTTTTCAGATATACAATTTGAAAATATTTTCCCATTCTATGTTGCTTTTTCATTTTATTGATGGTATGCTTTCCTGTGCAGTAGCTTTTCAGTTTGAAATAATCTCACTTGTTTTTGTTTTTCGGGTGTTTTTTTTTTTTTTTGCCTTTGTTGCCTTTGCTTTTGACATCAGATTCAAAAAATCATCACCAAGGCCTATATCAAAGGACTTAGCACCTGTTTTCTTCTAGGAGTCTTATGGTTTGGTTTCACACCTTACATTCAAGTCTTTCATCCATTTGGGGTTAATTTTTACATGTTGTGTAAGACCGTGATCTTTGTTGTTGCTCTGCTTCCCAGGTGGCTCAGTGGTAAACAGTGCCTCTGCCAGTGCAGGAAACATGGGTTCATTCCCTTGATCAGGAAGATCCTCTGGAGAAAAAAATAGCAAGCCACTCCAGTATTCTTGCGAGGAGAACCCCAGGGACAGAGGAGCCTGGTTGGGCCACGGTCCAGGGGGTTCACAAAGAGTTGGACAGAGCAACAACAACAAAGATAGTGGTCTAGTTTCATTTTTTTATGTGTATTCTATTTTCCCAGCTCAAAATATTGAAGAGACTGTCTTTTCCTCATTGTATATTCATAGCTCCTTTGTCATATATTACTTGACTATATATATATATGAGTATTTATTGTTGGGCTCTATATTCTGTTTCATTGCTCTATGTGTTTTTAATGTCAATACTGTGCCATTTTTGTTGCTATAGCTTTGAGTATAGTTTGAAATCAGGGAGCATGATTCCTCTAGGCTTGTTCTTCTTTCTCAAGGTGCTTGGCTATTTAGGGATTTTTGTGGTTCCATAGAAATCTTTAAATTGTTTGTTTTAGTATTGTGAAATGTCATTGGGATTTTGATAGAGATTACACTGAATCTGTAGATTGCTTTGGATAGTATGGACATTATAACAATACTAATTCTTCCAATCCATGGGCACAGGATATCTTTCTATTTCTTTGTGTCTTATTTATTGAATAATTTATTTTATCAGTGTCATAGTTTTCAGCATACAGGTACTTTCACCTCCTTGACTAAATTTGCTTCTAGGAATTTTATTCTTTCTGTAAATGAGGTTGCTTTCTTAATTTCTCTTTCTGATATTCCATTATAATTTATAGACATGCACAGATTTCTGTGCAGTCATTCTAGGTATCCACAGAGAGTTGGTTCCAGGACCCAAGCACAATACCAAAATCCACAGATGTGCAAGTCACTTACATGAAACAGCATAATATTTGCATATAATCCATGAACATCCTTGCATATACTCTATGTCATCTCTAAATTGCTTATAATACAAATCTAGTGTAAATGATAGTAAATAGCTGCTAGCATGGGGAAAATTCAAGTTTTGGTTTTTGGAAATTTCTGGAATTTTTTTTTTTCAAATACTTTTGATCCATGGTTGATTGAATCTGCAGATATAGACCCCATGGATAAGGAGAGCTAAATGTATGTTGATTTTGTATCCTGCAACTTTGCTGAATTTATCTATTGGTTCTAACAGTTTTTTGGTGAAGTTCTTATGGTTTTCTATAGTCAGTCTCATGTAATCTACAAATAATTTTTTTTTCAGTTTGGATGACTGTATTTCTTTTTCTTGCTTAATTGCTGTGGTGAGAACTTACAGTACACTGTTGATAAAAGTGACAAGAGTAGGCATCTTGTCTTGTTCCTAATCTCAGAGGGAAAGCTTTTAACTTTTCATTGAGTATGATGTTAGCTGTGGTTTTGTCATATATATATGACCTTTATTATGTTGAGGTCCATTCCCTCTATACCTGTTTTGATAAGAGTTTAGAAATTGTTATAAAACCAAAACATAACACACGCATTTTTGTGGCACTACACAGTATTTAGAAAGTCCTGTTCTTCCCCACCTACCTCCTCCCTAATCACACCTCTAAAGGATGAGAAGTTGCTGACCAGATTGAAGTGAGCCCAAGATACTCACTGGGCTGTATTTTCACAAATGAACAGGGTCACTATATTAACAAGCTTCCCAGGTGGCACTAGTGGTCAAGAACCTACCTGCCAATGCTGGAAACTTGAGAGACCTGGGTTCGATACCTGGGTCTGGAAGATCCCCTGGAAAAGGGCATGGTGACTCGCTCCAGTATTCTTGCCTGGAGAATTCCATGGACAGAGGAGCATGGCAGGCTTTAGAGGCTTTAGTCCGTAGAATCTCAAAGTGTTGGACATGACTGAAGTACAGATGTTGAATCAAAATTTGACAATGTCTTTTCTCTATCTGTTGAGTTCATTATATAATTTTTTACCTATTTGGTAAAAGTGGTTAGTATTAATGAGATGTTGAACCATGTCTGCATAAATAAATCCCAGGAATAAAGGCTATTTGATCATGATGTGTGCATACTAAGTTGCTTCAGTGGTGTCCGACTTTTTGCAACTCTAGCGACTGTAGCTGGCCAGGCTCCTCCGTCCGTGGGATTCTCCAGGCAAAAATACTAGAGTGAGTTACTATGCCTTCCTCTAGGGATCTTCCTGACCCAGAGATCAAATCCATGTCTCTTACATCTCCTGCATTGATGCAGGGCTCCTTTACCACTAGTGCTGCCTGGAAAGCCTGTGTATCTCATAATTATCATAGTTAGTTTTACTACTTTTTTCTTTTAACCTTAGTAATAGTTTAATAAATGGTCAGTCCACTATTTTTATTGTTATTTACCTTTACCTGTAAGATTTTTTTTTACCATCTTATGTTTTCTTGTTACTGGATAGTGCCTTTTCAGCTTAAAGAAGTCCCTTTAGCATTTTTTTAAATGGAGGTTTAGAGGTGATAAAATCCTTTGGCTTTTGCTTGTCTCGAAACTTCTTTATCTCCCTTCAATTCTAAGTGATAACTTTGCCAAGTAGAGTGTTCTTGGTTGTGAGATTTTTCTTTTCAACAATTTTAATCTGTCATGCCTCTCTCTCTCAGCCTGCAAAGTTTCTTCTTGAAAATCAGCTGATAGATGTATGGAGCTTCCCTTGTGTGTAAAAAGGTTTTTTTTTTTTAACCCCTCTCTTGCTTTTAATATTCTCTTTAATTTCCGACATTTTTATTATAACGTGTCTCTCTCTTTGTCTCATTTGTAACTCTCTTGTCTTCCTGGACCTAGATGTCTATTTTCTTCTGTAGGTTAGGAATATTTTCAGTCATTATTGCTTTATATAAACTTTCTGTCCCTTTTCTCTCTCTCTGCCTTTTTTGTCATCTCTATCGTGTGTATATTGGTCTTTTGGATGGTGTACCATAAATCCCTTAAGCAGTCTTCACTCTTTGTCTTTTTTTTTTTGCTGCTCTTACTGAAAGAATTCTGCTATCTTGTCTGTAAGTTTGCTTTTCTTTTTATTCTTCTGCTTGATCTAGTCTTCAGCTGAAGCCCTTTGTTACATTTTCCAGTTCAGTTATTGTATTCATGTTTTCTCTCAAGTTTGGTGAGAATTTTTATGAGCATTATTTTGAACTCTTTATCAGGCAAACTATTTATCCCCATTTCTTTAAGGATTTTTAAAAATTCAATCTTGCTCTTTCTTTTGAAAACTATTCCTCGGTTTCCTCATTTTGCTTTTCTTTCTGTGTTTCTTTATATTAGACAAAATGGGGAACCTCTCCCAGGCTTGAAAGAATGTCCTTGTGTAAGCTGTGAACCTTACTGTTTAGCCCTGCCCTAGCTTTTGGTTATCTCTCAAATCTTTGTGATTGTTTAAACACCCTGATTTATTCTTGATAAGTACCAGATTTTGAGGTTGGACTAAGCCCTGTTGTGTTCAAAGGTAGAGGTCTCAGTCAGCCCCTAGTTTTGGCTAAGTGAAAGCCAGACCCTCGGGGAGCAGCTTTAAAATCCTGTGGGACCAGTGTCTTTGCTGGCCTCCAGACAGGTGATTTGGATGTGACAGTTCCACAAGTCAGGGCTCCAGACGAGTGTGTACGCTGCTCTCTGTGAGACCCTGGTGAGCTGTAGCAAGGCCTGAGAGAGTGCAAAGATAACATTCACTCCCCTGGCCTTCACTCCCTAGAACTCCTCTGTAACCTCTCGATATGTGGAAGGCCTGAAGCTTCCCTCACACTGAGACTCCCGCCTTTTTAGTGGCAAACTGGAGATGTGTTGCAGCCTGCTGTGTCATGTTGTGGGGGTGGTAGCCTGCCCAAACTGTCACTCGGTATTGTTTCAGTCTCCTGGGTGCAGAAGTGCAGGCCACCAGAGCCAGGCTCCCAAGGCGCATGTGCTTATGAACTGCCTGCACCTGCAGGCTGCAGTGGGGCCCCAGGATGGGGGAAGTGGTGCTAGCAAGGAGCAGGAGCACAGAGATGGCACCTGATTATCAGGCGCCTACGCTTCCTGATAATGTCCAGAAAGACCCCTGTGCCCTTGGCAGCTGCTTTAAGGTTGGTAGGACTGATGTTGAAGCTGAAACTCCAGTACTACGGCCACCTGATGCAAAGAGCTGACTCAGTTGAAAAGACATTGATGCTGGGAAAGATTGAGGGCAGGAGGAGAAGGGGACGACAGAGGAGGAGATGGTTGGATGGCATCACCGACTCAATGGACATGGGTTTGGGTGGACTCTGGGAGCTGATGATGGACAAGAAGGCCTGGCGTCCTGCGGTTCATGGGGTCTCAAGGAGTCAGACATGACTGAGCGACTGAACTGAACTGAATGCATCTCCTGCCGATGTGGTCTAGGTAGTTTTCAGACTGCTGGCTTTTCTCTGGGTCTTAGGCTTTCCAGGTGGCACTAGTGGTAAAGAACCTGCCTGCCAATGCAAGAGACAGAAACGATGCATATTCGGTCCCTGGGTTGAGAAGATCCCCTGGAGAAGGGCATGACAACCCACTCTGGAATTCTTGCCTGGAAAATCCCATGGACAGAGGAGCCTGGTTGGCTACAGTCCATAGGGTCACAAAGATTTGGACACCACTGAAGTGACTGAGTATGAGTAGGGTGACTTAGTCTGCAAGAAGTGAAAGTTGCTCAGTTGTGTCTGACTCTTTGCAACCCCATGGACTATATATATAGTCCCTAGAATTCTCCAGGCCAGAATACTGGAGAAGTTAGCCTTTTCTTTATCCAAGGGATCTTCCCAACCCAGGGATCCAACCCTGGTCTCCTGCATTGCAGGCAGATTCTCTACCAGCCGAACCACGAGGGAAGCCCATTTCTTCTAGCACTTGGTTCCATAATTCTTAATAATAAGTGCACACTGCTCTTCCTTGGTTTGCCAACTTTGAATGGTAACTAGGAGCTTTCTACTTTGGTAGATCAAACTTAGTCTGCATATGAGCCCCCTTACGAGCTTCCTGTGCCCCACACCTTTGGGGTCTCCTGAACCTAAATCCTAAAAACCTGCTGTTTCTCTAGGCTCGTTTCTCCAGGTCCCAAGAGTGTCTGTGTGGAGCACAGATCCCCTACTCCACACAGAGAAGCCCTGAGTGGGTGAGACCCCTCCTGCGCCTGGGTCACTGTGTCAGAGGCAGGGTTTTGATAATACTGCATCTCTGCCTCTCCTTGTTGTGTTGTTGTTTAGCTGCTCAATCGTGTCCGACTCTTTGCAACCCCCATGGACTGTAGCCCACCAGGCTCCTCTCTCCATGAGATTCTCCAGGCAAGAATACTGGAGTGGGTTGCCATTTTCTCCTCCAGGGGATCTTCCCGATATATGGGACTGAACCCATGTTTCCTGCAGGGGCAGGTGGATTCTTTACCACTGAATCACCTGGGAAGCCGCCTCCCTCTCCTATTGGTCTCATTATGGCCCTTGTATTTCTTGTTGTGGAGAAGCTGTTCTGCTAGTTTTCAGGTCTTTTCAGAGGAAATTGATCCAAACATGGCTATAGATTTGGTGTGTCTGTGGCAGAGGTGTGTTCAGGATCTTCCTACACTGCCATCTTGAATTACCTCCTGAATGTAGTATAAGTTTAAAGAATGCTTTATGGAATTTATTTTTTCAATAAGTGTTTGTCACAAATAAATCAATCTGCTTTTCAGTTAACACATGAATGTAATCTTTGTAGGTTCTTTTAATATATCTCTCTTTTTGTTTATCTAATTGTCTAATGCTAATTCTTGCCATCTACCCACACAATTTTTTTTGCTAGTCGAAATACTGTAAGTAATGCTTTGAAATGGATCAGTCTCTTTAAAAACCCAATACTTTTCTGTTCTTGATTCACACATACTCCAGAAAGGTTTACTGTTTTGTATTCCAGCTTTGTACTTATTTTCAGTTATAGTTTAGAGGCCACTTTGAAAAAAACTTTCTTGAGGACATTATTCTAAGTGAATTAAGTCAGACCCAAAAACATATTGTGTGATCTCACTTATATGGGGGAAATTTTAAGACAAAACAAAGCAACAACAAAGCTAGTTATTTACTCTTGAATAGAAACAGCATTTATGCTTAATTCAAGTCTCAGATATAGCTTGTGTAGTTCTTTATCTAATTTGAGTTAAATGACATTGATTTACTTTGACTTACTTTTCCATTTATTATTGCTTTTATTAAATTGCATATCTATTCCTTTAAAGATTCTCCTTTTAATTTCTGTCCTTGCTAGAAGCAGTAGGAGAGGGGACTGGGTGTGTGATGGCCTGAATAATTATTATCTCATCACACACTTCGAGTTTCTGGTCCAGCCTACTAAACTGAAAATAATTTTCAAAGCTGAAAACAAATTTGATGGCTAACTTCTGTACAATTATTTTTTCATGTAGAGGTTTGCCCTAAGAAAATTTAAGAAAAATTAAAAGATCAAAGTAAAGTGGAAAATGAAGCCATAATATACATTTAAATGAACTGGTTTCTCTTTGGCTTGTTTAGACAGTGAAATGATTTCTTATGTGTTAAAAGGTTTGGAGACAAGCTAAAGATTAACAAGTGAGATTTCATTGTGTAATAACTTATGTGATAATTCTTTATGAAATAATTTATTAATGGATGTAATATGGTTATTTCACTGCCTCTTTATGGAATACTTCGCATGTATTCGTGGTGCTGAAAGTGAAGGCATAGCCATGAAGAGAAGAATTCATTGCCCTCCGGAAAGTTTCAAGCCTTATGAAGCTTTCATATTTTAGAGACCTTGTATTTTCTGTCATTCTCATGGTTGTTCTATTTATGATACTTCCTTCAGTACACACTTAATCTTATTATTCCTGCCTTCATGAAAAGAAACACGTGTTTTCTCCTCTTTGTCCTTCACATTGAGAACCTCAGCACTAATCATTTTAACCCTGTTTAACTTACTGGCCTCAGGAAGCCAGCACTTTTCCTGCCTCCTACCCCCAAAATTGTAACTACATGTTCATCTTCTCTACCTGGAGGTTTGATAGTCATAGCGAAGTTGTCATGTTCCAATTGGCTTCTGTGATTTTCTGCGTCTCAGTGAATGACAACCCCATCCTTCCCCAAACCCTGCTCCACCCACAGCTTCCCACATTTTGGCTGATAGCAACTCCATCTGAACAGTTGCTGAGGCCAAATGTTTTGGAGTCAGTCATTCTTCACTTCTCTTTTTTCCCCTCACATTCTCCAGCATGTGCAAAACCAGCAGAAAATTCCACCCTGTCTACCTTCAGGATGGATCCAGCATACAGTCCCTTCTCAGTGCTCCCATTCTGGCCAAGCCATCTCCCCTTTACCTGGATTACTGGCCCTTCCTCACTAGCCCTGCTAATTCTGCCTTTTCCCCTCTTTGCTTCACTCTTAATGAAGCAGCCAGTATTCCGTTAACGTCAGATCCATGCACAACTGTAATGAGTATTGAAGTACCTACAAAGGATGTAAGAACCCCATTTTCCTCCTGTTAATCACCACTTTGCCCTCCGCACCCATTTCACCCTGCCGCTCTGGCATCTTCTCTGTTCCTGGCTCACATCAGCCACTCTGCGGGCTCAGGGCCTTCATATTTGCTCTTGCCTCTGTCTAGAATTCCCTACAGTCGGGTCACTCTGGCATGCTTCCTCAGATCTTTACTCAAAATCAGATTTGTAGTGACGGCTTAGCTGAACATCCTGTTTAAAACTGTATTCTCCTCTCAAGACGCCTTGGGATACTTTTTTTCCCTTTCTTTCTACATTTCTCTCCACTGCCTCTCTCTTTCATATGGTGTACATGTGTTACTTGTTTATCTTGTTTTCTGTGCATTCCACATAGATTGCAGTGGATATTCCAAGAGGGCACAGGTTGTTTGTTGTCTGAATCTTCAGAACCTGGCACCAGTGTGGCACTGAGTAGTTATTTATTACACGAGTAAGTGAGTTGAGGAGGCAGTGAAGGTCCTTTTCAGTCTGACCTTTGCTTCCTTCCCCTAACAGCCTCACGCTCCAGCCCTGCTGACCTACTTGAAGCTGCTTATACATACTCTGCTCCCCGTTGTCTCAGAACCTTAAACATTTGCTCCCAGTTCTCAGACCTCTGCCTTCCACTCCTGTCCCTCCACATCCATTGTTTCTCACCTTACCTCTGGACCCCTGGACCTTCTGGATAACGATTTGTTGGATAAAACTTGATTTGACACTCTTCCTTGACTTCACGCCCTATAACCTGGGGCCACTGTTCTCAGAGGGATGGTAGTCTTGGAGCAAGAATTTATCTCCCTGTCCTGGGACTGAACCTAGATACCAGTCCACCAGCGGCTAGAGACTGGAAGCAGAATTCTCTGATTCTTACCCAGTTTGGAAGCAAAAATGTCACAAGGAGGCAAAAACTGCAAAACAGATACAAAGTTTACCATTAGAGACACACAGCACAACGGGAGAACACAGAGAGACAGCTTGTTTTATTTCAGTCAGAAGCAAGACAGAAACACAGACCCAGAGAGGAAGAGTATGGGCATCCCCTCTAATGAGGAGAAGCACAATAAGTCAGAAACTGGACTGAGATCCACACTCAGAGAGAAGAGCAGGAATCCTGAACAAGGAACACAGTTAAGAGGTGACTTAAATCATGTATATCGGACAGTCCTTCTGGGTCCTGGTTTACCTTTGGCCAGTTACCTTGTTTCTTTCTTCACTAACTGATCCTAAGACCCTCCCCAATATGCATGTGCATCTTTTCAATAAAATGTATCCCATCTCACCTGTGGGCGCGTGTCCACACTTATTATGGACCCCTCCTTTTTGACCCTCAAGGAGATTTCCTGCGCATGTGCAGAAGTGAAGTCTTCCTTGAACTCAGGAGTGGGCACCTTATCTCTTTACTTCAGCAGAGCTCAGCTTCAGCCACTAGCTTTGTCCTCAGAGTGTCTGGGTGAGAGCAAAGCTTCAATCTTACTCCACGAAACACACACCAGCTGTCCATTTTAGAAGTCCATTTATCTCCTATATCACCACTCTGGGTTAAGAGTATTTTCTGAGGATTCTCCAAGTGTCCCCCATGTATTTCTGTCACTGACACACCAGCATTGTTTTTAAAACTTGGTGATTTATAAATGAAGTGTACTTTAGGGATACCTGAGGATCATAAAATGAGGCACGACAGAATCGTTTTTACAATGAAAGAGCATTGGCAAGTAATAGAAGAGTGAAATAATATTATTTGAAAACATTGAGCAGTTTCCAATAATTAACTTCTCTGTCGTATTAGTAAGAAGGTTCAGCTGTAATTATAGAGGGTATACATTTGAAAAATCAGATTACTACAGTGAAAAAAGCATAACAAAATAACTCATGGCTCCATTTTGAATACATTGTTCTGTTTAGTTACCGTCAGGGTAGCATTGGTTAATGAAAAACAGCAGTGACCTTTACAGACACAGACTCTATTTTAAAATAATCAGGCTAATTAATTGAATTAGAAATTCTGACATAACAAAGATGCAGATATTCTGTGCCACTTTGCTTTATTCTTAAGTCCCAGGAGTCGAAACTGATATGAAAATGTGGGTGTGGACAAATGGAAAGGTATGAAAAGAATTTTACTGTTAATGTATGAAATTGTGCAAACGGCAAGTTCTCATGGAGGCACAGTTTGTAATAAATGATTTAAAGGCATTAGCAAAGGAAGCACACTAACATGTAGTTTATGGATTTCACTGAGAGCTGAGACATCAGCATTGTCTTATTGCCTTACAGTTCTTCACTAGATCAAAACTTATGCATCCTTTCCCACTTTAAAAATTGTTGAAGTGATTATTAATTTTCAGTATCAAATGACAAAGAGAAAGTAAGAATCATGTAAATGTGCTCATATTTTATGGTAATTGGATTTAATAGAGCCACAAGTATGTTGACATGGTGTTCTAATTTTAAAGACCATTTCTTCTTTTGGGTAATAACTATTAAAATAAGAAAGTTAATTTTTGCAGTATGTTTAAATATCTGATGACCAGTGAGATTGAATATCATAATGTTGACCTTTTCTTCTCTCGTATGCATTGATTATAGCATTCCCAAGTGTTTCAACAGGCAATCTGAAAAATTCAAAAGGATTTCTTTACCAGATTCCAGTGCTGGTGTTCCTAGTCAGGGTTCATCTTCTCCATATGGTGATGGTCACACACACACACAGACATACCCTATAGCATGGTAAGTTCAGTGTCCTACATGCAACCCACTTTCATTCAGTGGCTATATGCTGTCCTAAGACTCAACAGTGCTTTGTAGTCAGCTTTCAGAAAGATGAAGAGAACGTGGGAAAAGATACAGTTGTTAAAGTTATTGGCCGAAGAAGGAGTATCACTTTTACTTATGTTTCATACCCAGATCTCACTGGGGAATCAGTGACACAGTCATACCATGACACAGAGGCTAAGAAAGTCACCTTTGGCCAAAGAATAGCTTTTTGCATCCAACTCTGTACAATGGACGGAGAAGGCAATGGCAACCCATTCCTGTATTCTTGCCTGGAGAATCCCATAGACGGAGGAACCTGGTAGGCTGCAGTCCATGGGGTCACTAAGAGTCGGGCACGACTGAGTGACTTCACTTCGCTTTTCACTTTCATGCATTGGAGAAGGAAATGGCAACCCACTCCAGTGTTCTTGCCTGGAGAATCCCAGGGACGGGGAGCCTGGTGGGCTGCCATCTATGGGGTTGCACAGAGTTGGACACGACTGAAGTGACTTAGCAGCAGCAGCTGTACCATGGAAGGGGAAAAAAATAATAATGTTGATAGAAAGCTACTTCTACCTCAGCCCATGTGTGTCTGATGGAAAGACTTTTAAGAGTCTATTATTTCAAAGACCTAGCGTTTAGTCCTCTCTGCTGCATCTCCAACAGTGGTGTGAAGTATTGTTGTTACTTCAGTCACTAAGAAGTGTCCAACTCTTTGTGACCCCATAGATTGTAGCTTGCCAGGCTCCTCCGTCCATGGGGTTTCCCAATCAAGAATGCCATTTCCTTCTTCAGGGGATCTTCCTAACCTAGGAATCAAACCTACCTCTCCTCCATTGGCAGACAGATGTTTTACCACTGAATCACTTGGGAAGCCTAGTGGGCAGTATACTCATTTTGAAAGGATTCAGTTATTGGAAAATCTTCATAATATATTGTCAAGACTCTACTATGCTTCAGTATCCTGGTCACATGATAAATTTATGTTAAATTTTGTCCGTCCTTAAAATGTGGCCATACCTAGTACTCATTTCTTAGGATTTGTTATGATTAAGAGAGTGTCATAATTTTCCTCTTTGATTAAGTGGTCTTACACTTTTGTTACTACAATACAAGCTTGCCTACTGAGTCTGGAGCTCTGTCCACTGAAGTTCCTCTTGAGCTGTGACCCGCAAGTCTTTCATTTGAATTCTGCCCCACGCAGTGACCCTATAACTTTTCTGTGTTTACCAGATGCTTGATTCTTCCAGTTAACATTTTTACCCCTGACCTCCTCCTCTGCTGCCAAAGCAGTTCTGACATTTTCAGCAGTTATTTCCTTACCTTTAGGAGAGGTATTTCTTCACCATAAATAAGTGAGCTGTCAAGAGTGGCTGGGGTTGCATGTCATTAACTTTCCATATCTAACTACTGTTATTTCCATTGTTTGATATAGTTCTTCCAGTTTTCATAATCATTCTTCAATGTGATTTTTATCTATAGGCTTAGTTAAATCATATAAATAACATTTATATGATTTTTATTTATATATTATATGGTGATGGTAGTTTAGTTACTAAGTCATGTTTGACTCTTTGGAACCTGCTGTAACCCACCAGGCTCCTCTGTGTATGGGATTTCCCAAGCAAGAATGCTGGAGTGGGTTGCCATTTCCTTCCCCAGGCGATCTTCCTGACCAAGAAATCAAACCCACATTTTCTGCATTGGCAGGTGGATACTTTACCACTGAGTCATCTGGAAAGCCCATAATGTATTACACATAAATAATATTATTTATATAATAATAAATTAACAAATTAAAATAGCTAGATAATATAAATTTATTTTTATTTACTTTTAAACATATGTATTTGTTTATTTGGTTGCACTGGGTCTTAACTGTGGCATGTGTAGACCTAGTTCCCCAGCCAAGGATTGAATCCCAGCTCCCCTGCATTGGGAACACAGAGTCTTAGCAACTGGACTACCAGAGAAGTCCCAAAGGTTGTTTTTATGTTTGTTCTTGTTGTTCTGTTCTTATAGTTTCAAAAAGTGAAATCTGTTTTATTCTTAGTAGTTAGTAGTTTATCGCTCAGTCGTGTCCGACTCTTTGTGACCCTGTGGACTGTAGCTGACCAGGCTCCTCCCTCCATGGGATTCTCCAGGCAAGAGTACTGGAGTGGGTTGCCATTTCCTTCGCCAGGGGGATCTTCCCAACCCAGGGATCGAACCCGGGTCTCCCACATTCCAGGCAGACGCTTTAACCTCTGAGCCACCAGGGAAGCGATTGTACAAATGGTTCATGATTATTGCATTAGAAATACTTAGGGTGAGGAAAAGGAAGTAAACATCACCTAACATCTTAATACCTACAAAAAGTATTTTTAGTATTTTGACTGCCAGTCTTCTGTAAATTGCATCAATACACACATACAGGTACCACAGTCATGTTGATACGATTAGGATAATGTTATATATGTCATTTTTTCAATTATTATTTTTTTCTTTTTGACGGCCTTTTGCTGTTGTTGATGAGTTAATTTAAATCTCTTATTGGTTAGGTAGATTCCAGTTACTATTCTGCCATATGTAATACTGCAATTGATATTTCTGTGCAAGTCTATCCTCTGAGTGTCTTTTTGTCAATGGGATTGAAGCTTATTTGGAATTAAAGGATAGCTGCTAGTTTCAGTTTCACCTCTCATTCATTTTGGTAGTTTTGGGGGAACATGCAGATCAGATCTCACATTCTTTTTCATGATAAATCTATTTTATGAAGAGATTTTGGGCACTACATTTTGCTAGAATATGTACATTTTCCTCCTGTGTATTTAATTTAATTTAATGCCTGGTAAGTGGATGTAAAAGACAACTTTCCACTGGCGATGTCACTTCACATTCAAATTTACATATTAGAGTTTTGTAGAAATGTTTTTTAAGGACTATGAAACTTATTCCACATGACATAGTCTTGTATGAAAATTTTTTCTTCAAAAGCTTATTTAAATTTAAGTACTCTGATATTTCAAGACCTATTAAAACAACATGTCAGATCAAAGAAAATGTCATTAATTAGATAACTAGCTTTTAGTAAATCTGTATTCACTACCAATTTCCTTTTGAAAATGCTCTCAAACTTATGATTAGCAATTTATTTTATGATTTTATAATTTATGTAATGCTTTCAAATTTATTTTATGAGTTTTCTATCTCCTTATTTTGTAGTTTATAGTATATCATTTCTATGTACAAAAAAAACAAACAAACAACCTATATAAGATACATTCCTCTTTGTTTCTGCATACTTTGTTCTGGCTTCATTTTTCAAGTGTTACTGAGAACATAATAAGGTGTGTTCTGGAAAGGAGAGTGGTGCTGAGTTCATCATCCGCATTTTGCCTTTCCTGGCTCCATCTGTTTGTCTGTATTGAATGCTTAGACTACTGTACTGGGAAGGCATTAGTACCATCAGTTCAGTTCAGTTCAGTTGCTCGTATCCGACTCTTTGCAACCCCATGAATCACAACACACCAGGCCTCCTTGTCCATCACCACCTCCCAGACTTCACTCAGACTCACATCTATAGAGTCAGTGATGCCATCCAGCCATATCATCCTCTGTCGTCCCCTTCTCCTCCTGCCCCCAATCCCTTCCAGCATCAGAGTCTTTCCCAGTGAGTCAACTCTTCTCATGAGGTGGCCAAAGTCCTGGAGTTTCAGCTTTAGCATCATTCCTTCCAAAGAAATCCCAGGGCTGATCTCCTTCAGAATGGACTGGTTGGATCTCCTTGCAGTCCAAGGGACTCTCAAGGGTCTTCTCCAACACCTCAGTTCAAAAGCATCAATTCTTCAGCCCTCAGCCTTCTTCACAGTCCAACTCTCACATCCATACATGACTACTGGAAAAAAACCATAGCCTTGACTAGACGGACCATTGTTGGCAAAGTCATGTCTCTGATTTTCAATGTGCTATCTAGGTTGGTCATAACTTTTCTTCCAAGGAGTAAGCGTCTTTTAATTTCATGGCTGCAGTCATCATCTGCAGTGATTTTGGAGCTCCCCAAAAATAAAGTCTGACACTGTTGCCACTGTTTCCCCATCTATTTCCCACGAAGTGATGGGACCAGATGACATGATCTTCGTTTTCTGAATGTTGAGCTTTAAGCCAACTTTTTCACTCTCTCATAATGGTGAGTAAAAGAGATATATTCCATCTTATGGAACTTGCAGTTCAGTGAGGATACAAGTGTTAAAGAGGTACATTTACAAATTCAAGGTTACTCCTGAGATGAGTGGAGGCAGAGGTATAGTGAGTGACATGGCCTAAGAGATTTCTTGGCTGCATCGATCAAGAGGAAGTTTCCAGAAAGGTTTCCCTGAGAGAAAGATGAACTGAGAGATCTCTGATGAGGGAAGAACATGTGAAAAGGGCTGCAATAGGAAGCAGTGTGTCACAGTAGACTAAGTCTAAGAGTGCCAGGGTCAGAGTTTTGGTCTTTATCTTAACAAAAGTAAAGTGTCAGTGTTCAGTGGGGTGATGTGCTATGACATGCATTTAGAAGGAATCTGTGTAGTTGACATTTGGAGAAAAAAATATAGAAAGCGAAAGGAAGTGTGGAGTCCAGGTTTTGGCTTTTACAGGAGTACAATTGCAAGAAAATGATCATTTATATTAAGGTGGTTCTGGCCATAGATATGAAGAAAAGTAGATACATTTTACAAACATTTGGTGGAAAGAATTGGAAGAATTGACTCGTGTATTCAGTATTTATAGATAGAGGGCAGGAAAGCACCTAAGATGATGCCCAAGTCTTTGGCTAACCAAACACAATGAAATGTGGTGCCACTTACTGAGATGTGACAGAGAAGGCAATGGCACCCCAATCCAGTACTCCTGCCTGGAAAATCCCATGGACGAAGGAGCCTGGTAGGCTGCAGTCCATGGGGTTGCTGAGGGTCAGACACGACTGAGCCACTTCACTTTCACTTTTCACTTTCATACATTGGAGAGGGAAAGGTAGCCCACTCCAGTGTTCTTGCCTGGAGAATCCCAGGGAAGCATGTTGGGCTGCCATCTCTGGGGTCGCACAGCAGCAGCAGCAACTGATATGTGAAAGGCCAAGAAGACCTATTTTGGTGGGAAATGGTGCAGGTTTGGTTTGGAGCAAAAGAAGTCAGTCATCCAGATAATGTTATATTCTGGAATCACAAAGAATAATATACTAGGTGGTTGTTATTCAGTTGCTAAGCCATGTCTGACTCTCTGCAACCCCTGTGGACTACAGCACACCAGGCTTTCTGTGCTTAATTATCTTCCAGAGTTTGCTCAAATTCATGTCCATTGAGTTGATGATGCCATCCAATCATCTCATCCTCTGTCGTCCCCTTCTCCTCCTGCCCTCAGTCTCTTCCAGCATCATGTTCTTTTCCAATGAGTCAGCTCTTTGCATCAGTTGGCCAAAGTATTGAAGCTTCAGTATCAGCCCTTCCAATGAATATTCAGGGTTGATTTCCTTTAAGATCTGCTGGTTTGATCTTACAGTCCAAGGGACTCTCAAGAGCCTTCTCCAGCACCACAGTTTGAAAGCATCAATTCTTCAGCACTTTAACCTTTGGTGACTGCAGCCATGAAATTAAAAGATGCTTATTCCTTGGAAGAAAAGTTATGACCAACCGAGATAGTATATTGAAAAGCAGAGACATTACTTAGCCGACTAAGGTCCGTCTAGTCAAGGCTATGGTTTTCCTGTGGTCATGTATGGATGTGAGAGTTGGACTGTGAAGAAGGCTGAGCGCCAAAGAATTGATGCTTTTGAACTGTGGTGTTGGAGAAGACTCTTGAGAGTCCCTTGGACTGCAAGGGGGGGGGGGGGGGGGGGGGGGGGGGGGGGGGGGGGGGGGGGGGGGGGGGGGGGGGGGGGGGGGGGGGGGGGGGGGGGGGGGGGGGGGGGGGGGGGGGGGGGGGGGGGGGGGGGGGGGGGGGGGGGGGGGGGGGGGGGGGGGGGGGGGGGGGGGGGGGGGGGGGGGGGGGGGGGGGGGGGGGGGGGGGGGGGGGGGGGGGGTAAAGGAAGTTTTAAGAGTTTATTGCTCTTTGTGTTTGTTTCACATATTACCCAAAATAAAATGATTCAAAGATTTAAAAATACACACTCTCTTTTGGGATTCCTCAAATACTTTATCACTATAGTGAGTGGGCTTAGTTCTGTTTGTAGTTTTTTTGTTTGCATTTTTTGGGCAATGTGATATAGCTATTTTCATCTTTTCCTGAGTAGAGTATGTTGCTGGGAATGACTAGTATTTGACTCAGCTGTGCGCCAAATGATGTAGATAGGGACGAAGTATAAACAGTGAAAAATTATAACTAGTCGGACATTAGAATATATGATGTTCTTTGCAGACTATAAACAACTTTTAGCATCAAAGATAATAGTACTTTTAAGTCACATTTAAAGGCAATTACTCCTTGTTCTGCATAAGGTTTTATGCTAACCTCAGTCACAGGTTTTTTTGGTGGTATATTAAATATTTTATTAAATATTAATACAAATTTAAATATTAATGTGCTTTACAATCTGAAAGTGTTAGTATTAGTTAGACTGAGTGAAGTTACTCAGTCATGTCTGACTCTTTGTGACCCCATACACTGCAGCCTACCAGGGTACTTTGTCCATGGGATTTTCCAGGCAAGAATACTGGAATGGGTTACCATTTGCTTCTCCAGAGTATCTTCTCAACCCAGGGATCGAACTCTGGGTCTCCTGCATCGCGGGCAGATGCTTCACCATCTGAGCCACCAGGGAAGCCCAAATATGAATGTGCTTTGTAATCTGTTAGTCGCTCCAGTCATATCCAGCTCTTTGTGACCCACGGACTGTAGCCCCCCTCCCCCTAGTCTCCTCTGTCCCTGGGATTTCCAGACATAAATACTGGAGTGGGCTGCCATTCCCTTCTCCAGGGATCTTCCTGATCCAGGGATCAAACCTGGGTCTCCTGCTTTACAAGTGAATTCTTGACTGTCTGAGCCACCCCTTCAACCTGATTTACTGACTTTATTCTGAGTATTTCTACTGTTGAATTTGTACTGCCAAAATATTGTTTAAAAATAATAAAATGCTAGAGTTTATTGAAGGCATTAGTGACTTTTCAGTGGAGTACTGATTAGCAGATGGTTTGGAGTTTTTCTCCCCTGGCATTTTCACTAAATAAGAGCCCACGGTCTTTTCTTTTGATTAGTAAGAGACCGAAAACAAAATAAAAAAGAGTTTTTCCCTGAAATAGAAATGAATATTACCAAAAAGAAAATTAAATCAATATAAAGATTTTTTCCCCTAATTTTAATTTTGATGTTAATATATTGTCTCTATTTTATTGTCTCTTTATGTTAACAACATTTAAATATTTTTAACTTTTATCAAAATTTAAAAATGTTTTTTTCACTTGGAAAAATCTAATGTCTTATCATTCTTTTTATAGGTCTCATATCTTTTGGGTGAACAGAAGTCTACCTTTATGGGGCTTACAGGTTATGTACAATTTTGTTTTATTCCTATATGTCTAGATGTACTCATATTTTACAGAGCAGTACTACTGGGGAGAAAATTATTGATATTAAAAATAAACAATTAAAATTGTTTGTTGTTTAATTAACCTTAATGCACATCTTAAAGTTTTTATTTCTTTATGTTAACTTGAGCCTTGCATTCTACCTGTTGAGAATTTCCTCATGGTCAGCATTAGACTTCAGAAAGCTTGAGTAAAACAATGTTTGAAATCACAACACGTTCTCCAAACTAATTTATGTGTTCCTAAATTCTTAAGTTACATCCATGTTTGAAAAATTAGTCAAATGTCCTTAACCACATTTGCCTTTTTACCTTATGTTCTCAATATCAGGGGCATGGCGGAATCTTGATGAATAATTGTTAAATGAATAAACAAATGAACCAATAGCTCTTATTACCAATGGGAAAAGCTTGGTCCCTTAGTAGATAATTTTGCAAATAAAACAAAAAGTATGCTCCTGAAAGTCTCCTGAAGAAGGAGTAAGGAAATGTGAAGAGAACAGTGTTTCTGAATTACATATTTGGTGTGTTTCCTGGAGTCCTGTGTGTTGTTCTTTGTTCCTTTTTCTGTTGAATTTCATTCCTAGCAAACTTTTTACAACTTCACATCTCCTCTACTCCTGTCTCTTTCCTTCAGATGCTTTTTAGTTTCTGTTAATTTTCAAAAGCAAAAATTATTCAAAGAGTAGAGTCCCTAAGATTAAAAGTATTAGAGATTTGAAGATAGTTGAGTCTGGAAGGAATGGAAAGACTATAAGACTCACTGTTTATAAGCAAACATTAAAATACTTTTAAATCAAATATTTGATTTGTCATTTAACATCAGGGTGGTTCTGAGATCCGTACATTTTGTATACAGCTATGAACTATTTTGATTATGTGTGCATTGTGTTTATTACTATGAAATCAAGTTTTTACTGTGTTTGTATATTTCCTATTTTATGAGTTGTGTTTTATGTTTTTTTAGTGAAACTTATAGTGTTATTAACTTACAAATAACTCTTTTAAAATATTTCAGTTTCAGTAAAAATGCAGATTTTTAATCTCTGAGTTAGATTCCTATATTATCCATCAGTGAGGTGCACATTTGTAAAGTAAGTTAGGATTTTTCTGAATAATTATATATGGCCTTGAAATATATTTTGATCATTCAAATTGTTTTTTTTTTTACTTAATCGTGATATCTTGAAATAAGAACGTTCATTTTTCAATAGGATTTCGAGTAATTCATCCTGAAAATGGTTTCAAGGTCACCTAACAATGTGTACCTTTAGAATAGTACACATGAGTTAGAAAATTTGCGGGAAAATCTAAAAAGTTCAAATTTCTATTTTAATAATGTCTGGCTGCTGTATGCACTTCTGGACTTATTTTACTTATATTGTCATGCATTCATATGTTTTTAAATTATCCTTATGTTTTAATACTCACCTATATCAAAATTTTCATTAAAACAGGAGTCAGAATCTAAAACTCTAGGGCATCTGCTTTTCTCAGACAGGTTGACTTAACCCTCACGAATCTATGAACAAATATATTTGTGATCTTAAATACTTCATGTTGATGCTTGCTTAGTACTCCTCTCTCCCAAAGTGCTTAGAGTCTTTAACATAAGACAGTTTGGATGTCCTTTCTGTTGGAGCCACTGTTCTTTGGGAGTTGAGCTGAGGAAATTGTATGCGGAGTAGAGATGAGAGAGAAAGGGGGAACTTGTCTAGGGCAGGGCAGGATGCCCGTGTCCGCTGCAGAAGGGGGATTGTTTATGAAGTCTGTTCAGACGGAATCTGAAAGTATCTTGGACCGTTTGCTTTACTGTTCAAGGATGTTACTGTTTACCTTTGTTTGAGGTGGATGATAGGATGCAATACCCTCCAACTCCAAGCTTGTATTCTTTGATTTCCTGTAGGGAACTGCCATTTTTGGCAGGTGAACTGAGAGGGAGGCTGTGTGGCTGGTTTTATGGTGGAGCAGTCATGTGATTGCGTGTATCAGGGATACACACACCCACAAACAAAAATCTAGTCTTTACGTATCATTCAAATTCCAGTCATCTGACTATTCTAATCCCGTACTTACATCTGTGTTAATAAATTTTAAAAGACTTACTGAGATGTGTTAGACATTATAAAAACTAAATGCAGTGACCAGGACAGCCTGCTCCCTACCACTTGTATATGGAATTTAAGAGTGTCACACAGCACCTCTGTTGCTGAAACTCGGTCTCTGTTCACCAGAGTCAAATAGAAACACAGAGACAGAATTTTGGGTGAAGTAGAAAAGAGTAGCTTTAACTGCTTTGCCAGGCAAAGGGGGCCACAGAGGGCTAATGCCTTGAAGACTGCATGACCCCTCTTAGAGGGGGTAGTGAGGAGTTTTATAGTGTTCAAGAAGCAGGGTATGATAAGCTCGTGGACAATTCTTGGATTGGTTGGCATCAAGGTGAAGTTTTGAGAGTGATCAACCTTCTGCTTTCAACTAGTCTAGGTTCTATGTTCTTGTGGTCAGCAGTTTTTATCTGGACAGGGAGTCTGCTTCCTGTAAAAACAGTCAGGCTTTTATCTGTATCTTTCAGGGAACTGGGATTTCAGTGATACTGTTATGTGCCAGAATTATAGTCTAAATTGTTACCAGTTCTTTAGCGCAACAGCTTTTCCTTGTTTCTGTATCTTCATATTTCCCAATCATTAACTCTTGAGTCACCATTTTACTTCAAAAGACAAGGACACGAGGCCTTGTATATCATATATGATATATATACATACTCATATATGCACACACATACACAGGCATATATTTATAAATTGATAGTATATTCAGAATATATATTTTTGTTGCATCTTCTCATTAAGGTATAATTTATATTTTAGGTTTTAGTGGCACTGATAAGTCTCTTTGAAACAATACTGCTTGGTTATCTCAGCTATAAGGTAAGTTGTTTTATTTAGAAATTTTCTGCCAGTGGAACACACTACTAGCATTTACCCAGTATTTGTCTACTTATAATTCACACTCTGGGGCTAAACAAGATCTTCTTAAACCCCTTTAATTATTTTGGGCCTCTCCAGTAAGTAATAAAAAGCTGTTGTAATATAGTAATGTTTTCCTTGGTGGCTTAAACATACTTCACTAATTCCTCTGGTCTAATTTACCCAGTATATGCATGCTTATATTAGGCAAGTGAATGGAATTGTTTGGCTTTTTATTGTTCTCAACCTCTTCTCCTGATCTGTACAGAAAACACTGAGGGAGAAAAGTGTGTCTGTTGGGAATTATTAAAATGAATCCCCTTCATTTTTGGCAAAGCTCTGCTTGGCTAGCCCAATTTAACAAATGTTTATTGAGCTCTTATTTGATGAAGAGCACCACACTGTGCCTTGTTTTTCTTTTTTTTTTTTTTCAATGAGATTACAATCCAGAAATGGGGGTAGGCAGGAGAAGATTATCCAGGCAATAATAATACAAGGTGGAATAATAAGTACATCCCATGAGATGCAAATAAATTTCAGTAGGGGTTCATCAGTTCAGTTCAGTCACTCAGTCATGTCTGACTCTTTACAAACACATGGATTCCAGCAAACCAGGCTTCCCTGTCCATCACCAGCTCCCAGAGCTTACTCAAACTCATGTCCATTGAGTCAGTGATGAAAACCAGCCATCTCATCTTTTGTCATCCCCTTCATCTCCTGCCCTCAATCCTTCCCAGCATCAGGGTCTTTTCAAATGAGTCAGCTCTTTGCATCAGGTGGCAAAAGTATTGGAGTTTCAGCTTCACCATCAGTCCTTCCAATGAGTATTCAGGGCTGATTTCCTTTAGGATGGGCTGATTTCATCTCCTTGCAGTTTCAAAGCATCAGTTCTTCAGTGCTCAGCTTTCTTTATAGTTCAACTCTCACATCCATACATAACTACTGGACAAATTATAGCTTTGACTAGATGGACTTTTGTTGGCAAAGTAATGTCTCTGTTTTTGGATATGCTGTCTAGGTTGGCCATAGCTTTTCTTCCAAGGAGTAAGCGTCTTTTAATTTCATGGCTGCAGTCACCGTCCGCAGTGATTTTCATGTCCAAGAAAATAAAGTCACTGTTTCCATTGTTTCCCCATCTATTTGCCATGAAGTGATGGGACCAGATGACATGATCTTCGTTTTCTGAATATTGAGTTTTAAGCCAACTTTTTCACTCTCCTCTTTCACTTTCATCAAGAGGCTTTTTAGTTCCTCTTCACTTTCTACCATAAAGGTGGTGTCATCTGCATATCTGAGGTTATTGATATTTCTCCCAGCAATCTTGATTCCAGCTTGTGCTTCATCCCAGCCTGGCATTTCGTGTGATGTACACTGCATATAAATTAAATAAGCAGGGTGGAAATATACAGCCTTGATGTACTCCTTTCCGGATTTGGAACCAGTCTGTTGTTCATGTCCGGTTCTAAGGGTTTCCTCCTGACCTGCATACAGATTTCTCAGAAGATATGTCCGGTAGTTTGGGATTCCCATCTCTTTAAGAATTTTTCAGTTTGTTTTGATCCACACAGTCAAAGGCTTTGGCGTCAGTAAAGCAGAAGTAGATGATTTTCTGGAACCCTCTTGCTTTTTTGATGATACAATGGATGTTGACAATTTGATCTCTGGTTCCTCTGCCTTTGATCAGTGCAAAGAAATATATGAAAATATTAGAATGGGAGAGGCTAGAGATCTCTTCGAGAAAAATGGAGATACCAAGGGAATGTTCATGCAAAGATGGGCTCAATAAAGGACAGAAATGGTATTGACATAACAGAAGCAGAAAACATTAAGAAGAGGTGGCAAAAATACACAGAAGAATTGTACAAAAAAGATCTTGACGACCCAGATAATCACAATGGTGTGATCACTCACCTAGAGCCAGACATCCTGGAATGGAAAGTCAAGGGGGCCTTAGAAAGCATCATTATGAACAAAGCTAGCGAAGGTGATAGAATTCCAGTTGAGCTGTTTCAAATCCTAAAAGATAATGCTGTGAGAGTGCTGCACTCAATATGCCAGCAAATCTGGAAAACAGTAGTGGCCACAGGACTGGAAAAGGTCAGTTTTCATTCCAATCACAAAGAAAGGCAATGCCAAAAAATGTTCAAACTACTGCAGAATTGCACTCATCTCGCACACTAGCAAAGTAATGCTCAAAAACTCCAAGCCATGCTTCAATAGTACATGAACCATGGACTTCCATATATTAAAGCTAGATTTAGAAAAGGCAGAGGAACCAGAGAGAGAGGTTATATCATGGGATGAAAAGAGCTATTAAGCAGAGTCCTTGAACCAGTGATTTCACTAAAGTAAGATCATAATTTCACTTAAAAAAAAAAAGGCAGAACAACAGGGATTTGTAGAATTAGCAAAGGCATAAAATGAGAGATGTGCATATAAAATTGGAAGAATGAATTAATATTTAGGTTTGGGCAGCATATGGTAGGTTTGGGAAAATATTGTTGGGATAAGTTTGCTACCGTATTGTGAGGGCCTTGTAGAGAAACCTAGAATGGGAAGTTGGTGCAGGATGTTGAACATGAGAGCTCTATAATTATAACTAAGTCTAGGAGTATTAGTTCAGAACATCTGCGCAAGCAGAAGTCAGAGAGCCATTCCACTGAAGTCCATACACTCTGCTAAGACACAATTGAAGTAGGAAAGGAAAAGTGGGAGTGAGGTTTTGGCCAGGTGAGAGGAATAAACTAATTCAATGCAGGAAAAGTCATGAAAGTAGAAACTGAAGAAATCATCAACAGATTGGTTGAGATAGAAGAAGAGAACATTGAATATAGATTGGCGCTTCGTTTCTTACAAGAAAATATACATGTTTCATTGCCATGGCTGATTCGTGTCAATGTATGGCAAAACAAATACAGTATTGTAATTTAAAAAATAAATAAATTTAAAAAAAAAGAAGAAGAAGAGACAAAATGTGAAATATCATTTTAAGATTTCCTAAAGCCAAATGACAGTACAAGGCAGTAAAACCAAGAAAAATTACATTGAGGAAAAAATCAGATTGGGGTCAAGATAGATGGAATAATGGAAATTGTTTTGGGAATGATGAATTTGAGGTATTTTTGGACAAATAGATGTGATATGCAGACAACTGAAAAGGAAGATCCGGGACTTGCAGAAGAGATTTATTAAGCTTTGGCAGTCATTTCCAGTGAAATGATGAAGAAAGCATGCAGGTCCAGTAAGGATGGGATAGTAACCAATGGAGAAGAGGTGACCCATGTTAATGGAGATGCTTATGTTGTGGGTCTTGAAAGAATAGAGCAATGAGGGCAGACAGAGGAATAAGTGAGAAGGGTGGAAAGTCTTCCGAATGGTTATAATAATCATCGCTGATTTCCAGTTCACAGTTATTGCATGTACCGTCAACAAGCACACTCAAGGTTCTGTTTTGAGGGGATTTTTATCTAGCATATAAATTTCTCATTTCATAACATAAAGTCTTAAAAGTAGCATTCTGTTGACTACTTTTTAATATTTAATTTGGAGCAAGAAATCTTTTCAAGCTCACCTTTTTCCCCTGGGTTCCTTTATAAAATTCGAATATGTGCCACCTAAAGAACATGATACCAGTGCCTAATTAGGTGAAGTGGATGAATTAGAAAATGTAGAAAGAAAAGAGTGCTTGGTTTCCAAATAAACATAGATGGACTGATTTAGTGATTATGAGGGAAATAAAATATTAGGAATGACTAAGAAAAAAATATTAGATGAAAGATATGAATGATAGCAGGTTTAGTAAGAAGCTTGAGAAAAGCAATTGGGTTTACAGTTAGGAGATCATTTGTTATTCACCCTTAAGAGACCAGTTTCAATGGAGTACAATTGAGAGTAAAATTTTCAGATGAAGGTTGTTGATTGATCAGTACAGAAGCTCACTAAAAGTAGTAGAATGAGGTGAAAGATTGCCTCGTGATGGTAAAAATCTGCATCACTTAAAATGAGCTGGTAGAAGATATAGGAAAAATGATGGATGAAGCAAGATTTAGAAAAAGTAAGAGTAAGCTAGGTTAGGAAGATGAGGATTACTAATTAGCTTTGGATACATCCTGTTCTTTTCTGAAAACACTGAAGATGGAAAATGGTGCCTGAAAAAATATTTTGAAGTTGGAGGACAGAAGCTGGAAAATTTTGCATATATGTAGCCACTCAACCCTAACTTACCTAGAAAGTACTAGCTTAGTGACATACAGTTTAAAAGATGTTGAGGAGGGCTCTTTAAATGATTTATTAGTGAATCTCCTCTTCAAAATAGCTACCTCATAAATATATTGTTGTTAAGTTGCTAAGTTGTGTCAGACTCTTTTGCAATCCCATGGGCTGTATCCATTAGGCTCCTCTGTCTATGGGATTTACCAGGGAGAAATACTAGAGCGAGTTGCCATTTACTTCTCCAGGGGATCTTCCTGATCCAGGGATCAAACCCACGTCTCCTGCATTGACAGGCAGATTTTTTACTGCTGAATCACCAGAGAAGCCCATCAATATGTACTGATTGACGAATCTAGATTTTGGAAACCTAAGAGAAGGAAAACAATCAAGTAAATTAATACCCAAGGTGTTATCTTCTAAAGGCCCTTCGTATGCATGTGATAAATGTTGAATGTAATATATAGAAAGTGATGTACTGAAAAATAAGGATGTGGTGTTTTTCCCTAATTTAATGAAATATTTTCCACTGTAACAAGAGTATCTACAAATACATAAACTGGTCAAAATATGAATTTGCGTTTGTGAATGTATTTGTTCCAAATTCTAACTAAAACTTAATATGAAATTAACTTTGAGGCTTTAAATGCTAGTAGTCATTTAACAAGCACAGACTCAAGATGGAATTATAGTTTCCCCTTGTGATTTAATGGTGCTGACTTTTGTAATCAATTAATTAATTCCTGCCATTTATAAAATGAGAACAAAGATTATAAGACCTAGTAGATAGAGCTAGATGATGTATAATATTTTCATTCTGACCTTCATAGACATTAACATCTAGGTCATGGTGGTTGAGTCTTGTGTGTTACAACACGAAGGCTAACAAGGGCTTATGTGACATGGGGAGGATTTCTTTTCTTTTCATTGTTGTCTTTTAGTCATTAAGCCATGTCCAACTCTTTTGAGACCCCATGGACTGTAGCCAGCCAGGCTCCTCTGTCCATGGAATTCTCCAGATAAGAGTACGGGAGTAGGTTGCCATTTCCTCCTCCAGGGGAATCTTCACAGGCTAGGGATCAAACCCAGGTCTCCTGCATTGTGGGCATATCCTTTACCACCTGAGCCCCCAGGGAAGCCCTTTTCCTTTCATATATTCAGTCAAATTCGTGAACTCTTATGACTCTTTCAATAAGCTGTTGGATACACTGTTGGAATGAATAAGTGATAACTATTTACAGCACATATATAAGGTAAATCCATATAGCAGAACTGCAAATGAGGTCCTTCTCTCAAATTAGGCTTTTAAGAAAATTATAGACAGATATGAAGAAATGGATATTGCATTAGCAGTGAAATCCATTTTAATATTGCTGTTTGATATTTCTAGTTCTGAATATAAAATCTACATGTATTTTTCTCTTATTGGTTTATATCTATACATATAAACAGATAATGTATGTATTTACATATACAGCATATATGTTTGTACACACTGCTGCTGCTGCTAAGTCACTTCAGTTGTGTCCGATTCTGTGCGACCCCATAGACGGCAGCCCACCAGGCTCCCCGTCCCTGGGATTCTCCAGGCAAGAACACTGAAGTGGGTTGCCATTTCCTTCTCCAATGCATGAAAGTGAAAAATGAAAGTGATCACTCAGTTGTGATCCCTCAGTTGTGAACCCTCAGCGACCCCATGGACTGCAGCCTTCCAGGCTCCTCCGTCCATGGGATTTTCCAGGCAAGAGTATTGGAGTGGGGTGCCATTGCCTTCCCTGATTGAACACACTAGACATTCTAAAATAAGCATGAGTTAATCTTTAACTTAAAAGGTTTAAGCTATCATGGAGAGCAAAGATTTTTAAAATCAAAAGACTTAATAGGTAGCCGCAAAGTGAGCAAAAACTCTTTAAAGTGTATGTTATAGTTAGCAGATAATAATTTCAAAAATCCCTGACATTCATTTCTTCTGTCTTCTGTCATGCAGACAGCAGATCTGAACTTAAATCATCACTGTGTTCATGTTTGTCACAACTTGACAACATATCCATGAGGCTTGCCTGACAGGAAAATTCTTATTTCTCTGTCATGTGAATACTGTCTGTGTCTTTATCAACTGTTTTCAAAAGTATAACAGTACTCTATATATACATACACATTTATTAAATCAAAAGGATTTTGTGCATTATACACAAAAATGCATAATTTCCAAACCTCTTACAATAAAAATTCACCACACCTAGAAAGCTTTTGTTAAATCTATAGGTTTTTTTTTTTTCTATACAGTAATCACTTATAAAAAGCATCAGTTCTGAAATGTTAGCTTCATTTTGGGCTTATTCCTGGAGAGGAACAAAGAATTCATCCTAGGACTCCTAGATCCTGGTGAATCTGCTTATTATGCCACGGGAATGGTGAATCTAAGTGTTGTTGGGTTAATGTTTAGAAATACAAAGTGATGCTGCCATAGAGTTACTCCATTATTTTAAACTCACTAAAAGAAGGTTAAGCCTTCTGGATTAAATATTTTAAATTAGGTATTCTTAATATTAGAGAAGAAGGTGCTCTTTATGGGTCTCTTGTTCCCAATTTGGGCTAACAGCAGGTAGATTACCATAAGTCTTATACTTTTTAAAGTGCTTTTTTTTTTAGAGTTACCTAGATAATAGTTCTAAACTTGTACTTTCTTTTATGATAAAAATAAAAGCCTGGTACATTTTAGGAAATCATCTGTTTTCTTGAATTTTTATTGGTTGAGGAAAGTTGCATCCATACCAAATATGAAATAGATTAAATTTTATTTATATTTTACTGAATTATGTCAATAAGAAGAGGAACACGGAGAGTTCTATATGCTTAGAACAGTTAAAGCTATTTCTTAAAAACTATCTTTTTTTTTTAAGAAGTTACCTTTTAGAAGACTAATGCCTTTCATCTCATTCAGGAAAATATGATTAAGTGGAACAGGTACTTAACTTAATTTTGAAAGGCATGTGCCTGCCTTTTGGATCTTATTTCACACTTCTCTACATAGTGCCATCTCTAGATTTATGCTTTCCTTTTTGCCATAATTGCTTTTATTCTGAGCCTATATTATGTAGGCTCATGGGGACTCCCTAACAGCCAATGCAACTTTTGGATAATTTCTCTATTTTTCATCAGCTATTTTTAGGGGAGACACTTTATGAATATATCTTTAAGTTCAGAAGACAACCTGAGATTTTAGAACTAAACCTAATGAATATAACTGAAAAAGACATTTACTTTTAGCAATGAATATATTGCCTCCCTGTATAATTTTAGATTGTGGAACTCAGTCCTCAGGTGGAAGTTCATTATTTGCCACAACGTACACACACACACACACACACACACACACACACACACACACACACACACACACCTGTGAATCAACAACAGGAGCATGTTTGACATAATGCAGATACAGATTTTATTGAGGAGCTTCAGACTGGCAAGGACTGTGCTTGAAACAGAGCAAAGAATTGTGAATTAAATGTCTGCTCTCACCTGGACCACATTAAATTCAATCATATGAGTGAAGTGAAGTCGTTCAGTCATATCCAACTCTTTGCAACCCCATGGACTATAGCCTACCAGACTCCTCCATCCCTGGGATTTTCCAGGCAAGAGTACTGGAGTGTGTTGCCATTTCTTCCTCCAGGGCATCCTCCCAACCCAGGAATCGAACTCGGGTCTCTTGCATTGCAGGCAGACGCTTTACCATCTGAGCCACCAGGGAAGCCCAATGCTCTCACCTGGACCACATGAAATTCAAAGTCAAGTGTTGATTAAATATATAAAAACAAACTGAAAAAAAGAAAGGAGAAGGATGTTGATGAAGAATCAAAAAACCAAGTGTGGGAGTCTGATCTTGTCTAGAGTGTGTGTAAAGAGGAGGTGGAGAAAGTCTCAAAACACTCAAAAGATTTGAATTAATAGCTGAAAGATGTGTGTGAGTTAACTAGGTAAAGGAAAATTGGAGAGGAAGGTGGGGAGACCAGTTAAGAAGTTAGAGTGGCAATAGAGTGTAAATTGAGAACCAGACAACCCAAGATACGTTCATGAATCAGAAAGTCTTATTCAACAATTATACTTAAGTAGTGTGTGAAGGGGGCGGCAGAGGACGAGGTGGTTAGATAGCATCACTGACTCAATAGACATGAATCTGACCAAACTTTGGGAGATAGTGAAGGACAGAGGAGCCTGGCAGGCTACAGTCCATGGGGCTGCAAAGAGTCAGACATGACTTAGTGACTGAACAACAATGGCATGTGAAAAGAAGATGCAAAGTTTCCTCAGGATCTTTGGTTTTTGTTGCCGGAGAGTCAGTTAGGACAAACATCATAAATTTTACTTTTAGGTTGTCCGTTTTATTGGCATATAGTTTCTTGTTGTCGTCTCTTATGATTCTTTTTGTTTCTGTGGTATCAGTTGTAACTTATTTCTCCTTTCTAATTTTATTGATTTGAATCCTCTCACTCTTTTATCCTGATGAGTCTGCTAAAGGTTTATCAATCATGTTCATCTTCTTGAAGAGCCACCTTTTAGTCTTATTGATCTTTACTGTTGTTTTCTTTGTCTCTATTTCATTTTTTTCTGCTCTGATCTTTGTGATTTCTTTCCTTCCACTAACTCTGAGTTTTGTTTATTCTTCTTACGCTAGTTGCTTTAGGTGTAAGGATAGGTTGTTTATTTGAAATTTTTCTTGTTTCTTGAGATAAGATTGCATTGCTATAAATTTGCTTCTTAGAACTGCTTTTGCTATATCCCATAGGTTTTGGATTGTCATGTTTCAATTTTACTTTTAGACAAATTACCCACAAGGTGCCTTTGAGGCATTCATGTGAAGCAGCACATTAGACTGTGGAGATCTGAAACTGACTCTCAGATACAATATTAATCCAGGCTACAGATACAACATTGGAAGTCACTGGTTTATTATTGATAATAAGTTGAAGTTGTAACATAAATGAGATTACCTAAAGTGGGTATATAGCCAAGTACTCTTGAAATGCTTTCTTCCAGAAAATTTCTGTTGAGCTTTGTGGCCATAAGTTTAATGATTTATATGATTGCATCAGGAAGACTTAATAAAATTATTTGAGTGTTTCCACATGGATCCAAGAAAAAGAAATACAAATGCTTGAGTTCAAAATCAAAGCAATTATATCAGAAGGGAAGAGTATTATAAAATATTTGGAACTTTCCTTTATTCAATATTATGCTTATTGAACTCTAATGGTCATAGAAACAAATACGTTTTGTAAAATGGTAAAAACATGTATCAAGGTAATTAGTGGTGAAGGTATGGGGGTTGGGGCATTCCAAGCAGAAGGAGAAATGTGAGCAAAGTTATAAAAGATGAAACAGCCTAGCTCATTCAGAGAACTATATCAAAATTAGTTCTATATGTGGTGAATCTGTAGCTGAATTCAAGATGGGTTAGGAATATAGTAGGTGCTTCCCTGGTAGCTCAGAGGTTAAAGCGTCTGCCTCCAATGCAGGAGATCCGGGTTCAGTCCCTGGGTCGGGAAGATCCCCTGGAGAAGGACATGGTAAACCCACTCCAGTATTCTTGCCTGGAGAATCCCATGGACGGAGAAGCCTGGTAGGCTACAGTCCACAGGGTTGCAAAGAGTCGGACACGACTGAGCGACTTCACTCACTCACTCACAGAACAAACCAGCAGCCATAGCTCAAATTGTGAAGCTTCATATGATATAATGAGGAGTTTGGATGTTGGCAGTGGAGATTTGCCATTTTAGAAAGATTCTCTGACTTGAAATATGGAGGCTAAATCAGAAATGAACCCAACTGAATCACATTTTAGTCATCAGACTCTCTTAGTGGTTTGAGGGAAAGTAATAAAAAATAAATGTTGTGTTAGATCTGGAAATGAAGAGAGACATCAGAGGTATAGAAGCTTTTGGTTTACTAGGAACTAAACTTTTCCAGTGTGCCAAGCTAAGAAAACTAATGCTAGTCTTAATGTACCTTAGCAGAAAGACCCTGCCATGTGACCAGTGATAATGATTCTTACTACATCCCCCTCTTCTGGTCACATCAGTCTCTTTTCCTGTGTAAAATCATTGACATTAAGGAACAATGTACAGTGACTAGTAAAAAATATGGTGAGGAAAGAGTAGGCCAAATGTTATGCATTCTGGAAACTGAGTCACGTAAAAAACTGTTAAATGGTAACATTAACCAGCGCAATAAAAAATAGAAGTGTTGCATAATGAAAATCAAGTATAAATGGTTTATTGAATAGGCCTGATTCAGTGCAAGTAGAAAAGCCTTTAGCCCGTCCTACGTTTCTCCTTCAAACCCAGTGATGGTCCTTATGAGCCATGCTGATCCAGTGAAATCTCAGTTAGGCCCCTTAGTTTTTTTGCAAGACAAATCTCAGTTTAGTATTTAAGAGATAGTGTTCAGTATGTAAAAAATTTAATGTTCTCATCCAGTTTTAGCTTTTTCTAAGCTGGAAACTTTCCAGGTGGCCCAATGGTAAAGAATCCACCTGCCAATGCCAGAGACACCAAAAATGTGGGTTCAGTCCTTGGGCCAGGAAAAATTTCCTGGAGGAGGAAATGGCAAGCTACTCCAATATTCTGGTCTCAAAAATCCCATGGATTGAGGAGCCTGGTGGGCAACAGTCCGTGGGATAGCAGAGAGTCAGACACGACTGAGCACGCGTGTGTGCGCAGCTGGGAATTGAATGGGACAAGGATCTTCTTGGGGGGGGCTTCTCCTGTGTCTACCTCCTCCTTGTCTGAAACCGGCTGATCACGGCCCCTCAGAGCTGAGGAGGCTCCAGGAGAAGGTGGTCCTGACTGACTGGCCCAGGAGTAGTCTGTGGTTTGGTTGCTCTGATGGCATATACAGATGGGGCTTTGGTGGTTCTCCTAAGGCCTCGGGGGGGAACCTCCTTGATGCCTCAAGGCCCGGTCTGGCCACTCTGCCCCGAGTTCGGGGGTCCAAGGGCCACCATCTGTCAAGATTCCCTGTCTCCTCAGGCCTGCAGCCCTTCTGAGTCTGAACTTAAAATGGCCATACATTTTATTCTGTAGGGTCTATATCTTGTTCCCAGAAAATAAGTCGCTCTGTCTTAGTATTGGTGTAAGTGTAACCTGTTCTTAGCTCAACATTCTTTCTCTTTGCTTTGCTGTTGCGTGTGTGTGTGTGTGTATGATGTTTTAGGCCTTAGCCAAAAACAGCCCCTAAGTCTGAGTCCAGCTCTCTAGGTGTTTTATCTGCGCCCTTCTTACAGAGCTGGAGGTGATGAGGGAAGCATCCTTACATCTTTACACAGAGATGAGAGAGATCCTTACAGCTCCGTGCCTTCCACCTGCTCTTCCACCACTTTTTATTTAGCCTGCAGATGGCTTATGAACCAGGGATAACAAAATCTCTTACTTACTGTTTTAGCAACCCAGACGATCCCCGATGTAGAACTTGCTTTATGAAGTGGCAGTGTGCGGGGGGAGAGACCAAATTAGCCGAGATGGCGTAGTCAGGCCCTCTTACCCCACAGCCTCTTGCTCTTGCCTCACATTTTGTGAATAATGTTCACAATGACTCAAGTCACTTACGACACTGCACATGCGCATCGTGAGGTACTCACTGGTCACAAGCTACTTCGTGCTGTAGGGATATGTGAGCTCTACCTGGGGCTGCATTTGCTGCTGCATCATGGCTGTGTCTATTGGGTCAGCTACGAGAGGGGAGAATGTAGGGTGTCTGTTGTTATGGCTGCAGAGTCAGCAAGAGAGAGGCTGCGTCATGGCTGCTGTGCAGGCCAGGAGAGAATAAATGTATCTCCTAGGGCTCCTCTGCTGCTGCTGCTAAGTCGCTTCAGTCCTGTCCGACTCTGTGCAACCCCATAGACGGCAGCCCTCCAGGCTCCGCTGTCCCTGGGATTCTCCAGGCAAGAACACTGGAGTAGGTTGCCATTTCCTTCTCCAGTGCATGAAAGTGAAAAGTGAAAGCGAAGTCGCTCAGTCGTATCTGACTCTTAGCTACCCCAGGGACTGCAGCCCACCAGGCTCCTCCATCCATGGGATTTTCCAGGCAAGTGTACTGGAGTGGGGTGCCAGTGGCTCCTCTAGCTCACGCCTTGCCTACCCCGGGTTCAGCAAACACTGCGTACAGTGAGACAATTGGCGTCATGAGCAGGATCGGCGATGCAAGGTGTTTTACATCTCTGTAATGTTTTAAGACTTTGGGACCTCAAGAAAAATAAAGAATCCCAATATATAGCCAGTGCGTCCTCGGTTGCTTCAGTTGTGTTTGACTCTGTGCAACTCTATGGAACGTAGCCTGCTAGGCTCATTTTTCCGTGGGATTCTCCAGGCAAAACTACTGGAGTGGGTTGCCATTCATAAAATAATTAGACATTACAGGAGTCAGATTTCAGGTTGCCTTTCTAACAGATAGATTTCTTTCTTTTTTTTTTCTTTTCATTAAAAGAATAAACTGCGTTAGGGAGTTCTGAGTTCTTTTTCACTGGACATCGTTAGAGAAAGTTTCAGGAATGACCTATTAGTCAGTGCAATTGCCCAGAGCTGCAGTTAGAAGGATATGCGCTTGTTTGAATGCTCTGATGTCACCTTCTTGAAATTACTCATAATTTGTTAATAAGAGGCCCTGCATTTTCATTTTTAACTGGGTCCCACTAATTATGTAGCCAGATCCGATTAATATTGTTGTACTCTGTGGGTTGGGAGACTAGAATCCAGATGATTGAGAAAACTCTGACTTTAAATCTTCTTAATCTAAAAACAATGTTAAATGGCCTCCCAGGGCCACTGTTATATGTGTGTGTTTGCAAACTATTTAATATGCTTTATATTATGATATAAAAATTAAGATGGAGTTACTCTTTCATTGATTCTGTAAGGTTTCTTGTTTTATTTTGACTAGTAACTTTTTTTGATGCAATATTATGTGATTAAAATGTGCTATGTGCAATATTCATGGATTACCATGAGCATTTGGTTTACTTAAACTCTGCAAAATTGAGAAGGCACAATTACATGTAGCAAAATAATCTCTAAAAGTCATTGCTACATTTCTAAATAATGATTTTTGTATTCTGCTAATGTAAGCATCTTTATCCTTATTGCTAGCAAAATTCTGATGCCTTTTCCCCATTTAATGGTATCAGTTGTAATTGACTTTTATTTTTATTCTTTTTGGAAGGGAAACATCTGGGAACATATTTTACGAATACCCTTCATAATTAATGTGGTTCCCTTCATTATATCAGTAAGTCCTAAAAGAATCTTTAAAAGAAATAATTTTGTTATTAGTCATGAGTAAAATCTTTCAATCTAAATAGCAATAAATAATATATTAGCTCAGATGAATGAATTTAGGCTTTTGTTAACGTATTAAATCATGGTATTAGAAAATAAATAGCAAAGTCAGTTATAACTGGGTTGTGAAATTAAGTGAACATTAACGAGATTTAGTTCAATAGCAAAATGAAATGCATTTTAGGAATATATACTCTAGAGGTACCATTTAAACATGTTAATTTTATCTAAACAGATTTGAATGAATCACTCCACTTCTTGTGAATACTGTAGAGTTTTTAAAAAATAAAAGCCAAGTAAAACCAAGTATTTATAAAAGTTTCTCATGTTGAGAATATGTTTATCTTTAGTTTAAGCCACAGGATTTATTAAATCCAGTTCTCTGTTTACTAAATATGTTGCCAACAACTAAAACAACCAGCAGTGTGCTTCTTTATTAAAGTCTGTGGAGGACCAATTCCATGGAGATCCTGTTCAGCTACAGAATATGCAACCAGCACTTTCCCATTGCAAAACTGGATCTTAATCTATATTTGATAATGTCTGTTGGGAATATGCTTTCTAACACTTTTTATTTTGAATTTTATTTGGAAAATCATGACTATAAGTAAGTATGATCTGAAGCTGTTGCTCACTCTGACAATTATTTTAATTTGAGTGATTTATCTAGAGGAACAACTGGCTCCAGATTGAATGACAGGTTAATTAAATATAATTCCAGTGGAATACAGTTCCCCAGTGTCACGTAAATGTTTGAATCTGAGAGAGTAAGTGGTAATGTTATAGAAAAGTAAAGCACTGTCTCCTTACACCTATTTTTACCTCCAGTTCCAGAAAAGAAAAAAGATAATATCTATTATAACAGTCATACCAAAAGATTTAGTGATGGAATTAACACAGTGATAGCTGATATCCCATTAGAGCTGATTATTTTCTTTCTGCTTCTACAATAACTTTGCAAAGAATTTTTCCTTAGGACTTAGAGAATGAAAAGATCCTGTCTGCCTCTTCATTTCAATAATCTTATGAGTTTAGAGCATTTGCCACATGTTTTATGTAATTATATTGTCCTTAATAACTTATTTTTGTTTTGCTTTTCTTCTCAATCATGTAGATTTCTTGCTTGGAGATAAAAATTTAGTTTTGATTTGTCTTCCAGATATTCTGGCCTTCCTTAAGAAATCTATTTGTCCCAGTTTTTCTAAACTGTTGGCTTGCCAAACATGCCTTGGAAAATATGATTGTAAGTATAAATACAAGTGCAAAGACAAAAGTATTTTTCAATGCTCCATTACCTTCTTACCTCACTAAAGTGATACATTGCATAGATGTCTAAGCTAATAGACCCTATGTCTGTTTATATCCTAATGAGAATGAAAAGTGGTGAAACGCCCTTATTGTCAAGTCCCTTCTCTTATAAGGCCCTATGAAATAGTAAACAAAAATAATTCAGATAAAGATCACCAAACCAAAGCTGACTGCTGTTTGGATGGTCAAACTTATTACCAATCTTCTGAAGACAGATAGTGTTTCCTTCTAAAGCAATATCATTATGTATAATAGGACCCCTAGGTTTAAGGCTTTAGGAGGTAATGTCAAACTGTAGGTAGTCTCACATTCCATAAAAATCTGTGGAGTTTTCTAAGGCGCTGTATTAGAGCTGGAAGGTCCTCATGTAAAGTCAGCTTTTTAGGTTGGGTTCGGTTGGGAATAGGGAGGCAGAAGGGGACGCAGGAAGGAAGAGATGCAGAACTCAGAGATGTGCCACCATTGCACTTTGCCTAAGGCCAGCTCTGTTTGAAAGGGCTGATTTATAACTAGGACCAAAACATAATAGGCTTGGATACTTACTGGTGACCTGACATTTGCTATTTGCTATTCAGTCATTTATTCTACCCTGGTGGCTCAGATGGTAAAGAAGTTCCCTGCAATGCAGGAGACCTGGGTTCTTTCCCTGGGTCAGGAAGATCCCCTGGAGAAGGGAATGACAACTGACTCTGGTGTTCTTGTCTGGAGAATTCCATGGACAGAGGAGCCTGGCTGGCAGTCTATGGAGTTGCAAAGAGTCAGACATGACTGAGAGACTAACACTTTCATACTTTCACTTCTTCCATTTGTTCTACAAGTATTAATAGGAGTCTACTCTCAGCTAAGCACTCTGATAAAATAAACAAGTGATTTAACACCTTTGCTAATGTCTACATTTTGAAAGAGAATAAGACTACCAACACAGAGGCTTGCTGTGAGAATTGTTACATTATATATACACTTATATATGTGTAAAAATCTTGTATCTAGCATAAACATAGTAAGAGCTCAATATTATTAATTTGATCACACTGAAATTAAGTTTGCTTGGAGGCAAACTTGTTTTTCTTTTAAATAGCTTTTTAACAGAAAGTATGGCAATAGTTTTGGACAAAAGGAATATTTGGATAGCATTTAAGTCTTTACAACCAGCTGAATGTTTCTAATCAGCTCTCAACATATTAAGTGACCACTGGAGTCTCATGCAAGCTTACAGCTAATAAGGGGAGCAGCATATGTCCTGTGGATAGTTTGCAAAAACATCCTGCTCTCTTAGCTGTCCAAAAAATATTATTTCACTAACTATAACTGCGGAGCCTGGTGGGCTGCCGTCTATGGGGTCACACAGAGTCGGACACGACTGAAGCAACTTAGCAGCAGCAGCAACAGACTGCCTAAATTGTTAATTAAGAAAAAAAAATTCCTCCAGTACTCTTTGCTAATTTGTGTTTATTAGTTGCTAGAAAAAAGTAACCTAACAAGGAAAGGAATCATTAGTCAATCATTAAGAGTAAAAGTAATGCTTTGGGTTATTTATTTAGGATTCATTTTTCATCATATTTTCATCATCAATTCTATATTTTACTTCTTTTCTTCCTGATTGGTAAATTTTAATTTGTTTTTCTGTTCATTAACACGTTTGTTAGAGGAAAATAAAGAATACAAGGTGAAGTTTTAATCAGCTTAGCTTTTTTGTTTTCATAACAAAAGTTCTGGTTAAATATGTGGTAGAAAAAGGTAAAATGATAGCTCATTGAGGTTTTATTTTATATTGAAAGTACAAGTGACTTTTTGTGACCACATGGACTGTAGCCCGGTAGGCTCCTCTGCCCATGGAATTCTCCAGGCAAGAATACTGGAGTCGGTAGCTGTTCCCTTCTCCAGGGAATCTTCCCAACCCAGGAACTGAACCAGGGTCTCCTGCATTGCAGGCAGATTCTTTACCAGCTGAACTACCTATTTATCTCATGAATTACAGCTATTCAGACTGTTAAAAAATTATTATGAAAATTTATAAAACAGAAGAGTGTAAAGTAAAACATTATGCAAAAATACAAATCTTCCACAAAGGCTAGACATAAGAAATTACTTATATCCTTCTAATATTTTCTATGAAAGCAGACACATACAAAATTGTATGTTTAATTTTATGATTTGAATGTTTGTCAAATACAAGTTCCTATTTAATAAATATGTATGTTCGAACCATCTTTAATGGATGCATGTAAGTCTGCTATCTAATTCTTGATCAATTTATTCAATCATTTTCTATTTCATTTTTAGTTATTTTAATAGGAATGAACATTCATTATTCACATTATAATTTTGCAATAAAGATTATACAAAATATTGATACAAATAAATAGTATACAAAATATTATACATCATACAATATATATTACACAATAAATATGTTATTCATATTTATATCTTATAAAATAAATATATAAAATATTATATTATAGGAAATGTTATAATTTTGTAATGAAGATGAGCATACATAAATATTCAACTTCCATCTCATAATTTTCATGTGGTTAACTTTTAGAAATTATGTTATGGGATAAATACTAATTAAATGGTGAATGCATGAACTGGAAAGGGCATACTTGTGAATTTTGACCTGTATTACCAAATTACTTTCAAGATATTTATAACAAATTACTTGAGCAATATTACATGTGTGTGCTCATTTTTTGCCTCTTAAATAACTGTAGGTATTATTATTTTTTAATGTTTTTCAATTGCAAAGTAAACTCATATCTTGAATTCACATTTTTCTTAATATGAATGAAATTTATCTAAACATGTTCATTGGCTATGTAATTTTTATTTTTATGATAAACTGCCTGGCATAATGCATGCTACTTTTTGTGACTTAGAGAATGAGATATAGTTGTAGTTTGACCCAGCTATTACTTTCCCCCAGTTGAACATATTATTTTCTAATCTTTTAAAATTAGAAATTTCCGTAAGACAGCATTGTCTTCAGGGAGGGCTTTTGGAGAGTCATTGAGCATCTCTTTGTAAGGCAAGTAAACTAAAGTTTAGTGCTTTTGTGGTGTACCATAGTATTAATATTATCTTGGCAATATGAATGTTACAGTGAAGTTTAATTAGACCTAGAAAAAACAAAAAATGTGCCGCTATATGCATTTAAAGTATGTGTATTGAGTATGAACAAGACAGTTAAAATATAATACATAGTAACAAATGTAACAAAACTCATGATTATTGAGTATCTATCAGAATTTAAAATATGCTTTTTCTGTATTATTTCAGAATGATCTACACAGAGCCATTCAGCGTACACAGTCTGCAATGTTTAATCAAGTTTTGATTTTAATATCTACATTACTATGCCTTATCTTCACCTGGTAAGACTGTACATCAGCATTTTTATTATGTTTCATTTTAATTATAGTACTAAAAAAGTATTATAAACCATTTAAACTAAGAGCTGGCAATAAAGATGAATAGATAAATATTTACTATAAAACATAAGGGGTCACCTACAGAAACAAAAATAAAATCTTTACTTCAGTCTTACAGAAAAAAAAATCAAGAAAGGACATTGATTATTTGGAATTGATATTTACTGCAACTCTGAGGTTTCCCAAATGCTGTAAACAACCAGATCACAAGAATTTGTATTTCATGCCATAGCTGTCAAACAAGAATTTTTCCTTCAAATTGCTGACATGGAGATGCCCTTATCTGTCTGTAACCTTCAAAGCAAAGCCGCTGTTGGGAGCATCGTCACTGCCCATCACTCTCTGCCTGCATCTTCTCCCCTGATGGTCTAACATGCAGCCAGGCAGAGAGCAAGGGCAGACCTGGCAGCGGGAAGCAACCGGTACTTTGCTTTGCTATAGAAAACAGCTGTTTCTTCCTGTGGAAAGTCCCACTTTGCCAATTACACAGTAATCCAATGAGAAATGATAACTTCCTATATGAATCCATGAAGATCCTAAGTAAAGAAAAAAAAAGAAATGTGAAAATCAGAAAATGATGTGGAATGATATATCTGTTTTTCAAGTTCATTATGTATAATTGTGCTCTGACCTGAATTTGACCTACTGAGAAAGAGAAATTAGGAAGTACTAAAGTAGGAAGAATGCCCTCATCACTAGCATTATAAAATTTTTAGATACAAATATAGCTACAGATATATGTATGTAATTATAGTTTTAGATACAGAAATATAATGTATGCTTAAGTAGTATGTAATTAATATCTCTATTAGGGATGGTACGGGGAGGTAGGAGGAAGGGGGGTTCAGGATGGGGAACATGTGTATACCTGTGGCGGATACATGTTGATGTATGGCAAAATCAATACAATATTGTAAAGTAATTAACCTCCAATTCAAAGAAATAAATTTATTTTAAAAATCTCTATTAAATGGATTTTAAATTTTTTTGCTTACTTTTATATTTAAAAAGTAAACATTTTAGGATATTCAACATTGTAAAATATAAAATATCCCTCTAAAATGGACACAATACCATCTTATCTTTTATTTTTTTACTCTGAACAGATTGCTTTTATTATTCACCTAGTAAATAACTGCATAAATTTGAAATACTGACAGCAGTGCCTTTTCAAGTCACAAAAGTGTTCTTAATTTTAAGATAATTACATTTTTAAAATAATTTAGAAGCTTTCTCCTTTTATTGGACTTAAGAAAAAGTACTTACAACTAAAATTTTTATATATATGCTGATTTCTCAGTTGCTGGAAAATGACCAAGAGTAAAATGAATGAGTTATAAATGTTATACATAGTCTGTTGAAGTAAATTTGGTAAAGGGGTAATTGAAATTTTAATGCTAAAGTAAGTACAGATGATTTAAATATTATAACTAAGTCCAGTACTTTGGTTTGGACTGTGCTCATCACAGTAAACTCCCTACAGAGGGGCTCGTACTTTCTGCCTCTACATCAATTTCTTGAGCACTTTTTATTTTTGAAGGAAGTGACTACACCAATTTTGCCACTTTCCTATGCCAAGGAGTGCAACAGTGCTTGATAAAGGGTTTTCATGATCTATGTAAAATTTCCATTATGCAACTTGTTACTCTTTTAAATCATTTGTGTTTCACTTTTTGTTGTATTTATAGTTACTTTTTTTGTTGTATGTATATATTGTTAAATTTCAGACACTTGAGTGGTAGTTTTTACAAATATAGTCTATAGTTAAAGCTGCCACCAATAAGTGGATTTGAATCTGTCTTTTAGTGTGGAATTTTTGTATAGAGTTATGTCTAACTCTAACATAATTTTAATAACATAAAATGTTATTGTTTTTAATCACATGCACATCAATACAAATAGATTAATCTGTTTTAAATTATAATATCTGGGATAGAGAAATTGATATTTGATTTATTTGTGCATTGTCTAGCTTTACAAGCAAAGGTCTTCATAAACCATGATTGCCATAGTAAGGTAGAATAACTCTTATTTGAATTCACCATGGGCAATGGGGTTACTTACAAGAAAAAATATAAAAAATGTTGCATTAGTCATGATACATCATGAGACTATTTTACCACAGTATGCCACACATATTATAAAATAAAAGTACACACAAAGATGTAAGAACTTACACAAATAGAAATGTCTATGTAGTCTGTCCAAGACTGTTAGATCAGCTTAATACCCCAAAGATAAAGTTTCCTTATATCTTGTTTTCTGTCATTCTGAAAACAGTTTCCATGGTTCAGTATGGCTGCTTTGGTCTTGCCATTACATCCTAACTTCAACCTTTTCTCTTAGGAGAAAAGGATATAAGGTACTACAAGAAATTGCATGCATGATTTCAGCTAGAATTTGGTCATATACCTATATATAGCTGCAGGAGATCTGCAAAAATGTAGCCTAACTGGGCAGTATACCCAGTTGAATATTATACCATGAAAAAGAAAATGGGATATTGTGGAACAATAAGCAATGATGAGTCATAAAATTCTACTTGTATATTGTTTGTTTAAAACTCAGGACTATACGAATTGGGAGGTCTTGGACAGCATATTTATTTAGTCTTGTTTTCCACATCATTAAATGAATATAATACTAATCACCTTATAAGGTTTTTGCTTTTTGTTTTTTAAATGAGGGTTGAATTGGGTGTGTTTATAAAATGTCTATGAGGGCATGGTAAATTGTGATAACACAGCAAAAATTTTAATTTCAGTTTTTCTCTTTATACAAAATGACTTAATTATGTGAACTCAAAAATGAGATTAAAATGTCTAAACATAGTAATTTATTCAGTTCAGTTCAGTCACTCAGTCATGTCCAACTCTTTGTGACCCCATGAATCGCAGCACACCAGGCCTCCCTGTCCATCACCAACTCCCGGAGTTCACTCAGACTCGCGTCCATCGAGTCAGTGATACCATCCAGGCATCTCATCCTCTGTCGTCCCCTTCTCCTCCTGCCTCCAATCCCTCCCAGCATCAGAGTCTTTTCCAATGAATCAACTCTTCACATGAGGTGGCCAAAGTACTGGAGTTTCAGCCTCAGCATCATTCCCTCCAAAGAAATCCCAGGGCGATCTTCTTCAGAATGGACTGGTTGGATCTCCTTGCAGTCCAAGGGACCCTCAAGAGTCTTCTCCAACACCACAGTTCAAAAGCATCAATTCTTCTGTGCTCAGCTTTCTTCACAGTCCAACTCTCACATCCATACATGACCACAGGAAAAACCATAGCCTTGACTAGATGGACCTTTGTTGGCAAAATAATGTCTCTGCTTTTGAATATTCTATCTAGGTTGGTCATAACTTTTCTTCCAAGGAGTAAGCATCTTTTAATTTCATGGCTGCAGTCACCATCTGCAGTGATTTTGGAGCCCCCCAAAGTAAAGTCTGACACTGTTTCCACTTTTTCCCCATCTATTTCCCATGAAGTGATGGGACTGGATGCCATGATCTTCGTTTTCTGAATGTTGAGCTTTAAGCCAACTTTTCATTCTCCACTTTCACTTTCATCAAGAGGCTTTTTAGTTGTTCTTCACTTTCTGCCATAAGGGTGGTGTCATCTGCATTTCTGAGGTTATTGATATTTCTCCCTGCAATCTTGATTCCAGCTTGTGCCTCATTAATAATACTTTAAAACTGAATCAGGATACCTAAAAATGATTCTAGGCAACAGAGAGAACTGGCTACTTTTTTTCTTCCAGTTTTATTGAGAAATAATTTATATATAGCACTATACAAAGGTAACATGTACAGAATAATGTTTGCTTATACACAACAGGAAATAATTGCCATAGTAAGTTTAGTGAATGTCTATCATCTTTTATAAATATCAGATAAAATAAAAAAATTTCCTTGTGATAATTCAGAATTTATTCACTTAACAATTTCCTGTATAACAGAGCAGCGTTAATTATATTAATCCACCTTTGCATTACATCCATGGTAGTTATTTAGCTTGCAACTGAAGTACCGTTTGAACAGTATCATCATTATATAAAGATACTACATTATTATTGATTATATTCCACATAATTTGCTTTTCATTCATATGACTCACTTATTTGTAACTGTAAGTTTTTACCTCTTAATTGTGAATGTAACTGGTGATGGAAGTAAAGTTCAATCCTGTAAATAACAATATTGCATAGGAACCTGGAATGATTAGGTCCATGAATCAAGGGAAATTAGAAGTGATCAAACAGGAGATGGCAAAAGTGAACATCGACATTTTAGGAATCAGCTAAAATGGACTGAAATGAGGGAATTTAATTCAGATGACCATTATATCTACTACTGTGGGCAAGAATCCCTTAGAAGAAATGGAGTAGCCCTTATAGTCAACAAAAGGGTCTGAAATGCAGTATTTGGGTGTAGTCTCGAAAACAACAGAATGACCTCTGTTCATTTCCAGTGCAAGGCATTCAATAACACAGTAATCCAAGTCTATTCCCCAGCTAATACTGAAGGGGCTGAAGTTGAATGGTGATATGATGACCTACAAGACCTTCTAGAACTAACACCCCAAACCCCCAAAAGAGATGTCTTTTTCATCATAGGGGACAGGAATGAAAAAATAGGAAGTCAAGAGGTATCTGGAGTAACAGACAAATTTGGGCTTGGAGTACAAAATGAAGCAGGGCAAAGTCTAACAGAGTTTTGCCAAGAGAACGCACTGGTCATAGCAAACACCCTCTTCCAGCAAAACAAAAGATGACTACACATGGACATCACCAGATAGTCAATATCAAAATCAGATTGATTATATTCTTTGCAGCCGAAGATGGAAAAGCTTCAGACAGTCTTCGAAAAACAAGACCAGGAGCTGACTATGGCTCAGATCATAACTCCTTATTGCCAAGTTCAGACTTAAATTGAAGAAGTAGGGAAAACCACTAGACCATTCAAGTATGACCTAAATCATATCCCTTACAGTAGAGTGACAAATAGATTCAAGGGATTGTATCTGATAGACAGACTACCTGAAGAACTATGGATCAAGGTTCATGACATTGTGCAAGAGGCAGTGATCAAGACCATCTCCAAGAAAAACAAATGCAAAAAGGCAAAATGGTTGTCTGAGGCTGCCTTACAAATAGCTGAGAAAAGAAAACAAAAGTGAAAAGCAAGGGAGAAAAGGAAAGATATACCCATCTGAATGCAGAGTTCCAAAGAATAGCAAGGAGATATAAGAAAGCCTTCCTAAATGAACAATGCAAAGAAACAGAGGGAAATAATAAGATGGGAAAGACTAGAGTTACCTTCAAGAAAATTAGTGATACCAAGGAAATACTTCATGCAAAGATGGGCTCAATAAAGGACAGAAATGGTATGAACCTAACAGAAACAGAAGATATTAAGAAGAAATGGCAACAATACACAGAAGAAGTATACAAAAATGATCTTTATGACCCAGATAACCACAATAGTGTGATCACTCACCTAGAGCCAGATATTCTGGAAGGCGAAATCACATGGGCCTTAGAAAGCATCACTACAAGCAAAGCTAGTGGAGGTGATTTAATTCTAGTTGAGGGATTTCAAATCCCAAAAGATTATGCTGTGAAAATGCTGCACTCAATATGCCAACAAATTTGGAAAACTCAGCAGTGGCCACAAGACTGGAAAAGGTCAGTTTTCATTCCTATCCCCCAAAAGGGAAATGGCCAAAGAATGTTCAAACTACCCCCAAATTGTACTCATCTCACACACTAGCAAAGTCATACTCAAAATTCTCCAAGTCAAATAGGGAAAGGAATTCATCAAGGCATATTGTCACCCTGCTTATTTAACTTATACGGAGAGTACATCATGTGAAATGCTGGGCTGGATGAAGTGCAAGCTGGAATCAAGATTTCCGGGAGAAATATAAATAAACTCAGATATGCAGAAGACACTGCCCTTATGGCAGAAAGCAAAGAAGAACTAAAGCGCCTCTTGATGAAAGTGAAAGAGGAGAATGAAGACACTTGCTTAAAACTCAACATTGAAAAAGCAAATATCATAGCATCTGGTCCCATCACTTCGTGTCAAATAGATGGGGAAACAATAGAAACAGTGGGGGATTTTATTTTGGGGGGCTCCAGAATCACAGCAGACGGTGACTTCAGCCATGAAATTAAAAGATGCTTGCTCCTTGGAAGAAAAGCTATGACCAACCTAGACAGCATATTTAAAATAGAGACATTACTTTACTGACAAAGGTCTGTCTTGTCAAAGCTAGGATTTTTCCAGTAGTCATGGATGGATATGTGATTCAGACCATAAAGAAAGCTGAGCACCAAAAAACTGATGCTTTTGAACTGTGCTGTTGGAGAAGACTCTTGAGAGTCCTTTGTACTGCAAGGAGATGAAACCAGTCCATCATAAAGGAAATCAGTCCTGAATATTCATTGGAAGGACTGAAGCTGAAGCTCCAATACTTTGGCCACAGGATATGAAGAGCTGACTCATTAGAAAAGACCCTGATGCTGAGAAAGATTGAAGGCAGGAGGAGAAGGGGACCACAAAGGCCAAGACGGTTGGATGGCATCACCCGCTCGATGGACAGGAGGTTGAACAAGCTGCAGGAGTTGGTGATGGACAGGGAAGCCTGGCATTTTGCAGTACACAGGATCACAGAGTCGGACACGACTGAGTTACTGAACTAAACTGACACATATTTGTATCTATATATGTATATTGGTATATACACACTGGGACACACACATGCACTCATATATATATATATATATATATATATATATATATATATATCAACACAATGTAATATACCTGGAGGAGTGCATGGCAACCCACTCCAGTACTCATGCCTGGAGAATCCCTATGGACAGAGGAGCTTGATGGAATTCAGTCCATGGGGTTGCAAAGAGTTGCACACGACTGAGCTACTAAGCACAGCACAATGTAATATATATATATGTGTGTGTGTGTGTGTGTGTGTGGTATTAAATGCTCTTAATTTACATCACAGAGCAAGACTGTCAATGCTTTTCCAAATCAGAACTTTTAATATATATATTAAATATTAAGCCCCGGATGATTTCAAGAACTAATATTTGATGAAAGGACTGTGTTGTTTGTGGATCTCACAGTCTTAAAACTACCTGTTTGGAAAGCTGCTGTATGGCTTAAAATGTATCTTGTGTTCATTGTTAGGAACATTACAGAGAATGATCATTAGGCATCCGCTTATGAGAGACACCGTGCTCAGTGCCAAACCAAAATAACCATTAGGCTGCCGACCCCTCCCTGTAGGAAATGTGCTCAGAATTGCTTTTCCTGTCATTGTGATGGAATTAGACTCATCTTTCCACATGTCGCTGTGTGCCCCTCCTGATCAACAGTGTACACTTCCAAGACAGCTGGGAGTTGTGATTCAGGCCATGTCTCTCTAACAAAGCAGAGGCAACTGGTCCAATCCAGGAATTAAGTGCATGACTTTAGAGCAATTTTCAACATATTCTAACCAATAATAAGTACTCTAATGTATAATGCATTTGCTGTTTCTAATTATACACTGTTAAACTTGTTTTTGCACCTACTTTGATTTGAAATTTTTATTTGAATGTGTATTGCATATTTTCATATTATTTCATAGAGTTATATAGTACAAGATATATTAGGTTAATGGATATTTTGTGTTTTAGTACAGTGTGAAAAAATTAGTTTACCTCCTCAGTCATTTTTTTTTCCTCCTGCTGCCCCAAATCATTTTTTATAATGTAGGCAAGAAGGGGTGGTTCTATGCTAGATTTTCTCAGAATTTATTGTAGGGAAAAAAAAATTAATTGGAGTGTAATTGCTTTACAACATTGTGTTTTTCTTCTGCTGTACAATGAAGTGAATGTTATGTATGATTCTTCTCATTTTAGACAAGAGAATGAGGCACAGAAAGAAGAGATGAAAAGATAAGCCTTAGTTTATCCAAGGTGTGCAATTAGTAAAAATCAGAGTTCAGATCTGGATCTAGGCAAATTGGTCCCAGAGTGATATGCTTACCTTGTATTATTTGTGTGATGTTCTAGAAGTCATTAACATAGATGTGTATAAATTATAATCAAACTAAAAATCAGATAAGTGAAAGTGAATATCACTCAGTCGTTTTCGACTCTTTGCAACCCCATGGATTTAGTCTGTGGAATTCTCCAGGTCAGAATACTGGAGTGGGTAGCCTTTCTCTTCTCCAGGGGGTCTCCCAACCCAGGGATTGAACCCAGGTCTCCCGCATTGCAGGCAGTTTCTTTACCAGCTAAACCACAAAGGAAGCAAAAAAAAAAAAAAAATCAAATAGAATTGTGATAGTTTTCTCATTTCTGTTGTGAATTTTAAATTGCCATTTGAAGCAGGATTATAGCTGAATAAAACATTAAGATGACACTTTCTTCATTAGTAAAGACATCTTGGATTAAGTATAGAGCAATACTTTAGCCATTAGTTTCTCTTTTCTGTAAATAGTTACTTTGAATTTGGCAAGTTTCTAATCTTTTTTTTTTTTTTAGTTTTAGTTAAAACAAATACAATATATTTAGATAAAATTTCTTCATATATACATGATTATTTTAATAATTTAATAATAATATTAATAATTATCTAATTATTTCCATTAACCTGTTTTCCCATCTGTCTTTCTACACTTCTGTGTTTTTATAAAGATAAAGAAAGAGATACAGAAAGAATATATCAAGTGATTCTATGTGGATATAGGATAATGAATGATTTTTTTAAACTTTCTTCCTTATACATTCTGCTGTGGTTTACATTTTCAAATGAATATGTGTAAGTTTTAAAAACAAAACAAAGTTACAAAAATTAAGGAATATAAAAAAGAAAATAAAATTTTATACAAGGTGCAAAATGTAGTGCTCACTTTATGTATGATTTATTTGAATAGTTTCTTTCCATCTGTAAAATTATTTTCATATTTTGGTGTGAGGGCTTTGGACCGAGGGGAGGGAAGGGTGGGAGGTTGGGAGCAGGCAAGACATGAATTCGGCGGCCCAACAGTTCAATGTGGAGCGGATGCATGGGGCGAGCCAGGAGACGGAGGGAGGGGGTGGGAGGTGGGAGGGGCCGGCTGGGGGGCCCGCTGACTGTCGGGCCCGGATAAATTAATAAAAATAAAAATCTAAATTCCTCTCCTTTTTCTCCTGCTTATCTTTTGAGTCTTGACATTTAGATTGAAGCTCTTAAGTTTTCTTGAAGGTTATCTAAATTAATGGGAGATATCCAAGCTTTATGCTTGCCACTGTTGGAAAAAATTACAAAATATATAATATTTCCTTAATTATCAGTGTTTCCTGCCAGATTTTAAACATATATAACAAAGTTTCAATTGTTCTTTCTTATCATTTTATATCTAATGTCTCTTTATAGTCAGAAAATATAAGATGCTTAACAAGTGTTTGCAATTGATAGAAAATAATATTCTGGGGTTAAAATCACAGGCCAATATCCTTATCAGTTGGAGAAACTTAAATGTATTATAGGCTAAAAATGTTCAAACCATGTATTTTGAGAATGTTCCTTTAAGTACCTCCTTTTCACATTTAATTTTGTGTTGGATGCTGGAAAGAATCTTTATAATCATACCCTTCTCTGCCAATGTGGTTTTATGAAGATATTCTAGTTTTGTTACTTTTATTGAAGAAATATAACTGAGTAACAAAATTTCTACAACTTTTTTAATTAAAAAGGAATGCTCTTTGAAATAATTTTTATAAATTGCCTACACATACCTCTTAAATATGAACTTCCAGATAAATCAACTTTGGGCTGTTAATTTTGTCTCCATATAATGTCTGAATTTATATCTTGAAAATTTTTCTTTTAATTTTACAATTTTGAGAGTAGAACAGTGTGATAAAATTACTGAAATTATCACTTCTTATTTGCTATCATGAGCTTCCCAGATGACTCAGTTGTGGAGACTCTACCTGCCAATGCAGGAGACTCAGAAGACGTGGGTTCAATCCCTGGGTCAGGAAGAACCCTGGAGAAGGCAATGGCAACCCGCTTCAGTATTCTTGACTGGGAAATCCCAGGGACAAAGGAGCCTGGTGGGTTACAGTCCATGGGGTCAGAAAGAGTCAGACACGACTGAGCATCCTCATACATGTGTGCTATCTTGCTTTTCTCATTCCATCATGTTTTAGGATTTCTTGTTTGGTTTATTCTTCTATTTATTTCTTTGCTTTTCCTTTTTTTTTTTTTTTGGTTCCTGAAATCTCAGTTTTGTTTTTTCCATCTGAGTGAAACCCCAATCTTATCCTGAAAAATCTGTTTCTTTATTCTTTTGAAACAAAGAAAATGTATGTTTCTACATCAGGGTGTAGGGTGGGATGTGTTCACTTTCCATAAATGACTAAACTGCAGTGTCTGTTAACTTCAGATCAGTGGCCCATATGACATCAGTCATTCACCTTTATTTGCATATACATGAAGACAGTGCCTAGTAGAGCAAGAACTTTCTTTTAATAGTAGAAAAACTAGATTTATCATTACTTCAAAAGGAGCAATTCTCCTAGAAAAGGTAAAACCCCATACCTCAAATGATCTTAAATCCCATGGGAATTTTAGATTTTAAGCAGACATTCTACAGAAAATGAAAATGATTATTTGGAACAGTTTAGTTGGTATTTATTCAATAAATACCAAAGTGTAGGTCTGGGCTGATTTGAATGCTAATGTCTGAATTACAAGCATTAAATCAAGGTGTTAGATGCTTTCAGCAAAGAATGCCATTGCTAATTAAATTTTTCCAGTAACTATGCACAGCAATGGGATTCATAAGCAGTGTATGGATATTTGAAATTATTTATTTCTGCCATGTGACTTTTTTTTCCCTCTGAAAACATTTCAGCGTACAAATTAACATTTACCAGGTGGTGAAAAATAGTACAGTCTCAATATTTCCTTTCATTCAAATTAACATTTCCCTTATAAATCTTGATAAAGCTTGAGAAAGTAAATAAATTCTTAACATATTAAAAGAATAACAGGTTAAAAACAATAATTACAAGTGATTAGATCAGTTCAGTTCAGTTCAGTCATTTAGTCGTGTCCGACTCTTTGCAACCCCATGGACTGCAGTATGCCATGCCCCCTGTCCATCACCAACTCCCAGAGCTTACTCAAGCTCATGTCCATCGAGTTGGTGATGCCATCCAACCATCTTATCCTCTGTTGTCCCCTTCTTCTCTTGCCTTCAATCTTTCCCACCATCAAGGTCTTTTCAGATGAGTCAGTTATTCGCATCAGGTGGCCAAAGTGTTGGAGTTTCAGCTTCAGCATCAGTCCTTCCAATGAATTCAGGGCTGATTTCCAATAGGATTCACTGGTTTGATCTCCTTGCAGTTCAAGGGATTCTCAAGAGTCTTCCCCAACACCACAGTTCAAAGGCATCAATTCTGGCACTCATCTTTCTTTATAGTCCAACCCTCATATCCATACATGACTACTAGAAAAACCATAGCTTTGACTAGATGGACCTTTATTAGCAAAGTAATGTCTCTGCTTTTTAATGTGCTGTCTAGATTGGCCATAGCTTTTCTTCCAAGGAGCAAGCATCCTTTCATTTCATGGCTGCAGTCACCATCCGCTGTGATTTTGGAGCCCCAAAATAAAGTTTGTCATTGTTTCCTCATCTATTTGCCATGAAGTGATGGGACCAGATGCCAAGATCTTCATTTTTTGAATATTGAATTTTAAGGCAACTTTTTCACTCTCCTCTTTTTCTTCCATCAAAAGGTCTCTTACTTCTTTTTCAACTTTCTTCCACAGGGTGGTGTCATCTGCGATATCTGAGGTTATTGATATTTCTCCCAGCTATCTTGATTCCAGCTTGTGCTTCATCCAGTCCAGCATGAATTAGATGTTAGATAAGTGATTAGATATTAAGGTGCTTTTGTTATTATATTGATAACCTATTGGGTAAGCAAATTAACTACATTTTATTTTAGAATTACATATCACTGAAATTATTTTGCATGGATCTGTGTCAAAGATAATATGTAGGAATATTTTGTAAAGAAGGAAAGTTCACAGTAGATTTTTAAATCCAACATTATCCTTGAAACATTTGAAAAGTAAACTGTGTTTTTCTATAAGGAAAACAATAATAAGCTAACATTGAGACTTAAAAAGTATGTTTAATTCATTTGCATTCTTTTAATAATTGATATATATTCTTATCTAGTATACCCTACTTCCCTGGTGGCTCAGATGGTAAAGCATCTGTCTACAATGCAGGAGACCTGGGTTTGATCCCTGGGTTGGGAAGTTCCCTGGAGAAGGAAAAGGCAACCCACTCCAGTACTCTTGCCTAGAAAATCCCATGGACAGAGGAGCCTAGTGTCCATGGGGTCGCAAAGAGTTGGACTCAGCTGAGCGACTTCACTTTCTGTTTTTCTATAAAGAAAGCAATAATAAGCTAACATTGAAACTTAAAAAGTATGTTTAATTCATTTGCATTCTTTTAATAATTGATATATATTTTTATCTAGTATAGGTTTTCAGTGCCTAAACTATTTTTCTGTTTTTTAATATTGCTTTTTATGAAGCAGCCATATATTAACAAAAATCTATACATGACATTTTCATAGGGTAGGGCCCGAGATATGTGGAAGTCTCATGCTGAATCTGAGTAACCCCAACCATACCCACACTGGGAGCTTTTTGTCTTGAACAGCTGCCTAAGTCTTCCAAGTTCCCAGGCCCTTGTCTTCTAATTCTAGTTCTTTACACTTCTAAGATCCCAAGTGCATCACTGTTATGAATTGTTTGCTTTGAAACCATGACTCATCTGTGTGCTCTTGCTGTGAGTGCATCACCCTCAAGGTAGGGCAATCTATAAGCCTGCTGGCCCTCCTTATGAATGATTTGTGAAATCTTCACTGAAACAGATGGCTATACAATCAATTAAGAAGATGCTCCATTCTGGCTCCATTTCAGCACATACTCTGTGCTGAAAGTTATTAATTGTCTAGGTTGGTCTTAACACGGTTATCTTATTTTCTGTCACTTATGAACTTCTACAATTTCGATCTTAAAGGCATCTGTTGTCAGACCAGAGTGACTAGAGTTGCTTTCTTTAGTAAACTCCAGAGTCTCTTGCTCTTCATAATAATGATAAGCATTGCAAACTAGGATAATATAATCCTGGGTTCATGTTATGCCTTTTCCATTGATTTATTTCATTACTATAAGTTTGTATCATTTACTGTACACATATACATTTACTCCATCCAGGGCTTCCCAGGTGGCTCAGATGGTAAAAAAATCCACCTGCAGTGCAAGACACCTGGGTTTGACCCAGGGTCAAGATGACCTCCTAGAGTAGGAAATGGCAACACACTCCAGTATTTTTGCCTGGAGAATTTCATGGACAGAGGAGCCTTGTGGACTATATAGTCCATGGGGTTACAAAGAGTTGGACATGACTGAGCAACTAACACATACATTTGTTAAGAGCATAGATCTCATGTTAAGTGTTCTCAGTACAATATTTTTTTAAAACAAAAGCTAAAAACTCAAGTTCAGTTGAGTAAATTTGAAAATCAAATTGACTGTCTTGAACAGTTCATGAATTGGGTAGCATCCCACCTAGCAAATAGGAAGAAGCTCTGAAAATCTGTAGAAAAGGAAAGGTTTAAAAGGCAGAAGGAGAGTGGGAAAAGGAAGTGTGTTAGCAAAGAGAAGATTGTGGCAGGGCCACCTTCCCACTGGAGAAGGCAGGGGTCTCTGTAGCATATGACCTTGCTAACTCTAATCAGGTACTCCAGACTGTCTAGTTAAAGACTGCATTCTGGGGAAAGACTGAAACTGTGATTAAGTCCTGGTTTGCTGGTGTGGGGCTTAGGAAAAGTAACTCCATTTGACGCCCGTGGTTTCTTCCTTTAACAGAAGTGACAACGTTTTGATGACTAATTGGATGTAAGGTGAGAGAGAAAGGAAACCTGAAGATGACCTTGACATTTGCTTTTGGGAAACTGACTGAATGCTGTGCTGTATGCAAGGATGGGGAATCAAAAGGAACATGGAGAGGAAGAAAAAGAGTCCATTTCGTTGAGGTCCCTTTGGGAAACTTAAGGTGAGGGATTGAGTAGCCACGCGTCTCCAGGAGCCCAGAGTTTAGGAGCGGGGCGGGGACCAGGGTGCGGAGCGGGGTGAATTTGGTGATCATCAGGATAGGAATCATCCTTAAAGGTAAAGGATTAGAAAAGATCACCTAGGGGATGAACAAAGTGGAAATTCTGATTAAAAGCAAAGCAAAGCAGAAACCTCCACAGGGTAGTAAGAAACATTTTATAAAGATAAATGGCACAATTCACAAGGAGAGAGGATCTTCATTTACCTCTGTATCCAAAAAAAGGTGGCAGTTAAATATATAAAGTAAAACCTAGTGAAAATTCAGGGAGGATTTGATAAAAAATCTTGTAGCAGAAGATTTTAATAAAGAATCCTATTACCAAAATGGATCCCAGGATTTTTTTTTTTCACTCCTCCAAACATAGCGCTCTCTATACCATCCAACCCAGATGGCTGTCTATTTTAAACCATAGTCAACGTCAGAGCTTGTATAGTACATTTTCATTATAATAAAAAGAGTTTCTTACCACCAAGCAACAAAGCCCTTGCAAAATTCATACATCTTTTTAAAACATCATAAACTCTATTTTTTTCTTTTAAAATTCCTCATTTTTTTAATCTTGTCTTTCCCTCCTTATTAATTCTTCTGTTACCTAACTCTTTAAATTGCTTAGACACATTCACGTTTCAACTGACTTCTAGAATCTTTATACTCAAGGTCATGTATTATTGCTGTTCTCACAATTTTCTATTAGTAAATTCTCTAAATTATAATATTTTAAATTTATATTTTGTATAGATAGAGGGTAGTATAATTTACCCTCTTTCTAGATTTTAGAGCAGTGGTCTGAAATCTTTCTGGCACCGAAGACCAGTTTTGTGGGATCTTTCCAGGTGGCTCGGGGGAAAGAATCTGCCTGCCAATGTAAGAGACACAAGAGACGTGGGTTCAGTCCATGGGCCAGGAAGATCCCCTGGAGGAGGAAATGGCAACTCACTCCAGGATTCTTTCCTGGAGAATTCCATGGACAGAGGAGCCTGTGGGCTACAGTCCATGGGGTCACAATGAGTCGGACACAACTGAACATGTTTTGTGGAAGACAGTTAACTTTTTCCATGGACTGGGGTCGGGTGAGTGGGGAATGGTTTGGGGATGATTCAAGCCCATTACATTTCTTATGCACTTAGTTCCTAATATAATGCCACCACTGATCTGACAGGAGTTACTGGTCCATGGCCAGGATGTTGGGGACCCCTGTTTCAGAGCACTTGATTCAGAGTGTTGAGAGCCTCATTTTAGCATTTTGTCCTTTCTCTAAATTCATTGTTTATGCTGGTGGTACCTCCTACAGCAAGGTTATAATAACTTTTTCACCAGCATTTTGCTTTGCATATAAAATATACATAATATTTCTGATTATCCCTAATAATCCAGGTTTATCTGTCTACTTAAGATGCTTGCTCATTCCTATCTATTAGCCCATTGAGTTATATTTATTATAGACCTTTGTTCTACCTTTGTATTTAAGTTTTTGGTATTTATTTTTAGGCCTCTCTTTTGCTAGCAAATTGATTTTAGGATGTTCTAAATACCTCATTTGAATTTCATATGAGCTTCTTCCCTCTGGTGAGACTGCTGGGAAGGTGAAAAACCTCTTTCAATTCCCTGCTTTATAATTATCTTTTATATTGACAAATGAAGCACAGTCTTCTTTTCTTCAAGTCAAATATCCTACAAGTGCTTTAACTTTTTTCCCCAGGACTTTCTTTTTTTTTGGTTTGTTTGTTGCTGTTTATTAAATCTTCCTATTTTCTGATTATAAAGTCAAGCCAAACCCAGTGCTGAATAACCACAAAGATTAATGTCCTGTGTATAATAGCATTTTGTAAATTAGAAAGTGCCATTTAAATGTAAAGTCATATTTTTCACTGACATAAGTAACAGGACAGATTTTAGTGTAACAAAGATTGTTCCTCTTAGACTTTATTGTCACAGGGGCATATGTATATAAGCAGCTACCTGGAGGGGCTTTAGGTAAAAACAGAAATTCATTGGGTTTGAAGATTTCGTGGTTATGGCCCTCTTTTGCTGTGTGACTTTAGCTTCTCTGAGGTTTCATTTATTCATTTGTCAAATGGAGACAGAAGAATACTACAAAACCTCCAACAAAATGTTAGGGGCAGTTTTCAAAGCATGCATGAACTATGGTCATTGTAACAGAAGTAGAAGAAACAAGTAAACATAGTAGGAATGAAGTGTAAACCTTATCTTAAGCTTTAAGACAGCTGAGGCGGGGGGGGGGGGGGGGGGGGAGAAATGACTTATTCTGAGCTGTCATTATCAGAAAAAGGAAAGCACATGCATCTCTCAGTGTAATTAATATCCTCCTTCACTATTTCTTGCAGAACTCAGGAACCTCATTCTGTAGGTAGAATGACAGAGACAATATGTTTTATAATGTATATTCAATATGTATATTACTCTTGTAAAAATTTATATAATGGAAAAACAGCATTGATTTTCTGCTTATTGGCTTAGTGTTTTTTTAAGCCCCCATAATAGCCTTAGGACATTCTGAGGTATGTGTTATATTTCTAGTCTGGAGAGGTGACGAGTAAGGGCAGAGGGAAAGATTTAAGGAGACTTTTAGGTAATTGTGGCTTCAGGAATGAGCCCAGATTTGTCTGATCAAGAGCTGTATCTTTTCTATGCATATGAGGTCTTAACACAGATGAAGGCAATTCTTTTCTAGTACACATTTTGGTGCTTTGCAGGGTTCAACTTTATGCTAGCAGATAAATTAGGACACGTGGAGGGAGAAAGGATCATTTGTACTCTGACCTGACTGTCTCCAACATAATTCTTTCCAGATGTTTGATAAAAGTTATTAACAAAATTATCAAGGCTCTTCTTGCTTTCTAGGGCCTGACTACTCTGTCTGCCTAGGTAAACTCATAGATGCCCATGCTTCTAAAACCATCTATAAGCTAATCATTTCAGCAGCCCAAATTATTTTTAATTCTCTCCAGGCATTTTTCCCTTATATGTTCTCAAGTCTCCACTTTAGAGCCATTCCCTGAAAAAAGTAAAATACTTGGAGTCATCTGACCTCTTCCTTTTCTCTCACACTGAGCATCCAATCTATCAGCAAGCGTATCAGCTCCAAGGCCAAAGTCTCTTCCAGCATATGCCCTTGCACTATCTCTACCCCTCAAGTTGTCGCCTTCTTAGATGTCTGATCTGTCTGCTGACACCCTTCCTTTCTTTCTTCCATTGACCAATAAGAATATCCTTACAATTTTAAGAAACTCCATCCTCCCCGCTAGTGCACTTGGATCAAAATAGCAAACAAAGAGAGGTTCATAACATTGTTAAGAAGGCTGTGCTCAAAACCATCTCCAAGAAAAAGAAACGCAAAAGGCAGATGATTGTCTGAGGAGGTCTTAAAAATAGCTGAGAAAAGAAGACAAGTGAAAGGTAAAGGAGAAAAGGAAAGATATATCCATCTGAAAGCAGAATTCCAAAGAATAGCAAGGAGAGATAAGAAAGTCTTCCTAAGTGATCAATGCAAAAAAATAGAGGAAAAAATAGAATGAGAAAGTTTAAAGATCTCTTCAAGAAAATTAGAGATACCAAGGGAATACTTCATGCCAAGATGAGCACAATAAAGGACAGAAATGGTATGGACCTAACAGAAGCAGAAGATATGAAGAAGAGGTGGCCAAACTACACAAAAGAACTATACAAAAAGACCCATGACCCAGATAGCCACAATGGTGTGATCACGCATCTCGAGCCAGACATCCTGGAGTGTGAAGTCAAATGGGCCTTATGAAGCAGCATTATGAACAAAGCTAGTGGAGATGATGGAATTAAGGCTGAGCTATTTCAAATCCTGAAAGATGATGCTGTGAAAGTGCTGTATTCAATATGCCAGCAACAAGCAGTGGCCACAGGACTGGAAAAGATCAGTTTTCATTCCAAGCACAAAGAAAAGCAATGCCAAAGAATGCTCAAACTACCACACAGTTGTTCTCATCTCACATGCTAGCAAAGTAATGCTCAAAATTCTCCAAGCTAAGCTTCAATAGTAAATAAATCGAGAACTTCCAGATGTTCAAGCTGGATTTAGAAAAGGCAGAGTAACCAGAGCACAAATTGCCAACATATGTTGGATCATAGAAAAGAGAATTATAAAAAAACCTAAACAAAGCAAAAAAAAAAAATCTACTTTTGTTTCATTGACACGGTAAATCTTTGACTGTATGGATCACAACAAACTGTGGAAAATTCTTAGAGGGATGGAAACACCAAACCACCTTGCCTACCTCCTGAGAAATCTGTATGCAGGTTGAGAACAAAACAGTTAGAACCACAAATGGAACAATGGACTGGTTCAAATTGAGAAAGGTGTATGTCAAGGCTGTATATTATCACCCTGCTTATTTAACTTATATTTAGAGTACATCATGTGAAATGCCTGGCTGGATGAAGCACAAGCTGAAATCAAGATTGTGGGGAGAAATATCAATTACCTCACATATGCGGATGACACCACCCTTACAGTAGAAAGTGAAGAGGAACTAAAGAACTTCTTGATGAAAGCGAAAGAGAAGAGTGAAAAAGTTGGCTTAAAACTCAACATTCAAAAAATGAAGATCATGGTGTCTGGTCCCATCACTTCATGGCAGATAGATGCGGAAACAATGGAAGCAGTGACAGACTTTATTTTGAGGGGCTCCAAAATAACTGCAGACAGTGACTACAGACATGAAATTAAAAGATGCTTGCTCCTTGAAAGAAAAGCAATTACAACCCTAGACAGAATATTAAAAAGCAGAGACATTACATTGCCAACAAAGGTCCATCTAGTCAAAGCTATGGTTTTTCCAGTAGTCATGTAAGGATGTGAGAGCTGGACCAGAAAGAAAGCTGAGCACTGAAGAATTGATGCTTTTGAACTGTGGTATTGGAGAAGACTCTTGAAAATCCCTTGGACTGCAAGGAGATCCAACCGGTCCATCCTAAAGGAAATCAGTCCTGAATATTCACTGGAAGGACTGATGCTGAAGCTGAAGCTCCAATTCTTTGGCCATGTGATGTGAAGAACTGCCTAATTAGAAAAGACCCTGATGTAGGAATGCAAACTAGTACAGCCACTATGGAGAACAGTATGGGGATCCCTTGAAAACTTGGAAATAGAACTTCCATAGAACCCAGCAATCCCACTGCTAGGCATACACACCAAGGAAACCAGAACTGAAAGAGACACGTGTACCCCAGAGTTCATCATAGCACTATGTACAATAGCTGGGACATGGAAGCAACCTAGATGTCCATTGGCAGATGAATGGATAACAAAGTTGTGGTACATATACACAATGGAATATTACTCAGCTATTAAAAAGAACACATTTGAGTCAGTTCTAATGAGGTGGATGAAGCTGGAGCCTATTATACAGAGTGAAGTAAGTCAGAAAGAAAGACACCAAATATATTAACACACACACACACACACACACACACACACACACACATGGAACTTAGAAAGGTGGTAATAATGACCCTATATGCAAGACAGCAAAAGAGACACAGATGAACAGACTTTTGGACTCTATGGAACAGGCAAGGGTGGATGGTTTGAGAGAAAAGCCTTGAAACATGTATATTACCATATGTGAAACAGATCACCAGTCCAAGTTTGATGCATGAAATAGGGCCCTCAAAGCTAGCACACTGGGACAATCCAGAGGGATGGGAAGGGGAGGGAGGTGAAAGAGAGGTTCAGGATTGGGTACAGGTGTACACTCGTGACTAACTCATATCAATGTATGGCAAAAGCCACCAAAATATTGTAAAGTAATTAGCCTCCAACTAAAATAAATAAATTCATTTAAAAAAAGAAAGAAAGAAAAGACCCTGATGTTGGGAAAGATTGAAGGCAGGAGAAGGGGATGACAGAGGATGAGATGGTTGGATGGTATCACTGACTCAATTGACATGAGTTTGAGCAAGCTCCAGGATTTGGTGCTGGACAGGAAAGCCTGGCGTGCTGCAGTCCATGGAGTCACAAAGAGTAGGACAGGATTTGAGTGACTGAACTGAAGGGAGTAGATCCTATTATCTTAGGTTTTTTGAATGTTGAGTTTTAAGGCAGCTTTTTCACTCTCCTCTTTAACTTTCATCAAGAGGCTCTTTAGTTCCTCTTTGCTTTCTGATGTAAGGACTGAGTCATCTGCATATCTGCGGTTGTTGATATTTCTCCAGGCAATCTTGATTTCAGCTTTTGCTTCATCCACCCTGGCATTTCACATGATTTACTCTGCATATAAATTAAATATACAGGGTGACAATATCCAGCCTTGACGTACTCCTTTCCCAGTTTTAAACCAGTCCATTGTTCCATGTCTGGAAGCTTTTGAGACTAATATAATTATTTTCCATGATTATTTTTGATCCATGGGAGCATGTTAAGCTTTTGAGTATATGTGCATACCCTTCCATCAAATTTATTATAATTCAAAATAATTCCTGAAACTTTTTCTTTTTATTTGAAACTTTTAAAAAGTTAAACATAAAAATAAAGTGTGTATGTTACAATATATACAGGTAAAATAAGCATGGAATTTTCTTTCTTTTAGATACCTTTATTATTTATTAGTTTTCAGCTGAAACCCAAGGAAGACTGGTGTGCTTCAGTTTATGGGGTTGCAAAGAATCAGAAGGACTGAATGACTGAGCGTTGTTCTGTTATTCTGTTATCCCTCCCCTCCCCCAATGCACTTGGATCACAACAGGAAACAAAAATAATTATGAGGCTTTCCATGGTCTGGCCATGCCTGCCTCTTTGACCTCAATTTACACTGTATTTCCTTTGAACCATGGGGCTGCCACACCACTGCTTTTGATATTATGACGATTCCTGACTTGAGTTTTCTAAACAGTCTTTGTCTTGTGTAATCTCCTCTTAGCTTTTGTCATCCTTAAGGTCTCAGCTCATATGTTAAATCCTTAATGGAACCTTTCTTAACAACTCAGTCAAAAGTCCTGACAACTCTGCTGTACCATCCTCCACCAGTGGGTCTGCATTGCACTAGCCTTCTGTTATTTTCAGTCATTTGCCTTTATCAGAAATTAGAGTTATTTCCTTTTACTTATATAAAATGGGTTATGGAGGTGGGTCAAGCAAAATCTCGCTGTGATTTATGTCAAAGAGTGTTCTACCTATGTTTTCCTCTAAGAGGTTTATATTTTATACCATAATTCTAAAGGCCACATGCACCTCAGTGTTCACTGCAGCACTATTTACAATAACCAGGACATAGAAGCAGCCTAATGTCCATCCACAGAAGAATGGATAAAGAAGATGTGCGCATATATATATATGTGTTGTGTGTGCTTTTTTTTTTTTTTATATATATATATATATGAAAACAATGGAATATTACTAAGCCATCAAAGGAACAAAATTGAGTCAGTTGCAGTGAGATGGATGAACCTAGAGACTGTAAGTCTTCAGTTCAGTCGTTCAGCCGTGTCCAACTATCTGCGACCCCATTAAATCGCAGCACGCCAGGCCTCCCTGTCCATCACCATCTCCCGGAGTTCACTCAAACTCACATCCATCGAGTCCGTGATGCCATCCAGCCATCTCATCCTTGGTCGTCTCCTTCTCCTCCTGCCCCCAATCCCTCCCAGCATCAGAGTCTTTTCCAATGAGTCAACTCTTTGCATGAGGTGGCCAAAGTACTGGAGTTTCAGCATTAGCATCATTCCTTCCAAAGAAATCCCAAGGTTGATCTCCTTCAGAATGGACTGGTTGGATCTCCTTGCAGTCCAAGGGACTCTCAAGAGTCTTCTCCAACACCACAGTTCAAAGCATCAATTCTTCGGCGCTCAGCCTTCTTCACAGTCCAACTCTCACATCCATACATGACCACAGGAAAAACCACAGCCTTGACTAGATGGACCTTATTCGGCAAAGTAATGTCTCTGCTTTTGAATATGCTATCTAGGTTGGTCATAACTTTTCTTCCAAGGAGTAAGCGTCTTTTAATTTTATGGCTGCAGTCACCATCTGCAGTGATTTTGGAGCCCCCAAAAATAAAGTCTGACACTGTCTCCACTGTTTCCCCATCTATTTCCCATGAAGTGATGGGACCGGATGCCATGATCTTCGTTTTCTGAATGTTGAGCTTTAAGCCAACTTTTTCACTCTCCTTTTTCACCTTCATCAAGAGGCCCTTTAGCTCCTCTTCACTTTCTGCCATAAGGGTGGTGTCATTGCATATCTGAGGTTATTGATATTTCTCCCGGCAATCTTGATTCCAGCTTGTGTTTCTTCCAGCCCAGCGTTTCTCATGATGTATTTTGCATAGAAGTTAAATAAGCAGGGTGACAATATACAGCCTTGACGTATTCCTTTTCCTATTTGGAACCAGTCTGTTGTTCCATGTCCAGTTCTAACTGTTGCTTCCTGGCCTGCATACAGATTTCTCAAGAGGCAGGTTAGGTGGTCTGGTATTCCCATCTCTTTCAGAATTTTCCACAGTTTATTGTGATCCACACAGTCAAAGACTTTGGCATAGTCAATAAAGCAGAAATAGATGTTTTTCCGGAACTCTCTTGCTTTTTCCATGATCCAGCAGATGTTGGCAATTTGATCTCTGATTCCTCTGCCTTTTCTAAAACGAGCTTGAACATTAGGAAAGTTCACGGTTCACGTATTGCTGAGGCCTGGCTTGGAGAATTTTGAGCATTACTTTACTAGCATGTGAGATGAGTGCAAAGAGTGAAGTCAGAAAGAGAAAAGCAATTATTAATATGCATTAATGCATATATGTAGAATCTAGAAACATGGGCTAGATGATCTTACTGGCAAAGCAGAAACAATAACACAGAGGAAGAGAACAAACGTAGGGACATCAAGGGAGGTTAGGACGGGTAGAATGAATGAGAAGATTGGGATTGACTAATATACACATAGATACTGTGCATAAAACAGCTACCTAGTGAGAATCTACTGTACATCTTAGTGAATGCTCAGTGCTCTGTGGTGACTAAATAGGAAATAAATCCAGAAAAGAGGGGATATCTGTTTAGGTACAATTCAATTTGTTGTACTGATTTGCTGTACTATATCAATTTTCTGAGTACTGATTCAATTTGCTGTACCACAAAAACTAACATAACATTGTAAAGTAACTGTACTCCAATAAAAATTAATTTAAAAATAAATAAAAATAAAATAGGTTTTGAAATGATACTGTTTATACAGTGAGTCTGGGATAAACTACTTGATTGAAAATATAAAATATAAAACTGATTTTAAGTTCAATCGTATCTAAAGATACAATCACTAAAGGACACTTTATAGATTATTCTCCTAGACTAACTTTGATTTACACCTTGCCACAACTACTTAAAACGCGAATCAAAATGTTTTAGATGTTTACATTGCAGGTGGTTAAAAGACAAATTGTTGTAAAATGACTCATGTTACATGCATCTTTTTCTCTTTGCGGGACCTAAGTGGAAGATATTGTAGACAAATGTATCACTCAGGAAAGACAGCATAGCTTAGCCAAATTTCATCTTATTTGGGACACTCACTTAGTTAATTAGCAGCTAAGTAACTTATTAGTCCTTTAGTTCACTAGATTGTAAATTTGGTTGCATTTTAGGAAATTTTTAGAACCTACAATTTAAATTAGCAAAATATTTGAGGCAACTGGTTTCCATTCTGATTATTCTCTCAAACAAAGCATGTATAATTTCACAGTTTTCTTAGAGCATGCTTGTGTTATTTGATTTCTACAGAGTTGGGAGAGGGGAAGAGAAACTTAATTATATTACTGGTGTTCCCTCTTATAAGGGTAGGTACCTTTGGTCAAGGGTTGAATTCTTTCCTCACTGAAATCCTACCTCTGGAGAAAAAGGCATGGATGGGACAAGTTGTTCTCAAACCAGTGTGGCAGGGTACCCTGTATATTCCAGAACTTCCCCAGCAAGGACACTGAAGTCATACTATTCTGTGACATTCATAATTACCAAAAATGAGGATAAAAGGAATTAGGATAATGTCTCATAAATAAAATTTTGAGCTGAATCGGTTTCATCATGAGTGCTAATGAAATGGTGTATTTATTGTATATGCTCTACCCTGAAAGTGTTATCATTTTGCATAGTGAACTTTTTTTGTATGCCAAAAATACAAAATCAAAGATTTTCTTGAATGGTAGTACCTTAATTGCTAGTGGTAAAGAACCCACCTGCCAATGCAGGAGACTCAAGAGATGCGGGTTCAATCCCTAGGTTGCGAAGATCCCCTGGAGGAGGGCATGGCAACCAATTCCAGTATTCTTCTTGGAGAATCCCATGGGCAGAGGAGCCTGGCAGGTCCACAGAGTCACAAAGAATCAGATACACTGAAATGACTTAGCATGCACATACCTTAATTGCAATATTAATTCCTAGTTTAATCTCTGAGCATAAATAATCTGGTATGGGAAAGGTCATACAATTTTTTTTTTTAATTGAAGCCATAGGAGCAAACTGTGCTAATGCAGATTATGTTTCTGGTAAATTTCTTTAGTTTAGAATGTGTCATTGACCTCCTGAAACTGTTCTTTGAACAAATTTGATCGATAAGGAAAACAGCTGTCGTTTCCAGTGAACAAGAAAAATAATTATTTATCTAGGACACCATTGTACATAGATAACCGATATATTTGTTGTTAGCTTACAATTAATAAATAACCATCAATTAGTTGAATGCTTAGATGAACCCATCAGATACTTTTCAAGAGTATTCTGACTCACATATGGTAATATTTGTGTATTATACAGTTTTCTGAATATTATAATCTATGAAACAGATATAACAGATTGCCATCTTTTAGGGTAAATTTTTCAATTGCTTTTAAGCAGAGATTAAATATTATGAATGCAAAAGTGTTACCACTATGACAAAGCTTTTCTGTTAATGAACATGATAACAATATTACATTTAAAATACTGGATTCAGGTACATCATTACATAAAAATAAGAGCTATGAAAGAAATTCCCAGTCTTCACTGTGTGAAGAAACGTTTAAGGTCTATGTTTTCTTTTAGTTTTAGTGACTATTAAGTTTGGATCACTTCAGATAGTATAAGCCTTAATTTGTGCCTTTCTTGATATCCAGAGACTGTTGACTAATGACTGAATATTTCAGTTTAATCTTGCTATGTGACAAAAGCTATTAGCAAGGTATTCCTGGGGGAACACATTAAATGAGTAAAAATCGGCCTAAATTAACAGATATGTATTTGACCCTATTACCTATGTGCAGAAACGTATAAACTAGTATTTGCTTACTAACTTCTTGATAGTAAAATTGAAATGCATTGTAAATCAATTATTTTCTGAAAAGAATCTGGAGATATATATATGTTTTATGAATCTATATTTAAATATATAGTAGGAATTAAAAGGTGAAGTTATGACCAACCTAGATAGCATATTCAAAAGCAGAGACATTACTTTGTCAACAAAGGTCCGTCTAGTCAAGGCTATGGTTTTTCCAGTGGTCGTGTATGGATGTGAGAGTTGGACTGCGAAGAAAGCTGAGCACCGAAAAATTGATGCTTTTGAACTGTGGTGTTGGAGAAGACTCTTGAGAGTCCCTTGGACTGCAAGGAGATCCAACCAGTCCATTCTGAAGGAGATCAACCCTGGGATTACTTTGGAGGGAATGATGCTGAATCTGAAACTCCAGTACTTTGGCCACCTCATGTGAAGAGTTGACTCAGTGGAAAAGACTCTGATGCTGGGAGGGATTGAGGGCAGAAGGAGAAGGGGACGACAGAGGATGAGATGGCTGGATGGCATCATGGACTCAATGAACGTGAGTCTGAGTGAACTCCGGGAGATGGTGATGAATAGAGAGGCCTGGCGTGCTGCGATTCATGGGGTCGCAAAGAGTCGGACACGACTGAGCGACTGAACTGAACTGAACTAAAGCTAATATTTTATTGTCATAAGCTTCATTTTGGGGAACTGAATAAGATATATATATATATATATACACATATGCATACATATACATGTATATATATGCATATGTGTATATACATATATATATATATATATATATTTTTTTTTAATCAAACAAGAAAAGCAAGTTACAGGCAAGAGCTCACAACCTATAAAATGCTTTACAACTGAACTTAGTAGCTTTGGTACACCCATTATTTCCTCTGCTCAGAGTTGGAGCTCTGGTGATTTGCATGGACGATGTCTTAAGGGTAATTTGTCAGCCTGGAGGCTGAGAGTCTAGTGTAAATGTAGTTGCTTCTTGGAAGGAATAACCACTCAGGGTATCAGCAGACTTTTATTAATGACCTCAACACTACTCGATTTGATCACATCATTCATTCTCTTGCTTAAATTTCTCCTTTTGTGTCTTCAGAGTATAAATTCTTTGGTGCTGTGTAAAAAGCAATTTATAATTTGTCCTGTCTTACCTCACTGACTTTATCTTCCCTTATTTGCCTTCCTCTAAAGGCTATCATGTAGCCAGACTGTACTATAGTGATGGTCTTCACGGTTGAGGTTTTCATGCAAGATTCTATTTTATCTTTTTACAACCAGTGGAAGTTATTTTGAACTGTTCATGACTTGATTGCAAAGCTTTTCCTATCAAGAATACTGTTTGTTTTTAAGTAAACATGGTTAGGAAGAAAAAGTGTAAATCAAGAGGAAAGAAAAATGGACTGTATACTTTTTGTTTTGTTTTCTTTTTTTTTAATTTAAGACTTAAAAAGAGGGCAAAAGGGAATATGATCTTTAGAACTATTGACTTTATTCTATTTCTGGAAAAGGAGCAATTATCAATTTAGGAGGGATCTCTGAAATCACAATAAGACTCCAAAAGCTGGTGTAAGTCACTGGCTTTCAACATTAAACATCATTTAATATATCCCCATTTTAAAGTCACAAAAATGTACATGAAGAAGAATTTACACATCCATGAGAGTTATGAGCATGCATTGGGCATGTGGAACATACACACGCACACACCCCAGAGGTACGTACACAGATATATACACTCTTTTTATGTCTTTGTCCTTTACTATAGCATTTCACTAAATGATGTGTTGTCTCAGTAGCCAGTCCTTGGTCTTTTAATTTTATTTTTATTTTTCATCTAGGAATATATCATATTTTAGTTATATTTTCTGTAATCCCATAAATATCTCATATAAATCACAGCAAAGCATGTGTCCAGACAGTGCAAATCTAAGGATGGCTATTAAGTCTGTGAAGAATTCTCATCAGGGACCCATTATCAGGTATCACCAGTTTCAGTCATCAATATTTGATGATTATCAAATTATTTTTACAAATTAACATAAAAGGAATTAAAATTTTTTCTAGCCATGTAGTTGGCAAGAAGGTATTATTTGGTTATTTCTGCCCCTGCATAACTGGACTGCAAGAATTTGTTGAACATAGCAGCCACACCCTTTAGGGAAGTGGTGCCTTAAGTCTAGAGACCCTTTCAAACTTGTTTCTCCTTTGAGCATTTGTCATCTGATCCCACAAGACCATTAGCAGAAATTGCCCTTTGTACATTTTCAGCTTTTTCTTGTTATGAGTCTTTTTTCAGTGTATTTGTTACTATGCACAGAAAGACGAGAGAACAGCTCTCTTGGACCTTGCAGAACAGGGATTAGTGAGTGTTTTGTGTGGCAAAATTTAGTCTGCGACTTGCTCTTGCTGTATCATGATTGGCAGCAGGGTTGTTAGAGAGGCAGTCTGACACCCCTCCTTCTTCTCTTTTCATTGGAGGTTACAAATGTGCACCAGGAAGAACTTAGGAACTGTGAACAGACAAATTCTCTTAGGCCAGTTTCTATGGTTTTTAATTACATAGTTATATGTTTTGTAGTTAGCTGTTTCTATGGCATTTTCTCTTAGATTCCTCAAACTAAATATGCCTAAAAGCAAATTTATGCTGTTTTCCCCCATATTGACCATAACTCTGAAATAGCAGCCACTGTCCATTTTTTAGATCATTCAATGGAGTCATTTTTAACACCTCATCTTCTCATGTCACACAGTACCTGATCTTTTAAAATCCCATACATTTTACCTTCTAAATATCCTGCAATTCTTCCCACTTCTCTTCCCCAACATCACCTCCTCATCTAAAGTGTTACTACCTCCTTATGGGGACAGCTTAACCTGTTTTCACTCCAAACCATTCATCTCATAATTACCACAGCGATCGTTGGGAAATACAAATACGATTGTGTCACCACTTGCGCTGTGGGCTGAATACAGAACTTCTCATGATGTTCTCAGTTTCCTGCACCAGCGGCATTTCCTCCATCTTTTTTTTTTTTTCTTATCTCACATCCTTGATCTTTGCTCAGAAGTCATGCTTTTTCACCCCCACTGCTTTGTCTATCAGATTAGACCCGCTTCTTAAAATTCTCTGCCTTCTCTGCAGGCCAAAGTCAGACTCACCTTTTTGTGTTAATGTAAACATCACTTTTTCATTGAACCTGACTCGGCTGATTAGGTTGAATTCCCATTGTTATAGGAAATCTTAGCACTAGAGGGTCTCCTATGTTATTTATATATATTTATATTAGTCATCACTTTCTATCTTTTCCACTGCACTGAAACTCCCATCAAGGAATTATTCTTGCAGGTTTTTCTATCATTTTCTCCCCGAGTGCCTGGTACTGTGCCTAAATCTTTGAGTTGTTGTCATTCAGTTGCCAAATTATGTCGGACTTTTCTCAACCCCTTGGACCGCAGCACTTCAGGCTCCCTGTCCCTCACTATCTCCTGGAGTTTGCACTCACTAAATAGAAGAACTAATAAATAAATGTAAACACTTCTCACATGAATATGATCTACAAGACAGTGGAAATAAAATTACAAGCACTTTATTGAAGCTTCAGGAGAGAAAAACCCTGAGAGCTTTCCAGAAAGCAAAGAGTAATAAATAAAAAATGCTTTCACTAAATTAATATGAACATAAGATGATTAAGCACCATGTTGTCTTTATTTGATCTCTTATTCATGCTATTTTGTTTCAAAAATATGAACATAGTTTTAATAGCTTCCTGCTGGGGATATAGTTCCCCATTTTTTCCAGTAAGAGTTTGATCTCTGAATTTTGAAGTCTCCTAAAATGAGATTTTCAAGAAAACATCATTCTGCTTTTACAGAATTCTTCTCTATACTATGTCATTTATTACCTATAACCATAAGCCATAATGATATCATCTCTTTGTTTTCACCTAGTTCAATCTGTCTAATCATCTTTCCTATCCCACTGCCTCCTTTCTTTGTTTCCTTTGTTCACTATTTATAGGAGAAAATACATTTCACATTGACACACAGTACCCATTTGTAATAAATAATTATGGATGATATGAATACATGCTTAGCATATAACCTGAGAAACATGGAAGAAAATACTACATGATTAAAAAAACCCTACATGTATATATGTGCATGTGTGTGTGCTCAGTTGCTTCTATCGTGTCCTATTCTTTGCTATCCTGTGGATTATAGCCTGCCAAACTCTTCTGTTTGTAATTTTCCAGGCAAGATTCCTAGAGTGGGTTGCCATACCCTTCCCCAGAGGACATATATATATAATACACAGACACACATATACGTGCTGATAATGGCCCATAGGCTTATGAGTCTATCAGTGATTTACAAAGACTGTTGAGCTGATGCTTTTATTCTGTTTTGGTCATTAATGATGAAAAAGGAGAAAATGTAATAAATGGAAATTTCATGTAAATTCATTAAAAGAAATATATTCTATAAGACAGATAGTAGACAATGTGGAATCTTTAATTGAAGTATTTAATGTAAGGAAGAATATTTGTCATTCCGTTACGGTTGGTGTAGTGTACAGCATTACATAGTTTATAACTCATAGGCTGGTAATCCTTCTTTCATTAGGCGAGTGAAAGAGGAAAAAAGTATACTTTAAGTTATGTAAATTAAGATGTTAGCTTTTCTAAATGGAGGAATATTTGGTGAAAATAAGACTTAAGAAATAAAGTTTACATCAGTCAATTTTTTCCTAAGGGTAATTAGAAATTAAATGTTTGGCATTATGGCTTTGTATATTTAGTGTAAAATGGAGCCTAATCCTTTTTAAATTGATGTGAATATGATTTTTGCATACATGTTTAAATAGTTTCTTTATAATTATCCTGGGTAAAATTTAACAGTATTTCACTCTTGCCTGGGACTGCAGTCCATGGGGTCGCGAAGAGTCGGACAAGACTGAGCAACTTCCCTGTCACTTTTCACTTTCATTCACTGGAGAAGGAAATGGCAACCCATTCCAGTGTTCTTGCCTGGAGAATCCCAGGGACAGGGGAGCCTGGTGGGCTGCCATCTATGGGGTTGCACAGAGTCAGACACGACTGACGTAACTTAGCAGCAGCAGTTAACAAAAAAGTAGAATTTATAATTTTTAATGAGATAGAATTTAGAGTCTTCCTTTCCATATGACATGCTCAGTTTGGTGATCCACATTTAAATAATTGCAGTGCTTATGAAAAACTTTGTCCTAGTCCTTTAACTTCTTTGTGAGCAGGAAGAGAGGGCTCTTCTTTGTATATATCCGGTGCTCGGTTTGGCTGCTATGGACCTGTATTTATAAATTGTAGGAAGTCAGTAAAGACCAAAGCATTATATGTGAGGCATATTGATTCTTATGAATCTATGGAAGGAATGGTGGGTCATTCTAAAGTACATATTTATGGATTTTAAGAAGGGCTTCCCTAGTAGTTCAGATGGTAAACAATCAGCCTGCAATGTGGCAGACCTGGGTTCAATACCTGGGTTTGGAAGAACCCCTGGAAAAGGGAAAGGCTACCCACTCCAGTATTCTGGCCTGGAGAATTCCATGGACTGTACAGTCCAGGGAGTTGTAAAGAGTCATCCAAGATGGAGCAACTTTCATGGATTTTTAAGTAATATTAAATTAAGATTAAGGATAGATATGGAGCACCTTTAAAATGTTGCATTTTAAAATTATATCTTTTGATCTCAATTAAAAAGACAGGGGAAAAAAAAAAGAAAAGTAAAAAATCTCCAGGAACTGATAGTTTCATTGTTACCTTTATTCAAGGAACAGTAAGTCCAGGGTGATATAATTCAGGAGCTAGACAAAGATACAAAGTTATCCATATCATTTAATGATTAAGCTAAGCATTTATTCTAAAATACTCAGAGCACAAACTATGAGTTGATGTTCTCACATTTTAGTTCATAAAACCCTAATACTTTGAGATGCTCTATCAAAAGCAAGAAATTTAGCAGATATATTTGGTTTAATCTATTCTCAGAGATTTGCAATCAACATTAACTCATTAAAGGAACCTGAAAAATCCTTTACTAAATAAAATATACTTAATTCAGAGTTACCAAATATGTTTGACTGCAGACCCCTGTGCCTGGTTCACATCTACTACCAACTTGGCTTTTCAAGGAACATGTGTTGAGATACAAGAGTGTAGCCTAAGAGAACTTTAAAAAGATAGATATAAAAATCCTCTAGTAATGAATTGTCAAACTCCAGTCACAGCACGTTTACATTAAGGACAACAGCAAAACAAAATACCAAACAAGCAAAAGGACAAATACTAAGTATTACTGCCTCAAGGATAGAAAAGAGTAGAATGATACCAATTTCTCATGCATGTCTTTATTATTTGCCTTGTAATAATTGTATATTACTATTTTTTGGAATTGAAAATATTACAACCGCTCAAAAATTGAGAAACCTATATGTAGGTTAGGAAGCAACAGTTAGAACTGGACATGGAACAACAGACTGGTTCCAAATAGGAAAAGGAGTGTGTCAAGGCTGTATATTGTCACCCTGCTTATTTAACTTATATGCAGAGTACATCATGAGAAGTGCTGGGCTGAAAGAAACACAAGCTGGAATCAAGATTGCCGGGAGAAATATCAATAACCTCAGATATGCAGATGACACCACTCTTATGGCAGAAAGTGAAGAGGAACTAAAAAGCCCGTTGATGAAAGTGAAAGTGGAGAATGAAAAAGTTGGCTTACAGCTCAACATTCAGAAAACGAAGATCATGGCATCCGGTCCCATCACTTCATGGGAAACAGATGGGAAAACAGTGGAAACAGTGTCAGACTTTATTTTGGGGGAGCTCCAAAATCACTGCAGATGGTGACTGCAGCCATGAAATTAAAAGACGCTTACTCCTTAGAAGAAAAGTTACGACCAACCTAGATAGCATATTCAAAAGCAGAGACATTACTTTGCCGACTAAGGTCCGTCTAGTCAAGGCTATATTTTTTCCAGTAGTCATGTATGGATTTGAGAGTTGGACTGTGAAGAAAGCTGAGCACCAAAGAATTGATGCTTTTGAACTGTGGTGTTGGAGAAGACTCTTGAGAGTCCCTTGGACTGCAAGGAGATCCATCCAGCCCATTCTAAAGGAGATCAGCCCTGGGATTTCTTTGGAAGGAATGATGCTAAAGCTGAAACTCCAATACTTTGGCTACCTCATGCAAAGAGCTGACTCATTGGAAAAGACTCTGATGCTGGGAGGGATTGGGGGCAGGAGGAGAAGGGGACGACAGAGGATGAGATGGTTGGATGGCTCGATGGACATGAGTTTGGGTGAACTCCGGGAGTTGGTGATGGACAGGGAGGCCTGGTGTGCTGCAGTTCATGGGGTTGCAAAGAGTCAGACACAACTGAGCAACTGAACTGAAGGTTTACTCAAGGAGTGTAGGTATGACTTATTATAGGCATATGTCAATAATGTAAGTTATTGTAATGAATTGGACATAATATCTTACAGGAGTCATATATTCAATATATCCAAAAATAAAATAGTTTATATTCTTCTCCTCCTGCAGAATTTCCCCTACTATTTCTTTTCTTATGCTTTTATTATCTGTTGCCTTTATTCCTTGATATCTGTAAATCATATTGAAAATAAACAATTATTGGTTGAGCAATACGTTTGGTTTGGTTTTCATATCGTTCTAGCCATGCAGTCAGTCTTTATCCTTATTGATTATGGAAGTGTTGAATGATATGAAATCTCAAGGTCATTTCTCTGTTTCTCGTGCATGTTGTTGTTTTTGTTGTTTGGTTGCTAAATGCTGTCAGACTCTTCTGCAACCCCATATAGGGCATATAGCCTGATAGCTTCTCTGTCCATGGGATTTCCCAGGCAAGAATACTGGAGTGGGTTGCCATTTCCTTCTCCAGGGGATCTTATTGACCCAGGGGTTGAACGCCCTCATCGCCTGTATTGCTGGAAGATTCTTTACCATTGAACCACTTGGGAAGGTAGTTATCAAGTTCTGAGTTAGTATTTAAGACGTATTTTGTTAGTTGGCATTTTGTCCTCTACTCTGCATAGTTTAGATGCATGTCCACTTGGTTTAAAAAACAAAACAAAACTTGTCAAAGTCCATTCTATAAAATTCCTCAAAAGATTTTTTTTTGTGACAGTGATCTTGAAAATAGTGTCACAAATCAATATTCATGTAAAACTGAATTGCATTAAGGCAGAAATAACTATGTGAAGGATTTTTGAAATTCCAGTTTAAGCTCAGTATTGTGAGTATTGACCAAAATTATGAAAAGCACATGAATATGTGTATGGCAAGAATTATTTGCTTCTCAAAATGAATTGAGTTTCTAAAACTGGGTATAGTTAATCTTCATGAGATAGAAAATTCATAAGTTATATAAAATTAAATGTATGTAAATGATAGCAGTGAACATGAGTTAATATGTAAAATAATATAAAAAGAGAAAATTGTTTTTCAAAATATTATGATTTTAATATTTAAATCTTAAAATATTGCCATATAATGATATAGTTAGAAGTTACCTAAGTCAGTGACTTTTATAAATAGATACATATATAATATACATTATACTGTCTTTATATAATTCAATAGGAGTTCTTTTATTTAAGCAATCTCAGTGATAAGTAGTGCTTTTTTAAAACAAGTCGCTAGCCTGATATTGACAGTTTGACCTAGAAATAAAGTGTAATCTTTTTTTTTTCCCTTCCTGCATTGCCAAGAATTAGTTGTCAGTTTCTGTAAATGACGACAGTGAACCCTCCAAAGGTCAACTGATATCAGCCTGGCTATCTTTCTAAATAAAGATTATAGGTCTACCTTGCAAATTGCCTAACTCTTCTTTTTTGGAGCCCTCTGTGTTTCCCCATGTTTTTACTTCCCTTCCCAGGTCAGAGTTACAGGGTGGAGAAGACTGGACATGGATACAGAGACTCATTAATCCATGAGTGGCTTTCTGCCCCTGATAACTCTGTTACCACATCCACAGCAAAGAGAACAGGCAGGCTGTTTTCTCTTTTTCCACCGTCCTCGACTCTCCTGTTAATAGTACATTTACACTTCTCACAAGTGGAGAAGGCTTTTTAACACCTTTGTGGATTTACTGGATTCTTATATTTGAGTCATTTTTGTGCTTATTTTTCTTTTATCCTCGGGATGTCATATAAATAACAGAATTACTTATGAATTTATTGAAGGTTATGTGTCAGACATTTCACAGAACATTAGCTCACTTAATTCTGGGAATAACAAAGGAAGAAATTGGTATCATTACATTTGCTTTTCAGCTGAGGAGTATGAAGTTTAAATAGCTTAAGTAGTTTTCCTAAGTTAGTATTGATCAGTTCAGTTCAGTTCAGTTCAGTTCAGTCGCTCAGTCTTGTCTAACTCTCTGTGACCCCATGATCTGCAGCACGCCAGGCCTCCCAGTCCATCTCCAACTCCCAGAATCCACCCAAACCCATGTCCATTGAGTCAGTGATGCCATCCAACCATCTCATCCTCTGTCATCCCCTTCTCCTCCTGCCCTCAATCTTTCCCAGCATCAAGGTCTTTTCAAATGAGTCAGCTCTTCACATCAGGTGACCAAAGTATTGCAGTTTCAGCGTCAGCATCAGTCCTTCCAGTGAAGATTCAGGACTGATCTTCTTTAGGATGGACTGGTTGGATCTTCTTGCAGTCCAAGGGACTCTCAAGAGTTTTCTCCAACAACACATTTCAAAAGCATCAATTCTTCGGTGCTCAGCATTCTCTGCTGTCCAACTCTCATATCCATACATGACCACTGGAAAAACCATAGCCTTGACTAGATGGACCTTTGTTGGCAAAGTAATATCTCTACTTTTCAATATGCAGTCTAGGTTGGTCATAACTTTCCTTCCAAGGAGTAAGTGTCTTTTAATTTCATGGCTGCAATCACCATCTGCAGTGATTTTGGAGCCCAGAAAAATAAAGTTAACCACTGTTTCTACTGTTTCCCCAATCTATTTGAAGTGATGGGACCGGATGCCATGATTTTAGTTTTCTGAAAGTTGAACTTTAAGCCAACTTTTTCACTCTTCTTCTTTCACTTTCAATAAGAGGCTCTTTAGTTCTTCACTTTCTGCCATAATGGTGGTGTCATCTGCATATTTGAAGTTATTGATATTTCTCCCAGCAATCTTGATTCCAGTTTGTGTTTCTTTCACCCCAGTGTTTCTCATGATGTACTCTGCATATAAGTTAAATAAGCAGGGTGACAATATACAGTCTTAACCTACTCCTTTTCCTATTTGGAACCAGTCTGTTGTTCCATGTCCAGTTCTAACTGTTGCTTCCTGACCTGCATACAATACAGGTTTTTCAAGAGGCAGGTCAGGTGGTCTGGTATTCCCATCGTTTTAAGTATTTTCCACAGTTTATTGTGATCCGTACAGTCAAAGGCTTTGGCATAGTCAATAAAGCAGAAATAGACGTTTTTCTGGAACTCTCTTGCTTTTTTGATGATCCAGCACACGTTGGCAATTTGATCTCTGGTTCCTCTGCCTTTTCTAAAGCCAGTTTGAACATCCGGAAGTTCATGGTTCACATATAGCTGAAGCCTGGCTTGGAGAATTTTAAGCATTACTTTACTAGCGTGTGAGATGAGTGCAATTGTGTGGCAGTTTGAGCAATATTTGGCATTGCCTTTCTTTAGGATTAGAATGAAAACTGACCTTTTCCAGTCCTGTGGTCGCTACTGAGTCTTCCAAATTTACTGCCATATTGAGTGCAGCACTTTCATAGCATCATCTTTCAGGATTTGAAATAGCTCAACTGGAATTCCATCACCTCCACTAGCTTTGTTCGTAGTGATGCTTTCTAAGGCCCACTTGACTTCACATTCCAGGATGCCTGGCTCTCGATGAGTGATCACACCATCATGATTATCTGGGTTGTGAAGATCTTTTCGTACAGTTCTTCTGTGTATTCTTGCCTCCTCTTCTTAATATCTTCTGCTTCTGTTAGGACCATACCATTTCTGTCCTTTATTGAGCCCATCTGTGCATGAAATGTTCTCTTGTGATCTCTAATTTTCTTGAAGAGATCTCTAGTCTTTCCCATTTTGTTGTTTTCCTCTTATTTCTTTGCATTGATCACTGAGGAAGGGTTTCTTATCTCTCCTTGCTATTCTTTGGAACTCTGCATTCAAATGGATATATCTTTCCTTTTCTCCTTTGCTTTTGGCTTCTCTTCTTTCCATAGCTATTTGTAAGGCTTCCTCAGACAGCCATTTTGCTTTTTTGCATTTCTTTTTCTTGGGGATAGTCTTGATCCCTGTCTCCTGTACAATGTCATGAAGCTCCGTCCATAGTTCATCAGGCACTCTATCAGATCAAGTATTGATCAAGTTATGTATTGATCAAGTTATGAATAAATGTTTGATTATTACTTTATGATAGCATTGCCAGTAGTAATAGGGTTATAAAGTTGAGGTCAAACCATTCATTTTAGATTTTAGAAACATTTTTTTGTGTGTAGAATAAGGTGTCATGGATCTGCATGTATAACATATAGCACATACCTGGCACTAGTAAACCATCAATAAATATATCTTTATGAATGAACATGACTTACTTTTACAAATCAGGTCACCCTTTTTCTATTATGAAACACTTTATTAAGATGTTATAGAACTTACTGCTTTTATAGAAATCCTATTTAAATTAAAAATTGATAGGTATTTTTTAGTAGAGAAATTATAAGAAAATTATATTCATTTGCAGCTTTCCATTTCAGTCACTCAGTACAAATGAGTCTGAGTAACTTGTATGCATATTAACTAAACAAAAAGGGCAAATAGAACATTATGTGATATTGGTTTATTTTTAAATCTTAAATTGAAGCAATTTATTTAATTTCAAATGTTTTGGCAGGGCTTTTCAGGTTGTCCTAGTGGTAAAGGACCCAACTGCCAATACAAGAGACCTGGGTTCCATCCCTGGGTTGGGACAATTCCCCTGGGAGAGAACATGGCAACCCACTCAGTATTCTTGGAAAATCCCGTGGACAGAGGAGACTGGCAGGCTACAAGCTATGACTGAAGAGACAGCATGCATGCATGGGATAATAAACAAAAATTTGGTTAGAGTTAGATATCCACTAAAATCAAGCATTTATGTGAGTTTTTTGTCTTAAGTTTATGGCCCAGTCACAAAACATTCAATTTGACCACTAGAAAATTTGAAGATAAGAGAATGTTTACTATTATCCACCAGCTATGATTATCCTTGGAGAAGGAAATGGCAACCCACTCCAGTACTCTTGCCTGGAAAATCCCATGGAGGGAGGAGCCTGGTAGGCTACAGTCCATGGAGGTCACAAAGAGTCAGACACGACTATCAAGCCTTCCTATATATATATATATATATATATATATATATATATATATATGATTATCCTACTTCTATTTTCAATTCAGGATATAATTTAAGTAGGTTAACTCAAGCTTTGACTAATGGAAAAGATGTATCTCTTTTATAAGAAGACAAAATAGGATATTTTGATTATGAATGTGCTGTATTTGAGCACATTCTTGGATTTACTTTATCACAAAATCTGTGCACATTATTAAAATCACTTCTGGGTTCAGATGAAAACTAATAATTAACTGAAATCATCAACTATGATAAGGGAGAAGAGACAGTTTCCATTTAATAATGGCTTGAAAGATATCCGTGAATGAAATAAGATAGCTCTCTATATTAAAATGGATTATAATCACTGAATAGCTTCAAATCCTTATGTAGTACATTGTTGGAGAAGGCAATGGTAACCTACTCCAGTACTCTTGCCTGGAAAAACCATGGATAGAGGAGCCTGGGAGGCTACAGTCCATGAGGTCAGTAAGAGTCGGACAGGACTGATCGATTTCACTTTCACTTTTCACTTTCACGCACTGAAGAAGGAAATGGCAACCCACACCAGTGTTCTTGCCTGGAGAATCCCAGGGATGAGGGAGCCTGGTGGGCTGCCATCTGTGGGGTCGCACAGAGTCAGATACGACTGAAGTGACTTAGCAGCAGCAGCACATTGTAGCATTCACAGTGCTAGGATAAAGAGCTAACATAAGTGAAATATTAATTTGTATGCATAATACAATAAAAAGATGTTTCAAAGCTAAAAAACTGTCTTAACTTCAAGAATTATATAATAAAGTAACAGTTAACTATGTATCTACTTGTCCTGAAGGTTCCCTTTTACATTCCTTCAACAAAAGTAGTTGAATTATTATTTATATAGATAATCTATGTGAATATAAAAATATTTTTGCTTGTAAAGTAATATAAGAGAAGTAATAGAAGAGTATTATAAGTTTTCATGTTTCTTTAAAACATCCCTAGTTCTGTTGCCTATAACCAAAATAGTATCTAATAAGTTGTCAGATACTCTTAACATCCTGCACATGTTGCATATTGGTGCTCTACAGCTAGTATCAGACAGTGACACTGTGTCCATATAATGTAATTAGACTGTCTCTGCTTCACACCTCCTCCAGCCTTTTGTTAAACTTCCCCATGTATTAGTATTTACTTTTGTAAAATAAAAACGTGCAACAAGTAATTTCAAAATACTTTTTAAATCTAATGTTGATAATTCTAGAAGAGATTTGAAAGACATTTTGCTTAAATAGTGTGAAGATCCTAACTCTGAAACTGATGTTAGCACAAATTCTGCAAAATCCCCTTCTAAATTGTTTCTACCTTTCAAGTAATGTGGTTCTTTGCGTAAATACTACAAAACATAAGGGAAATAACTATTTTCAGAACTTAATGTGAAAATGAATTCCAACAACGAAGTTAATGATTGCAGTGTTTTGTAGGCAAATCTCTCTCTAATATTTGAGAGTAATTTGTTTCTTTTATAAAAGATAAGCTGAATACTTTTATTATTATGATGGTTATATAAGTAACCTGAATTGACTTGACTTAGTATTAATGTTTGCAAAGTTCACCAACAGTGACATGAATATGATTTCAAGAAAAGCTTTTGATTAGAAATAATGAACTTAATTTAGTAATTTTTAATTGTGTAATTTGCTTGCATATTACCCGAACAGAATGTGTTTCAGTAAGTCAGTACACTTGAAATTTCCCGAATTTTATATTTATCATGTTAAGCAGTATTAACTGAACAAATGCTTGAATTGCAAAAGTAAATTACAGAGGAGAATAAAACCCAATTTACTTATTTATAAGAACTTGAATATTTCAAACAGTGGTGGGAAAGTCATTGATTCTTTTGAGAAAGAAGTATTTAGCCTTGCCCCTAAGTTATATTGGAGAAGGAAATGACAACCCACTCCAGTGTTCTTGCCAGGAGAATCCCAGGGACGGGGGAGCCTGGTGGGCTGCCGTCTATGGGGTCGCACAAAGTCGGAGACAACTGAAGCGACTTAGCTTCCACCATTAAGGCAGTGGTCAGATAAATACATTTGTGTGCTTTTTCTTTTCTTTAATGAATTGTACTTAGTTTATATCTTAACAGGCTAAAGAGCTTGGTCATTTTTGTGTAGGCAACAGAAATATATGTTACATTCAGACTCTCATTCATTTAGGAATTATTAGTGAACATCATTATGCTCTCGGAATTAGTACAGATGTTCAGGCAACGTGAGTGAAGAAAGCGCATGACTCTGTCCTAATAGACTGCATTCTTACAGAGGTTTATGGACAATCAGTATCAAACTCAACAAATGGCTAAAACTATTTTTTTTTAATTAGACACAGTAAGAAAGACAAGGAGTATATTGATGGTCAGGTTAGAAGTAAAGACTTGAAGGATGTGAGGAAATATCCATGAAATATCTGGGCAATATGTTCTAGCCAGAGAGAGTTGTCCATATCAAGACCCTGAATCTGGGTGATGCCTGTCAAGTTGGTCAGAAAGCGAGAATGCCAGTGTAGCTGGGGCAGAGCAAACCACAGAGAGGAAACTAGCTGAAACCACTAGAAAACTAGAGAAAACTAGAAACCTAGTCTGAAAGGCATAAGGAGGGGTCAGATCGAGCACTAGGCTAGAGACAAATATCATTGAATCACAAAGATCATTAGAGTTTAGTCTTACATGGAATAGGGTTCCCTGTTCCAAGGGTTTAAGTAGAGAAATAAAATGGCCTGACCCAGGTTGTCATAGCCCAACTCTGGCTCATGTGCTGAGTATAAGCTGTTGGAAAAGTAAAGAATAAAAAAGTAAAGATGTTTTAAAAGGCTGGACGAGGAATTTCTGTAGTTTAAACATTGAATAGCACATCTTCTTGGTCATCATAATCAAGCCATCTGTGCTTGTTCTGCATAGAAGTTGGAAGGAAAATCTGGAAGTCCACAGTGATTTCTTTTGACAGCTTTAGAGAGGTATAATTTACATGCCATAAAATTCATTCTTGCTAAGTGTAGAATACAACCATGTTAATATATTTACAAATTTCTACAGTCATCACCACAAGTCTAGTTTTAGAACATTGTCATCATCTTATTCCCACCATCACTTCCAAGCAACCATTAATATGGTTTCTGTGTCTTTTCTGAACATTTCATGAAAACAGAATTATACAGTATATAATCTTTTACATGTGACTTCTTTCACTCAGCATCTTTCTGTGGCTTATCACATTTTAACATGCATCAGTACTAGATTCCTTCTTATTTTATTGGTGATTTTTTTATGTTGCAAATCTCATTCCTCTCCAACATTGCACATATATGCATGTTTCATAGCCTCCTTTTTTTTTTTTTTTTTTAGCTAGTGGCAGTACTATTTGTAATGCTATTTTAGCAATTCTACTTTGGGAGAATCTTGTAAGATTTCTAGCTTCTCCCTTACTTTCATACCACCAATAGTTTTGTACAGATGATTGATGTACCTGAAGACTCCTTTTGAGAGTCACCTTGCAATATTAACTCCTCAAGCCTTTCTTGTATACAGTGGTCCCTCTGTATTCCAAGATCCCACATTTGTGGGTTCAACCAATCACAGATTGAAAATATTAGGGAAGAAATTTCTTGAACATTCCAAAAACCAGAAGTTGAATTTGCTGCATACTTGCAACTATTTGCATAGTATTTGCAACTTATTTACAATGAATTTTATAGCATTTGTATGGTATTAGGTATTATAAGTAATCTAGAGATGATTTAAAGTATACATGAGGATGTGCATAGGTTATATGCAAATACTATGTCATATGAGTGACTAGAATGACTATGTCATTATACATGCTGTGTCCCCCTGGGGGACCTGCAACCAACCTCTGGGATATGGAGGATGACTGTGAAACACATACACACGATAATATATACACATATATCTATACCACACATATACAACTGAAAAATGTCTCTGTTAAAAAAGAAGACTATTGACTATTACTGTTTTGATGGGTAGTAGATCTAGTGGATTCTGGTGTCTGTGTTTCCTTGCCATGCATTCAAAATGTTTGTGTAAGTCACCCATGAAATTCCGTCTATTCATTTTATATATTATTCAAATATGCTTTGTGATTTGGGACTATAAATTTGGCTACAAATAAAATAAGACTATTTCTCTTTGATGTAAGAAAAAACTTAAAAATATTTTCTCGAAGAAAAGTACTGAACCACATACAATCCCAGCTACCAAGTGGCTTTATGAAATGTGCTTTGGCTTTCAGAAGAATGATGAAAAGTAATGTGACTGATTTGAAAGTTTTAACTGTAACGCATCTTTGTTTCTTTAGCATCTGTGGAATCCAGCATCTGGAACGGATAGGAAAGAAGCTGAATCTCTTCGACTCCCTTTATTTCTGCATCGTGACATTTTCTACTGTGGGCTTTGGGGATGTCACCCCAGAAACGTGGTCATCCAAGCTTTTTGTGGTTGCCATGATCTGTGTTGCTCTTGTGGTTCTCCCTATCCAGGTAAATACCACCATGTTAAATTTTATCGAAATGTGCAAAGTCTTATGAAATCAAATCTTCCACATTTAATCAAAAATGCAGGGTATATTAACACATGCTCGTATACCATCTAGTCAATTATTAAAATTGTCTCCAAAATACCTTTTTAAATTGTATTAGAAACATGAGGTTTTTTTCCCCTTCTAGTCTCGGTTGGTAGTTCACATTTCACTTCAGTTTTTCAAGATGCTTTCTTTTACATATAGAGTATTTACATTAATTATCGGATTGTAGGATAGTATACTTTTCAATTATAGCATGTTTATATAAGACAATAAACTTATGAAACATTGATTTCTTTTGATTCTTGAAACTACAGCTAAAAGCCATATGTTGTCATGAATAAAAATCGACTGACTATGTTGGTCAAGTAAAACAAAATCTGAAGATGGTACGTAGCTGACATGTAGCATTTTGGAGAATGGATAAGGAAGCAAAGGCACAGAGATGTAAACGAGACTGAAGGCACATAGAGGCAATCTTCAACTTTTTCCTATAATGAATTCTGGCTGTCCGTGGGTGGGCAGGTCATAAACAGGATGTGGCCAACACAAATCACAATGTATATTATATTATACAACCATTTGACAAAGTTATTGAAATATCCTTTCCATAGATGTAAAAATGATCTTTCCACTCCTATCCATTCATGCACGCCATCCTCAATGACACCTCTCCCACATACCCTCAACATCCCTTTAATAACAGCTACTTCCTCTGTGGCTCAGTGGTAAAGAATCAGCCTGCCAATGCAGGAGACATGAGTTCAGTCCCTGAGTCTGGAAGATGCCCTGGAGAAGATGATGGCCACTCACTCCAATATTCTTGCTTGGAAAATCCCGTGGACAGAGAAGCCTGGCAGGCTACAGTCCATGGGGTTGCAAAGAGTCAGACAGGACTGAGCTTGCATGCATGCACTATAACTGGAACGTGGCCTTGTGTGTGTGGTAAGGTTATCTCCCCTTGCAGGCGATGTGGGCTGAAGTTGACGGGAGAATGTGAGAGAAAAACAGGAGACCTTTCTCTTTAACCAGGTGCATGACATAAGTGCAGACCTCTTAGTGCCCTGCTAGGATACAATAGGAAAACCTCGTTATTGTTTCCTGAGAAACGTGAAGGCCCTGGGAGGGATTAGCAAGGCAGAAATTATCCTATGAAGAGTCTTGTTGAAGGGAACACTGATCATTTCAATCTCAAAGAGTTTCACCTAAGAAATTGAGTTATACCCAGTAGACAAGAGATGGATTGCACTGATTGTTATTTTCATGTCCAGTTCTTTTCATTCACATGTGGAAAATGCGGTACAGTTTGAACAGCTGGCCTATTTGTGGATGGAGAGACAAAAGTCAGGTGGAAACTATAGTCGACACAGAGCTCACACTGAAAAGCACGTTGTTCTGTGTGTCAGCTCACTGAAGACTGATTTACTCATGGCCTTTTAAAATGAATTCTATGCACATCCCAGACTCCAGGTAACTTTAAACGGGTTAGACCTACTAACATTGGCAAAATCAATTAATGACAGTACAGCCTGTGTCCTGGAGGATTTTATTTATATGCTCAAATTTAGAGAAAATGAAGAACTACAGATATAACCTGGAACATAGAAAAAAATGCTGGAGGAATACACAATATGTTAAGTTTCCTTCTGTATCTATAACGAAAGACAGATGGAATTATATTACTGCTACAAAGAAAGGTTTTCTCTGAATTAAAATGATTGCTTTTTTTCTCCTTTTGGTAGTGAATAAATGGTATTTTTATGAAACAGTGAAACTTAACATATAATAAAAAAATAAAAGAATCATTTCGATATCATCTGCTCACTTGAATTTTCAGAATTTTATCAAGTGTTACTGGTGGAAATTTGGAAGTCTGAAAGTTCCATTCTTCCCTTTGTTTCCTGGAGTGAAACTTGGTCTTATTTATAGTAGCAATAAGTGACCAAAATTTGGGCAGTATGCAATTGAGTTCATGAATTCAGAAAAATCTCTTCTGTCTATGCAGACACTTGCACTTGCCATGGTTCTGGGCCAGTGTAGACTTAGGTCACCTCTGCTGCTCAATGCACTTAGTCTAGTCCAGACAGCAAAGAACTACTTGAATTTTCTGTGTTTTCCCAATAAACTTCCATGAAGACATTGGAGAATCCTGAAGTCAAGACAGTACAGAGTACTTCTAATTATCTCTTTCTTTAAATAATTTAGAGAAATTTTAACATATTGCTTTTTTAGATTAAAAATCTAACTTATAAGTGAAACTCGTATAATGTATTCTCTTGTTTTTCCATACATTATTTTGAATTTTAGGAGTAACTCCATATTTGATTTTTTTTAAAATTACTCATATTAAATAATTTCAGATGCTTATTATGACCCACAAAGAAAATTTATCTGGGAGAAAATTTAATTCACTCAAAATTTGATCCCTAGTAATTAATTTTATCTAATATCAATATGGAGAAATCTTAAAACTCCAAAAGTTCCCTCTAGATACAGAGTGGTAAAATGGTGGACGTTTGCCAGAGAATTTGAATTCTTATAGATAAATTGCTTTATACCATTTTATCACTGAGAATAATTTTGCATTTTCTCCAAACAACCATTGTTTTAAAATATTTTGATCACAAACTTTCAAATTTAATTTACTTTGTCAGTATTACCAATATTTTTGTGAATCCTTTTCCATTCAGATAGTCATCAGAATATTTTCAATTTTATCAACTCATAATGATGTTACCAAATGATATAGACTATCACCACAGCTTTTTATTCTAAGAGTGACAAGACTGAAGTATGACTTGATCCTTAGCAGTTCTGGCTGTTAGCAGTTTATATTTTAGAATCAATCTGAAATCCTAAGGAGGTTCTCTGATGGCTCAGACTGTATAAAACCTGCCTGCAATGCAGGAGACTTGGGTTCGATCCCTTGGTCAGGAAGATCCCCCAGAGAAGGGAATGGCAACTTGCTTCAGCATTCTTGCCTAGAGAATTCCATGGACAGAGGAGCATGGCGGGCTACAGGCCATGTCGTCAAAGAGTCAGACACGACTGAGTGACTAACACTTTCACACCCTGAAGTCAAAATTGAAAATTTTATAGGCTGAAATGTGTGCTGAGTGTAAGCACTGATTTATCTTCTCTTCTTGATACTAAGTAAATTGAAAAAAGTCAGGGTGAACATGCTGATTTATGAGATTTTTGTATGTTTGTCTGTTATGTTTATTACCATCTCATGTTATTTAACATATGCCCTGGTTTTAAATGCAAACTTTGATTTCTTAGTAAGAGTTCATTTCTCTTTTATCGTATTTCAAAATGTTCATAGATATTCTATGTACCTATCTAGTATAAAACAAAGCATTATTGTTTCTATCCCACTGCCCACTTTGTTTTGAGTAGGATTATTATGTGGTGATTTTGTGTCCTACTGAAATGGATGTGCAGGTCCGAAGGATCCTCCAGATTCCAATGTGGTCACAAAGAGTTATCTACCTTCAAGGTTCAGCCCTTAAAGACCAAGATCTGCTGAGAGCAAAGTAAGTATGTCCACTTCCCATCTTGTAGTGTTATAATATCTTTTCTCTCCTCTAAATTTTAGCAGTTTCAGTACTGCAAGATGTGCTTTTTAATACAAACTTTTGCTTTAGTACCATTGCTGGTCAAATGGGAAGATTAAAACTATAAAATCAGCTTATTTGCTCCTCTTTCTCAGTGCAGGGTTGTTCATCAGACCATGTCCACACAACACATTGAGAAGTGTGGTGGCATGGTATCATCTCAGGGTGCAGGGAGATGAACTGAGTTATCCAGATTCAGTGAGAGTAGTCTCCAAATCCCTGGATACTGTTTTTATTCGACTAATAAAAATCTTGGGCTAAACACTATGTGAGATGCCAAAGCAGTGTGAGTGAGGGTTTAGATTCTAAGGGGTTTGTATTATATTAGTTCAGTTCAGTTCAGTTGCTCAGTCGTGCCCATCTCTTCGTGACCCCATGAATCGCAGCACGCCAGGCCTCCCCATTCATCACCATCTCCCGGAGTTCACTCAGACTCACATCCATCGAGTCCGTGATGCCATCCAGCCATCTCATCTTCTGTCGTCCCCTTCTCCTCCTGCCCCCAATCCCTCCCAGCATCAGAGTCTTTTCCAATGAGTCAACTCTTCACATGAGGTAGCCAAAGTACTGGAGTTTCAGCTTTAGCATCATTCCTTCCAAAGAAATCCCAGGGCTGATCTCCTTCAGAATGGACTGGTTGGATCTCCTTGCAGTCCAAGGGACTCTCAAGAGTCTTCCCCAACACCACAGTTCAAAAGCATCAATTCTTCGGCGCTCAGCCTTCTTCACAGTCCAACTCTCACATCCATACATGACCACAGGAAAAACCATAGCCTTGACTAGATGGACCTTAGTCAGCAAAGTAATGTCTCTGCTTTTGAATATGCTATCTAGGTTGGTCATAACTTTTCTTCCAAGGAGTAAGCATCTTTTAATTTCATGGCTGCAGTCACCATCTGCAGTGATTTTGGAGCCCCAAAAATAAAGTCTGACACTGTTTCCACTGTTTCCCCATCTGTTTCCCATGAAGTGATGGGACCGGATGCCATGATCTTCGCTTTCTGAATGTTGAGCTTTAAGCCAACTTTTTCACTCTCCACTTTCACTTTCATCAAGAGGCTTTTTAGCTCCTCTTCACTTTCTGCCATAAGGGTGGTGTCATCTGCATATCTGAGGTTACTGATATTTGTCCCTGCAATCTTGATTCCAGCTTGTGTTTCTTCCATTCCAGTGTTTCTCATGATGTACTCTGCATAGAAGTTAAATAAGCAGGGTGACAATATACAGCCTTGACACACTCCTTTTCCTATTTGGAACCAGTCTGTTGTTCCATGTTGGGCAGATAACACTTGTGTTCCCTGGTGTCTGAGATGAAAGAATCCTTGGGGACTGGAGAAATCAGGAGGGTGATGGAGGTCTTAGTTGCTTTCTTCTTCTTGTGTGGGTGCCTGTCCCCCTGTATTAAAGATGACATAGTCTTATAGCTTGCCCCAGTCTTGGGGGGTCACTGCAGCATGGGAGCAGAGTGAGAGTGTGGTTGGTTAGACTGCAGACTCCAGGAATCAGGGCCTCTGCAAAACACCCTCTATAGTTTCAGAAGCCAGAAGAGATCCTTAGTGGAGGTGGCTTCGCTCAATATTTTCTCTTGTTTTGTAGCTTTTAAATACATTTTCGTGTTTATCTTTGAGTTGTCCTACAGACTCTGTTAGGTTTAAAAGTCTCTTCCTTGAATTCCATAGCATGTGTTTTTTTCTTCCTTTGTTGTTGTTTTCATTCTTTCCAGATGGCTTGAGTATGTGTGTTGGTGCATGTTCTCCATATGTTTGTGTATGTACATGTCCTCTGTATGCTTGTATTTGTGTGTGTATGGGTTTGTGTGTGTGTGTGTGTGTGTGTGTGTGTGTGGATGATGGAAAAGAACAGAAAAAAACTCCCAAACTTCTTTCTGCTGCTTATTCCTGCAAAAGTTGACTAGATAGCTCATAACAGGAACTCTAACATTATGTTAGATTTATATATAATAGGTCAGTTTAGCTAAGAACTTTTTCAATGATTTAACAATTTGTAAAACAAAAAAGTCAGTAGAAACTACCAGGATATAATGAATTGTACGTAATTGGAAAATTAAGCTTCTTTGAGAATATGTCAGCATCTGTAGTGGATTGCATACTTCATATGTATTGTCACTATGCACACGACAGTTCTAGAATAAGTCATAGTCCCCCAGCACCTCAAGTAAAACACAGCATTAGGTGTTTGTTAACAATCTGCTATCTATACTCATTATTCAGGAACTGTAGAGAAATAGTTGCTTAAATAGTCATATAATTTGTATCTTTATATTCATCTGTATAGATAATAAATATGCTTAATTTATAGTAATGAGTTAAGTTCTTCATATGATAAAAATGAGTAATGCCCATTTTGTGTTCAATATGAATTTCTGTGATAAATGAAGCCTTTTGACTACCTAATCAATTAATCTAAGCTATTAGGATTAGCTATTGGCATCTCAGCTAGATAATACCTAGGATTAATGCGCTTCTCAGGTAGCATAGTGGTGAAGAATCCACTTACGAATGCAGGAGACACAGGAGTCGTGGGTTCAACCCCTGGGTTGGGAAGATCCCCTGGAGCAGGAAACAGGAATCCATTCCAGTATTCTTGCCTGGAAATTTCCCATAGACAGAGGAGCCTGGTGGGCTACAGTCCATAGAGTCTCAAAGAGTTGGATACGACTGCATAACTGAGCCAGGATTAACACAACTCCATTTAGTATTAATAATATTAATGGTTGTTTCTTAGCCAAATCAGTCACATTTACCAGAAATATTCCTCCATAGGTATGAGAAAGGAGAGTGTGGATGAGTGAGAAGTAGCAGGCTGGTAATTCTCACAAAATTGATTTAAGAAAGATGGTACCATTTTTATGTTCATTTCTTATCCTATGTCATGTAGAAATTTGGGATTTAATGTTAACTAACACATTCTTCAGCACAATTCCCACGCAAGACAAGTAGTAAAATTCTCCAAACCATTTCCAAAGGTCAGTTGCATGAGTTTGAGTTGCTTTGTTGAAGATGATATATAAAAAATGATATACAATTGTCTTAATAACCATGACAACTTCACACTTTTCCAAAACTGTTTGATTTGGTCTAATTCTATAGACGTTTATCATTTTTATCCATAGAAAATACATTGGAGGAAAAAATTTGTTCTACTGTAATGAACCAGAAAGGCAAATAGTTCCTCATCTTAAAAATACACAAAGTTATGTTTTTTTTTTAGAACATTGCTTACCAAGCATTGAAGCATTCTTATGGTTTGTTATTACCTATAAGAAATATAGAACTTTAGCGTGAAGGAAAGGGATTTGGAACAAGATGATGATTCATCTCTAGGAAATATAAATGTGCAGTAGAGTTTGGCTTATGAATACTAAGTGGCTTTGTATCCTCTCTCTTAGTTTTATTGATGCATTGCAGTCAAAAAGTTATCCATCTAAAAGTTACAGAAGCATATATATATATATATATATAAAAAATATATATAATGATAAAAGAAAAATAAAATTTGACTTTTTTTAACTTCTGTCATTATGAATTGCTGTGTTATACAGCCAAGTCAACAATTAGTTTGTTTATAATCATGATCTGCAAGAAATCCTACTTTCATTTAAGCTTAAGGATGTTCATAATTTATGTGTACTTTGTATGCCCTGGACTGAGTGTTGGAATCCTATTTTTCAGATGGCACATAGATATGTCAATGTGTGATTATTTTCCTTTTCTGTCTGCATTTAGGATGGATGATGCTGAGGCCTGTTTTATTCTGAGCAGCCGTTGTGAAGTAGACAGGACATCAGCTGTAAGTTTCTAAAATCTCTTTTAGTAAATTGTTCTTTTTGCCTTACGAGATTTTATTATTTTTTATAGTCTACCACTATTAAATATGGATGGCCTTAAAATTTTACTAAAGAGAAGTAAATATCTTTCATCTGTCTTGCCAAAAAATAAGAATAGTTGCATCAATTATATCAACAAAAATATTCTTGAAGTATTTTCTACTACTAATCTCTGGATTTTCTGTTGATCAAAATGAAATGAGTCATATATAAACAGAACTAGATCATTTTTAATTAAATATATTCTATGCTATGTGATTTTGTTATAATGATCTCAATTTCCTCAACATCAAAGCAAGGCATATGGATCAGGCAGTCTGCAAAATATCAGTTGGAGCATTTCTAAAAAGTATGCATTTGTGAAAATCCTGTTCAGGATATGTAGGGTGGGAATTGGGAAGCCGTGTATTTTTAAAAGATCACCAGGTGATTTTGATGCACCTCCCAGTTTGGTAGTCTCTGGCTTATATGATCTCCATGATACATTTATGGTCTAAAATTCAATAAACTAATAATTAAACTTTGTAATGTACCAGCTTATAGCTTTTTTTTCTGTAAAGGCATTTTAATTTCCCTACTTAAAAAAAATGCTTTACTCCTTTATGTTGAGGATGTCCTATTAACTCCTGTGTTTTAAACTAGTGAGTCCATCTGTAGTCATATCTGTGGTACACAGACAGATGAGAAACATGGTGCCTTCTGCAGTGACTGGGGAAAAGACAAAACATGCATGGGTCTTTTGGGGACATGATTTGCACTTTTCTGGACCATCTAATAGGTATGATCTGTTACATTTCTTTAGGACTACAGGTCCTGAATGTGGTAGGCTTTGCATGGTCCACACTCTAATTTACTTAAACGCTTTTATTCCTTTTTAAACTAACTTGTGTGCATTTGTGCTAAGTCACTTCAGTCGTGTCTCATTCTTTGTAATCCCGTGGATGGTAGCCCACCAGACTCCTCTCTCCATGGGATTCTCCAGGCAAGAATATTGAAGTGGGTTGCCATGCTCTCCTCCAGGGGATCTTCCAGACCCAAGGAACAAACCCACATCTCTTATGTCTCCTGCATTGGCAGGTGGGTTCTTTACCACTAAAGAACCCAGGGAGGCCCTTAAACTAGCTTAGTCAACCTTTATTGGAAAAGGAACTGTTATGAACTGAATTGTGAGCCATGAAAACTCATATGTTGAAGACCAAACCACAGGGACCTCATCACGTGAATTTCAGTTCAGTTCAGTTGCTCGTTGTGTCCAACTCTTTGCGACCCCATGAACTGTAGCATGCCAGGCCTCCCTGTCTACCACCAACTCCCGGAGTCCACACAAATTCATGTCCATTGAGTGGGTGATGCCATCCAACCATCTCATCCTCTGATGTCCCCTTCTCCTCCTGCTCTCAAACTTTCCCAGTATCAGGGTCTTTTCAAAGGAGTCAACCCTTTGCATCAGGTGGCCAAAGTATTGGAGTTTCAGCTTCAACATCAGTCCTTCCAAAGAACACCCAGGACTGATCTCCCTTAGGATGGACTGGTTGGATCTTCTTACAGTCCAAGGGACTCTCAACAGTCTTCTCCAACACCACAGTTCAAAAGCATCAATACTTTGGCGATCAGTCATGCTTTCTTTAGTGGGGCCATAGTCCAACTTTCACATTCATACATGACTACTGGAAAAACCATAGCCTTAACTAGACAGACCTTTGTTGACAAAATAATGTCTCTGCTTTTGAATATGCTGTCTAGGTTGGTCATAACTGTCCTTCCAAGGAATAAGTGTCTTTTAATTCCATGGCTGCAGTCACCATCTGCAGTGATTTTGGAGCCCCCCAACGTAAATTCACGCAATGTTTTCACTGTTTCTGCATCTATTTGCCATGATTTTAGTTTTCTGAATGTTGAACTTTAAACCAACCTTTTCACTCTCCTCTTTCAGTTTCATCAAGAGACTTTTGAGTTCCTCTTCACTTTCTGCCATAAAGGTGGTATCATCTGCATATCTGAGGTTATTGATATTTCTCCCAGCAATCTTGATTCCAGATTGTGCTTCATCCAGCCCAGCATTTTTAATGATGTACTCTGCAATCAGTTAAATAAGCAAGGTGACAATATATAGCCTTGACATGCTCTTTTTCCTATTTGGAACCAGCCTGTTGTTCCATGTCCAGTTCTAACTGTTGCTTCCTGATCTGCATGCAGGTTTCTTAAGAGGCAGATCACGTGGTCTGGTATTCTCATCTCTTTCAGAATTTTCCACAGTTTATTGTGATCCACACAGTCAAAAGCTTTGGCATAGTCAATAAAGCAGAAATAGATGTTTCTCTGGAACTCTCTTGCTTTTTTGATGATCCATCAGATGTTGGCAATTTTATCTCTGGTTCCTCTGCCTTTTCTAAATCCAGCTTGAACAGCTGGAATTTACAGTTCATGTATTGCTGAAACTTGGCTTCAGAACTGTGAACATGAGATGAGTGCAATTGTGCGGTAGTTTGAGCATTCTTTGGCCTTGCCTTTCTTTAGGATTAGAATGAAAACTGACCTTTTCCAGTCCTGTGGCCACTGCTGAGTTTTCCAAATTTGCTGGCATATTGAGCACAGCACTTTCACAGCATCATCTTTCAGGATTTGAAATAGCTCAACTGGAATTCCATCACCTCCACTAACTTTGTTCATAGTGATGCTTTCTAAAACCTATTTGACCTCACATTCCAGGATGTCTGGCTCTAGGTGAGTGATCACACCATCTTGATTATCTGGTTGGTGAAAATCTTTTTGTACAGTTCTTCTGTGTATTCTTGCCACCACTTCTTAATATCTTCTGCTTCTGTTAGGTCCATAATATTTCTGGCGTTTATTGAACCCATCTTTGCATAAAATGTTCCCTTGGTATCTCTAATTTTCTTGAAGAGATCTCTAGTCTTTCCTATTCTATTATTTTTTTCTATTTCTTTGCGTTGATCATTGAGGAAGGCCTTCTTATCTCTCCTTGCTATCTTTTGGAACTCTGCATTCAAATGGGTATATCTTTCCTTTTCTCCTTTGCCTTTTGCTTCTCTTCTTTTCTCAGCTATTTGTAAGGCCTCCTCAGACAGCCACTTTGCTTTTTTGCATTTCTTTGTCTTGGAGATAGTCTTGATCCCTGTCTTCTGTACAGTGTCACAAACCTCTGTCCATAGTTCTTCAGGCACTCTCATCAGATCTAGTCCCTTGAATCTATTTCTCACTTCCACTGTATAATTATAAGGGATTTGATTTAGGGCATACCTGATTGGTCTAGTGGTTTTCCTCACTTTCTTCAACTTAATCCTGAATTGGGCAATAAGGAGTTCATGATCTAATCCACAGTCAGTTGCTGGTCTTGTTTTTGCTCAAGGTACAGAGCTTCTCCATCTTTGGCTGCAAAGAATATAATCAATCTGATTTCATTGTTGGCCATCTTCTGATGTCCATATGTAGAATCTTCCCTTGTGTTGTTGGAAGATGGTGTTTGCTATCACCAGTCATTTTCTTGGCAAAATTCTATTAGCCTTTGCCCTGCTTCTTTCTGTACTCTAAGGCCAAATTTGCCTGTTACTCCAGGTGTTTCTTGACTTCCTATTTTTGCATTCCAGTCCCCTATAATGAAAAGGACATCTTTTTTGGGTGTTAGTTCTAAAAGGTTTTGTAGGTCTTCATAGAACCGTTCAACTTCAGCTTCCTCAGCGTTACTGGTTGGGGCATAGACTTGGATTTCTGTGATATTGAAAGGTTTGCCTTGGAAATGAACAGAATTCATTCTGTCATTTTTGAGATCGCATCCAAGTACTGCATTTTGGACTATTTTGTTGAGTATGATGGCTACTCCACTTCTTCTAAGGGATTCCTGCCCGCAGTAGTAGATATAATAGTCATCTGAGTTAAATTCACCCAATACAGTCCATTTTAGTTAGCTGATTCCTGGAATGTTGATGTTTACTCTTGCCATCTCCTGTTTGACCACTTCCAATTTGCCTTGATTTATGGACCTGGCATTCCAGGTTCCTATGCAATACTGCTCTTTACAGCATTGGACCTTGCTTCCATCACCAGTCACATCCACAACTGGGTGTTGTTTTTGCTTTGGCTCCATCCCTTCATTCTTTCTGGAGTTATTTCTCCACTGATCTCCAGTAGCATATTGGGCACCTACCGACCTGGGGAGCTCCTCTTTCAGTATCCTATCATTTTGCCTTTTCATACTGTTTATGGGGTTCTCAAGGCAAGAATACTGAAGTGGTTTGCCATTCCCTCCTCCAGTGGACCACATTCTGTCAGACCTCTCCACCATGACCCACCCATCTTGGGTGGCCCCACTCGGCATGGCTTAGTTTCACTGAGTTAGACAAGGCTGTGGTCCATGTGATCAGATTGGCTAGTTTTCTGTGATTGTAATTTCAGTCTGTCTGCCCTCTGATGCCCTCTCTCAGCGCCTACTATCTTACTTGTGTTTCTCTTACCTTGGATGTGGGGTTTCTCCTCTCCGCCACTGCTCCTGACCTTGGGCATGGGGTAGTGCCTCTGCTGCCACCGCTCCTGACCTTAGACATGGGGTATCTTCTCTTGGCTGCTCCCTATGCCACACAGCCGCCACTCATGTGGCGAATTTACTTGGTGATAAAGCCTTAATAGATATAATCAAGTTATAATGAGTGTATTACAGTAGGCCTTACTCTTATTTGTGCTGTGTCCTTGAAAAATGAGGAAATGTGGTGACAGATGAATAATGGAATGCCATGGGTATGTGAAGACAGCCTTCTGTAAGCTGGGAGAGAGGCTTCCCGCACAGTTCTCGGGAGGAACCAGCCTTACGAACATCTTGCTTTTGAGCTCTGACCTTCAGAATGTTGAGACAATACATTTTCATTAAGCCACCAAGTTTGTGGTCATTTGTTACCACAGCCTGAGCAAACTAATGGTCTTCCTTAAGTGGCTCAGTGATAAAGAATCTACTGCCAGTGCAGTATATGCAGGTTCGATCTCTGGTCAGAAAGATCCCCCTGGAAAAGGAAATGGCAACCCATTTTAGCAACTGTCATTTTGCAGAATTCTTGTCTGGGAAATCCCATGGACAAAGGAGCCTGGCAGGCTATAGTCCACATGGTCACAAAAGAGTCACACTTGACTAGCAACTAAACAGCAAAAAAGCAAACTGATTCATGGCCATAGACCAGACGAATGACTGCAAAATTTGTAAAGTGTTTTTCTTTAAAACATATATATGTTTTGAAATTCATTGCTCCCCTCCTTCTCAATAGTTACTGTCTTAGTTCAGACATGACTCTCCTGGGTCCACTTATGCATTATTGCAATAGTTTCTCAATTAGGTTGGCTCATTAGATGCTCCAAACCTCTGTATTGAATAAGTGAACTGGAATTAAACATATTCTACCTTATATTTCTGTAATTATTTAGCTGTGAAGCATGGGACTCTCAAGTGGTAACTTAGTTTCAAAATACTTGTAGTCTTCCTATATCTATGTAACAAAGGGGAGTAAATATAGAAAATAAATATATAATTTTGGTGTACCCTTTCCAAGCTGAATTTGAAAGCTTTCAGTTCAACAAATGCACTCCATTTCCTCCTGACACTGTAGGATATTGAAGATTGTGAATAAAAAGACTTCACTTAGGACAGAAGAGATGGTAGATGAGGTGACACGGATATAAGTGTGGAAGCTGCAAAGCAGATGGATGGGTGGTAACTGAGTTAACAGACAGAAAGAAGGTAACATTTAAGCTGAGAAAGGAGAGGAAACAAGTCAGAAGCAGGCTGCTTTATGCAATGGAGACTCAAGTGACAGGAATAGAGGTATCAGATGCCTTGCAGAGGCAAGTAAGGTTATACATAGGACTAAATATATGGACAGTTGTTAAAAATCTTTAGGAGAAGGAATTAGATTCCCTGAACCCTTTCACATGTTCATTGCTGGTCCCTTTCCTCATCTTGGGAAAAGAGATTTACTCTAGGAGTTGGCAAATTTGGCCAAAATAAGCACTCTGGTTGCCCAGGAATAAAGGGAGGGAAAGTAACCTGCAGCAAAAACTCATGACCCACAATGCCCCCTGGGAACAAAACATCAGAAGAGAAATTCTCTGATTCAGTATCATTTCAGAGAAGGTTAGAGTGAGTTACTGAAGCAATTAGGGGATGGGAAATGCGAAAGACTCTTTCCCCTGCCCACTGTGGTGGGGAACAGCCTAGGCCTCTTGGAGGTACAGATGGTGGGGTGGGCTCATCCAGGAACATCCAGCAGGGCACCCCCTTGGTGCTGGGCTGACTGGTGCAGCAAGACTGATTGATAGACACTTATGGGGCAGGAAGCTTTATCCCAAGTGTGTGTGTATGTACATATCACCTGAAAATAAGGTCCTGCGTTCATTCATGTCCCAAGGAGCTTCTGAGTGCTTCACTCCTACATATGTTCATACAACAGTGATCTCTAGACATTTAAGAAAATTCCGAAAAGGAAAAGAAGGAACTAAATAACAGCCATACAAAAACATACAAGAAAGGAGAATTCAGAGGAAACACAAATGAAACCATAGGATTCTGGGAGAAGAAATCAATTTTAAAATATGCAATATCCCATCTTTAGTAATATAGTACTTGAGAAGATGAGAGGATATACATGTTTAAAAGAAGAATAGTATGCTATAGAACAAAACAAACTGAAAAAGGCAAGAACATCCAGTGAACCAAGAAGAGCTTATGGAAATTAAATGTAGGTAACAAATGAAAACATTAAATAAAATATTCAGAAGATAAATTTAAAGACATTGAAAGAATGAATAATAATAAAATGAACAATAAAACCAAATAATGGAAAAGGAGAGTCAAACAAGAGAAAATTAAAGGAGTGTTCAGGAAGAAACAATATGGTAAGAATTATGGAACAGGGTCTGGAAAGAAGAGGGGTAAATTATTATTAAAGATATAAAAAAACAGAATTAAAAGAATCAAATTTCTCAGAATGGAATTGTTCAGAGGGCCCACATATTTCAGATTAATGACTAAAAAGACATGCTTGCCAGAGAAATTGAGAACAAAACTAAGAAAAGGTAAAGTCAAAAAAGCAAGAGAGTTCCAGAAAAACATCTATTTCTGCTTTATTGACTATGCCAAAGACTTTGACTGTGTGGATAACAATAAACTGTGGAAAATTCTGAAAGAGATGGGAATACCAGACCACCTGACCTGCCTGTTGAGAAACCTACATGCAGGTCAGGAAGCAACAGTTAGAACTGGACATGGAACAAAAGACTGGTTCCAAACAGGAAAAGGAGTACGTCAAGGCTGTATATTGTCACCCTGCTTATTTAACTTCTATGCAGAGTACATCATGAGAAGCGCTGGGCTGGAAAGAAACACAAGCTGGAATCAAGATTGCCAGGAGAAATATCAATAACCTCAGATATGCAGATGACACCACCTTTATGGCAGAAAGTGAAGAGGAACTAAAAAGCCTCTTGATGAAAGTGAAAGTGGAGAGTGAAAAAGAAGGCATAAAGCTCAACATTCAGAAAAGGAAGGTCATGGCATCCGGTCCCATCACTTCATGGGAAATAGATGGGGAAACAGTGTCAGACTTCATTTTGGGGAGGCTCCCAAATCACTGCAGATGGCGATTGCAGCCATAAATTAAAAGACGCTTACTCCTTGTAAGGAATGTTTTGACCAACCTCGATAGCATATTCAAAAGCAGAGACATTACTTTGCCAACAGAGGTCCGTCTAGTCAAGGCTATGGTTTTTCCAGTGGTTATGTATGGATGTGAGAGTTGGACCGTGAAGAAAGCTGAGCGCCGAAGAATTGATGCTTTTGAACTGTGGTGTTGGAGAAGACTCTTGAGAGTCCCTTGGACAGCAAGGAGATCCAACCAGTCCATTCTGAAGGAGATCAACCCTGGGATTTCTTTGGAAGGAATGATGCTAAAGCTGAAACTCCAGTACTTTGGCCACCTCATGTGAAGAGTTGACTCATTGGAAAAGACCCTGATGCTGAGAGGGATTGGGGGCAGGAGGAGAAGGGGACAACAGGGGATGAGATGGCTGGATGGCATCACTGACTCAATGGACGTGAGTTTGAGTGAACTCCAGGAGTTGGTGATGGACAGGGAGGCCTGGCATGCTGTGATTCATGGGGTCGCAAAGACTCGGATATGACTGAGTGACTGAACTGAACTGAAATTCAAGAAGGAAACACTCAACCCATGTGTGTGCTTAGTTGCCCAGTCGTGTCTGACTCTTTGGGACCCCATGGACTGGGCCCCCCTCCTTTGTTCATGAGATTCTGTAGGCAAGAATTCTGGAGTGGGTAGCCACTCTCTTCTCCAGGGCATATTCCTGACCCAGGGATCAACTCCTGCATTGAAGGCAGAATCTTTACCACCTGAGCCACTAGGGAAGTCGAGAAGAAAGCACTCAGCCCGAGGATGGAGAATCAGAATGCTTCAGACTTAGCAATAACACCAGAAGCCAGAAGACAATGGGGCAAGGCTTTCAAAATTCTGAGGGGAAAATATGTTTCCAGTTGGAATTCTCTATCCTGGCAAAACTTCAGAATAGAAAGAAATATATTTATAGATGTTAAAGTTTTCAAAATTGCACAGTTGTCAAGAAGCTGTTGGGAGCTGTGTATTACTCCAACTAGGGAGTGAGTGTGGAGAAGGCAATGGCAACCCACTCCTGTATTCTTGCCTGGAGAATCCCAGGGACAGAGGAGCCTAGTGGGCTGCCGTCTATGGGGACGCATAGAGTTGGGCATGACTGAAATGAATTAGCAGCAGCAGAGAGTGAATGAGGATGAAGACAGCTCAGGGGAGGGATGGGAATTCCCATGGTATGGTCAAAGCAGATCTCAGGGTAACAGCTGAGCAGAAGACTCTCAAGTGTGAGAAGGGAGGTTTGCTGCTAGAAAAAGATGAAATCAGTGTACCCCGATGTAGTTGAAGATAAGGACAGCGAGTTTCCCCTTCTGGGCAGAAAACAAATAAAGATAAAGATAAAGTGGCTGAAATTATTACAATTGTGATAAAAATGATAAAACCACATGTTCACCAAACAAATCTAAAGTATAATTATCTTAAAAGCTGCATTGACGCTTGTAATAAATTTCTGAAAATCAATAAGGTAAATGAAACTGTAGCTATAAAATAAGACACATTACATACAGAAGAATAAGCAATTTTGATCAGAAGACAACTGGACAACTGTTTAAGACTGCTTTAAAAGTTGTCTATACTATTTCATTTCCCATAAAAATATCTTGCTAAATGAAATGCATAATAAAAATATTTTTATACAAATAAAACCTACACACAACAGACCTACATTTTTTTAAAAGTTCTTCAACGAAAAAAATGATGTCTTTTGAGAACTTAGATTTATATGAAGAAATAAAGACAGCAAAAAGATAAAAATGTACATAAATGAAATGACTATTTTTTTAATATAATTTATTCTTTAAAGCAAAAATCAGAGCAATCATGGAACTTGTAACAAATACAGAAGTGGAAAGAAAGAAAGAAAGTAAAGTCGCTCAGTCACGTCTAACTCTTTGCGACTCAATGGATATAACCCGCCAGGCTCTATGTCCATGGAACTGTCCAGGCAAGAATACTGGAGTGGGTTGCCATTTCCTTCTCCAATTAGAAGTGAAGTGGATGGCAGTAATATGACAAAGATTAAAAGGAATAGTGGAAATATACTAACATAAGATTCTTGTGCTTTGAATATTATTTGAATGAAGAGTTTGATAGAGATTAATATTATACAACTTAGAATGACCATTGATAAGGATAAAATAGAAGACAAAGTGATATACTAAAAATATTTACTTAACTCACAAAGGTAAAAAAAAAAAAAAAACAAAGATCAAATAAGACAAATAGAAAACAGTGCTATAGTAAATTTAAACCAAAGCATATTAGTAACTGTAAATTATGAATGGACTAGACTCACCACTGAATGGCAGGGATCTTCATATTGAAGAAGTAAAAAGAATATCAAAGGAAGTATTGTCAAAGCAATTATACTCAAAATGGAAATGTATGATTATTAATAGATTAAAAATAGGATAAAAAGAGATATGTGTGCATAGCTAGTCATACAAAAGCTGGAATGGATATGTAAGACAGATGAAGAAGACCTCAAGGGCAGGAACTTTTAATAGAGATAAAGACAAATATTTTATATTTATTAGAGAATCAGTGAATGAAGAAGACATAACACTACTTAGTGTGTATGCACCTTAAAATGACACCTCAAAACTTATAAAGTGTGAAGTAATAGGGCAGGAAGGAAGCATAAAAGGGACAATTATTGTTACACATTTCAATATTCCTCTTTCAGTAATTAATAGAACTAATAGAAAGAAAATCATTCAGCTTATAAAAACCTGAACTCATTTAAATCAAACAGATCTAATGAACATATATAGCATTACACTCAACTGCAGAATATGTGTTCCTTTCAGGTGCATGTTTAACACTCAGAGATGGATCATAGGCTGGATCACAAAAGAAATGTCAAGACAGATAATTAGATTTAAGAAAATAATTACAGAATATGTTCTCTGATCAACAGTTCAGTTCAGTTGCTTAGTTGTGTCAAACTCTTGAGACCCCATGAACTGCAGCACGCCAGGCCTCCCTGTAAATTTGAGTAAACTCTGGAGTTTACTCAAACTCATGGCCATTGAGTCAGTGATGCCATCCAACAACCTCAATGTCTGTCATCCCCTTCTCCTGCCTTCAATCTTTCCCAGCATCAGGGTCTTTTCCAATGAGTCGGTTCTTTGCATCAGGTGACCAAAGGATTGAAGTTTTAGCTTCAGCATCAGTCCTTCCAATGAACATTCAGGACTGATTTCCTTTAGGATGGACTGGTTGGATCTTCTTGCAGTCCAAGGGACTCTCAAGAGTCTTCTCCAACACCACAGTTCAAAAGCATCAGTTCTTCGGTAATCAGCTTTCTTTCTAATCCAACTCTCACATCCATACATGATCACTGGAAAAACCATAGCTTTGACTAGACAGACCTTTGTTGGCAAAGTAATGTCTCTGCTTTTTAATATGCTATCTAGGTTGGTCATAGCTTTTCTTCCATGGAGCAAGCATCTTTTAATTTCGTGACTGCAGTCAACATCTGCAGTGATTTTGGAGCTCAAGAAAATAAAGTCTCTCACTGTTTCCATGGTTTCCCCATCTATTTGCCATGAAGTGATGGGACCATATGCCATGATCTTAGTTTTCTGATTGTTGAGTTTTAAGCCAACTTTTTCACTCTCCTCTTTCACTTTCATCAAAAGACTCCTTAGTTGTTCTTTGCTTTCTGCCATCAGGGTAGTGTCATCTGCATATCTGAGGTTATTGATATTTCTTCCAGCAATCTTGATTCCAGCTTGTGTTTCTTCCAGTCCAGCATTTATGATGTACTCTTCATATAAGTTAAATAAGCAGGGTGACAATATACAGCCTTGACATACTCCTTTCCCAATTTGGAACCAGTCCATTGTTCCATTTTCAGTATTATCTGTTCCTTCTTGAACCTGCATACAGATTTTCAGGAGGCAGGTCAGGTGGTCTGCTATTCCCATCTCTTTCAGAATTTTCCACAGTTTGTTGTGATCCACACAGTCAAAGACTTTAGCATAATCAATAAAGCAGAAGCAGATGTTTTTCTGGAACTCTCTTACTTTTTCTTTGATCAAGAAGATGCTGGCAATTTGACCTCTGGTTCCTCTGCCTTTCCTAAATCCTGCTAGAACATCTGGAAGTTCATGGTTCATGTACTCTTGAAGCCTGCCTTGGAGAATTTTCAGCATTACTTTGCTAGTGTGTGAGAAGAGTGCAGTTATGCGGTAATTTGAGTGTTCTTTGGCATTGCCTTTCTTTGGGATTGGAATGAAAACTGACCTTTTCCAGTCCTGTGGCCACTGCTGAGTTTTCCAAATTTGCTGACGTATTAAGTGCAGCACTTTCACAGAATCATCTTTTAGGATTTGAAATAGCTCAACTGGAATTCCATCACCTCCACTATTTCTTCTTAGTGATGTTTCCTAAGGCCCACTTAACTTCGCATTCCAGGATGTCTGGCTCTAGGTGAGTGATCACACCATCATGATTATCTGGGTTGTGAAGATCTTTTTGTCTAGTTCTTCTGTGTATTCTTGCCTCCTCTTCTCTTCATAGCAGAATTTAACTAGAAACCAATAATAAACTTTAGCAGAGAATACCCCACATATGAAAATTAAATGATACATTTCTAAATAACCCATGGGTGAAATATGAAATGACAAGGAGAATTAGAAAAATTTTAATTATAACTGTGGTGAAAAATGCAACATTTGAGAACTTCACTGGTGCCTCAGTCGTTAAGACTTTGCAGTTCCATTGCAGAGGACTGTGGTTTGATTCTTAGTCCAGAAACTGTGATCCCACATGCTGGGTGGCATGGCCAAAAAAGGAAAAAAACTTTAAAAATTTGTCCTCTTTAAAAATGCAGCATTTCAAAATTTGTAGGATGCAGCTCAAGTAGTGCATAGAGAAATTCATACCTTTACCTTCTTTTATTACAATAGAAGTATAAATTTCAATATCAAAGAGGAAGTGGACTCAGCAATTAATGACTTTAAAACTGGTTTTTCTAAGCGGGAGCAGAGAAATATAGCAGGAACTTTGGATAATGTCTGACTGAGGCAAGTTTTCTCTGTTTAAGTGAGAAAATTTATTTTCAGGTTTTTTTTTATTATTGAAGTGTATTTGAATTACAGTGTTGTGTTAATTACTGTTATACAGCAAAATGATTCAGTTTTATATATATTTATATATAAGATCACTCAGTGGTAAAGACTCTGCCTGCCAATGCAAGTGACCCAGATTTGATCCCTGGGTCAGGATAATCCCCTGGAGGAGGAAATGACAACACCCTCCAGTATTCTTGCCTGACAAATCCCATTGATAGCGGTGCCTGGAGGGCTACAGTCTGTGGGGCTGCAAAGATTTGGACACGATCTAAACAACATAACATCTAAACAACACACACACACATATTCTGTTTAGTATTATTTTCCATTATAATTTGTCACAGCATATTGAATATAGTTGCCTGTGCTATAGAGCAGGACCTTGTTCTTCATCTCTCTTAGCCGTTTATACCTGCTAACCCCAAACTCCCAATCCAAACCTCTCTCCCTATATCCCTCACCCCTCTCCCCATTGGCAACCAATCTGTTCTCCTGGTCCCTGAGTCTGTTTCAGCCATGTTCCACTCTTTGTGACCACATGGACTGTAGCCCACCAGACTCCTCTGTCCATGGAATTCTCTAGGCAATAATACTAGAGTGGGTTGCCATGCCCTCCTCCAGGAGATCTTCTAACCCAGGGATCAAACCTGCATCTCCTGCATTGCAGGTGGATTCTTTACTGATGAGCCTGAGCCACCATGCAAGCCCTTAAGCATTCAATTTAAAAAGAAATTTTGTAAGGTGTAGAAAATATATTTTAAAAATCATTGATTAAATGCTTGGATATCTGTTAGGAATTTAAAAGTAAAAAGGATTAGGAAATTATTAACAAAAACTATCAATGTCTTAAAAATAAAATTGGGTCATGAAACAGAGAAAAAGTTTCAGACACTTCAATTTTGAACATCTTGTTCACTCTATCAGTAGATGTGCTCTTAATTCAAACATCTGTTCAAAGCTAAGTCTTTCTCTGAGTCATTATAATGCAGGAAACATAATTAATTTAGCTTCTGGATAGCCTTTCTTTTAAGGCTACCCTGGTGGCTCAGTCTGCCCGCAAAGCAGGTGACCTGGTTTTGATCCCTGGATTGGGAAGATCCCCTGGAGAAGAAAATGGCAACCCACTCTGGAATTCTTGCCTGGAAAATCCCATGGACAGAGGAGCCTGGTGGGCTACAGTCCATGGGATCACAAAGAGTCGGACAGGACTGAGTGACTAACTTTCATTTTTGCTTTAGCCTTTCTTTGCTGTGGTGAAACAGTTTGATTTGCTTAGCTGAACTAGGCATATGAATTTTTACTTAGTCTGAAAAAACTTATAGTGTTTGCTTTGCTCTTTTAGTTTTATTGTATTTTTTGACACTATTGATTTTTAGACTTATTAGAAATAAAAGGAAAAAGAACTACATCATAATCCCCTCACTGATTCAGTGTAGTTCAGTCATGTCCAACTCTTTGTGACCCCATGGACTACAGCACGCCAGGACACCCTGTACATCACAACCAACTCCTGGAATCTACCCAAACCCATGTCCATTGAGTCAGTTATGCCATCCAGTCATCTCATCCTCAATTGTCCCTTTCTCCTCCTGCCCTCAATCTTTCCCAGCATCAGTGTCTTTTCAAATGAGTCAGTTCTTCCAATCAGGTGGTCAAAATACTGAAGTTGTTTCAGCTTCAGCATCAGTCCTTCCAATGAATTCCTTTAGGATGGACTGGTTGGATCTCCTTGCGGTCCAAAGGATTCTCAAGCCGCTTTCCAACACCACAGTTCAAAAGCATCAATTCTTCGGCGCTCAGCTCTCACATCCATACCTGACTACTGGAAAAACCATAGCCTTGACTAGATGGAAATTTGTTGGGAAAATAATGTTTCTGCTTTTTAATATGTTGTCTAGGTTGGTCATAACTTTTCTTCCAAGAGTAAGCGTCTTTTAATTTCATGGCTGCAGACACCCTCTGCAGTGATTTTGGAGCCCCCAAAATAAAGTCTGTCACTGTTTCCATTGTTTCCCCATCTATTTGCCAGGAAGTGATGGGACCAGATGCCATGATGTTAGCTTTCTTAGTTTTCTCATTGATTAGCCATCACTAAATATCAATTACAGATTAGAGACCTCTTACATACTTTTATGCATACATGTGATATATTTCTCACAGCAGTCCTGCAAGGAGATTCTTCAGTTCAGTTCCGTTCAGTCGCTCAGTCGTGTCCGAATCTTTGCGACCCCATGAATCGCAGCACCTCAGGCCTCCCTGTCCATCACCAACTCCCGGAGTTCCCTTAGACTCATGTTCATTGAGTCCATGATGCGATCCAGCCATCTCATCCTCTGTAGTCCCCTTCTCCTCCTGCCCCCAATCCCTCCCAGCATCAGAGTCTTTCCTAATGAGTCAACTCTTCCCATGAGGGGCCAAAGTACTGGAGTTTCAGCTGTAGCATCATTCCTTCCAAAGAAATTCCAGGGTTGATCTCCTTCAGAATGGACTGGTTGGATCTCCTTGCAGTCCAAGGGACTCTCAAGAGTCTTCTCCAACACCACAGTTCAAAAGCATCAATTCTTCGCTGCTTAGCCTTCTTCACAGTCCAACTTTCACATCCAGACATGACCACAGGAGAAACCATAGCCTTGACTAGATGGACCTTAGTCGTCAAAGTAATGTCTCTGCTTTTGAATATACTATCTAGGTTGGTCATAACTTTTCTTCCAAGGAGTAAGCGTCTTTTAATTTCATGGCTGCAGTCACCATCTGCAGTGATTTTGGAGCCTCCCAAAATGAAGTCTGACATTGTTTCCACTGTTCCCCATCTATTTCCCATGAAGTGATAGGACCGGATGCCATGATCTCCATTTTCTGAATGTTGAGCTTTAAGCCAACTTTTTCACTCTCCTCTTTCACTTTCATCAAGAGGCTTTTTAGTTGTTCTTCACTTCCTTCCATAAGGGTGGTGTCATCTGCATATCTGAGGTTATTGATATTTCTCGGGGCAAACTTGATTCCAGCTTGTGTTTCTTCCATTCCAGCGTTTCTCATGATGTACTCTGCATAGAAGTTAAATAAGCAGGGTGACAATATACAGCCTTGACAGACTCCTTTTCCTATTTGGAACCAGTCTGTTGTTCCATGTCCAGTTCTAACTGTTGCTTCCTGACCTGCATACAGATTTCTCAAGAGGCAGGCTAGGTGGTCTGGTATTCCCATCTCTTTCAGAATTTTCCACAGTTTATTGTGATCCACACAGTCAAAGTCTTTGGCATAGTCAATAAAGCAGAAATAGATGTTTTTCTGGAACTCTCTTGCTTTTTCCATGATCCAGCGGATGTTGGCAATTTGACCTCTGGCTCCTCTGCCTTTTCTAAAACCAGCTTGAACATCAGGGAGTTCACGGTTCACGTATTGCTGAAGCCTGGCTTGGAGAATTTTGAGCATTACTTTACTAGCATGTGAGATGAGTGCGATTGTGCGGTCGTTTGAGCATTCTTTGGCATTGCCTTTCTTTGGAATTGGAATGAAAACTGACCTTTTCCAGTCCTGTGGCCACTGCTGAGTTTTCCAAATTTGCTGGCATATTGAGTGCAGCACTTATTAGCTCCAATTTGTCAATTAATAAACCAAAGCTCAGGTTAGCTATTTTATTTAACCTTCTTAAGAGTATAGGGTTAGTAGTTCACAGACATGTTTATACCCTGCTCAGTGTCAAAGAAAAATTGTACTAGACAAGGTTGAACATGCAAGGAGACTACTGAAGCCTGGGAGAGAGATTGAATTCAACTCCTCTGAATCAAAAGGCTGGAGGAGTTTGATGTACTGAGTTGGGGAGCTTGGTCAGTGTGATTAGGTCATCATTTGCTAACTGTTCTGTATGAAAGTTAGGCTCCCTTCTGCCTGCAGAGACTGGAGATGGGGAAAATTTCACCTTTGATGATCACATTTCAAAGAGATGGCCCTCAAGTCCTTGAGAAAGACTTTTCTCTGTTGTAAAACTGCTGAGAGGCCAGGGAGAAGATTTACATCTCAAAGGGACAGAGAAAGAATTTATAATTGAAATTTTTCAAAAGTAAATGCTCTAAGAAAAGAGAGGTCAGGGGTCTACAGTTTTGAAGAAACCTGTCAGAAAGTCAAGCATGGGGGAGACTTTAAGGTCATCTTGGTCATCCAACTCCGGAGACCTGAGTCACAAAAAATTCTTTTTGTAACTCAAAATGAATTAATCTGAGAGCACACTATTAGCTTCTTCCTAAATGTGAAAGATTTTTTTTTTCTGATTATTACATGCATTTTGGAATATGTGAAATCTTAGAATCGAATGCAAATAATCATTGAGCACTCAGTCATTTCCCTGTATGGCCCTTTCAGACAGTATGAAAAAAGAGCTGAAATAAAATGTTTGGGATTTCAGGGGAAGAAAAATAACTTTTTCTAAAATTCTACTTTCTGTGACTGATAACACCTGTAATGGAAGACAGCTTAACACAATCAAAACACCTCTTGTCCACATGAGAGATACCTAGGAAAACTGAGTAAACCCACCCCTGCACCCCTAAATGCCCAAGTCACCATCTCAAATAGTGTCTTCAGCTAGAGACAAAAGAAAGGGGTTGGTAGAAGGAAGGCTATTTCTGGGTATTATCTGGGAAAGTACAATAAGCTTATGTAGATTTAAGTCTGGTGCCTTCTCTACTGATCAAGTTTCTTGTGATTTGTAATCTTCCTTCTTGGTACAAAGAGAAAGATAGCCTTACAAATGGAGATTTCCCTTTTGAATATAAATTTCCCTTACAAAAGGATGAATTGTACTCTGATTTCAGAACTCCTGCTGTGTCTGCTTTTTCTCCAAAATAATCAGCTCAAAATAATCCTTATGCTAAAAGGCATATTTTGGGTAGCATATCCTGCTATTGTTCACAATTTAGGGTTTGTTTGTTTTTTTTTTTAGTTTGTTTTGTTTTTTTTTAGCAGATTCATTTGGGAGTGTAAAACACTTTAGCACTTTATCATTCTATTATTTATTCCCTAGTTATATTCTTTAGAGGGTTTTTCGATTTCATTTTGCTTTTTATTCAACCCAGAGGTTAACCTATTTACAAAATGATCTTTCTTACCAATTCATAAACTCATAGAATTCTAAGCTATGACTATTAAACTTGCTAAGACTCCTGAGGTTTACTAGTATAATTTGTATTTTAGTCTCACCAGAAATACCTTTTGGCAAATTCTTCACTGGGCTTCAGTTATGTAGTTTCAAGAGAGCCTATTCTTTTTGTGATTCACATTCATTATTATTCATTTGACACTTGTCAATGATTTTTATGAAATTTTGAGGCATATGGACATAACTTTGTTTAAAAAGAATAAATAGATGAGGGAGACTCAAAGGATTACAGTCTTTAGGTGGATTTGGTGTTAAGGGGTGTGTGCTGAGTCATTCAGTTTTATCTGACTCTTTGCAGTCCCATGGTCTACAGTCCACCAGGCTCCTCTGGGGATTCTCCAGGCAAGAATACTGGAGTGGTTTGCCACTTCCTACTCCAGGGGATTTTCCTGACCCTGGAATTGAGCCTGCATATCTTCTGTCTCCTGCATTGCAGGCAAATTCTTTACCACTAACACCACCTGTGAAGTCCCCAGAACTTGGGAGAGGACTTATTTAATGAAAAGGTTTCATTTAAGGGATGTAGTGCTAAGTCGCTTCAGTCATGTGTGACTCTCTGCGACCCTATGGACAGCAGCCCACCAGGCTCCTCTGTCTACAGGATTCTCTAGGCAAGGATACTGGAGCGGGTTGCCATTTCCTTCTCCATAAGGGATGTAGGGCTTTGGCTAAATGACTGGAACTCATACCAATAAGCACTAGAAAACAATATAGGATTTCAGCTCTGAGAAGAACAGTTCCAAATAGATTCTGTCTCTCTAAGGAAAGAGAAAGTAAGCATGTGAATTGACTCCAGTTACCTTGTTACTCAGTCCCCAGGTTTCCAGTAACATTCTCAGATATCTAGAATTTCTGACAGGCAGTCAGGTTTTTGCGAGTACATGTCTGTGAGAATTAGTATACTCTCAGAAATCCAAAGTAGGATTACAACTGAGAGGTCATTGTCAAGATCAGGGAAGTACAAATAATCTTAAAACTGGAATCCAGGATAATGTTTTGGTCCATCAAAAAAAAAAAAAAAAAAAAAAACACCAACCCAGCACATTTGAAGATTTAATTGGCTTTGATAGGTGATTTATGAATCAGAAAGCATCCATCTAGCAAGAAGAAGGGAGCTCTGATGAGTGATAGAAAAAATGAAGGATTTTATAGAAAGGAGAGTGGATCCAGAAACTCATTAGCAAAGGAAAGAGAGGAATATTTTGATCCAGAAGCAAGGATCTTACCTTGCAGATTACTTCCTCTTCCTGTGTATTTGATTAAAACACAGTGGCTTGATCATTTGCTTTCTAATAACCTGTTAGTCTAAAAGGGCATAAACATATTTTAAAGTTATTGTATCTTAGGGGTTTTGGTTATATATTTTGTTTTCAACTATTTTATTTTAGAGGGCTTCCCTGGTGCCTCGGTGGTAAAGAATCTTCTTGCCAATGTCGGAGACTCGGGTTTTCTCCTTGGGTCAGAAAGATCCCTTGGAGAAGGAAATGGCAACCCACTCCAGTATTCTTGCCTGGAAAATCCGTTGGACAGAGAAGCCTGATGGGCTCCTGTCCATGGGGTTGAAAAAGAGTGACATGACTTAGCAACTAAAAACAACACCATTTTATTGAAGAATATTCTGAATTACTTTTTATGTATAATAAGTATATATCAAATTTGAACCCTGCAAATAATTTCAATTAAATTTTATAGTTTCCTTGTTGTTTAGTCGCTCAATTGTATTTGATTCTTTTGAAAGCCTATGAAATGTAGCCCTACATGCTTCTCTGTCCATGGAATTTCCCAGGCCAGAATACTGGAGTGGGTTGCCATTTCCTTAATTCAGTCATAAAGTCAAACTAATTAATGGTAGATAATATATGTTATAGATACTTTGCATTGTAAATGAATCTCATCTCTTACATTATAGAAACCTATATATGTAGTCCAGTCTTACAGTTTATAAGACAACCTAATTGTGAACAAGTTGGGCCATTTTACTCAGGTGCTTTTAAGATTAATGCAGTCTTTACTGTGTTTTCCGTGCATTTGTAATTCTAAATGCAAGAATTACTTTTAGCAAGAATTTTTATAAACTAACACATTCTGGTATTTCCAGGAAAGATTTGTTCTCCAGTTTGCTGCAAAACTTTTTACTCTCTCATATATATGTTTTGTCTCTGTTCAGTCACCTATAAATATTTATTTACAAATATTAAGTTTCATGACTTCCTTTTTTGTCATCTTAATAATGTAATAGATAAATTAGCAAAGCATACTTAAAATTAAAAAAAAAAAGGTAGATCAGTTTCTAAGTGCTACAAATATATTTTCTTCAGTTCGGTTCAGTCGCTCAGTCGTGTCCAACTCTGCAACCCCATGAATCGCAGCACGCCAGGGCTCCCTGTCCATCACCGGCTCCCTGTCCATCACCAACTCCCGGAGTTCACTCAGACTCACGTCCATCGAGTGGTGATGCCATCCAGCCATCTCATCCCCTGTCGTCCCCTTCTCCTCCTGCCCCCAATCCCGCCCAGCATCAGAGTCTTTTCCAATGAGTCAACTCTTCGCATGAGGTGGCCAAAGTACTGGAGTTTCAGCTTTAGCATCATTCCTTCCAAAGAAATCCCAGAGTTGATCTCCTTCAGAATAGACTGGTTGGATCTCCTTGCAGTCCAAGGGACTCTCAAGAGTCTTCTCCAACACCACAGTTCAAAAGCATCAATTCTTCGGTGCTTAGCCTTCTTCACAGTCCAACTCTCATATCCATACATGACTACTGGAAAAAACCATAGCCTTGACTAGATGGACCTTATTTGGCAAAGTAATGTCTCTGCTTTTGAATATGATTTTATTATTGGAAAAGTCCTTTATAAAACCTTTTTGAAGGATTTTCTCTATACATAAAATTTAGGTTTCACAGTTTGTTTTGTTTTATTTCCTCCTCATTCTAAACTTTAGTTTGTTATTTCCTTGTCACCTGATTTCCACAATTTTGATGAAGAGCTTTGGTCTTGTGACTGTTTTTCTTTGGCTGCTTTCAAGGTAGTACCTGTATCTTTGGTTTTCAACAGTTTGACTGCAGTGTGCTGAGGTATGGTCATCATTTTGTTTACATAGTTTGGGATTTGCTGCATTCCTTAAATTCCTAACTTTGTATCTCATAAAATTGAGCCATTTCTGACCATTATTTCTTCAGATAATGTTCTGCTCTAATTTTTCTTTTATTTCTTCCCTGGGAATCCAATTACATTACTTAAGATGTTTTCACATTTGTTCCCAAAGTCCCTGAACTCTATTCCTTTCCCATTTCTTTTTTCTTTGTTTTTCAAATTGGATAAATTCTACTGATCTGTGCTCATGTTCCTTGACTCTTTCTCCTGTCACTTTCATCTATTTCATGATCCATCCAGTGAATATTTTTTCAGATATTTTAGTTTTCTATCTAACTTTTAAATATTTTCTATTACTCTACTGATTTTCTTTTCTCATTATTAGAAGCATTATTTTCCTTCACCTCACTGATTACAGGAGCTGCTTCAATCTTTGTCTGATCATTTTTACATTGATCATCTATATGCTAGTAGCTCTTGGGTATTGTTTGTTTGTTTCCCATGAAAATACATCACATTTTTCTGCCACTTCACATACTCAGCAATTTTGTATTGTATTCTGTTTATCATGCTTTGTGGTGAAGGCTTAGATTCTCTTGTACTCCTCTAACAATATTGATATTCTTGTTCTAGCAAGAAGTTAATTTGATTCAACTCAAAAGGCAAACTCTATCACCCTTGCTGTTGGCAGTGATTCAAATCTTTGTTCAGGTTGCCTTTATTCTGCCCCATGCATACACCATTCAGGTGTCAGCCAACGTGTAAATTTATACACACAGTTTTCAGTTTCTTTTCTCTGTCTCTTATGGGATTTCCCAGTCAGCCAGAGCAATGTTTAACCAAATACCTTGGCACACTATGAACTGGTCAAGTGGATTCATGAAATTAACTACCACACCATTTTCGGCTCATTGTCACCTTTTGGAAGGCGCGCATTGCTCACTTAAAGAATTCTGGTTTTCTATTCATTAACTTTCATGCAACTTAGTTACAAACCATTGATAACAGTTTATTCTTTCTGCACAGATAGTCCCTCAAGTCTACTTGTATTTTTAATCTTCTGTTTCCCTGATAGTAATGTCAAATAAAACTTGCTGTGATGATGAAAATCCTCTGTATTCTATATCTCCACTATTCTAATATAGATTGAATTTGCTGTATGTGGCTTTGAAATCTTGACATGTAGCTAGTGTGATAAAGGAATTTAATTACAAATTTTAATTAATTTTACTAAATTTTAAGTTTAAAGAGCCACATGTGGCTAGTGGCTATTACACAGACAGTGCTACCCTGATGATGTGCATGTCCTCTTTGAAAACAATATATATTCAAGTCTTCTGTCCTTTTTTTATTCAACTTGCTTGGTTTTTGATGTTGGATTGTATGGACTGTTTATAGGTTTTGGATATCCACCTTCCTGGTCATATAATTTGCGAATACTTTCTCCAGTTCTGTAGTTTATCTTTTCATTTTATCAGTGGTTTCCTTTGCTGTGCAAAAGCTTTTAAGTTTAGGTCCCATTTGTTTATTTTTATTTCATTCACTTTAGGAAATGGATCTGAAACAATTACTACAATTTATTGTCACAGAATGCTCTGCTTATGGTTTCGTTTAGGAGTGTTATGGTTGCTGGTCTTCCATTTAGGTCTTAATCCATTTTGAGCTTATTTTTGTGTTTAGTGGTAGAGAATGTTCCAATTTCATTCTTTTAAATGTAACTATCCAGTTTTCACAGCACCACTTATTGAAGAGACTGTCTTTTATCCTTTGTATATATTTTTCCCCTTTAATGTCTATTAATTGACCATATGTATGTGAGTTTATTTCTTAGATCTCTGTTCTGTTCCATTGATCTATGAGACTGTTTTTGTGCCAGTACTGTACTGGTTTGATTACTCTAGTTTGTAGTATAATCTGAAGACAGTGTGATTCCTCCAGTTTTGTTTTTCTTTTTCAAGATAGTCTTGAATATTTGGGGTCATTTGTGTTCATGCAAATTTTAAAGTTATTTATTCTAGCTTTGTTAAAAATGCCATTGGTATTTTGATACAGGTTGCACTGAATCTATAGATTGCCTTGGAGATTACAGTCATTTTAATAATATTAATTCTTCCAATCTGAGAACACAATATATCTTTTTATCTGTGTGATCTACACTTTCTTTCATCAGCATCACGTAGTTTTCAGAGCACAAGTCATTTACTTCCTTAGGGAGGTTTATTCCTAGATATTTTATTCCTTTTGATATGATGATAAATGAGATTATTTCCTTAATTTGTCTTTCTAATATTTTATTAGTGTATAGAAAAACAACAGATTTCTGTATATTAATTTTTATCCTGAAACATTATTAGATTCATTGATGAGCTAGAGTCATTTTCTGGTGGCGTCTTTAGGATTTTCTATGTAGAGTATCACGTTATTTGCAAACAGTAAGTTTTGCCACTTTATTTCCAATTTGGTTTCTTTTATTTTGTTTTTTTCATCTTATTTCTTTGGCTAGAGAGTATGCAGATAGCCAACAGCAGCATGAAAAGATATTCAATAACACTGAGCATCAGGGAAATGCAAATCAAAATCACAATGAGATATCCCCCACACCTGTCAGAATGGCTATTATCAAAAAGAATATAAATAATAATTGTTGGTGAGGATGTGAAAAAAAGTGGAATCCTTGTACATTGTTGGTGAGAATGTAAATTGTTTCAGCCACTGTCAAAAACAGTATACAAGTTTCTCAAAAAACTAAAAATAGAACTACTAGATGACCTAGAAGTTCCACTCCTGAGTATATATCTGAAAGAAACAAAAACATTAATTGAAGATTATATATGCATCCCACTGTTCAGAGGAGCATTATTTATAATTACTGGGATATAGAACACCCAAGTATCTAACAACAAATGAAAAGATAAAGAAGATATGGTATACACACACACACACACACACACACACACAATGAAAATTTGTCATAAAAAGAATGAAAATTTACCTTTTACAACAATAAATGGACTTGGAGGGTATTGTACTCAGTAAATAAGTCAAACAAAATACTTTATGATATCATTATATATGGAATCTAAATAATACAACAAGCTAGTGAATATAACAAAAAAGAGAATAATATTTATTGAGACTAAGTTAGGGTTACCAGTAGGGAGAAGCAGTGAAGGAGGGGCAATATCAGGGTAGGTTTAAGAGGTACAAGCTATTAGGTATAAAATAAGCTACAAGGATATATATACAACACAGGCAATATAGTCAATGTCTCGTAATAACTATAGATGAGATACAACCTTTAAAAATTGTCACTCACTATATTTTACACTTGTAACTTATATAATGTTGCATAACAACTATACTTCAGTAAAAAAGTAAACAAATAGAATGTATCTAACATTAGTAAATTTTTTTAATAGAGTCATCCCTTTGTACCTGAGAGTTCTGCATCCTTGGATTCAACTAAGTTTGGATCAAAATATTTGAAAAAGAAATTCCAGAAATTTTCAAAAAGCAAAACTTGAATTTACTGGCTGGCAGTAATTAACGTTGTATTTACATTGTACTAAATATTATAAGTAATTAGAGATGATTCAAAGTATTTGGGAGGTGATGCATAGGTTATATGCAAATTGTTGTTGTTCAATGACTAACTTGTGTCTGACTCTTTGCAACCCCATGAAGTGCAGCATGTCAGGCTTCCCTGTCCTTCACTATCTCCCAGAGTGTTCTCAAACTCATGTCCATTGAGTTAGTGGTGCTGTCTAACCAACTCATCCTCAGCTGCCCTCTTCTCCTGCCTTCAATATTCCCAGCGGGTCTTTTGTGATGAGTCAGCTCTTTGCATCAGGCAGCCAAAGTATTGGCGCTTCAGCATTAGTCCTTCCAACGAGTATCCAAGGTTGATTTCCCTTAGGAAATACTGTACCGTTTTATATGAAGAACTTGATGCATAGGGAGTCCTGGAAACCAAAGGACAGTTGTAATTTGCTTTGATTTATTCAATTAAATCAAGCTGATTTATTCAGTTAAATCAGTTATGGGGTGATACTATATGTAAGATTTCATGGTAAATATGATATTCACTTCCTTGCTCAATCTTAGCATTTCTTTAAAAAAAAAAAAACCAAACTTTTCTGTTACTTTTTAATATCTGAAAGTTATTGATTTCTTCCAATACACACAAAGTCAAAATTCTTTTATCTTTACTGCCATATAAAAGTAAACTAATGTGTTCTCACAAATGGTCTCTGCAGTCATTGCCCTTTTACAATCTATGTTAAAATTATGATACGTCCAACTTTTTCCCATGGAAACTGTTATTACAAACTAAATTTTTCCATATTTCTGAAGGTTCTACTCTTAATTATTTTCTGGAAAAATTATTTTTATGCTTGTCAAAGGCATTCCTCTTAATCTCTGCTAATTTCTAAGTGTTGACAATTAGTACTAACTGAATTATGTATTGTTGATCTCTTTTATAGAAATTGGGCTTCTCTCATAACTCAGTTGGTAAAGAATCTGCCTGCAGTGCAGGAGACCCAGTTTCAATTCCTGGGTCTGGAAGATACCCTGGAGAAGGAAATTGCAACCCACTTCAGTATTCTTGCCTGGAAAATCCCATAGACAGGGGAGCCTGGTGGGCTACAATTCATGGGATTGAAAGAATCAGACATGACTTAGTGACTAAACCACCACCATAAAAATAGCAACTTATCTTTAATAATAAGAACTCTCAATGATTGATTTCATATGCTTAATTTTAAACTGTAGATGTGATCATTTCACACAGTGATTGACAAATTTTACTTAATATTATAACACTTTCAGTTCATCTCATGATATTTTGGGTTTTATCATTTCAGGATCACCAAACAATTTTAAGAGCATGGGCTGTAAAAGATTTTGCTCCAAATTGCCCTTTGTATGTCCAGATCTTAAAGCCTGAAAATAAATTCCATATCAAATTTGCTGGTAAGTTTGACCTCAAATGAGATCCTTTAAACCTTTCCTCAAATTCTTATTGTCATTGTAAGAGTTACACTTCTGAAGTTAATGGTAGTTTATTACATCCATGTTTCTGTAGAACAGGATTTATTTTTTATCATCTACTTGTTATAAGAGAATTAATTCACTTTAAAATGTGAATCTTTGTGGTAAGACCTTACTTTTTTATATAACTTGGTGATTTTGGTAACTGAATTTGCTGAACATCCTAGTAAGCTTAATTAGATTAGCTCTGATAGTTGAGTATGAAATAGAGACACAAGTTTCAAATGTTTTATATATATATATATATATATGTAGACAGATAATACTTTGCTATATGTTATTTTATATAAATATAAACACCATAGAATAGAATAATAATATAATGTACTCAGGTAATTTAAATAGATTTAATTTGAGGGTAGATATTGAAAACAATTCAAGAAAAAGATACACATGAATTTTTCATACAAGTGCTGCTTTTAAAATAATTATCCACATGAGATTATATTTTAAACTATTAGAATAATAAAATGGTACTGTATCTTTCCTTAAGTGCTTCTGGAGGAACTAATTTTGATCCAGAGATAATTTATGCACTTTTTTTCTTCAAATATAAGAAACTTTTTAAAATAAAATTTCACCTTAATGGTCTGAAACTTCAAAAGTCTTTAAAAAGTAAATCATTTTAATGTATTTGCAAAATGTATTTCCTTCAGAAGATTCACACATCTTACAATGCTTATCTATTAGTGTATGATATTTAAATGAAATTGTATAAACACTGGGCTTCCTTGGTGGCTCAGATGGTGAAGTATCTGCCTGCAATGCAAGAGACCCAGGTGCAATCCCTGGGTCAGGAAGATCCCCCTGGAGAAGGGAATGGCTGTCCACTCTACTATTCTTGCCTTGAGAATTCCATGGATCATGGAACTCGGCTGGCCACAGTCCATAGGATGGCAAAGAGTCAGACATGATTGAGTGACTAACACTTGTAAACACTAAGAAGTTTTAAAGTAGTGATGAGTACCATGAAATTATTGCTATTCAATTTGTTCTGAGTCATCTTTTAGTCTTCATACTAATGACATCATTTTTTTTCTAAAGAAGTAATGAAATAAAGCAATAAATCTCAACTTTGGTGGCATTTTCAGTTCAGTTCAGTTCAGTCGCTCAGTCGTGTCCGACTCTTTGCAACCCCATGAATTGCAGCACGCCAGGCCTCCCTGTCCATCACCAACTCCCGGAGTTCACCCAAACTCACATCCATCGAGTCAGTGATGCCATCCAGCCATCTCATCCCCTTCTCCTCTTGCCCCCAATCCCTCCCAGCATCAAAGTCTTTTCCAATGACTCAGCTCTTTGCATGAGGTGGCCAAAGTATTGGAGTTTCAGCTTTAGCATCTGTCCTTCCAAAGAACACCCAGGACTGATCTCCTTCAGAATGGACTGGGTGGATCTCTTTGCTGTCCAAGGGACTCTCAAGAGTCTTCTCCAACACCACAGTTCAACAATTAAAATAAATAAATTTAAATTAAACAACAAAAGAGCATCAATTCTTTGGTGTTCAGCTTTCTTCACAGTCCAGCTCTCACATCCATACATGACCTCAGGAAAAACCATAGCCTTGACTAGACGGACCTTTGTTGGCAAAGTAATGTCTCTGCTTTTGAATATGCTATCTTGGTTGGTCATAACTTTCCTTCCAAGGAGTAAGCGTCTTTTAATTTCATGGCTGCTATCACCATCTGCAGTGATTTTGGAGCCCCCAAAATAAAGTCTGACACTGTTTCCACTGTTTCCTCATCTATTTCCCATGAAGTGATGGGACCGGATGCCATGATCTTCGTTTTCTGAATGCTAAGCTTTAAGCCAACTTTTTCACTCTCCTCTTTCACCTTCATCAAGGGGCCCTTTAGCTCCTCTTCACTTTCTGCCATTAAGGGTGGTGTCATCTGCATATCTGAGGTTCTTGATATTTCTCCCGGCAATCTTGATTCCAGCTTGTGCTTTGTCCAGCCCAGTGTTTCTCATGATGTACTCTGCATAGAAGTTAAATAAGCAGGGTGACAATATACAACCTTGACCTTCCTATTTGGAACCAGTCTGTTGTTCCATGTCCAGTTCTAACTGTTGTTTCCTGACCTGCATACAGATTTCTCAAGAGGCAAGTCAGGTGGTCTGGTATTCCCATCTCTTTCAGAATTTTCCACAGTTTATTGTGATCCACTCAGTCAAAGTCTTTGGCATAGTCAATAAAGCAGAAATAGATGTTTTTCTGGAACTCTCTTCCTTTTTCCATGATCCAGCAGATGTTGACAATTTGATGTCTGGTGGCATTTTAGAATCTGTTTTAAAGAATGTTTTTAAAGGGCTAATGAGAGATTCTGAGCATGTAACAGGTTTTGCATAGTGCCAGGGCTTCTTTAAACCTGTTTCCTAAATCAAAAATTAAAAACAACAGCAGGTGGGCCTACACTGGAGCTGAAGTGTCTTGGTCTCCCTGCTGGTTTCCCAGGGGTGGGCAGGGCAAACAGACCAGAAGGGGAGGCCTGAGCAGGGAAGACAAAGAAGATGAGGAGGTCTGCTGGAGGACAAGGGTGCACCCTGGGCCTCTTGCCATAGTAGCCCCAGTGGTGGGAGGGAGCCAGACAGTTGGCCCAGCTGAGAGGGAGGAGCACCAGGCAGTGGACAGCAGAGGAGGAGGTGCTCATAGCTGGGAGCAGAACAGAGATTTGGAACTTCAGACATCACATTTCTTACCTTGTGATGGAAAGTGTGTAAATTAAATGTCAAGAGGAAACCAGGCTGTAGAAATTTAATCCAGTCAGTGTACCTCCAAACCTACAGCTGAATTCATCCTTGTCAGAGATCAAGCCCTGAGCCTTTGGAGTAGGAGCAGTGACTCCAGCACCCTATACTACCAGAGAACTGACTGACCCTAGGGAGTATCAAATACTGAGAACTCACACAAAAGAAGCCACTTGAATACAAGGGCCAATATCACCCCACCACCAGGAGCACCCTGTGCAGGACATCTCATCTAAGCAACAAACAAAGCAAAAATACAAACCCAGTCATCAGCAGACAGGATTACCACCTCACTCAGCCTTGCCCAGCAGAGGAAAAACAGACAAACAAAAACTCAGCACAAATCTCTCCCTATGCAAAGCTTACACAAACCACTATGACCACCTTAGGAGAGCAGAAACCAAAAGGAAGAAAGAATTCAACCTTGAAGCTTGGGAAAAAGAGACCTCAAACCCAATACACTAAAATAATAGCAATAATAAAAAGGCAGAGAAATACTGCACAAATGAAGGAACAAACTAGAAACACAGAAGTCCAAATGAAGAGGAAATAGGTACACTACCTAAAAAAGAATTCAGAATAATGATAGTAAAGATGATCAAAAACCCTGAAAACAGAATGGAGAAAAATGCAAGAATCAATTAACAAAGACCGAGAAGAATTAAAGAATAAACATACAGAGACAAACAACACAATTACTGAAATTAAAAACACTCTGAAAGGAATCAATAACAGACTATCTGAAGCAGAAGTATGAATCAGTGAGCTGGAAGATATAGTGGTGGAATTAACTTCTGAAGAGCAGAATAAAGAAGAAAAATGAAAAGAACTGAGCATAGTCTCAGAGACCTCTGAGACCAAATCAAACACACCAACATTTGAATTATAGGGGTCTCAGAAGAAGGAAGAGCAAAGAAAGGTTATGAGAAAATTTTTGAAGAGATTATAGTTGAAAAGTTCTCCAACATGGAAAAGGAAATAGTCAGTCAAGTACAGGAGGTGCAGAGTCCCATACAGGATAAACCCAAGAAGAAATGCCAAGACACATACTAATCAAACTAAGAAAGACTAAGCACAAAGAAAGAATATTAAAAGCAGCAAGGGAGAAGCAACAAGTAACATACAAGGGAAACCCCATATGCTTAACAGCTGATCTTTCAGCAGAAGCTCTTCAAGCCAGAAGGGAATGGCAGGATATATTTAATGTACTGAAAGGGAAAAATCTACAACCAAGATTACTATACCCAGCAAGGATTTAATTCACAGTCGATGGAGAAGTAAAAAGCTTTTCAGACAAACAAAAGTCAAGAGAATTCAGTACCACCAAACGAGGTTTACACAAATGTTAAAAGACTTTGTAGCCAAGAAATATGAGTAGAAAAAGATCTACAAAGTCAACCCCAAACAATTAAGAAAATGGCAATAGGAACATATATATCAATAATTACTTTAAATGTAAGTGGATTAAATGCTCCAACCAAAAGACACAGCCTGGCTGAATGGATACAAAAGCATGTCCCATATATCTGCTGTCTACAAGAAACCCACTTCAGACCTAAGGACATATATGGACTGAAAATGAGAGGATGGAGAAATATATTCCTTGCAAGTTGGAAGCAAAAGAGAGCTGGAATAGCAATCCTCATATCAGAAAAAAATAGACCTTAAAATAAAGAAGATTACAAGAGATAGGGAAGAACACTACATAATGATAAAGGTATCAATCCAAGAGGAAGACATAACAATTGTAAATATCTATGCATCCAACATAGGAGCACCTCAATACATAAGACAAACGGTAACAGGCATAAAAGGAGAAATTGACAGAAACACAATATTAGTAGGAGACTTTAACACCACTCTCACATCAATGAACAGATCATCAAAACAGAAAATTAATGAGGAAACACAAGTCTTAAAAGATACTTTAGATGAGATGGATCTCATTGATATCTTCAGTATCTTCAATCCAAATAAAGAAGAATACACCTTCTTCTCAAATTTACATTCTCCAGGATAGACCACATCTTAGGTCACAAATCAAACCTCAGTAAATTTAAGAAAATTGAGATTGTATCAAGCATCTTCTCCGACCACAATGCTATGAGACTAGACATGAATTACAAGAAGAAGAAAAAAAAAAAACTGTAAGAAAAAGAAACACATGGAGATTAAACCAACATGTTTCTAAATAACCAACAGGTTACTGAAAAAATCAAACAATAAATGAAAAAATTCCTAGAAACAAATGACAATGAAAATACAACAACTCAAAACCTACGGGATGCAGCAAAAGCAGTTCTAAGAAGGAAGTTTATAGCAATACAATCCTACCTCATGAAACAAGAAAAACATTAAATAGACACCTCAAAGTACTGAAAAAGAACAACAAAAAAAAGTAGAATGAAAGAAATCATAAATATCTGAGCAGAAATAAATGAAAAAGAAATGAAAGGAACAATGGTAAAGATTAATAAAGCTAAAGGTTGGTTCTTTGAGAAGATAAACAAAATTGGCAAATCTTTAGCCAGACTCATCAAGAAAAAAAGAGAGAAGAATCAAATCAACAAAATTAAAAGTGAAAAAGAGAGGTTACAATAGACAATGCAGGAATACAAAGGATTATGAGACTATTATGAACAAATATATGACAATAAAATGGATAACCTGAAAGAAATGGAGAGATTCTTAGTAAAGTTCAATCTTTCAAGACTGAACCAGAAAGAAATAGAAATTATGAACAACCCAATTACAAGCACTGGAAGTGAAGTTTTGATAAAAAAAAATCTCCCAAAAACAAAAGCCCAGGACCAGATGGCTTCACAGGAGAATTCTATCAAACATTTAGAGAAGAACTAAGCCTTATCCTTCTAAAACTCTTTCAAAAACCTGCAGAGGAAGGAACACTTACAACCTCATTCTACAAGACTACCATCACCCTGACACCAAAACCAGACAAAGACAACGCAAAAAAAAAAAACTACAGCTCAATTTCACTGATGAACATAGATGCAAAAATCATCAACCATATTTTGGCAAACAGAATTCAGCAACACATCAAAAAGCTCATACACCATGATCAATTTCGGTTTATTCCAAGGGTGCAAGGACTCTTCAGTATAAACAAATCAATCAATGTGATATGCCATATTAACAAATTGAAAGGTAAAAACCACATGATAACCTTAATAGATGCAGGAAAAGCCTTTAACAAAATTCAGCACCCATTTATGATTAAAACTCTTCAAAAAATGGGCATAGAAGGAACCTACCTCAACATAGTAAAGGCCATACATGATAAGCCTACAGCCAACATTATTCTCAGTGGTTAAAAACTGAAAACATTCCCCCTAAGATCAGGAACAAGACAAGAGTGTCGACTTTCACCTCTATTATTCAACATAGTTTTGGAAGTCCTAGCTATAGCAATCATAGAAAATAAAAAGAAATAAAAGGAATCCAGATTGGAAAAGAAGTAATGCTCTCACTGTTTGCAGATGACATGATACTATACATAAAAAACCCTAAAGATAGTATCAGAAAATTGCTAGAGCTAATCAGTGAATTGAGCAAAGCTGCAGGATATAAAATCAATACACAGAAATCACTTGCATTTCTATATACTAAGAATGAAAAATCAGAAAGAGAAATTAAGGAATCAATAACATTCACCATTGCAAGAGGAAGAAATAAATATCTAGGAATAAACTTACCTAAGGAGATAAAAGAACTGTACACAGAAAATTATAAGACACTAATGAAAGAAATCAAAGATGTCATAAACAGATTGAGAGATATTCCATGTTGCTGGGTAGGAAGAATCAATATTGTTTAAAATGACTAAATTACCAAATGCAATCTACAAATTCAGTGTGATCCCTATCAAATTACCAATGACATTTCTCACAGAACTAGGACAAAAAATTTCACATTCATATGGAAACACAAAAGACCTCAAATAGCCAAAGCAGTCTTGAAAAAGAAAAATGGAGCTGGAGGAATCAAGCTTCCTGATTTTAGATTATACTGTGAGGCTATAGTCATCAAGACAGTATGGTACTGGCAAAAAGATAGAACAATATACCAATGGAAGAAGATAGAAAGCTCAGAAATAAATGCACCTATGGTGCCATATTTTTACAAAGGAGGCAAGAATATACAATGGGGCAAAGACAGCCTCTTCAACAAATGATGCTGGAAAACTGGACAGCTCCATGTAAAAGAATGAAATTAGAACACTTACTAACACCATACCAAAAGATAAACTCAAAATGGATTAAAGAACTAAATGTAAGACCAGAAACTATAAAACTCTTAGGGGAAAACATAGGCAGAACATTCTATGACATAAATCAAAGCAAGATCCTCTATGATCAACTGCCTAGAGTAACACAAACAAAAACAAAAGTAAACAAGTGGGACCTGGTTAAACTCAAAAGCTTTTGCACAACAAAGGAAACTATAAGCAAGGTGAAAAGACAGCCCTCAGAATGGCAGAAAATAATAGCAAATGAAACAACAGAGGACTAATTTATAGAATATACAAGTAGCTCATACAACTGAATACCAGGAAAACAAAGAACCCAGCCAAAAGATGGGAAAAAGACCTAAACAGACATTTCTCCAAAGAAGATATACAGGTGGATAACAGACTTGTGAAAAGATGCTCCGCATTGCTCATCATTAGAGAAATACAAATCAAACCTACAATGAGGTATCACCTCACACTAGTCAGAATGGTCATCATCAAAAATTCTACAAACAATAAATGATGGAGAGGGTGTGAAGAAAAGGGAATGCTCTTCTCTATTGGTAGGAATGTAAATTGATACAGTCACTATGGAAGACAGTATAGAGATTCCTTACAAACGGGGAATAAAACCACCATGTGACCCAGCAATCCCACTCCTAGCCATATACCCTGAGGAAACCAAAACTGAAAAGACACATGTATCACATTATTCAGTGCAGGACTATTTACAATAGCTAGAACATGGAAGCAACCAAGATGTCCATCAACAGATGAATGGCTAAAGAAGCAATGGTACATATACACAATGGAATATTACTCAGCCATTAAAAGGAGCACATTGGAGTCAGTTCTAATGAGGTGGATGAACCTAGAGCCTATTATACAGAGTGAAGGAAGTCAGACTTAGAAAGTTAAATATCGTATTCTAACATATATATATATGAAATCTAGAAAAATGGTACTGAAGAATTTATTTACAGGGCAGCAAAAAAAAAAAAAAAAAACACAATTGCTCCAAATCCTGGGCCTAAAATCGACCCTCATCACCGATGGTTCCACACCTATCAACCTCTTCAGCTCAGCCTTTGGTTTGCTGGGGCTCAGGACTGAGGCACAGCCTCCAGCCAAGAAGGCTGCTGGTGGGCCCAGCACCCAAGAGGGCTTGCTTCCCATCTGCACCTCTGCCCCTCTAACCCTTGGAAACAGCTAGTTTGTGCCTTAGCTCTGTACTACACTGTCAAATAAAACTGACACTTTTGGGAAAAAAAGAAAAAAAATAGTACCTCCTTTGCAGACTTTTTAATAAAATGGAAAAATACATATGAAGTATTACAGCTAGTGCCAGGAACACTTGTTATTAACATTTAGGAAATGTCAATTATTTACCTAAAAGGCTTTGTAACTAAGCTGCCTTATTTTATTATTATTTAGGAAAAGCAGTATTTTCGTAAAGTTTTCATACCTAATAATGACTTGATATGATAAAATTTTAAGAAGGTAGCAGTGGACACAGAACTAATGAAGGTTCTTAAAATATGAATTTAAATTTGAATGCCACCATGTACACTTTAGCCCAGCAGATTAGTAGTTTGGCTGCTATATTTTTCTTCTGTTAAGTGGCCATAATAATATTATGTCTTTTCATTGGTTAAAATTAGCAGTAATGGTGAAATAAGTGATATCTGAGACTCACTACGCATTCAATAAATGGATATTGAATGTGGATCTCAAAACAATATGTAGTTTGAGAAGACAAGTTGTGCTTTGGAATATGCTATAACTGAAATTCAGAGCAGATTTTAGTTTTTCTCTTTAGCAAGCCATTGTTGTGCTCACAAAGACCAAACTCACTATCAAAATAGCCTATTTTTACAAACAAAAAATTACAAAGACTATTTGAATTTATTCTCTTTCACATTCTTATTTTGCTGATATTTAGATAAATCCATTGAAATGGACTGTTTTAAAATTCTATCCCAATAGTGTATCTCAGTATTTCTCATTTATGGCATCTGCTGAAATTCCTTTTAATAATATCTTCATTCTTTTATGTAGTGAGCTTACACTATCTTGGAGGCACCCTTTTTATATTTTGAAAAGACAAAAGTACCTCAATTTCATTAAAGTGCCATAAAAAGCAGTTTGAGGTGATATATGAGACTCTCAAACAAAAAATAATATGTTTTATATCTCAGCATGAGGTTAAAGCAGTTATGGACTTAACCTTTCAAAAGGCTTTGCATCACTCTCATTGAGGCGGTGGTGTAAGCTGTTAAAATAGTGGCCTCCAGTGAGCCGTGCCCCCTGTGTCTGCGGCCCACTGTGCGTCCACACTGCAGCTTCTTCCACAAGGAGGCAGAGTGTGCTTCCCCACCCTTTGAATATGGGCTGTCTGGTCACTTGCTAAGCCGGTATACTGTGACAAACACTGTTAATACACTGTGTGACTTTAAAAACAAAGCCTTGAAAGGCCATCCAGGTTCTGCTTGCCTTTGGTTGGAACATGGCACAGAGACTATATGTGAAGAATCTGGTTTATTCTTTCCAAGGATGAAAAATCCCATGGAAAGTGAGACATCCATCCCAGCCACCCCACCTCACTGGTTCCTAACTTACCCGGATTGATTCTCTTTCAAGTTGTTATTTTGCCATTATCTCGATAAATCCATTGAAATGAATGATTGTTTTAAAATTCTGTCCTAATACTTTATCTCAATAGTTCTCATTTTTCGCATCTGTTGATGCTCCCAACTCACCTATCAGCCAATCCACAGAAATCATGCTGACCCACAGAATTTCGAGAAATGAAATGTTTAAGTCAATAAGTTTTGGAGTCATTTGTTATATAACAATAGATAATGAATACTGTTTGTAATAAAATAACAATCATTTTAATCTTAAAAATATTTGCTTGTTATTGATTATATTTTGTCCTTGTAGTTTCACAGGTATTAAATGGCATGATTTTAGTTATCACAAGATACAAAGCATATTTTTATTTCCACTTATTTAATTACCTTCAATTCCCTTAAATTGTGGAACTCATACCCTGACAATCATTGATGTATTTTTCAAAAGTAAACCCATGTTTTTAAAATGTAAAAGGCAGAAACTTTAAAATTCAACTAACATGTATAGAAACTATTAGAAAGCAAACACAGTTTAGCAACCTAGCAACTAGTACTTTATGCAGATATATCAATTGTGTAATTTGTGGATCACTTTCTCCTGAACAAGATGACTATATATATTCATTAAATTATTGAACTGTTGCACTATATTTAAATGAATTATTATATGAATTACTGTAACAGTTATAAATGCAATTAGCATCTACACTTTGATCAGATTCACAGAAGGAAATTCCATATGGACATGAATTTCAGCGTTAGAAAAGATATGCTCTTACTCATATCAACAAGATATGAAATTAAATAGTGAGCCTAGAGTTAGAAACAACAAAATCCTACCCAGAATAAGAGTTACAGCAAAAGTACAAATTGTAATGAGAGTCAAGTAGAATAAAAATATTCTTCACAGATAATTTGTTTAATCACCATAAATTTCCAAGAAGAAAATAAACTCAAACTGATTTATAAGAAAAAAGTCCTTCAGCAGTTTGTCCCTTTTTATAATAAATTTGTCAAAGTGAAAAGATAAATATTGCAAATTCTGGAATAAGATTGACTTCAGTCAAATTTTTCTTCTACTGTATAAGGACTGTATAATGTCAGATTTCTCAACCTCCTGAGCTAGAGTTTTTCAACATGTACAGTGAGAGTAATAAGAGAAACTATACCTTAGGGTTGTTATGATTTTAAAAAGAATACTCCAAAAACCTCAGCCACTGCTGCTGCTGCTAAGTCACTTCAGTTGTGTCCGACTCTGTGCGACCCCACAGACGGCAGCCCACCCGGCTCCCCCGTCCCTGGGATTCTCCAGGCAAGAACACTGGAGTGGGTTGCCATTTCCTTCTCCATAGCCACTAGTAATTAGTATTTATCAAATTGATGATTATCATAAATCTTGACTACCAACGTCTCCTTGTCTTAATAATTCTGTATTATCATTGTCTCCAGCAAAAGTAACTAAGGGTTTTCCATGAAGCTTTACAAAGAGCTTCAGTTCAGTTTATTCAGCTTTCAGTTCAGTTCAGTTTATTTCTTGGCTCCGTCGTGTCTAACTCTCTGCAGTCTCATGGACAGACTGCAGCATGCCATGCCTCTTTGTCCATCACCAACTCCCGGAGTTTACTCAGATTCCTCCTGTCCATTGAGTCGGTGATGCCATCCAACCATCTCATCCTCTGTCATCCGCTTCTCCTCCCACCTTCAATCCTTCCCAGCATCAGGGTCTTTTCAAATGAGTCACTTCCTTGCATCAGGTGGCCAAAATATTCAGCATCAGTCATTCCAATGAAAAATCAGAACTGATTTTCCCTTCTATTTACCATGAAGTGATGGGACCGAATGCCATGATTTTAGTTTTCTGAATGTTGAGTTTTAAGCCAACTTTTTCACTCTTCTCTTTCACTTTCATCAAGAGGCTCTTTAGTTATTCTTCACTTTCTGCCAGAAGGGTGGTGTCATCTGCATATCTGAGATTATTGATATTTCTCCCGGCAATCTTGATTCCAGCTTGTGCTTCTTCCAGCCCAGCACTTCTCACGATGTACTCTGCATAGAAGTTAAATAAGCAGGGTGACAATATACAGCCTTGACATACTCCTTTTCCTATTTGGAACCAGTCTGTTCCATGTCCAGTTCTAACTGTTGCTTCCTGACCTGCATAGAGATTTCTCAGAAGGCAGGTCAGGTGGTCTGGTATTCTCATCTCTTTCAGAATTTTCCAGTTTGCTGTGATCCACACAGTCAAAGGCTTTGGCATAGTCAATAAAGCAGAAGTAGGTGTTTTTCTGGAACTCTCTTGCTTTTTTGATGATCCAGCAGATGTTGGCAATTTGATCTCTGGTTCCTCTGCCTTTTCTAAATCCAGCTTGAACATCTGGAAGTTCACAGTTCAGGTACTGGCTTGAGAAATTTTGAGCATTAGTTTGCCAGCGTGTGAGATGAGTGTAAGTATGCCATAGTTTGAGCATTCTTTGGCACTGCCTTTCTTTGGGATTGGAATGAAATCCAATATTCCAGTCACATTATTTTCAGTTTATGTGTATTTTCCAGAGAATAGGATTATGGGATTATATAAACTGGAATCATAACTTATTAAGCATATTATGGGAACTGATAATTAGAGAAAATTTGATTGATTAACATAGTTGAAAAATTATAGAAAATATGTTAGCAAGTCAAAGTAATATATTAAAAAATAATATATTGTCACCAGGTTGAAATTATTCTAGAAATAGATCATTTTAAAGGAGAAATAATATTATTGCATCAGTGGAAACAAAAAAATAAGCATTTGAGAGAAAATTAAACATCCAGTCAAGATTTCTTTTAAAAGGAAATTTAAAAAATGCTAGGAAGCTACAAGTAAGGAACTTCTTAACCTAAGGTAACTTATCTAAGAGGAAAACAAATATTTAATGATCATATATTGAGAGTCCTTCTTTAAAATTAGGTACAAACAAGGATGCATACCAAAACCACATGTACTCAGTGTTGTCCTAGAAATCCTGATGAGTGCAGTAAGGCTACAAAAATAAATAAAAGGAATAAGCATTGGAAAAAGAGAAATGAAATCGCCACTATTTACATACGATTCTCTACAAGAAAATTCAAAAGAATTTTTTTTCTAGAATGCCATTTCATTAGGGAGTTCATCCATTTATGATTTCCAAAACTGAACCGATAATTCCCCTTTAAATATCCACTATGAACTCCTGTCTTGTTCCACTAACTAGTCAGTTATCTCCTGTTAGGTTTCTCATAACTATCTCAAAATTAATATATCTAGAGTCTGTTTCTCCACATTCTTCCCACGCAGCATATACTTAGAACATAAGCCACAAACCCATGCAAAATCCACTCTTCTATTCTTTGTATCCAGTCCTTTAGGTGCTGGAAGGTTACACTTTCTGAATATCTCGGACTTATCCACTGACGCAACCCTTGTCTATTGCATTATCACGTTTTGCTTAGTCTGTCTTAAAACTCTCCTTTTCCGTTTCTTGCTGAGTATATACAAGTTGTATCTAAGCTTATTGCTGTTCTCATATTCCCATCGTGTTTGCTGTAACGATTGTCATTTGGTATTGTAGTAGGCAGAGCATCTTCATACCTCTGATGTCAGCCTAAAGTCAATTGTTTCCTCCTTTCAGCATATTGATGACAGTATTCTATTACAACATCATTATTTTTATTTATTTTTTTTTATTATCTGTGTGCTCTTTTTTTTTTTTAATTACAATACTGTATTTGTTTTGCCATACATTGACATGAATCAGCCACAGGTGAACACAATCTCCCAATGCCGAAGCCCCCTCCCACCTCCCACCCCACATCATCTACCTGAATCATCCTGTGCACTAGCCCCATGACTCTAGTGGATTATTTTTTGTCAACCTCTGTAGATGAAAAATTGAGTGGTGATATAGCTTTGGTTATGGTAAATCTTTTTCCTGTGAGAAGTAATTTTATCAATGCACTTCTTTTTTAGAAGTAGCAATTGGTACTGAAACATAGGAAGAGGTAATGGCAGTGTTCCCTAGCTATGACTAATAGAAATATGTGGTTTCAGAACATCTTGTCTTCTCTGTGAGCCTCTTGTGGGACTAGAAATTCCAGTAAAGCCTCTCCAAGGTCAAATATCTGATCTGAAATTACCTGAAAAAGATTATGCCTCCACATTGTTAAGCCCTTCATAAATTGTATCTCCCTAGTGACAAAACTGTGATGAAAAAGGCAAAACGTTATAGTAATTGGGTTTCAGATGTGTTTCTGTACCCCATGTTTTAATCAGAATATATATATATATGCATATATTTTTTTTTCACTGTACATTCCAGAACTCATTCACACACACACACACACAAACAGGAAAAAAAATGTACTTTACTAGGAAAAGAACCATTTAACTAAAAGCCTTGAATGAACTTAAAAAATGAACTGTACACTTTAGTTTTTCAATTGAATCTAAACTCATTGCTACTTGTCTCCTGGTCAGATAAAACTACTCAGAAAATCAGTGTGAGATGAACCCCTATTACATGCATAAACTAATTGCTAGATTTATATTCCCACTCAAGACTCCCTCCTGCAAATAAAGTGCTATGTCATCTGTGACCATTTAATTCCTTTTTCTTTATCAACTAATTTATTTCAACTGCTGGGTTCTCTGGAAATTTCCCACTTCATTTAACAAATATAAGAAGGCATAAAAATCAAATTGATAAATTTTACCCACAAATAGGAGTCAAGAATGTAAACATAAGTTTGTACATAAATTTGTAGGAGAGAGGATCATAAAACTCAATTTGTAAATGATTAGTGGATTTTCTGTGAATTTTATTTCCCACGCTTTGATGCTGATATTCTCTAAGTAGCAGATTTTAATTTAAGTTCATGAGTGAAAGGAAGAATCAGAGTGTAGTAGTAAAGAGTTGAGTGAATAAAATACTTTCTCCTCTGCTGCTGAAGCATGCCTAGAAGAATGATTCGTGATACTGGGGCTGTTTGAGTTATCTCTGGGGTATTAAAAAATTTTTTTGATTGCAAACAAAGTTAAAATAGGCAAAAAGAAAATTGTTTTAACAATATTACTGATGATACTTTGTAAACATATTTTTCTTATAGTAGATAATCATGAATAGCTACCATTATAAAAACAGTCTGTTTAAAATCACACACACACACACACACACACATATCTTGTGGAAATGGTTTTAGTAAAAGTTTAGCCACCATCAATTTTTTACTGAAGCACCAGATACTCCAGTGCCTCAATTTCTTCTTCCCAAAAGAAAATGGAAAAAAAATTCCAAGCAATATAAATATTGTAAATTATCTTAGCTGTTTCTAAATAACATATGTATATGCAAGGCTTGGCTTTTACCAAGTGGTGAGGTGTGAGATTTTTATGCTGAATAATTTCTTCATTTCCCATACACACCCACATAAACACCATGTTAAACTTTATTCTTACAGCCTAATTAAGAACAAAATGCTTTGAATTCTTAAGTCTCAAAAGATGAATTACCAAAGCTTTGAAAATTGTCCATTTTTAGATGGAAATAATTTTTCTGATTTTTTTTTATCTTATTCTGAAGATTGTCAGAAACCACTTAATGTAAGGCCGTGTTCAAACTCAGCACAATTTGGAGTTCTTTATTTTTATTTTTTTGTTTCTTTTTCCTATTTTTCACTTTATAAAAATCAAACATGACATAGTTTAAAAATTATACAATGAAAATCTGTGTTCCCCCATTTATATTCAGTGGTGAACATTTTCCCACATTTGCTTAATCTTCTCTCTGTGTACACACACACACACACAATAACACACACACGTTCTTTTACATAAGCATGTTTTTTCTAAGAATGACATTCCTGTTACTTACACAGGATAACATTTTCACCTCTAAGAGGTGAAAACAATATTTTATTGTTTATTGCATTTGCTTTTCAATTTTTTTTATGAGTAATTTTAGATTAACAGAAGCATGGTATGGATAGTACAAAGCACTTCTATGTAGCTTTGATATCACATAACTTCTTGGAATGTTAGCTTCTTATACAGCCTTGGCCTACTCAATCAAATTTTTCAAATTACATTGGTGTAGATTAAGTTAAATACATTCTTGTATTTTGCTCCTCCTAATAAAATATCAGTCACATATTTGTTTTTCATTTCTGCTACTTTTGCAAGTTTAATATATGGACCAAGTCATATTTCCTGCTTGTTCTCTTTGAGCTTGAGTAGTTGCTGTTGACCATTTCAAGCCATTTTCTTGTGGACCATTTATAATTTAAGTAAAAGCATCTTTGTGCTTTTGTCCATCAGTTTTCTTATAGTTATATATGTCTCAAAGACTCAGGTTTATAGTTTTGAAAATGAGAAGTGTTGAAAATCAGAGAAGTGTTTTCCTTCTGTATTAGGACAGTGCCAGGCATATTCTATCATATCCTAGACATAGGATTCTCAGTCTGTAAAGCAGTTTCTTGTTCTGAATGTTTCATAAAGAAGACCTGGTACACATTCTTTTATTCTTTCTTACTTATTCAAAACATTTTTATTGGGTCATATTGTGAGTAACAAATTGTTCCAGGAAGTCATGGTACACCAGGGGTGTGTGTCCGACTCTTTATTGAACCCATGGACTGTAGCCTGCCAGGCTCCTCTGTACATGGGATTTTCCAGGCAAGAATACTAGAGAGAGTTGCCATTTCCCTCTCCAGAGGATCTTTCCAACTCAGGGATCAAACCCACATCTCCTGTATTGGCGGGCAGATTCTTCAACACTGAGCCACCTGGGAAGCCTAAGATGGACTAGCTGTCTATTCCAATGGCAGATTTTCTAATTTCCTTTACCTCTAACCCTTTAAGAAGGCTTTTCTGGTGTTTCAATGGTTAAGAATCCTCCTGCCAATACAGGAGACACAGATTGTATCTCTGGGTCAGGAAGATCCACTGGAGAAGGAAATGGCAACCCACTTTTTCCGTATTCTTGCCTGAGAAATCCCATGGACAGAGGAACCTGGTGGGCTACCGTCCATGGGATCGCAGAGTTGGACGTGACTTAGTGACTGAACAGCAACAAACAACTCTTTAATAACCAGAATGTGCATTTGCTTTCCTTCCAAGAATAGCACCTGAGTTGAGCTTATTCTTTCTACAGAGACCTTGAGTTATAACCTTAGAACCCTCTTCCCTGAGCCTTTCCACACTCCCTGAACATGAAAACTCATGATCCCAATTATGTTTTAATTTAGAAAGTTTTTATGATTTGATATATTATCCCCATTGCTGAAATAGTTACTTCTTTATAGAAAAATCTCATAAAGCACAATTTTACCCCCAAAATAATGAGATCCTAATACTAGTATTGCCAACTAGTGGAGAGAGAAAATATTATAATGGGATGTTTATTTAATCTAACATTCTCTCAGATTGTACTGTGTGAGAACATACTGTGCACACACTCATGGGTGTGTGTTGTGTGTGGGATTGTTAATTAAGCTTTACTAAACAATTAGATTGTTGTTGGAGAAGCAGTAAGGCTAATGAAAGTTTTAAGTAAAGGTTTAAATTATTAACTAGATAACAAAGTATTAATAACTCCTTGAGAAATGCAGAATCCAAAAAAGAAAAGTGAAATTGTTAGTCGCTCAGTTGTGTCTGACTCTGTGCAACCCCGTGGACTGTAGCCCACCAGGCTCCTGTATCCATGGGATTCTCCAGGCAAGAATACTGGAATAGGTTGCCATCCCCTTCTCCAGGGTATCTTACTGACACAGAGAGGGAACCCAGGTCTCCTGCATTGGCAGACAGATTGTTTACCAACTGTGCCACCTGGGAAGTCCCAGTTAATGAATATATTCGTAGTTGCTTATTCATTTATCTTGCATGATTTAAAAACTTAAAAGATTTATTAAGCACTAAAGTAATACTGTAACTCTGTAGAGTAAAAATAAGCAAAAATGTATGAAATAGTGAAAAAAAGAAAAGAAAAACCCTAAAGCCCAGTTATTTCCTCCCATGTTTCTTTACTGTGAGCCTCCTTTACTTATCGTGCTGAATGCTTGACTTCTGACACTTCTGGTCCATAAATGTGTGTGTGTGTGTGTGTGTGTGTGTGTGTGTTACCTCCACACAAAGCAATTCTCTGCAGCACCAGTTGGGTGTCCTAAATTCAGCTCAATTCAAGTGATGGCACTAGTGGTAAAGAACTGCCTGCCAATGCAGAAAACATAAAAGACGTGGGTTCAGTCCCTGGGTTTGGAAGATCCCCAGAGGAGGGCATGGCAAACCATTCCAGTATTCTTGCCTGGAGAATCTCCATGGGCAGAGACATCTGGCAGGCTACAAGGTCGCAAAGAGATGGACATGACTGAAGCAACTTAACAGTCACTCACATCTATTCAATGATAGTGCCAGATCCCACAGAGTAATGGCTCAGACCCACAGACCACCCCTCCCAACCCCCCACTTCAGATGATGAAGTAAATAGAGCGAGGTCTGGGAGGGTCCTGAGCATAGGACCTTCTATCCCTGTGGATTTGGGGTGCATCACTGTCCCAATGTGTGTGTGTGTTCACCAACCAAGAAGCCCTCCAAACTCCTGACTAACTGGTATTTTATGGAAGTTTCCTCACAAAAGCATGACCATTTATTAACTCCACTTCCAGCCCCTCTACCCTCTCTGGAAGATGGGGTTGAAATTGAAAATTTCAAACTTTTAATCACAGTTTGATCTTTCTGGTGACTGTTCCCATCCCAGAATCTTCCAGGAGCCCATCCAGAGTCACCTCATCAGAACAAAAGATGCTTCTAGTCCTCAAAAGCATCTTAGGAATTTACAAGAATTCTAGGAGCTCCATGTCAGGAACTGGGTTGGAGAAAAATATAATAACAAGGGATGTTTCTAGTGCTCTTTTCAACCAAAAATTACAAGGGTTTCAGGAGTTCTGTGTCAGGAAAACTTCACAAATATCTTTCAAATATATGTGATGTTCCGTCATAATATGGTAACGATGAATTCTGCAGGAGGAGGAGTGACACAGGAGAAGAGCAACAGAAATCTAGACCTAGACCCTGTAATTTTTTATGCAGCATTCATTTTTTTGTAGCAGTGTCAAAAAATGTGTCTCCATAGAATTCTGCTCTGGAGATAATATGGAGAAATGCTTGCTATGAGAGTATGTAGAAATCCAAAAGGATGGCTGCATCAGCTAACATCTGTTTACACAATTACATGAGGGTTTCACGAGGAAATAATATGATCTGCATAAAACATTTTTTTCTTTTTTTAAAATAATTAAACTCATTTGTAATTGAAGGATAATTGCTCTACAATATTGTGCTTGTTTCTGTCAAACATCAACATGAATCCACCATAGATACACTTATATCCCCTCCCACTTGAGCCTCTTCCCACCACCCTCCCCATCCGACCCCTCTAGGGTGTTACAGAGCCTTGGTTTGAGTTCCCTGAATCACACAACAAATTCCCACTGGCTAAGTATTTTACATATGGTAATATACATGTTTCTATGTTATTACTCTGTCCATACATCTTACTTCTTTTTCCCCCACCATGTCCATAAGTCTTGAACACAACAGTTAAATAAAATTTCATCCTTTATAATTTTATTTATTATAAGAATAGATGTAAAAAGAAATATTGTCTAGCCATATGAGAATTGATACACAAATGTATGATATGTGGTCTGTATATGAATTCATTGTTGTTGTTTAGTCACTAAACCGTGTCCAATTCTTTTGTGACCCCTGGACTGTAGCCCACCAGGTTCCTCTGTCCCTGGGATTTCCCAGGCAAGAATGCTCGAGTGTGTTGCCATTTCCTTCTCCAGGGGATCTTCCTGACCCAGGGATGAGCCCAGGTCTCTTGCATTCCAGGTGGGCTCTTTACCACTGACCCACCAGGGAAGCCTGTGTATATAAATTATCCAACTATAAATCATTACTATAAATTTTATTGATATTAAAATGAACATTACGGATGAAATAAAATATGAAAATTCCTTAAAATAAGGTAACAATTTTATTAATACTACTTATGTGCATTAAATTATATTTCATTTTATATGAAAACATAATTATAGCTAGAAGGCAAGTTTGTTGAAGATGGTTGTTTTTATTTGTAGAGTTTACATTTCACATTTTTTTCTCACAAGATACAAATTACCAAGTGTAATTAATGCCATAAAAATATCCAAATAGTTACATCTAAGGAGGAAACATGTTTACTTAATTAGAACAAGGGGTTATGTTTTTATAGACTATAATCATTTGTTTACATGACCAGAAATACTGCTATTATGTTGGCAAAATTAAATATATATATGAATTTATGTCTTTGTAATTAGCATATTGTTATATAACCTATAACCAATTCTCATTTAATATGTTCATATACCTTTCTATCTTTCATGCCCAGTTCTCTCTTTTTTTTTTTTTCAGTTCTTATTCAAGCTATTCTATATTAGAAGGGACTAAATGCGATAAATTAGGCAGAACACCTCCTTGAGAATCTTAAATTCACCTTCTAATAACTAATAAAAAGTAAGTCATTTTAAAAAGTGGTAGCTGTTTTTGGGGGCCACTCCGCACAGCATGTGGCATACTTGTTTCCCCAATCAAGGATCAAACCTAGGCCCCCTACATCAGGAACATAGAGTTTTAACACACAGGACCACCAGGGATGTTCCAAGGAGTAGCTATTTTTGAAAGAGTCACGTGTACCCCAATGTTCATCGCAGCACAGTTTATAATAGCCAGGACTTGGAAGCAACCTAGATTTCCATCAGCAGATGAATGGATAAGAAACCTGTAGTACATATACACAATGGAATATTACTCAGCCATTAAAAAATACATTTGAATCAGTTCTAATGAGATGGATGAAACTGAAGCCTGTTATACAGAGTGAAATAAGCCAGAAAGAAAAACACAAATACAGTATACTAATGCATATATATGGAATTTAGAAAGATGGTAACAAAAACCCTGTATGCAAGACAGCAAAAGAGACACAGATGTATAGAACAGTCTTTTGGACTCTGTGAGAGAGGGCGAGTATGGGATGATTTGGGAGAATGGCATTGAAACATGTATAACATCATACATGAAACGAATCATCAGTCCAGGTTCAATGCATAATACTGGATGCTTAGGGCTGGTGCACTGAGACAACCCAGAGGGATGGAATAGGGAGGGAGGAGGGAGGGGTTCTCAGGATGGGGAACACATGTATACCTGTGGCAGATTCATGTTGATGTATGGCAAAACCAATACAATATAGTAAAGTAATTAACCTCCAATTAAAATAAATTTAAAAAGAAGAAAGAAAAAAAAACTGCCAAAGTGGTTGTGATTAGCTGAGATAAATTATTGCCAAAAATTTGGGAAGTTTGTGTGTTTGAAAATAAGAAAGAGAAAATTGTGAATTGTAAGTTGGGCCTAGATTTAATAGATAGAGTGCCTGATGAACTATGGAATGAGGTTCATGACATTGTACAGGAGACAGGGATCAAGACCATCCCCATGGAAAAGAAATGCAAAAAAGCAAAATGGCTGTCAGGGAGGCATTACAAACAGCTATGAAAAGAAGAGAGGCAAAAAGCAAAGGAGAAAAGGAAAGATATCTTGGAGCCAGACATCTTGGAATGTGCAGTCAAGTGGGCCTTAGAAAGCATCACTACGAGCAAAGCTAGTGGAGGTGATGGAATTCCAGTTGAGCTGTTTCAAGTCCTGAAAGACGATGCTGTGAAAGTGGTGCACTCAATATGCCAGCAAATTTGGAAAACTCAGCAGTGGCCACAGGACTGGAAAAAATCAGTTTTCATTCCAGTTCCAAAGAAAGATAATGCCTAAGAATGTTCAAACTACCACACAATTGCATTCATCTCACATGCTAGTAAGTTCAGTTCAGTTCAGTTGCTCAGTTGTGTCCGGCTCTTTGCGACCCCATGAATCACAGCATGCCAGGCCTCCCTGTTCATCATCATCTCTCGGAGTTCACTCAGACTCACGTCCATCGAGTCCGTGATGCCATCCAGCCATCTCATGCTTGGTCGTCCCCTTCTCCTCCTGCCCTCAATCCCTCCCAGCATCAGAGTCTTTTCCAATGAGTCAACTCTTTGCATGAGGTGGCCAAAGTACCGGAGCTTCAGCTTCAGCATCATTCCTTCCAAAGAAATCCCAGGGTTGGGGGGGGGGGGGGGGGGGGGGGGGGGGGGGGGGGGGGGGGGGGGGGGGCTGTTTTGGCCGGGAAAAAAATTCGGCTCTTCCCTTTTCCATGATACAGCAGATGTTGGCAATTTGACTTCTGGTTCCTCTGCCTTTTCTAAAACCAGCTTGAACATCAGGGAGTTCGTGGTTCACGTATTGCTGAAGCCTGGCTTGGAGAATTTTGAGCATTACTTTACTAGCGTGTGAGATGAGTGCGATTGTGTGGTCGTTTGAGCATTCTTTGGCACTGCCTTTCTTTGGGATTGGAATGAAAACTGACCTTTTCCAGTCCTGTGGCAACTGCTGAGTTTTCCAAATTTGCTGGCATATTGAATGCAGCACTTTCACAGCATCGTCTTTCAGGACTTGAAACAGCTCAACTGGAATTCCATCTCCTCCACTAGCTTTGCTCGTAGTGATGCTTTCTAAGGCCCACTTGACTTCACATTCCAAGATGTCTGGCCCTAGATTCATGATCACATCATCATGATTATCTGGGTTGTGAAGATCTTTTTGTACAGTTCTTCTGTGTATTCTTGCCACCTCTTCTTAATATTATCAAGCCCATCTTTGCATGAAATGTTCCCTTGGTGTCTCTGATTTTCTTGATGAGATCTCTAGTCTTTCCCATTCTGTCCTTTTCCTCTATTTCTTTGCATTGATCACTGAAGAAGGCTTTCTTATCTCTTCTTGCTATTCTTTGGAACTCTGCATTCAGATGCCTATATCTTTCCTTTTCTCCTTTGCTTTTCGCCTCTCTTCTTTTCATAGCTATTTGTAAGGCCTCTCCAGACAGCCATTTTGCTTTTTTGCATTTCTTTTCCATGGGGATGATCTTGATCCCTGTCTCGCGTACAGTGTCACGAACCTCATTCCATAGTTCATCAGGCACTCTATCTATCAGATCTAGGCCCTTAAATCTATTTCTCACTTCCACTATATAATCATAAGGGAAGTAAAGCTCAAAATTCTCCAAGCCAGGCTTCAGCAATATGTGAACCGTGAACTCTCCGATGTTCAAGCTGATTTTAGGAAAGGCAGAGGAATCAGAGATCAAATTGCCAACATCCACTGGATCATCAAAAAGCAAGAGATAAAACATCTATTTCTGCTTTATTGACTATACCAAAGCCTTTGACTGTGTGGATCACAATAAACTGTGGAAAATTCTGAAAGAGATGGGAATACCAGATCACCTAACCTGCCTCTTGAGAAATCTGTATGCAGGTCAAGAAGCAACAGTTAGAACTGGACATGGAAAAACAGACTGGTTCCAAATAGGAAAAGGAGTCTGTAAAGGCTGTATATTGTCACCCTGCTTATTTAACTTCTATGCAGAGTACATCATGAGAAACGCTGGACTGGAAGAAACACAAGCGGGAATCAAGATTGCCGGGAGAAATATCAAGAACCTCAGATATGCAGATGACACCACCCTTATGGCAGAAAGTGAAGAGGAGCCAAAGGGCTTCTTGATGAAGGTGAGAGAGGAGAGTGAAAAAGTTGGCTTAAAGCTCAACATGCAGAAAATGAAGATCATGGCATCCGGTCCCATCACTTCATGGGAAATAGATGAGGAAACAGTGGAAACAGTGTCAGACTTTATTTGGGGGGGGGCTCCAAAATCACTGCAGATGGTAATTGCAGCCATGAAATTAAAAGACGCTTACTCCTTGGAAGAAAAGTTATGACCAACCTAGATAGCATATTCAAAAGCAGAGACATTGCTTTGCCAACTAAGGTCCAACTAGTCAAGGCTATGGTTTTTCCTGTGGTCATGTATGGATGTGAGACTTGGACTGTGAAGAAGGCTGAGCACCGAAGAATTGATGCTTTTGAACTGTGGTGTTGGAGAAGACTCTTGAGAGTCCCTTGGACTGCAAGGAGATCCAACCAGTCCATTCTGAAGGAGATCAACCCTGGGATTTCTTTGGAAGGAATGATGCTGAAGCTGAAGCTCCAGTACTTTGGCCACCTCATGCGAAGAGTTGACTCATTGGAAAAGACTCTGATGCTGGGAGGGATTGGGGGCAGGAGGAGAAGGGGATGACCAAGGATGAGATGGCTGGATGGCATCACAGAGTCGATGGACATGAGTCTGAGTGAACTCCGAGAGATGGTGATGAACAGGGAAGCCTGGCGTGCTGCGATTCATGGGGTCACAAAGAGTCCGACACGACTGAGCAACTGAACCGAACTGAACTGAGTTTTGACAAATCAGTTTCATTTTGGACTGTTTATTCATTATTGTTTGGTTTTCAGCTTATTAAGATTCAGTTTTGTCTGGGACTAAAAGAAGGAATATAAAAGTGCAATCATTATATAAGAGATTTTTGTGAACTTGGGTGGGACTAGTTTAAGATGGTTATCTAGTTTAATTTTATAGTTAAATGGTATGTGTACTTTTATGGTCTTTAATACACAAGCCAATTTGCTCCCCAGAAATGAATAACTCACTGTTGCAGGCATGAGCAATATTCTTTTTACTAACTTTTGCCACCTGGTTGAATGAAAAATAATTGAAGAATGACTTTACTATTATTATGGTGGCATGCATGTGTGCTAAGTCGCTTCAGTCATGTCCAACTCTGTGCGACCCTTGACTTTAGCCTGCCAAGCTCTTCTGTCCATGGGATTCTCTAGGCAAAAATACTGGAGTGGATTGCTGTGCCCTCCTCCAGGGAATCTTCCCGACTCATGGATTGAACCTGTTTCTCTTACATCTCCTGCATTGGCAGGCAAGTTCGTTACCACTAGCCCCACTGGGAAAGCCCATAATTGTGGCAGACATGTATTTAATGCTTGCTATGTGCAATGAATACAGTTCTAAATAACTTTTTATAGATTAACTCAGTAACTTTCTTTTTAATAATTTTTTTTTATCGGAGTATAGTTGATTTACAATGTGTTAGTTTCTGCTATACAACAGAGTAAATCAGTTATACATATATCCCCTCTTTTATAAACTTTATTTCCCTATAGTTCATTACAGAAAATTAATGAATTTTCATCATAATCTTGTAAAGATAATTGTGCTTAGTCACTCAGTTGTGTCTGACTCTTGTGACCTCATGGACTGTAGCCCACCAAGCACCTCTGTCCATGGGATTTTTCAGGTAAGAATACTGTGTTGCCATTTCCTCCTCCAGGGTGGTCTTTCTAACTCAGGGACAAAAACCTTCATGTCTGTGTCTCCTGCATTCAGGCAGAATCTTTACCCACTGAGACGTCAAGGAAGCCCCATTAAGAGTAGATTAGTAACCTATTGCTGTGTAATGACCTCAAATCTTTGTGGTATAACCAATAAGCACTCATTATCTCACAATTTCTGTGGGTCAGGAGTTTGGGAGAAGTAATAATCCAGATACCTGTGAGGTTGCAGTAAAGATGTCAGTTGGGCCTGTGTTGTCTGAAGGCTTGGCTTGGACTGGAAGTTCTGAATCCAAGGTGGCCCCTCATTACTCATGTGGTTGTCAGGTTAGTGCTGGCTGTGGCAGGAGGCTCAGTTCCTTACCTCTGGGACTTTTCTTTAGCGCTGCTTGAGGGCCTTGTGATGTGGTTGCCTGCTTCCGCCAGATCAGCTGATCCTGGAGAGAGCAAGCAGAAGCCACAGGGTCTTTTATGACTGCCACTCTCTGTAATTTCCACAGTATCTGATTGATCACATAGATCAGCCATATTCTGTGTAGAAGGGAACGGATGACACAGGATCCAATACCAGGATATGAGAATCATAGAGGCTGTTGGTCAAGCAAGCTAATCTGGGTAGATTCTATTATCATTCCCATTTCATGGATGAGAAAACTGAGAAATGGAGATATTAAGTGAAATGCTGATGGTGCCATACTAAGTGGTAGAGCTCGATCCTGAATATGCGTTCTGTCTCCAGACCATGTGCTGTTAAACGATATATGGTGTTCCCATAATAGTTCATTTTACTTTTAAAGTTTTGATTACCAACAGTTGCACATTTTCATGTATCTCTTGTCCACTTACTTTGTGTGTGTATTCGTATATAAAGCACACCCCGTTTACCCTTATTCTCTACAGAGGTGGCTATTTTTCTCTTAGTGAATTATAGAGATTTTCCTTTTTTAAGAAATTACAAATATTTTGACTTTTTAAAAGTTGCCCTTTTTTTCAGTTTGCCAGTTGTCTTTGGGTTGTGCTTATGGTGTTTCTAACAGAATTTTTGTCTCTTTTTGTACATTTGTCACTCTCTTCTTTATGATTTTTGCCTCTAGATTATCCAAGGATCCATCAATTAATAGTTCAAATCAGTTCATTTTTCTAATAGTTAATGTTTAAGGCAGAATTTTCAGTAACCCTTAGAATTATCCCCTAAAGTCAAAAAGAGTGTGTGGATCATGAAGTACTGAAATGCCAGACTTAGTTTTTGGAATCTGTTGATGTGAACTTCATATTGAAGAATTGTGAGGGCTGGTTGGAGGAAGAATATCTCATGGTAGGCAAAGACTCAGCAAGACAAGGCACTTGGCTCAATTATTCCCTTAAGTCAACCTCACTTTGCATCAAGTGACTCCTTTTAAATTGCATATGCCTCCTGGTAAAATTGAAATTTCAATGGCCTTTTGTGTGTCTCTTTATTAAGATTGTTAGATGAATATCTAGCTGATAGTAGTGCTTATCTACCTATCTATTATCTATCATCTATCTCTATCTGCCATCTATCTCTGCAGAGGCATTTTGGAGGGAAAAGAAAAGATTTGGTTATTACAGGATGCTGCCAAAGATTAGGCAGTGCCCAATAAGTGTGTCCTAAATACCCAGTAGAAGAGATGAGGTGAGATCTCACTTGCAACTTTGTCCAGGGTAATGACACAGATAAAAAGAACTGTCACAGATTGTACATGACAGCTATAAATATGGCTATGGGTTGTCTATGGGAAGATCAAGCAAATTGTAGCATCTTCCTCCTTTGGTAAGGAAAGGATGTGGATTTATATGAGTGCATATTTCTACTTGCCTATTTTTATGAAAGAAAAAGCTTTAACTTATTATGGGACTCTGTACTTTGCTGCATGCTATTCTGTGTTATTTTAATCTAAAGTTTACATTTTTGTAAGACAGATATACTTACTACTTATTTTTCTAATATAATACTAGGCATAGTTGCTCTAAGCCTTACATGATTAAAGATGTGGAATTCGATCTTACATCTATCTTCTGACTCCGGTTGCAATGATTCTTTCAATCAAGTACAGAACCACCTTTGGCACATTTTCCTACTTTATAATTTATTTCTAAGGGTTCTGGGATTATATTTTAATCCTCATAGAATGTGTGGTTCAGAAGGTCTATTTTCCAGTTTACATGACAATGGTTTCCAGAGATTTAGAGTGAAAAAGACATGCAGTAGAATTGTACACCTGGACCCTGCATCCTCCCAAATGATTCCAGGCCTATTTAACTGTTCAGACCTCACATCACCCAAACTCAGTCTCCTGTCTGTTTTGTTAATTCAGCTCTCCAGTGCTATCTAAAGCCTCCCTCTTTCGCCTCAGGGATGCAATACTTTTCAATTAGCTTTTAACACAGTGCTGCTCACAGTGAGGTCCAAAGGCCAGTTTCAGTCTATGGACTTTTACTAGCTTGTGCACGCTCAGTCACTTCAGTTGTGTCTGACTCTGCGACCCTAGGGACTGTAGCCCCCCAGGCTCCTCTGTCCATGGAATTTTCTAGGCAAGAATAGTGGATTGGGTTGCCATGCCCTCCTTGACTTTTGCTAGACTACAAAATAAATACCCCATTGAGACTGAGCATGTAGAAACTTTGATAGCAATCTGACATTGTGACATCCTAATGCACTGTAGTGTGTTGCTCTTTGGAAAGCAAGTAGACTGGTTTGGATCATATCGAGTTCGTAGGTGAGTCATATATGGCGTGAGTTTTCTGTGTGTGTGTGTGTTACTTGCTTAGTCGTCTCTGACTCTTTGCAACCACATAGACTGTAGCCCACTAGGCACCTCATCCATGGGATTCTCCAGGCAAGAACATGCATGCAAAATAGAACCATATATGGGTCTGCAATAAGTTGGAAATTTAAAAAAAAAGGAGAGAGAGAGACATCTGTCTTTCATCACAGGTAGCTGAGAAGCCTAGCTCCAATGCCTTATCAGTGTGGAGTCCTTTGTGCCTCACCTTCCTTGTTTGTCCTGCCCTCTTTAAACCACCTGGACTTTGTGGTCCGTCATAACTGCATATCAGTATACTGTTTCCCTTTGTTGTGATTTTTGATGGCTCCTGATTGACAATAGCAAACATACACACAAACAAACAAAATCCTACATGGATGGATCCTTTTCTCCTGCTCCTTGGCTGAGTAAGCGCCGCTAGAAACAAAATTCACACAGTTAGTCAGACTCATATTGCTGAGTTCATGGTCCTGCAGCTCACAGGCCCTTCACAGGGTGCACTTTTTTTCCTTATTAAAACACACTCTTAATCTTGCAGTTACAGTTTCAAACTTTAGCTCATTGCTTAATTCCTAGATGGGGGAAAACAATCATGAAAGATTTCCTCATATTTTTGGTACCGTATTTCCCCAATGTCACTTCCTTTTCACCCACTCTTTCCTGCTTTTCTCCTGTTACAATAGTATTTCCTTATTTCCATGCTGGTTTCCCTGGTGGCTTAGATGGTAAAGAATCTGCCTGCAACTTGGGAGACCCAGGATTGATCCCTGGGTTGGGCAGATGCCCTGGAGGAGGGCATAGCACCCAACTCCGGTATTCTTGCCTAGAGAATCCCATGGACAGAGGAACCTGGTGGGATACAGTCCAGGGGGTTGCAAAGAATCAGACACGACTGAGCGACTAACACACACAGACATCTTGCTGGATCCCACTGCCTGGTACCCTGTCTGCAACTTTGTGATATTTTTCTCTCCTTCATTTTAAAATCTTTATTTGTTAATTTATCTCCATGGAAATTTAAATATCCTCCTACCTCTCTGATTTAAGAAAATTAAAAGAAGTTTTAAGAGAACTTTTAAGAAACTCTACATGCTTTCCTCACCTTTCAACTAATGACTCTTAATTATCCTTAAAATCTTAGTTTACACACTCACTTTTGGGGGATTTTTTTCTGATTCCTTGAGGAAAAGAAAGGTATCCTTTTTAAATTATTAGAGCACTTGCATTCTTGTCCTTTATAAAATTTATCATTGTATATTTGCTACTAATAAGTCTTCTAGAGATGTTTTAAAAGCTCTTTGAATCAGTGACTCAAATCATTTTAGTCCAGCTATAATTTTGGCCACATTCTTTCCAAACTCTGTCACTAAATGATTGGAGTTTGAGGAACATGGGGTTTGCATTTTTTCAATCATCAGTTCAGCTTAGTGGTGATTTGAGCCACTTGTCAATCTGGTACCAAGTAGTAAGCTTTAAAGAATGTTCAGGAGAGAGGAAAACCACTAGAAGATTCCCATATTGTAATGCACTTGGTTAATCAATTTTAGACTTGTATAGTCTTTATAGAGTTCTTTTTAGGCAGTTTGAATTTAATATGGATTTAAGCAAGTTACATTACCTCTCTGAATGTCTAATTCCTTATCTGAAAACTGCTTAACACAATATATATCACAGAGCTTTTGTGAGCTTTAATAACACACACACAAATGTACATGTATATGAATCATTTAGCATAAAAGATAAACTATTATTTGGGATTATTATTATTGTAATATCATTAAGATAATTCAATAAATATATCATTCACTCTCAATTTTCATGACAGCAATTACTATCACAAACTAATGAGAAATGCTTTCTGTTAGTATCTAAATAAATTGAGTTCTGAAGTCAGCAATTTTTCAAAAAAAATTAATACTGCTGTTTTTGTGACATGGTTTAGAGAAAGAGGTTAATAGAATTAAAACTGTTTTGCTCTAGGATATAGGAAACTTGGTTGCTCTTTTGAGCTTTTAATTAGTGTGATACATTTAAAAAGTTACAGCATTAACATAGCATAAGGATTCAAGCACTTAGAAAAACACAAAAATGTGTTTTATACTCAGTATTACTGAAGTGAAATAAATCTGTTTTTTTAATGCTGCCAACGTCAAGCTGAGTTGAATTCTGTATATTTAATAAGAATCTTATATTTAAATCTTGTGAAAGTAAATGACTTTTAAAGCTTTACTTAAATCTATTCTTAGTCATTTAGTGGTTGAATGGTTCACAGTCTTAGAACTGGAAGAAGTGTGATGTCTGCTCATGTATACACACACACACACACACACAACCCCAACTGGTAATTTATTGACTTAAGCACCAATATCAAAATAAAACTCAATTGTTAGGGGTTGTCTATTCTCCTTGAAGAAGAAGCAATTTGCATGGCAATCAACCCACTCATGCTGATAAACAGAGCCTAATAAGCCAAGGTTATGTGAGAGATTTATAACACAATTTGTTCAGTCGGTCTATGTAATAAACTCTTTTCCCGTAAAATAAAAACAAATAACATTCAATTTTTAAAATTTACTCCGTTTCATGTTTCTCTTTGAAAGCTCTTTTCCAAAGGATATCTGATTTCTGTAAATCAAAACCCAGGGCTAGGGTGGTTTCCTGCACTGGTCGCTGCTGTTTACAGCTTTCCAAAGACCCGTTACCTAGCAACTGCATAGAAGAAGCTTCCAGTAGTTTAAATCATAGACAAGCTCAGAAAATACTGTGAAGCAGACCTTAAAAAATATTCTGACTTGTTAAAATGTAATTAACAAATCGACTTTCTGTCGAAATAGATCAAAATAGATTTGATCATATCTATTGATGACTTTATAACTAATTATAGTTGCTTATCTGAAAAGCTTTTAAATCAAAAATGATAAAAATAGCAATAAAATAGAAACCACGGATCTCACATAATCCTGGTGTTTTAAAAGTCACGGTCCTTGAAAACTGTTTCCCATTCCTTAAGGTGGCTACTGTTAACAGTTTGCGTCGTGTTGTTACACTTTTTTGTGCATGTGTGTAGTCTGCTTTTGTATCAGTGGAGTTATATCCTTTTACTCCTTAAGATTTTAAACTGTGGTGCTGACATTATTTCAAGATGGCTTATGGAAATTTCATTTTTAGTAATGCCGAATTGTGATGATAAACATTTAGCATCATCTAAGTGATCCTTGGGTGAGGACGATCCCCTGGAGAAGGAAATGGCAACCCACTCCAGTACTCTTGCCTGGAAAATTCCATGGATGGAGGAGCCTGGTGGGCTACAGTCCATGGTGCCACAGAGTCGGACATGACTGAGCGACTTCATTTTCACGTTTCACTTTTTCCAGTGATTTAAATGAGGATGAACACCATCATCTGTGTAGCATTCTGATCAGCATTTTGTTCTCATTACCTACTCTTCTCCTCAGAAAATCCCAGGAGGTAAATACTATTACTATTCGCATTGTCAAAGATGAGGCAAGTGAGGCTCTGAGGGAACAGGACCTTGTTCAGCGCCTGATACACTCGGTGGTGAGCCCACTGGATCCCAAGCACTTATGCTCAAAGAACAAGCAACAAGTGAGAAAGCTGAGTCAAAACAAACAGAAACTTTACAAGGACAAGAAGGAAACACAAGACGGAATATATGTAATTTCAAATGAGGAAATGTTTTCTGCAACAAGGGAAGAGAATTAGAAAACATGGACAGATTTGATCTCTTCTAAGGAGTGACTGTTGTCTGCATAATCAAAACTGGCCACACACGTGGCCTGACCAGTGAGAGAGAAAGAATTTAGACAAAACTGGTTTTGTCTGCCAAATATTAACCCAGAAGTTTACAAAACTTGGTCTAGTAATCATGTTGAACTGAGGAGCTGATACATGCCGTTGACCCCTGGGGAGCCACCCACCCAGCTAAGACTTGGGGATATGTGCAGGGAAAAGGAGGGCCTCTTACTAAGGAACAAGGAGAGAATGAATATAGATGATAGTAGTTTCAGCCACGGTTCAAATCTTTTTGTCCCCCGAGTATCCATGTAGAGTATTTTTTCCATCCAATAAGATAAATGTGTTCAGCATTAGTTGCCCAGACATGTCTGACTCTTTTGTGACCCTATGGACTCTAGCCCACCAGACTCCTCTACCCCTGGGGTTCTCCAGCCAAGAATACTAGAGAGGGTGGCCATTCCCTTCTCTAAGTGATCTTCCCAACCCAGGGATCAAACCTGGATCTGCTACATTGCAAGAGGAGCATTCTTTTCCATCTGAGCCAACAGGAAAGATACTCATCCATTATTATGAAAAACACACCAAAGTTGTTTCAGTTGTTGAATCTAGCTCCAAGTCCAGGATATCTCGATAATGCAAAGTCATTTCTAGCTGTGGACCCTAATAGTCTGGCAACAAAAAAACAATAAATGAGTTAGGTACCTTCACTCCCACCCCATTTGCATATATAATAGTGGGGTAAGATAAGTGTAATAAAATATTGGGTTTTGGAAAATGAAAGGGAAACACATGGCAGACATTGGTCCATGGCAATGGTGATTATCCTGTGGGACATGAATTGAAAAGAACTTGCAGTAATTTTTTTGACTAGAGACCATCCTGCTGTACAGAATAATTTGTCTGTTCCTAAGCATAGATTCTTGTTCACTATTTTCAGTGATTACAGAGAATGTTGAAATTGGAACAGATTTCCTCTAGTCCTTTCCATGTGTCAGTGATCGTGCTCAAAGTTCTTTTCTAAGAACTTTCATACACTTGCCTTATTTTACTTTTATTGCCCCATCCCTGTCTCTGGCTTGGTTGCTATGGCAGCTACCTTGGCATTTCAGTTTGTTGACCCTCTGTTAGTTCGACTTGTTACCCCTCAAAAATCAATTCTAATGTCAACTGTCTTCTAGGATTTTACTTCCATGCATGTGAATGGCCAGAGGAATCTAAACAAAAGACAACCCATAGGCTAGTCCCACTTTAAATTCATGATCACTAATTTTTAGGGGCCTAGCAGGTGCCACAGTCACTGCAGATGGTGACTGCAGCCATGAAATTAAAAGACACTTACTCCTTGGAAGAAAAGTTATGACCAACCTAGATAGTATATTCAAAAGCAGAGATGTTACTTTGCCGACTAAGGTCCATCTAGTCAAGGCTATGGTTTTTCCTGTGGTCATGTGTGGATGTGAGAGTTGGACTGTGAAGAAAGCTGAGCACTGAAGAATTGATGCTTTTGAACTGTGATGTTGGAGAAGACTCTTGAGAGTCCCTTGGACTACAAGGAGATCCAACCAGTCCATTCTGAAGGAGATCAACCCTGGGATTTCTTTGGAAGGAATGATGCTAAAGCTGAAGCTCCAGTACTTTGGCCACCTCATGCGAAGAGTTGACTCATTGGAAAAGACTCTGATGCTGGGAGGGATTGAGGGCAGGAGGAGAAGGGGACGACAGAGGATGAGATGGCTGGATGGCATCACAGAGTCCATGGACATGAGTCTGAGTGAACTCCGAGAGATGGTGATGGACAGGGAGGCCTGGCGTGCTGCGATTCATGGGGTCGCAAAGAGTCGGACATGACTGAGCGACTGAACTGAGCTGAGCAGGTGCCAAACAATCATTCTGTTTCCCAAATATGTTTTTTTTTTACTCTCTCTTAAACAGCTTTGCCATGTTTTCTCTTCTCACCTCCAACCTCTTCCCTATCAACATTCCAACCTACTTCACTAAGAAAGTAGGACCATAGGAAGGAAAACAAAGTTTTCATAAACTTCTGCCTACGCACATACTCACCAGTCTGAAGGTAGAACTCCCATATGTTCTACCTCCTCTCCTGTTATTATAGATGAACAATTTTAGCAGCAATGTGACTGAGCAGGGTCATGGAAAGAATAACGTATTATGATAATAAGATTACCCAAATTCTGACAGTCTAGGAATGACATTTTAAGGAATTGGAAATATATCCTATAAGGCTTTCAGATTTATGAAGGGTCATTAATCCATTTGGCAGATTAAACAGCACTCTCTAGCTATTGGTAATAATGTATATTTGCCTTGTAACTCCAGTATTTTTGCCACCTGATGCGAAGAACTGATTCATTTGAAAAGACCCTTATGTTGGGAAAGATTGACGGCAGGAGGAGAAGGGGACGACAGAGGATGAGATGGTTAGATGGCATCACCGACTCAATGGACATGAATTTGGGTAAACTCTGAGAGCTGGTGATGGACAGGGAGGCCTGGCGTGCTGCGGTTCATGGGGTCGCAAAGAGTCACACACAACTGAGCAACTGAAATGAACTGAACTGAACTGAATACCTAGCTAGCAGTCAAGCGTTATTGAGAACTTTATTGTTTTTGAACTTTCATTTGTGCTTATTTTAGCTTAGTTAAAACTTAAATAGCCACATGTGGCCAAGGCAACTGTATTGGCCAGCACAGTTTCATTTTAATTTACCTAATTATTTAATTATTTTATTAAAGTACAGTTGATACACAGTGTTGTATTACTTTCAGGTGTACAGCCGTGTGAATCAGTGCTGTGTGCTTAGTTGCTCAGTCGTGTCCAGCTCTTTGTGACCCTGTGGACTATATAGCCCACCAGGCTCCTCTGCCCATGAGGATTCTTCAGTCAAAAATACTGGAGTGGGTTGCCATGATCTCCTCTAGGGGATCTTCCGGATGCAGGGATCTTCCGAACCCAGGTCTCCTGCACTGCAGGCAGATTCTTTACCAGCTGAGCCACCAGGGAAGCCCAAGAATACCGGAGTGGGTAGCCTATCCCTTCTCCAGGGGATCGTCCCAAACCAGGACTTGAACCAGGGTCTCCTGTTTGCAGGCAGATTCTTTACCAGCTGAGCTACTAAGGAAGCCTGAATCAGTTATCCATACTGATAGTTATGGTGGACGATGTTGGAGTCGTGATCTCTGAACAAGACATTTTAGCTTCAGGACCAGGGGCGAGGCTTCAGACGCTCAGAACTTCATGTGGGAGAAGTTTCATTAGAGTGAAAAAGGGACAGAGAAAGCTTCTGACGTAGACATCAGAAGGGGGGTGGAGAGTGCCCTTTCACTAGTCTTAGCAAGGGAGCTGTATACTTTCTCAGTTGATTATTTACAATAAATCAAAAGAACATCTCAAGGATGTAAAGGTCTTACCAGATATTCCCACAGTATACATTTTAAGATAACAAGATTAGTCAGATGTTTTTAAGCAGAAACATGTCTTTGAGCAGGATACACTGTTATTATATAATCATCGGTAAGGAGTTTAAGGTAAAACATACCTTTGAGGAAGATGAGTTGTTTTGTTGTATATCATTAGCTCTGGGCTTAAAGAAAAAAAAAAGAAAGTTTTATGTGACTATAACAAAGGAATGTAGAAAAAAAAGCTTGTCCTTTTCTCCTCTTTGAGGGCCCCAGACTCCTTATCAACCTACCCAAGAATTAACTCTCTCCATACATATATACTTTTTTCATACATATATATTTTCTTTTTCCTTATAGGTTATTACAAAATATTGAGTATAGTTTCCTATGCTATACAGTAGGTCATTGTTGGTTATCTGTTGTGTATATAGTAATGTGTAGGTTAATCCCAGACTCCTAATTTATCTCTCCCTCTGCTTTCCCCATTGATAATCATACATTTGTTATTTTTATGTTTGTGGATCTACTTCTATTTCATATATAAGTTCTTGTGTGTGTGTGTGTGTTTGAAGATTCTGTACATTAGCAATATCATATGATATGTGTCTTTCTCTGTCTGGCTTACTCCACTTAGTACAATTATCTCTAAATCCATCCATATTGCTGTAAATATCATTTATTCATTCATGACTGAGGCGATTATATTTGCCCACACAGTCTTAGAAAGGTGATAAGTGGGACACTAAAAAGTTGCAAAACAGGACAAGCATGTAGGAAGCTGTTTTATTAGCCCAAGTGAGAGATTATTAGTGTTTAAATAAATGTCCATGATCCCTTTAGCTGATTTGGGATCCCTCAATCCAGAAAACTCTGAGAAAAGAAAATATTTCAATATTTCTGTTAGTGGTAAAATCTGACCTGAAGTTATTTGGTAGTAAACCCTGTACTGAACTACATTTTTTTTCAAATTAGTAAAAGTAGTCACACATTTAACTGTAAAAACAACAGTGTTTTTAAGCATAGGTTGCTCCCTATATCTAGTACACAGGGTTTGCAAGATGAAGTATATTGTTTCTAAAATTTGAAAAAATAAATTTAATTCTAGAAGCTCTGGCCCTTAAGAGAATAGATAAGGATCAGAAGCCTGCAATAAGTAGTTAAGAGTGGGAATGGGGGAGGTGAGTGAGAAAGAGACAGAGGACTGGAGTGATGCCATCCATAAACCTTGGCAGTCATAGGACATTGGGAAATGAGGGGCAAAATAAGATGAAAGGACATTCTGCTTTTGTATTCAAGTTAAAAAAGTGAGTATAATGTATAAAAGTGAGTATAAATGTTTGAGGAAGAAGGATGGATTTGGGCCTGAGAGGAGACATCTACAGATAAATTCAATTTTGATTTGCAGACTGAGTTTCACCTTTCTTAATTTGTGTAAATGAAGACTATTATGCCATAGTATTCCTTTTCATGTGTCAGTCATCCTTATTGGTGAAATATATGTTTTCTTTATAAAGAGTACTGATTTTTCTTTTTATCTAACAAGGAATCCCAAGATTATATATTAAATCATTAATCTAACATGATTGCTTTCAACCTATCTGATCCAATACCTCTTTTGTATGATAAATATTTTGTCACACTTCCTTTACTAGCCTGGAACAAAATTCTGAGTAAATGTAAATATCTATATGAATACACTTTAAATAATTAATAGAATATGCAATTTGTAATATGAAGGAGAAACAGAAGATAATAATTAAAAGTAAGTAAGCATATATCTCAACATTGTAAATGCCAAGATATGAATAACCAAGAAAGACAACACAAAACAGATGCTTGCACCAATAAATATATGACTGCTACTGACACTGACAGCATTAATGATCAGATCTTAAATTTCTATTAATGACGCACATATAGTATTAACAAAATAAAATTTCTCTTAGTTTATACAGTAACTGTCTTCCTAAATAATTCAGTATTTACTAAAATTTTTCAAAACTTTGTATCTATGTGAACAATTGCCTCCAGAAATATGTACATTCTTGATGGGTTAATAGACACTGTAAAAACTTTATTACCTGTAGAAAAAAGCATATACAGATATAAAAATGATGCCTAAAGCTAATTTTTCTCTTCTATTTCCCACTGATTGTTACAGTTTTTATGCAGGTCAGGAAGCAACAGTTAGAACTGGACATGGAACAACAGACTGGTTCCAAATAGGAAAAGGAGTACGTCAAGGCTGTATATTGTCACCCTGCTTATTTAACTTCTATGCAGAGTATATCATGTGAAACGCTGGGCTGGGGGAAGCACAAGCTGGAATCAAGATTGCTGGGAGAAATATTAAGAACCTCAGATATGCAGATGACACCACGCTTATGGCAGAAAGTGAAGAGGAACTAAAAAGCCTCTTGATGAAAGTGAAAGTGGAGAGTGAAAAAGATGACATAAAGCTCAACATTCAGAAAATGGCATCTGGTCCCATCACTTCATGGGAAATAGATAAGGAAACAGTGGAAACAGTGTCAGACTTTATTTTGGGGAGCTCCAAAATCACTGCAGATGGTGACTGCAGCCATGAAATTAAAAGACGCTTACTCCTTGGAAGAAAAGTTATGACCAATCTAGACAGCATATTGAAAAGCAGAGACATTACTTTGCCAACAAAGGTCTGTCTAGTCAAGGCTATGGTTTTTCCTGTGGTCATGTCTGGATATGACAGTTGAACTGTGAAAAAGCTGAGCACAGAAGAATTCATGCTTTTGAACTGTGATGTTGGAGAAGACTCTTGAGAGTCCCGTGGACTGCAAGGAGATCCAACCAGTCCATTCTGAAGGAGATCAACCCTGGAATTTCTTTGGAGGGAATGATGCTGAAGCTGAAACTCCAGTACTTTGGCCACCTCATGCGAAGAGTTGACTCATTGGAAAAGACTCTGATGCTGGGAGGGATTGAGGGCAGGAGGAGAAGGGGACAACCGAGGATGAGATGGCTGGATGGCAAAACGGACTCGATGGATGTGAGTCTGAGTGAACTCGGGGAATTGGTGATGGACAGGGAGGCCTGGCGTGCTGCGATTCATGGGGTCGCAAAGTGTCGGACACAACTGAGCGACTGAACTGATCTGAACCGCTTATAGTTTTTGAAACATTAGCCAGTGCAACAGGATTGTACTTCAGCTGTTTCCAACCAATCAGACATACACACGTTAATTGAGGCAAATGGAAGGAAGGGGACCCAATTTTTATTTTTTAGTACTGAAACAGTTTGTACATTAAGCCAAGGAAAAGTTAATAGTTGCATATGGTATTCAGTTCAGCTCAGTTCAGTCGCTCAGTCATGTCCGACTCTTTGCGATCCCATGAACCACAGGACACTAGGTCTCCCTGTCCATCACCAACTGCTGGAATCTACCCAAACCCACTGAGTCAGTGATGTCATCCAACCATCTCATCTTCTGTCGTCTCCTTCTCCTCCTGCTTTCAGTCTTTCCCAGCATCAGTGTTTTTTCAAATGAGTCAGCTCTTATCAGGTGGCCAAAGTATTGGAGTTTCAGCTTCAACATCAGTCCTTCGAATGAACACCCAGGACTGATCTCCTTTAGGATGGACTGGTTGGATCTCCTTGCAGTCCAAGGGACTCTCAAGAGTCTTCTCCAACACCACAGTTCAAAAGCATCAATTCTTTGGTGCTCAGCTTTCTTTAGAGTCCAGCTGTCACATCCATACATGACTACTGGAAAAACCATAGCCTTGACTAGATGGACCTTTGTTGGCAAAGAGTGTCTAGGTTGGTCATAACTTTCCTACCAAGGAGTAAGCATCTTTTAATTTCATGGCTGCAGTTGCCATCTGCAGTGATTTTGGAGCCCAGAAAAAATAAAGTCAGCCACTATTTCCCCATCTATATGTGATGAAGTAATGATACCATATGCCAAGATCTGTTTTCTGAATACTGAGCTTTAAGCCAACTCTACTTTCATCAAGGGGCTCTTTAGTTCTTCTTCACTTTCTGCCATAAGGGTGATGTCATCTGCATATCTGAGGTTATTGATATTTCTCCTAGCAATCTTGATTCCAGCTTGTGTTTCTTCCAGTCCAGCGTTTCTCATGATGTACTCTGAATAGAAGTTAAATAAGCAGGGTGACAATATACAGCCTTGACGTACTCCTTTTCCTATTTGGAACCAGTCTGTTGTTCCATGTCCAGTTCTAACTGTTGCTTCCTGACCTGCATACAGATTTCTCAAGAGGCAAGTCAGGTGGTCTGGTATTCCCATCTCTTTCAGAATTTTCCACAGTGTGTTGTGATCCACACAGTCAAAGGCTTTGGCATAGTCAATAAAGCAGAAATAGATGTTTTTCCAGAACTCTCTTGCTTTTTCCATGATCCAGCGGATGTTGGCAATTTGATCTCTGATTCCGCTGCCTTTTCTAAAACCAGCTTGAACATCAGGGAGTTCATGGTTCACGTATTGCTGAAGCCTGGCTTGGAGAATTTTGAGCATTACTTTACTAGCGTGTGAGATGAGCGCGATTGTGCGGTCGTTTGAGCATTCTTTGGCATTGCCTTTCTTTGGGACTGGAATGAAAACTGACCTTTTCCAGTCCTGTGGCCACTGCTGAGTTTTCCAAATTAGCTGGCATATTGAGTGTAGCACTTTCACAGCATCATCTTTCAGGATTTGAAAGAGCTCAACTGGAATTCCATCACCTCCACTAGCTTTGTTCGTAGTGATGTTCTCTAAGGCCCACTTGACTTCACATTCCAAGATGTCCGGCTCTAGATTAGTGATCACATCATCATGATTATCTGGGTCATGAAGATCTTTTTGTACAGTTCTTCCGTGTATTCTTGCCACCTCTTCTTAATATCTTCTGCTTCTGTTAGGTCCATACCACTTCTGTCCTTTATCGAGCCCATCTTTTCATGAAATGTTCCCTTGGTATCTCTAATTTTCTTGAAGAGACCTGTAGTCTTTCCCATTCTGTTCTTTTCCTCTATTTCTTTGCATTGATCGCTGAGGAAGGCTTTCTTATCTCTTCTTGCTATTCTTTGGAACTCTGCATTCAGATGCTTATATCTGGTCAGGTGGTCTGGTATTCTTATCTCTTTTAGAATTTTCCACAGTTTATTGTGATCTACACAGTCAAAGTCTTTGGCATAGTCAATAAAGCAGAAATAGATGTTTTTCAGGAACGCTCTTGCTTTTTTGATAATCCATCAGATGTTGGCAATTTGATCTCTGGTTCCTCAGCCTTTCTAAAACCAGCTGAACATCTGGAAGTTCACAGTTCACGTATTGCTGAAAGCCTGGCTTAGAGAATTTTGAGCACTACTTTACTAGCATGTGAGATGAGTGCAATTGTATGGTTGTTTGAGCATTCTTTGGTATTGCATATATGGTAATCATACCTTCCAAATTTTCTGGTAGTGGATTTTTAAATACTCATCTCATGTCATAATAGATATACATTCTTTTCTTCTATCATGCATTCAATTTTTGGTTTAAAATTTATATTCCCCATGTGTTTAGCTCTCATGTGATTCTAAAGTAAAATTATTCTTCATTTAGCATTTTTTAACTTTATTTTCATAGGTTGGGCATTATATACTTTAAAATTATTTGGGAAATATTAAAATAGTGGTTTAAGTCACTGTTCTTTTGCAGATATTTTGAATACTTTTCTAAATTCAAAATAGAACTTAGAATCTACTGTCCTCTTATAAACTATTAAGTCATGTTTATATATTTTGGATATTTTTCTTATAGGTTATTATATAATACTAGTCAGTATTAAGCAGGAAAAAAAAAGAGGCATTGTTAGATTCTTGAGTTTTTTAAAGAGTAAATCCTGATGTGTAACCATAGCTTATAATTTCTTCCATAAAATGTAAAAGAAGAAAATGAATTAAGGAAATGAAGGAAAAAGAAAAATAATGGGCTCTTTCATATGCTCACTGGATGTTATGCAAACAAGAGTAAGGTTATTAATTATCTGTCTGGAACATTTGATGAATCACTTCCTAAGTAATTTTGTTTCATCAAAAATTGTATAGTGTATGTTTTCATTTCATAGATCAGACTCACAAATTCAACCCATTTCTTCATTAGCTAAAACTGCTATTTGCTGCCTAAGAATATTTATTTCTTAGAACTTTAAGCAGTCTTTATTTCCAATATCAGCTACAGCAGTTTACTTGGAAGGGAAGGTTTTTTCCCCTAAACAAACAGCTTTTTTTTTCCCCCAAACGTTAATTGCTTCTCTAAAATGTTATTTCTGTGGAAAATTGAGCATATGGCATCTGGGCCCTCATTCCTGCATGAAAACAATTTACTTGGGCTGAATGGTATTATTCCTTTTAACATGACCTTCACTCCCCCCCACCATGTGTCATCATTTCTAGCATTCTACTGTTTTTATGTCATTGAATTTCTTTTTATGCCATTTATTATCATTTCTAACTGGACTCTATCATCTTCTGAATTTATGACCTTAGATCCTAAGGTTAATATGTAATTTAAATTTATATTTATATCAGGATTAATTTTTATTGATAATTGTGGTTGTTTTGATTGTACAAATTATTACTTATATGTTGTGCAAATATTATCTACCACATTTTTTAATAAGTAATTCTAAATCTTTATATTATGTGACTATGAGTTGATAAATAAATCATGTTATAAGTCAGCACTATTATATTTCATACCGTAGAGTTATCAGAAGTGAAGGAGACTGTGTATAGTCTTCAATTTACTATACAGGCTGTACCTCACACCTACCAACTTCTTACATTTTTGTACAGATGAGGCACAGGAAAAAAACTTCTTGCCAAAGGCTGTCAGTTTTATTAAAGACGTATCTGGAGTTAGAACCCCAGTGTACCTCAGTAACTTACCTCACAGTCTAGTATTCTCTCTTATGAAACATATTTCCTGGAGATAAATTTGTACATGTAAAAACATCTCTGAAGCAAGGGTATTTATATCAAAGCTTTTGTAATTTTATTCTCTGTTTTACATATTATTTTAAAATACTACTATCCCAAGGTAAATTATTCTAATTTACCTATTTTATTTCAAACAGATCATGTTGTTTGTGAAGAAGAGTTTAAATACGCCATGTTAGCTTTAAACTGTATATGCCCAGCAACATCTACACTCATTACACTGCTGGTCCATACCTCTAGAGGGCAGTAAGTATATTTTTTCTTCAAGATAATGCATTTTAAATTATAAAAAGAATTATATAGGTGTACTTATGTGATTTAGAAATACAGTAAGCCTAAGTATACAGCTAGATATGTACCTTTAATTGTATTTGTGTGAGTTATCATCATCTGGTAGACAGAGGGTAACAGACAAATACAGACCCACTACAGGGTCCAAGACAAAGAGGATATTGACAGTGATTTGCTGTCTTTTCTAACTAATCGAGAGATGATTTGTTTTATCCTAAATTCTATGCCTGAATCATTAGTTAGGCCGGAATTAGGGTATTGTTTCTACTTTCAAAATTAATACTTAGCAAATAAAATCTTGAAAAACAGGATGACAGCAGTCACTACTGAAAGGTCTTAAAGTCATTCTTTTTCTGTTTCTGAGGTAAGTTTTTATCTGAAATCTGTATGTACACAAATGAGCTCAAAATTAAAAATTTATAATTATTATAGAATGATAACAAAGTAGTTGACAAAATTAGCTAATGTAGTATAAAAGAAATTATTTAATGAATTTCAGGGTATTGAGGAAATTCTATCATCAGAACATTTTTTCTTACTTGTTTATTTTGATAGAGTTTCCTAAACCATAGATGTTGTTTTTGACTTGCATTATCAAGTAAAATATAATTAGTGAATATAGTCACTGCTCTTATTTAAAGAGATAAATGTTGTACCACATTTTACTTTTCATATTCCTTACTTGATATTTTAGACAAAATATTTGATTTTCTAAGTAAATTCCACAGTGGTGCTTGCAGTTATAATCATTTAAATTTAGTGAGTTAATTGATAGCTGTTTAAGTGAAATGCCAAATCAAATAAATCAAGGAAAAGGAAATTCTTTCCTGGGATTTAGTACTGCTTGGAGGAAATTGATAATTGAAAAATAGTAAATTCCCTCTGGTGTTTTTAAGTAAATTTACCTCTTTTCTCTCTAATTATGTCTCTGCTCTATAGAGACAGAAAGAGTTTCCCAGAAGCAATTTTTCAAAGTTCTGAATATAACTATTTCTATTCTATACGCTGATAAGCCTTTAAGATGTGCAACAGAGAAAATGTAACAGGACCACAAATGAAATTGTTTTTCTTGGATGGACTTACTCAACATTTTGGTGGAATTAATAAAATACTGAAAACTTTGTCACCAACTAGTTGAATATTCATAGAACTTACCACATGGCCTCATTATTGTGTCATCCATCTTTGTCACAGATTTGCACAGCTTTAGAGCTGAGAATTTAGTCAGCTTCATTCTTGCACAAATGATAAAATGAAGCCCTTCAACACTAATGCACATTAGTATTTATAGAATGGTGAAATTACATTTTCCACCTCCTAGTAAATATTATTTATTGGCACACAATAGTGCCTGGTGAACGTTGCACTTCATATAAATTTAAAAAGAATTTCAGCATTGCCTCAAATAGGACTTTTCCTAATATACTCTAATGAATTTTGTCATATTAAAAAGAATGTGGTGATCTTGAAAACATTACTATATAAGTAAGGATTTCCTATAAGTAAGATTGACCTGCAAAATCATTCCCCAATTAAATGACACGATAAATGCTTTAATCCACCAAAAGTACTTTCTTTGTAGCAGCTGTATTGAGATATAATTCATATACCATATAAGTTACCTGCTAAGGTATACGATTTTGTAGTTTTCAGTACAGTCAGAATTGTGCAACTATCACTGCTAAATCCTAATATTTTCATTATCTCATAAATTCTCTGCATTTTTGCAATAGGCCACATTGTATCCAAACTCTTCCAACTATAGATAAACACAAACCTTACCCTATCTCTATAGATTTTTCTTTTCTGGACATCGCATGTTGCAATGGATACATGGATGCATGTTGCAATGGATGGATATGAATGGAATCATACAGTGCATGCTGTTTTTGGACTGGCTTCTCTCACTTGCCCTAATGTTTTTAAGGTTCATCCATACTGTAACATGCATCACTACTTCATTCCTTTTTAAACTGAGTAGTTTTCTAATGTATGGATATATTTCCTTTTACTCTTCTATTCATCAACTGATGGGTACTTGGGTTGTTTCCAGCATTATGGATAAGGCTGTTCTTAATATGAATGTAAAGATTCTTGTGTGGACATGTCTTTAATTCTTTGGGTCTGTATCTAGGAGTGAAATTGCTGTCATGAGCTTCCTAGGTGGTGCTGGTGGTGAAGAAAGCACCTGCCAATGCGGGAAACTCAGGAGACACAAAAGACAAGGGTTAAACCCCTGGGTCTCAGGAAGATCCCCTGGAGGAGGAAATGTCAACCCACTCCAGTATTCTTGCCTGGGAAATCCCACGGACAGAGGAGCCCAGTGGGCTACATCCCATAGAGTCACAAAGAGTTGGGTATGACTGAAGTGCCTGAGGAAGCGCACACACCAGTAATTCTATTTAGCCTTTTTAATTAGGAATTTCCCAAATGTTTTCTGAAGGGATTATACCATCTTACATTGCCAACAGCAATGCCCTCAGCAATGCTTGTTATTATCTGCTTTTTGCATCATAACCCTCTTGTTGAATGCAAAGTGGTGCTTCATTATGGTTTTGGTTTGCATTTCCCTGATTACCAATAATTTTAAAATTAGTTCATGGGCTTATTGACCATTTTCATATCACCTTTGAACAAAAACCTATTCAGATCCTTTGTCCATTTTCTAATCACATTGTTTCTGATTATTGAGTTGTAAGAGCTTTTATATATTCTATCTTATCTTAAACAGATAAATACCATCACTTCAGTATAAATGATCATCCTAATAGATCACTTAATTTAAAAAATCTAATATGTTTGTTAATAATATTGTTTGACTAAAGTAATTTGTTATGCATTAATTGAACATATAGTGAAGATTCACTCATTAACAGAACATGTTTAAAATTTTGCCTTTAAGCATCAGCAGAAATTAGAGACCTCAAATATATTGATTTAATAATAAGAAAGCAAACTTGGGAGCTAAATTAAGTAGTATAATGGGGAAATGTTGAGTAGCCTAGAAATGCTTTACGTAGGGATTATCAAACCACTAACTGAGACAATACCTACAGTAATACTCTAATTTCTCCATTAAAAAAGAAGGAATAATATTATTAAAAGTTCATTCTATAACAAATGGTGATTGACTAAACATAGTTGATAGACACAAGGTAAAGACTTAGATCCAACAAACACACAAAAAAATATAATACAAAATCTAAAATAGTCTAATTTGAAAATATATTTTTAAATTAAATGCTCTGTAGATTGTAGATACTTAAGGAGATAATAGTTAAGAGTTCTGAAGCAAATACGGTGGACAAAGGAAGCAGGAATTCGAGATAGAGAGGGCAGCTTATTTAGTGACAGTGCTCCCTTAAGGTCTGACAATGGAGCTCCTAATCCAGCCTTAGAGTTAGATTTCCCCACTTAACCTTCATGCGTTTGTTAATTCTCTTCCTCTAGCCCGTGGAAATGGGGCAAAGACGGAAACCATATGTTAAGTATGGTTGTGTTTCGTATTTCCCTGATTACTTCAAGTGGCTTCAGTGGTAAAGAATCTGTCTGCCAATGCAGGAGACTCACGAGCCACAGGTTCAATTCCTGGGTCAGGAAGATCTCCTGGAGGAGGAAATGGCAACCCACTCCAGTATACTTGTCTGGGAAATCCCCTGGACAGAGGAGCCTGGCAGGGTTACAATTCATGGGGTCGCAAATACTGAGTGACTAAGCAAGAGGCTTTCACATCAACTTAGCCATGACCTAGCCCAGTGCATCTCGCAAGGCTCATTAATGCTCCTACGATCTTACATTTTCTTTATTTAGATGTTAATATACTCATTCCTGTTCTAGTTGATTAGAGAGTCAACTAGATGGGGTCAATTTTAGATGACTTTGAATAACTGTATTCCTTTTATTCATTGACATTTACTCTGTATTTTAGCCCTTCTCAGTTTTCCTCTCTTACTCACTTCATTTACATTTGAGTGTTCAGTGCTCTTGGCAGTGGCTTTTTTTATTGTCAATTAAATTAGTATTTTGATTTATTTGGCAAACATACTAGAAAGATGAACAGAAATTTATTCATTGGGCAGATATCACTGTAGGCTATCAAACATGGACTGTGAGGATTTTAGCAAACAGATGCCAAGTTATCAGAACAGTTGATAGACATTCAGCTGACCCATCTTAATATTCCATCTCTATCAAAATTTAATATTTTCTTTTCCTTTCCACTTAATTTCACACAAATATTTATTTCATTTGTCCCATCCAAGAGGTAATATTCTTTGCTCTTTACGCTTATCAATGGGAAGGAAGGAGAATTGACAAGAAAAATAGTTCAAAGTTAGAATTTATGAACCTTGGCCACTGATTAGATATGGATACAGAAAAGGGGGAAAGAGGAAGAAAATGTCTTCACACGCTGAGGCTGGACAGGAGAGAACTATGAAATGTGTGGTTTTGGCAGAAGGAGAAAGGAGTTTGGGGTTGAATCCTTTGCTTTTTTGATGCAGGTACCTTTGCTTGTAGGAATTACTGGTTCCTGAGGAGGGATCGGGGCTTCCCAGGTGGCTCAGTTGGTAAAGAATCCACCTGATATGCAGGAGATGAGAGTTTCATCCCTGCTTCGGGAAGATCCCTGGAGGAAAGCGTGGCAACTCACTCCAGTGTTCTTGCCTTGAGAATCCCAGGGACAGAGGCGCCTGGGAGGTTACAGTCCATAGGCTCACAAAGAGTCAGACACGACTGAAGCGACTGAGCACCCAAGCATGACGAAGGATCAGGGTTGTTCAGGGCCACAGAACTGAACGGAGAAATGGTGGGGATATGGGAGAAATGATCACTTAAGACTTTTCCTTGGGAAATTACTCCTTATAGGAAACAGATGGGAGAAAAGGACAGCAAATATAGTGTAGCATCACAGGATAAAAAGGAGCAAGGATTTCCAAAAAAATAACTGGAGTGTTAACAATACAGATGGCTTAAGATGGAGAAGAAGCAAACAGAATTTGGAGGTCACTGGTTTCTGGGAAGTTCCGAGAAAATTTTGGACGATGGAGACTTTTTCATTTTGACGTAGGGTGAATGAACGAGGAGATGATAAGAAAGCAAAGCCTGGTCAAAGGCTGCCACTTCATTAGTCTTGCCCAGGAAGATTAAAGAAAAGAGAAAGCATGAAAGCAAATAGTTCTGCTGGTTCCACAGAAGTCAGTTTCTTTGATCATGGCAGTTGGGATTGTCTGTGGTTCCTGGTGAGCATTTCTTCATCTCTCCCATGACAAGCACACACACACACACACACACACACACACACTGCACACACACACATGCACTGTCTCTCTCTCACACACACACACACACACACACACACACACACACACACACCTAGACTTCAGGACTGGAGGTTTGAATCATATATCTGAAGGTTACTCATTTTTCTTTTATAGAGATTAACCTGCACTGAAAATCTGCACAGAAATGCATTTTATTAGGTGTATCCCAAATCTGTTTGGTTACCTGAGAAATGTTTTTCCACCTATTGAAAGATCAACTAGAACGTTATTCTATTAAACATAATTTGAGAAATACAGATACTGCTCAGTCCCTTAATAGCTCATCTTCTGTTATCAAATTAGATTTAAGTATGTTCATTTTATTTATTGAGGACCCTCTTTTCTCTCATCCAAATTTATTTTTATGTCCTTAATTCTCATGATTCTATGTATCATGTTCTCCAAATAACATGATCCTAAATATACTTCATGGTTTCCACCTTCTACATCTTTTTAAATGTTGTTCCTTCTGCCTTGAATTTTTTCTTCTGCTTTCCTAGAGGATTTTCCTGAAATTCAAAGATTCTATCTCCTTGTGAATATTTTTAAGCTCCCCAATTTAATGTGATGTCTCCTTTCTATGAGTTCATGTAGAATGTTATGATATTCTGCCAGAGTATGTATTAAGGTCTTTTTATTTTTTCCTACTAGATAGGGCATAATTTCATTAAGGTAGAGAACATGTCTTATTCATGCCTTATATAATGTTTCATAGCACGAATGCCCAATAAACATTAGTTAAATAAAATGCATTAAAGATGATTCACTGAGGCCCCTGGTTCAAAGTAGTTTGTGATCCAAATGCCTTCATCTGCTCTTCACCGTCTGCTCCACTGAAAGGACAGCTAGTAAACAAAAATCACCAGCTTTCATCAGCGGAAAAGAAGAGATCTCAGTGAGCCCTTAGAAGATGGAAAGTGAGTAAAGGAAGAGCTTTTGATGAAAACCTCATCCTGACCTATGTTTAGAGGGTGATACAGCAGCACAAAACTCAGCCCCCAGTGGGGCTCTGGGGCGCAAGATTCCTAGAAGAAAAAGGACTTGTTTTGCTGGAATTTCTGTACACAGAACACGTTACCTCCTGTTTCACCCAGCACAGTACCATTTCTCTATAATTAAGTTTAGTCAGATATTTGCCATTGGGAATATCAGCTTTTTCCTAAATGAATTAGTCTGAATTATAAGCCAGCACACAGTGTAGGGTTGGGCTTCAGCCCTCTTCATTTGACATTTAGAGACCCCAGAATAGATAGTCTGAGCCCCTTCATGCCTAATATAAGATGTAAGAAATCATATTCACAGACAGAGGAATCTATTTAATATCCCTATGTATGATACTCAGAACTTTGAAATATGGTTTTTCTCATTTGCTGACAACCAGCATGCAAGTTAGGAGAAGGCAATGGCCACCCACTCCAGTACTCTTGCCTGGAAACTCCCATGGGCGGGGGAGCCTGGTGGGCTGCAGTCCATGGGGTTGTGAAGAGTCGGACACTGAATGACTTCACTTTCCCTTTTCACTTTCATGCATTGGAGAAGGAAATGGCGACCCACTCCAGTGTTCTTGCCTGGAAAATCCCAGGAACGGCGGAGCCTGGTGGGCTGCTGTCTATGGGGTTGCACAGAGTCGGACACGACTGAAGCGACTTAGCAGCAGCAGCATGCAGGTTGAAATGAGGGGAATAAATCCAGCTATTGAATAGAGAACATATATTGAATGGAAAACGTCACTACTCATATTGAAGAAACATAAATCCAGCAATAGAAAGAGAACAATATCTGTATTCACACTGGAATTGTTTGGGGTTTATAGAGAAGACTGTGTCTTATATTCACTAGTAAGCAAACAACTTTTTTAAGTCAAAAAATTAAAACATTTAAAAGGAGAGTCAAACATATATTTTGGAAGCAAGGTTAGTCTCTGTAAAGAGAACAAAAAATACATTAAAAAGAAATTTAGATATATTTTTGAACACTCGAGATGTATAAGTATAGTTCACAAGAATACTAAAGGTTTATGAAAGTGATGATGATTGTTCAAAGAAACAAAATGCTGAGGAATTTTTGTTTGTAGAATTTAAAATTTTCAGAATATTTAACTTAAATTTTGGTTAATTATGATTGTGGAGGGTCTGACTTTCTCTTCAGTAATAAGGAAAATAGTGATAATAAATACACAAATCCAAAATAACTAAAAATATTTATAATTATTACTCTCAGAAAGATATGAAAAGGAGTATGGTAGAGAAACAGAAGGTAAAGACCTTTTAAAACTTATAGAGTAATTGCTGAAATTAAAATTCAGTAAAGTCCTTGAAAGATAATATCTCAGAGATCTTGAGGATTTCAGATAAAAGAGAGAGAGAGAATATTTAGGAAGACAATTCAATTACTCGAGATCAATCCAAAAGAAGTAATATTTGATTTGGTGGGTGTTCCCATAAAGGATGGAAAGAATATAAGAAATTGTAACAGAAGAAGGGTGCTAAGTCGCTTCAGTCGTGTCCACTCTGTGTGACCCCATAGATGGCAGCCCACCAGGCTCCCCTCTTCCCTGGGATTCTCCAGGCAAGAACACTGGAGTGGGTTGCCATTTCCTTCTCCAATGCATGAAAGTGAAAAGTGAAAGTGAAGTCGCTCAGTCATGTCCGACCTAGCGACCCCATGGACTGCAGCCTTCCAGGCTCCTCCATCCATGGGGTTTTGCAGGCAAGAGTACTGGAGTGGGTCGCCAAGGATGAGTCAGGTCTTTAAATTCACAGGATTTTTTCCTTGTGAATGACAATGAATCGAAGAGAATGACACCTAGAGACATAGCGTTGCCAAATTATAAAGCAGTCATGATGAAGAAAAATTCTCTTAACCTTGTAGAAAGGCAGAGAAAACTTAATATTGACTAGGACTCTTAACTTTAGACAAGGGTATTCATCAAGCTAGTTTAACTACAGAGAGGTGTATGGAGGAATATGGATAACTCACAGAACAAGAATGTTAGTCTCTGCTTAGTCTAAACATGCATGAACAGTTCCCATCACCACACCTGACAACTAATCCAATAAGGAACTTTGACCTTGAAACATCCTAGGAGCCAAGAGTCTCTGTGGCCACATATCTCTAATATGGACGCCCCTTGCCTGCCTGTGTCCTCGTTTAACATACTTCTGAAACAAACTTCTGCATCTGTGTCTGATTGATGGAACCTCGGTCACATATCTGTACAATAACTAAAACCAAAGATTCCTAAAAGCTATGGTCAAAATATGAAAAGTCAGACAAGTCTCAGCAAGAGACTGGACTAAATTAAAAGCAATATATATAATTAAATGTAGTAGAGGAAGTTTCTCTTTTCTCTCCCAACTGGAAAAAAAGGCAATCATAAACTCAAAGAAAATAACAAGGAAACTATAATGAATCAAATTAGAATGTGCCATAATACTGAACAATAAGTGGAGGGCAGGTAAAGAAATTTTTCTTTGATAGTCTCTCTTAAATTTCTTAGGGAACTACAGAGAAGATTATATAATTATAGTAATAGCATTCCATTTAACCCTCACGTGAACTATGTTGCAATAATGTAATCTCTGCTATCAGGCTCTCTTTACTTTTTTTCCAGCTTTGCTATAATCAACATGTTTAAGGTATACAATGAGCTCTCCAATTTTATGTGAAGCCACTGATTTATTTATAGCCAGTGAACAAAATGTAGATATTTATATTTTTAACAATGTAAAAAGGTGCAGCAGATGATACTTTAGAGTAAAATTAGGTACAGGAGATCAAAGGGAAGAGGGTGGCTAGCAGCTCAACTTACTGAATGGAGAATCAAGAGACTTGTGTTTATATCACTAATATTGATATATGTACAGCCTTGTGAAGAGTCTTCCCTGATCTAGTTCTCTAGTCTCACACCTCAGAGAATGTGATCAATAGAAGACTGATACAATCTTCTACAATGATACAGTTTACAACCTTCTACAATTGATACACTCTTCTATAATGATATAGTAATACAATTTGATAGCATATTTTTATTAAGAAATAACTCAAAACTCTTCACATTAAGCCCAGAATTTGGAAGCATTTTCCATCAATTTAAATTATGAATGAATTCACCTGTTAAAGATAGCACTCGAGTTAAAATATAACTAATCCTGGGAAGGATTGAAGGCAAAAGAAGAGAGCGGCAGAGGATGAGGTGGTAGGCGATATCACTGACTCAGTGGACATGAATTTGAGCAAACTCTGGGAGATAGTGAAGGACAGGGAAGCTTGGCTTGCTGGGGCTTCCCCTGCTGGCTTAGGCGGTAAAGAATCTGCCCACAGTACAGGAGACCTGGGTTTGATCCTTGGGTTGAAAAGATCTGCTGGAGAAGAGAACGGCTACCCACTCCGGTATTCTGGCTTGGAGAATTCCCTGGACTGTACAGTTCATGGGGTAGCAAAGAGTCAGATATGACTTCATGACTTTAACACACACACCGGGAGATAGTGAAGGACAGGAAAGCCTGGCATGCTGCAGTCCAACGGGTCGGGAAGAGTCGGACACAACTGAACAACAACAAATTGTAATGTTGGGTCATTCATTCACTCATCCTTTCCACAGATAATAATCATTTGCATCCATACAGTATAACGCACTATGTTAGAAGTTCTATTAACACAAACTTGCATACATTCTGATCACAAAATCTAACATTCAGTACAAGGCAGCGCACACTGTAGACATGGCTTAAGTATGTTTGGAATGTGTAATAAATTTCTCCTAGTAGACCTATTTGGTTAGTACAGTTTCTTTTAGCTATGGTAAGATTAGTTTGCACACCTTGAGGCTAAACCAAATGATAACGTGGACAGACACTAAAGAAACTTGCTACTTACACATAATTTTAAAAGAGAAAAAAAAATCCTCAAAAAGATAAAATGTGAATAATAGCTATAGGAGCTTATGAAACTTCTATATCCCCAATATTAATATTTATAGAAGACAACTTTCTTGAAGATGTCACTGTGATGTTCTAAACTAAAAGGACAAATATCAAAGAGCAATTCAAAAGCACCAGGGCACAGAGAGCTTGACCATAAGCTAAGCATGTTACTTATTCTGTGAACAAGCCAGTCTGTGTTCTGAGAGAGGCAGGGAGATGGCACGTTTTAGCTATAAATGTTTACGAATGCTGAAGGAGAACAGTTGAAAATCAGTGGGGTAGGACCTATTTAATAATGGAATTGAAGAGCTGAGACTGCAGTGTCGTTATGAGAGATGAATTTCTATTCACCTGACAATTTAAAAAGTAGATGAAAAGGCTTTGCAGGTGTTTTTAGGATTTGTGTGTGTGATAATTAGGTGACTTCTTGAATTAAGTGAGCACTTCAGAAAACCACACTAGAGATTTTGAAGAACAAACTTTAAAGGAGATGAGTTTGGAACACTTTCATGTACACAATCAGCCTTTCGAACTTAAAGTTTGAGCTCTATTTCTTCTTTTGAAATCTCTTTCAAAAGGGTGTTCATTGTTTATGTTCACTATTGAGAATGCTTGAAAACTCAATGGCATTTCTCTATTATAGCCACTTTCACAGTGATTTTTCTTATCCTGAGAATGCAAACAGCTTTCTGGTTCCATCTAGTGGTAGAAAATTGATTATCATCCTCTACATGGTTTTAATCTTAGGACCCGGGTTTTTGTTTTGAGGTCTAATAACATGAAAAACAGAGGAAGTTCTGTTTCAACAGTAGAGATGCATAAATCTCTTCCTGGAAGACAGAGGCATCTTCATTTTGACTTTTATTACTTCTTCTACTTAGAGTTCTTGACTACCTTTCTCCCCAGTAAGATAATCCAACTTGTGTGTCAGATTGATTCCCAGACCAGGAGAAATAAATGTTCATCCAAAGTTGTATGTTAGCCTTCCTTTTGTAACCTCACCTGTGATAGAAGTTTCCATCTACTCCAATATGCCATTTCCACTCCAAAACTTACAGTTACGTTTTCAGTGACACAGGCTACCATTTGTCAAAATCAGTTCTTTTACCTACAGTGTTGACTGTAGACTCCTGACATTGATAGCAAAGGAAAATCAGAATACCATTAAATACTTTAATTTTTAAATAAAGTAAAAGCTTTAGACCGCATGAATGAATTACATTCACTTTAAAATTAATGTTTGTGTTTTCAGAGGCTCTCCTCTAAAGAATGTAAACAATTATCTGGAACCAAGCTGACATCAATTGGTGAACTACTAGAGGATGGAATTAAATAAAATGTCAATTTTAATTAGATTAAAACCTTTGGGTCACTTGTTTTAGGCTTTTTAAAATCTACTTTCAATCTAATATAATGAGGCAACAAATATAGTTTCTTATCCTCTTTAAAATAAGGCACCAATAAGGGAACTTTATCTTATCTAATTCTGCAATTATACATTTAAATGGCATCCTTCTCCTAAGGCAAAGATTTCCCCTAGTTATTTGTAAAGCCTTTTATTATATATCGATGAATGGGTATTTATACCAAAAATACCTTGTGACAGTATGTTCTTTATTCCCATGGAGATGAAAATAATTTCATTTGGTAATAAAAATAAATATATAAAAGCAGCTAATTTGGCAATCTGTGTCAATTTTAGTGAATCTGAAACACCATTTATTGTATATTTAAATAATTATTTAGGTTTGAAAAGAACAAAATGTACTAGCAAAACTAAATGTGATAATTATAATGCAGAGTTGTTCAAGACAGCAGAAGGATTTCCACTAATAATTTCACTGTACAACTGTGAAGGCAGTAATGCCTGCCCACACTCTATAGTTTACCTTTGTTTTTGAAAGAAGATATGAACACAAAATTCAATTTTACCTTCAAAAAGTTATTAGTATGAATTTTACAAAAAAAATCACCTTCATAGAGATAGGAAACTGTCAGTCAAGTAAGCTTTATGCTATTTTTTTTTAATGCACACATTACTGAGTGGGGTAATTCAGCACATTCCTGAAATAAGAACAGAGAGTACAGTATAATAAGACTTCAGGGTATTGCATCTGGAACAGGAAATTCCAGTTAGTTTCTTATTTTCTCCTTTTGGGAAAAGTTGATTGGGGAAACTCTGAAAATCAAAACCATATCAGATTCTTTTACTGCATTCTACAGTTGCAGACCCAAGCACTTACTATTTGATGGTCCTGTTCCAGTGGGTTGGTTTTGTTGCAACACAGGAGATGGTATGTGAGTGAATTTATCCTCTGGCAATAAATACCCATCCCTGATAGCTCAGTTGGTAAAGAATCCACCTTCGATGCAGGAGACCCCAGTCTGATTCCTGGGTCGGAAAGATCCGCTGCAGAAGGGGTAGGCTACCCACTCCAGTATTCTTGGGCTTCCCTTGTGGCTCAGCTGGTAAAGAATTCGCCTGAAATGTGGAAGACCTGGGTTTGATCCCTGGGTTGAGAAGATCCCCTTTAGAAGGGAAAGGCTACCTGCTCTAGTATTCTGGCTTGGAGAATTCCCTGGGGTATAGTCCATGGGGTCAACAAAGAGCTGGATGTGACTGAGCAACTTTCATTTTCACTTTCACTTACCTTGAAAGTGTAATCATGGATTAACCAGGGATGTGCACTTTGGGTTTGAAAGAAAAGCAAAATCATTTGTCAACTTTAATTTATGCACTACTGAAAAGTTAACTGGAGCAAGTGATATTTCTAACTGGGGGCACAATAAGCAGAATAAAACAAACATAACTTATTTCAAATTTTTATTTTATTTTTTTTTTAAGTGAAAGCAGGTTTATTTACAGAGATACACATTCCATAGACAGAATATGGTCCATCTCAGAGACAGACCTAAAATATTGGGTGGTTAGTTTTATAGGCTGGATAATTTCATGTGCCAGTGAGTGGGAGGATCATTCCAACTATTTGGGGGAAGGGATGTGGCTTCCAGGAATTGGGTCTCCACCCACTTCTGGCCTTTTATGGTCATGAGAGGGACTTTTCAGCTTGTCCCAAGATTGGTGACCACAATCTAAAACCAAGGAGGAAAAAGAGTCAAGTATCCCATTTTCTAATCTCCCCACCCTTCCATAGAAAGAAAAGATCAGCGAGGGCCAGTAGAGCAGCAGTGTGTTTGCACCTACCTTGGTTGTGCAGATGGTAAGTAATGTGCCTTCAGTGCAGGAGACCTGGGTTCAAGTTGCAATCCCTGGGTCAGGATGATCCCCTGGAGAAGGGAATGGCAACCCAATCCAGTATTCTTGCCTGAGAGTGGCAAAGAGTTGGACACAGCTGAGTGACTAGCAATTTCATTTTCGCTAGCCTCATGAAATGAAGTTCATGAAATGACCTAATTAACACACGTGGAGAATAAGGTGTGTCTGCAGAAAGCAGGGACCAGTATGTCATTCCCCAGTTGGACATCGGTGTATGTAGTTTTCTGATTTGAACATGAGGAAAAAAGAATCAAAGAGAGAGAGATGGCAGAACCTTCACTCCCATGCATGGGTTTCCAGCATCAGAGCTGATGACTTGAAAAGATCTATGTTCTCTCTGTGGTACCCTGTCTAAGGGTGCTGCTGAAGAAGGAATTCATAGGGCCTAGACTCCATCTTAGGCCTGTTCGTGCTGATCATGCTCAGCCACCTTACAATGGACTCTGAACTCTGTGTTTAGTGCCTATGAAAACAACAACAGAAGGATAAGACCCCCTCCAGACAGGGGAACCTTGAAGATCATATCTAGGTTACTCATCGCCTAAGAGAAAACATACACTAATCACCCTTTCCTCCAGACAGGCCATAAATTTTTCTGTATCTATCGGAGTGTAACCTCAGGTTTATTGATTATTGGCTAATTGTTTGACTGTTTGAGCACATGAGCACATAGCACGTGAATGATGGTTTATTGGGATTGTATTTTCCTTGGTTTATGTAAGTCTCAAGGAATTTGGAGTGGTGGGTTCAGACACGTACACATGGGGTATAAAAGATTTTCACAAATGCTGGTCGGGGTCCTTGGCTAAGAGGAGACTCGGCCTTGGGCCCGCCGGTGTAATAAGCTGCGCTCCACTATCTGCACTGTCCTTCCGAGTGAGTTTGTTTCCCCCAACGCGTGGCTACAACACTGCTAGGAGGGGAGGAGACCGAAGAAGCCAAAGCCTGTAAGGCGCACGGGACATCTGTCTGGGAAGTAGGTGAGACAGAGTGGACAGGGGATTTTTTCCTTCCCAGGGTTGGTACACAGAGCCCCACCCCACCACACCCCACAAACATGTTCACATGACTCTAGGAGACGCGTTTGCTGACCAGCGTGTGTCACTTCAGAGCCTCAGCATTCCAGGGAGAATTAGCCTCAGCTGGGAAGACTGGACTTTTGAATTAGATGAGACAGCTTTCTAATCACTGAACAGAAGTGGGAGCTCCCAAGTACATTATTATTACTGGACAGGAATTGGAGATTTGAAAGAGCTTGGGTGAAGGCTACAGGGTCTTGAAAATTTTGACATGAAAGTTGCAGTTTACTTCACCAGACATTTTTGTTTGTTTTCTCATAAACAGTTCTCTATCACCTCTCCTTATACTTCTTTCTTTTTCCAAATATATGTGTATATGTATGTAACACCTTTGTTTAGGGTTTAAGCATGCAGAAAGGAGCAGGCGTAAGCCTCCTTTGGTCCTGGGATGTGCACTGAAACTTTTCTAAGGCTCTCATGACTATGGGATTGGATTTATGAATTTTCACAGCATGACCCTTTGTTCAGGGAAAATAGAGATTTTTTTCAAGCATTGAGCACAAGCTTTTATGCTGTGTTTCCTCTATTTTCCTAGTAGAATATTTACTTTTTATGTTCTTTTATTTCCTGTCTTTTTTCTACTAACACCTTTTCTAAGAACTGGAGCTGGTATTATTTCGAAACTTAAGGTAGACATAAACCTGTCTAGGAAGGATTCATTACTATTTAATTTCCAGTCAGTTACTATATAGTCAGTTACTATATAATGCAATTACTACTGCATTACCAGTATGGTAAAGCAGCCTGTAAAGGGTCAGAAATATAAACTACAGGCTATATTATTTTACATGCTAGAGTTTACTTTGAGGCTAACAGTAAGTAAATGCAGAAGCAGACTGTCTTCCCTAAATGGTCATTTGATTCATGTAAACACAGAGTAAATCTTTCTTAAATGGCTTTTCATGATTTCCACAGAGCTTTTCATTCTTTGCTTTTTGTCCTTAGCATCTTTCGTGTTTTTTACTGTTGCTGAGGTTAAGTTCATTTCATGTCCATTTATGATTATGAAACTCAGTGAAGGCTTTTTCTCCTCATTCTAATAGCAAATTCATCATAGGGAAAGTAATTGATAAGACATAAAAATTATTTTGGTGAAGGAGAAAGGAATTATATAATTAGAAAAGCAGAAAATTTAGTAATTGAGCATGAAGAACACTGTTAGGTTATACTCTGTTCATTTAATAAAACATTTATTAAGACTTACTCTGTCAGACCAGATGTCTTGTCTCAGAGATAGCATGGTAAACAAGAGATGATCCTTTGTCCCATGGAGCCTATTTCACAAGAAAGCAAGACATTACAGATTAGTTAATATAACTGAATGTTATACTATCATGAAGTCCACCACTGCATGGCTGAAAGAGTAATACTGAACTGTGGGTCCAAGAATGTGGAGGACATAGGCAGAAGAAGGGACAGGTTAGAAGACTTGGATAAGAGAGTTTCTTGATCAGGGGAAAATAAAGTTTGCTGGAGCACCCAAGAGAAAGGAGACAGAAATGACAGATGAAATTTGGAATACAGGCATGGCATAGGTCAGGAGGGATTGGTAGTGATGGCAAGAAAGTTTACCTTTTTCAGATGGGAGAAGGGAACTCTTTAATTATTTTTAACAGGAAAGTGACCTGAAGTGATTTGAGATTTTGAAATTCACTCTTATTGTAGCACAAACCTATATAAGAGGCAAGGAAATGGAGTAGGAATATTTTAAGAGTGTAAGAGTTGATGATGGAGAAAAGGGTAAGTGGTACATTCAAGAGTTATTTAAGTGGTAGAATTCTCTTGTATAAAACAGAAATAGATTATTTACTCAGCTATATGATTATTTTTGTCTCATTAAAAAATAATCTTGAGTTAAGTCTACCCAGATACATGAAGTAGGAAAAGATGAAAGAAAATAAGGATAGAATGATAAGTTGAAAGCAAATCTATAGGCTATGAAATGCCCTGTATTATTAATAAAGGCTGGAGTAAAATTTGGCTCTCAAATTCTACTCAGTCAGTCAGTTCAGTCGCTCAGTCACGTCTGACTCTTTGTGACCCCATGAATTTCAGCATGCCAAGCCTCCCTGTCTATCACCATCTCCCGGAGTTCACTCAAACTCACGTCCATCAAGTCGGTGATGCCATCCAATCATCTCACCCTCTGTTGTCCCCTTCTCCTCCTGCCCCCAATCCCTCCCAGTATCAGAGTATTTTCCAATGAGTCAACTCTTCACATGAGGTGGCCAAAGTACTGGAATTTCAGCTTTAGCATCATTCCTTCCAAAGAAATCCCAGGGCTGATCTCCTTTAGAATAAACTGGTTGGATCTCCTTGTAGTCCAAGGGACTCTCAAGAGTCTTCCCCACACCACAGTTCAAAAGGATCAATTCTTCGGTGCTCAGCCTTCTTCACAGTCCAAGTCTCACATCCACACATGACCACTGGAAAAACCATAGCCTTGACTAGACAGACCTCTGTTGGCAAAGTAATGTCTCTGCTTTTCAATATGCTGTCTAGGTTGGTCATAACTTTTCTTCCAAGGAGTAGACATCTTTTAATTTCATGGCTGCAATCACCATCTGCAGTGATTTTGGAGCCCAAAAAAATAAAGTCTGACACTGTTTCCACTGTTTCCCCATCTATTTCCCAAATTCTAGTACCCCAAAGAAAAGAAATAGAACAGCTACACATTCACACTGAATATTAGAGTATTCAGAGATGAAGCTTCTGAATAAAGGCGGTGTTAGTCACAGACTCTTCTATCCATGCTGGCAAGACCAAAGACTTGAAACCACTGATCCTCAGTTTCTTTATCTATGTGATGGGCATAATACTAGCATGCATCTTAAAGATTGTCAGAAGAATAAAATTCTGTCATTAAATATGTTTTGATCTCACTTCACTGTATTCTGTAAAATGCTCTGGTTAGTGGAGATCCCACAGAAAACAAGATAGACAGTGGTCTGAGAAGTTATGGTGTTTACATTCTGCTTCATGCTGAGTGAGAGATGGTGGCAGAAAGAGACAAGTAATAAGCATACAAATGAAGTTATGTCAGTATCACAAAGATGTCGGTCTCACCCAGGTTTATTCATCATTCCAATAATCATATCAAGAATACTCTTTTCCAAGTAATCAAGCTGATTTTAAGTTCATATGGAAAAATGAAGAAACCAAAATAGCAAGAAAAATGTTGAAGTAGAACAATAAAGAGAGGGATTAGCCTGATGTATTTTAGAACAATTTTGTACCTAAAATAGTTGATATAGTGTAGTGTTAGGGAATGGACAAAGGCAAATCAACTTGACAGACTAGAAATTTGAGATAGAGGCCCATAGACACCTAGGAATTTGGTGTTTGATAATGGAGTTGTTAAATCATTGGTTAACAAATTGGACTATTCAATAAATTGAATAGCTGGGTAGCCATTTGGAAAAAAGTTGATACATTCATCATAGTATGAAAGGAAAATATTACTTTCTCCCTAAACAAAATGTTACTCTCAAAATATTGGTAAAGAGGGGGTAAGGGTGTATAGTATACCCTATAATGCTGCTTTGAAAGGTAGTAGTGAAAAGTTATATCAACAAAAACTTAAAATCCTTACTAGTTTTGGCTTGTTTCTTCACTTTTGTGAACATGCATTTCATTTTTAAAATCTATTTCAGACACTTAAATGCACAAGAATATTATCATGAGCATCCATGAACCTAGCATTCGAAATGTTTTTTATTTCAAGTGTTTCTGAAGCCCACATTTATGATCTCTGATTTACCTGTCTTCCCCCTAGGATCTAGTTCACTAAATACCCTACCTAGAGCTACTTAATTCTTCAAACATTTTATATTTGACATTTCCCCATGATGCTCACTAAGCATTAGTTCTTGCCTTTTCACTTTTAGCTGAATGGAATTTATTTATTTATTCACTCATTTGATCATTTAATTTTTGTATTTCTGATGGCCATTCGGTCCTTAAGGTGTTTATTCCTATTTTTCTTTTCTGGCAGCAGATACGCCTAGGTCCACCTTCAGAACACACCCAGAATCTCCCCTGGTCCAAAGAGATCACCTTCTGGTTGGATCCTTTTGATAACGTCCTCACTGATCATTGCCACTGCTTCAGTCTATTCTCAGAACAACGACCAGAGGGATTTTCCCGCAAAATATAAATCAGAATCTTTGCAAATTTTCCTGATAAAGCCCAACATGATCGTTAAGATTTTAGAAATCCCCGTGTGACCCGTTTCCCTGCCAGTTATTCCTCTGGTCTCATTTCCTCCTCCTCCTTGCTTTTCCTCAGACACACCAGGCATCGCCCTGCCCCAGGGAAGCGCTTGCTGTTGCTCTGCCTTAAACAGTCTTCTCTGCTATGGTTATCTCTCTCACTCTTTTCAGGACTTAGATGTTATTCTCTTAGGGAAGTCTTCTTCGATTATGCATTTATTTTCCAACCCAGCCCTGAAAATTTCCCTCTGTTTTCTCCCTACCACGTACCACTTCCAACACATAATTTGCTTTACTGCCAGCTTTCCTCCACTAGAGGCTTCAAGAAAGAAAGCATTTCTGCCCTTTTGTCAACTGCCTTAGCCTTGAAATCTAGAACTTTTCTTGGCACATCCCAAGTGCTCAATAAATATTTCATGTAGGAATTAATAAGTGAGACCCAGACATACCCATCAGTAGAAGATGGAGTGGCTAAGTTCCAACATTTCTCAAGCAATTAACACGAAGTGATAAAAGAAAACATTCTGTATATCTATAATTAGCTGAAATTAGAGACTCATTAAAAAGTGTTTGGTAAAAAGGTACCATTATGAAATAGCATGAAGACAAGCAAGTGATTTAAGGAAATTCATTACAGTCATCCTTGTCCAAATCCCGCCTTTTCTGTTTCCTTCCAAGTTACCACATTGCATTTCCGTTTCAGCAGCTGGAATTAGATTTGTGATTCGCTTGGACAGCTTTTAGTGCCCTTATGCCACTATTATTTGACCCTATGCTGCTTTTCAGATGCCAAACAAACCCTGATGAATTACTGGCACCTTCTCTTGTGTTTTCAGCCCTTTAAATGGATTCTGTCTTTGCCAAGGGCTATCTTGCCAAGCAGCAGTATGGTACATATCAAAGATAGCTTTGTTTTTATCTGTCAAGGAAAGGTGTTCACCAAAAATAATCATTCTTAGGAAACAGTAGTTAGATGTAGCCATATGTATTCCATAGTCAAATGTGTTTTATTTTATAAAAATATATTAATATTATAGAAAAAAATGGTAAAGGCTTTAAGAGTAATATTGTTCATATTGTTGACTAGGAATGTTGAAAGTGGCTCCAAAATTCAGCAATGAAGAAGATATATCAGCAAAATAATAATGTTAACTAACATTTACTGAAGATTAGTATGCTCCCCAAATCTGCTAAATGATTAATTTGTACTGCTAAATTATTTATTTGTACTGCCTCATTTAATTCAACCCAGTAACACCTTTTTTTTTTTTTTTTTTTTACAAAAGTAAAGTATCATAGAGAAGTTAAATAACTCACCCAAGATTGTAGAGTTAGGGTTCAGATCAGGCAGTCAGACTCCAAGGCCCAAGATCTTAAGTCTTAAGCCTCCCTGATACCTCAGTTGGTAAAGAATCTGCCTGCAGTGCAGGAGACCACAGTTTGATTCCTGGGTCAGGAAGATCTGCTAGAGAAGGGATAGGCTACCCATTCCAGTATTCTTGGGCTTCCCTTGTGGCTCAGCAGTAAAGACTCCATCTGCAGTGCAGGAGGCCGGGGTTTGAGCCCTGGGTTGGGAAGATCCCCTGGAGAAGGAAATGGTAACCCACTCCAGTATTCTGGCCTAGAGAATTCCACAGTGCACGTGTCACAAAGAGTTGGACACGACTGAGTGACTTACTTTCAAGAAGGGATGAAGTACAAATGAAACATACCTGGAAAATATACATTAAAAAAAAAACTTACACTTTGAAAATATTTATAAATTTTTATCTCTCAGTAACCCTTCAAATAAAACTCAGTTAAAATATGTTAGATATGACTTTAATCTGTGCAGAAGCTACAGAGATTATGGTGAAATATTTTTGATTCTTATAAATGTATCACATTTATTCTAGAATGTGTATTTCTTGTACTTAACAGAGTTCATAAGCTTTATTCACCAACTGGAATTTATTGTACAAAATGGGAAAACATTCACGTATCTTTACAATGAACTTTGCATAAGTTGAATTTTTGATACATTTCTAAAGCCACTGAGCAGGCTAGTCTGGGGGTTGGGGGAAGAAACTACATTTTCTGTAATAAACTTATCTTCTTTTAAAAAGTACTTTTGAAAATCTCTTTCAGAGATCCTTTTATCACAAAACGTATGTTTTGTTAACTTCTGCACAATTGGGAAGATGTCATTGCTATGATTTGGACAGAAATAAAGAGTATTCTTTTAATGAAATCAAACTGATAAGTTGAGATGTATATATTTATAATTTTAAATACAAAGTAAAGTCAAAAACATACAGGGGCCAAGCAGGTATTATAAGTGGGATTTAGTGGGCTATATTATTGAGACTCTAAGACAAGTATTATATACAGGCTGTGCATGACATGATATACATACACAAAGTCTAAAATTCAGTTGCTACAGCTCACTGGTTCATGATCACAATAAATGCTTTTACTAATTGGATTGTGAAATTCTTTTAAAGAATTTGCCATTTAACAAGCATCTATATTCTGTAGTTTTGAAATTCTTGTAGATGACTGTTTGTAAATATTTGGTTATCACGTCATCACTTTGAACACCACACAGATACTTCTTTGAACTGTGCTTGTTCCTTCTGAAGTTGGGAAACTCTGGAGTATGTAGGACAGCGACTGCTTTGAGCCACATTCACTATTTGTCTCTGCGCGTGTGTATGTGTGTGTGCTTTTGTTGCAGAGAAGGCCAGCAGTCACCAGAACAGTGGCAGAAGATGTATGGCAGATGCTCTGGGATTGAAGTGTACCACATCGTTCTGGAAGAAAGCACATTTTTTGCTGAATATGAAGGAAAGAGCTTCACATATGCTTCTTTCCATGCACACAAAAAGTATGTTTCCATCTCAGAATGGAATTAAAATATTAATTTACATCCAGTTTTCCATAATGCAACCCATATTGGTGCTCATATTGAAGTATTTTTGAATTATTATCATAATTATTGAGACATTTGAATTCTCACCTTTTGTATGGTCTCTACAAGTTAAGATTCTTGGGTATAAAGTATAATTTAGAAGGAATATTGACTGAAAGTGAAAGCGTTATTCACTCAGTCATGTCCAACTCTTTGCAACCCCTTGGACTATAGCCCACCAGGCTCCTCTCTCCATGTAATTCTCCAGGCAAGAATTCTGGAGCCGGTTGCCATTCCCTTCTCCAGGGGATCTTCTTGATCTAGGGATCAAACCCAGGTCTCCTGTATTGCAGGCAGATTCTTTACTGTCTGAGGCACCAGGGAAGCACAGTATTGACTTTAGCATCTTTTCAATTATCTTTGAAAACATTTTAATGTTGTAGAAATTCACAAGAAAATGAATCTTTTATATAGATCTAAATTTTAAAGTGTTAATTAAAATACAGTTATATTTTTTGGCCAAATTAAGATATACATTTGATGGTAAGACCCAGTATAAGCACAAAATTTACCAAAAAAAAAAAAAAAGCCCTTACTAAATATTTGCTTTGATGTTTTCTTTTATTTTTTATTTTATTCTTTTTTATTAAAATATATATATATAGTCTTCAAGTATCCAAATTGGTTTCACAACACACTAAAGATATTGGGGTGGTTTTTTTTTTTTTTTTTTTGTTTGTTTCTTTCTATAAAGACCAGAACTTTGAACTTACAGGATCTTTTCAAGCTTTAAAATCTTCCTATTTGTGGTTTAAATTTTCCTTTGCCTTTTAATAGTTTTTACTTATTTTCTTAATATGCAAGCTTAAGAAAAAAACTAAGATCTTTGCTGAACTTTAAACTTAAACTCCTTTATTTTCTTTTTTAAATTAAGGTTTGGTGTCTGCTTGATTGGTATTAGGAGGGAGGATAATAAAAACATTTTGCTGAATCCAGGTCCTCGATATATTATGAATGCCACAGATACATGTTTTTATATTAATATTACCAAAGAAGAGAATTCAGCATTTAAAAACCATGACCATCAGAAAAAAGCAATGTACCAAGGTCATTTTATCATGGACCGTCTAGATTGCCTGTACATAGCATAATTGCCAGCATGGGTAAGTATAAATAAATTTGAAAATATAATTAATTTCCTTCTTTAAAAAGAATAATAAGTATATTTGTTTTGCTCAAAATTCCAAGGTCAAATTTAAAATATACCTGTGGGTATTACAAACTTGGTATAACTAAATATACAGAACAAAATTTCTAATCTGTTAAACTGGTAAGAAATTAAGTAGTTCAAAACTTCTAATAGTTTCATATATCTGATTAGAATATAAACACCAGACACTTCTGTATTTTTTTGTAAGTTTTACATTCATTTATCAATAATGGCTCTTTCAGATTCTCTTTCTGTTTCCCCAGACTCCACAATCTTTTATCTAATTCTTACTGAAGTTGGCTTCTGTGACACAGAAATTTTTAAAAAGATTCAGACAAATAAGGACTTCCATTAAAATTTGTCACCAAACCACATACAAACCTACATGCACTTAGTTTCTATCACAAGGAAAATGTTTTCCTTCTTTTAGCTTATAATATTTTAATATAAATACCCTCACGCAGCAAGCCATTCTCCATTTCCCTCTTAGGGACTTCACTTTTTATTAATCCTCATTACTTGAATTCTTTTTTTTTTTTTAATCACCAATTCATTCTTCCTCCCTGCTTCTCTCTCTCTGACTCTTTTCATGTCTCTCTCTCTCTACACACACACACACACACACACACACACACACACACACTTCTGGATCTTCACATCTTCACAGATAAATTCCAAGTGTTGGCTTCAGTTGCTGGCTTGAAATCTTACCATTCCCTCATGTCTCTACCAGTTCAGTCTGAAATCTGCTGAAACTGCTCTGGCAAGGCCTCTGCTCTACTCTTCCTCACTAAATCCAGTGGAATCGTCACAGTATGTGACAATATTGACCATGTTCTTAAAACGCTCTAGTGCTATTTCCTCTGCACCCTGCACATTCATTTTCCCTAAATTGTCACGTCTGCTATTAAAGATTCAATTCTTTTCCATAAATTGATGATCCCCTTACCTAAATAATGACCTTAAATCTCTTTTCACAGCAACATATTCAACTGTCCATGGGCTATTTGGAAAAATCAAACAAGCATTGGAAAAACCAATGTGGTATACTCAAATTAAGCTAATCTTTTTATATTCATTCAAAACAATTTCCTCCTTCATTGTTTATTTATTTTTTTTTCGCTAAAAGTGTGATCTCATCATCCTTCAATTTGTAATGACAGAATTCTCACGTTTCACTATTCTTCTCTTCTTATACTTTGTATTTCACTGAATTCCACTAAATTTGATCAAGTGGTGTCTAAAGTCATTCGTTGCCATGTCCATGCTCAGTTTGGTCGGTCTGAATCCCCATCGTCCTGTCCTTCCACTGCAGAATCCCCCAGTCTCTTCTCTATGCCTCCAGCCTTGCTGCCCTGCACTCTTCTCCACCTTGCTACCAGATAACAATTTTTACATAATGTTGTAATCACGCTCCTGCATTAATCTTTAATCTTTTCCAATTAGCTATTGGGAAAAAAGTCTAAATTTTTTTTAATACTTTATTCTACATTACAATACTGTATTTGTTTTGCCATACATTGACATGAATCAGCCCCAGGTATACACGATCTCCCAATGCCAAAGCCTCCTCCCACCTCCCACCCCATATCATCTCCCTGGATCATCCCATGCACCAGCCCCAAGCATCCTGTATCCTGTATTGAACATAGACTGGCGCTTCGTTTCTTACATGATAGTATACGTGGTTCAATGCCATTAAAAAGTCTAAATTTTATACTATAAAATGGTTTACAATTGGATGAACAAAATCTCTCTCTTTTTTTTTAAACTTGAAGCAGTCCTTGTTTTCCCAGGACAGTACCACATTATATACATTGTCCTGGTGTCATTGTGAAGAGAAATCCACTTTGATTCTTAGGAATACCCTCGTTTAGAAGATAAGTTACATGATCACTTTTAAGTATCTCTTTAAAATAATTCCTTCTTATATGTTTAGTCCCACATTTTACCATCCTTCAGTTGCTATCCTAAGTCCTGATCATATTAAATTTCTTTTAGTCCTCACTAATAGTTTTTCATCATCCCTTCAATTGTTCTCCTTAGCCCCAATCATATTAATTCATTTCAGTCTTTCCTAATGGTTTTTTACCAATGGACCTTGATGCTCTGTTTCCTCTGAGAGGATCTACTCCCCAGCCCCCAACTTTGCTTATGTAACTACCTCTAATCATTTCATCTCAGGCTTAATATCACTCCCTCTGAGACATATTTCATGGCCCCGCTTGGACTTTGTTAGATAACTCAGATTGTCACTGATACAACATATTTTATCTTCTATAGAAGTTTTACTTGTTGGTTTCACATGTCTAAGAATTACTTGTTGAGTACCTAGTCCATGCCAGGAACTCTCACAAGTATTTGTGATGGGAGGGTGGGGACAAATGGACAGAGTAACACTGACATATACACACTATGATATGTAAAATAGATAGCTAGTGTGAAGCTGCTGCAACACACAGGGAGCTGAGCTCGGTGCTCGGTGGTGACCTAGATGCCTGGGGATGGGGAGGGAGTGTGACTCAGGAGGAAGGGGCTATATGTATACATGTAGCTGATTCGCTTCTTTGTACAGCAGAAACTAACGCACATGGTAAAGCAGTTATACTCCAAATTAAGAAGAAGGAATTGTGATTAATTAGAGAACATATGAAAATTCCTTGCTTCCAGAGCTAACATCTTATCATGGGGAAGTCTGACCATAAACAATACATATAAAAATAAGTAAGTATTTAGTAGATTAGAAGGTGATAAGTAGTAAGATAAAAGTGAGAAGAAAACAGAGTTAGCAAAAAACGTGTATGAATTCTAGGACAGTTGAACTTTTAGGTGGCTTGTAGGCCTCATTGAAAAGGTGGCATTTGAGAAGATACTTAAAGAAAATAGGGGCATTATGCCTGTGAATATCTGAGGAAAAGCATTCCTGTGAGAGATAATAGCTGGTACAAGGGCCCTACAGGAGGGGTAGGAACCTGATTGATGTGCTCCAGGATCAATAAAGGGGCCCTCATGATGCAAACACAGTAATTTGATGGTAAGAGTGTAGGAGAGGTAGGGAGAGAGGTAAAAGGGGGCCAGATCATGCTGGGCTCTTTAAGTCAATCTAAGAGTTGTAGCTTCTACTCAGAGTGAAGTGGGAGTCATCACAGGGTTTTCAGCAAAGCAATGGCATGGTCTCACCTATGCTGAACTCCATCTTCACAAAATCACTGTGACTATGTTAACAATAGATGCTTAGGGTCAAGGATCCAATGTATTTTCTAGTGGAAGTGGTAGGAGAGAAAAAATTATGGGTATACTTTGAAAGTAGGATGCAATTATTTTATTATTTTTTTATGATCATCTTTTTTTAACTTTACAATATTATATTGGCTTTGCCATACATCAACATGAATCCGCCACGGGTGTACATGTGTTCCCCATCCTGAACCTCCCTCCCTCGTCCCTCCCCATACCATCCCTCTGGGTCATCCCAGTGCACCAGCCCTGAGCACCCTGCATCATGCATCGAACCTGGACTGGCAGTTTGTTTCACATATGATCTTATACATGTTTCAATGCCATTATCCCAAATCACCCCACCCTCACCCTCTCCCACAGAGTCCAAAAGACTGTTCTATACATCTGTGTCTCTTTTGCTGTCTCCCATACAGGGTTATTGTTACCATCTTTCTAAATTCCTTATATATGCATTAGTATACTGTATTGGGGTTTTTCTTTCTGGCTTACTTCTCTCTGTATAATAGGCTCCAGTTTCATCCAGCTCATTAGAACTGATTCAAATGTATTCTTGAATTAAAAGTGAGCTGTAATAGAAAAGTATGAAGAACTCAAGGATTTTAGAATCAGTTCAGTTCAGTGCAGTTCAGTCTCTCAGTCGTGTCTGACTCTCTGTGACCCCATGAATCGCAGCACGCCAGGCCTCCCTGTTCATCACCATCTCCTGGAGTTCACTCAGACTCGCGTCCATCGAGTCCGTGATGCCATCCAGCCATCTCATCCTTGGTCGTCCCCTTCTCCTCCTGCCCCCAATCCCTCCCAGCATCAAAGTCTTTTCCAATGAGTCAACTCTTCCCATCAGGTGGCCAAAGTACTGGAGTTTCAGCTTTAGCATCATTCCTTCCAAAGAAATCCCAGGGCTGATCTCCTTCAGAATGGACTGGTTGGATCTCCTTGCAGTCCAAGGGACTCTCAAGAGTCTTCTCCAACACCACAGTTCAAAAGCATCAATTCTTCAGCGCTCAGCCTTCTTCACAGTCCAACTCTCACATCCATACATGACCACAGGAAAAACCATAGCCTTGACTAGACGGACTTGTTGCAAGTATGTCTTCTTATGTGGGGGTTTGGTTTTGGGTTTGTTTTGGGGTGTGGTGTGTTTTTGTGGGTGGGGTTTGGTTTTGGTGGGTGGGTTTTTTTTTTTGGGGTGTGGTTTTTTTTTTTTTTTTGGGGTGTTGTGGGGTTGTTTTTTTGGTTGTGTTTTTGTGGGTGGTGTGGGTTGTGTGTGGTTGGGGTTTGTGGGGGGTTTTTGGTTGTTTGTTGTGGGTGTTTTGTTGTGTGGTTTTTTTTGTTGTTTGGTTTTTGTTTTTTTTTTTTTTGGTTTGTTTGGTGTGTGTTTTGGTTTTTTTGTTTGGTTTTTTGGGTTTTGTTTTGTTTTTTGTTTGGGGAGTCAAGGGATTCTCAAGAGTCTTCTCCAACACCACAGTTCAAAAGCATCAATTCTTCGCCTCAGCCTTCTTCACACAACTCTCACATCCATACATGACCACAGGAAAAACCATAGCCTTGACTAGACGGACCTTTGTTGGCAAAGTAATGTCTCTGCTTTTGAATATGCTATCTAGGTTGGTCATAACTCTTCTTCCAAGGAGTAAGTGTCTTTTAATTTCATGGCTGCAGTCACCATCTGCAGTGAATACGGAGCCCAAAAATAAAGTCTGACACTGTTTCCACTGTTTCCCCATCTGTTTCCCATGAAGTGACGGGACCGGATGCCATGATCTTCGTTTTCTGAATGTTGAGCTTTAAGCCAACTTTTTCGCTCTCCTCTCTCACTTTCATCAAGAGGCTTTTTAACTCTTCACTTTCTGCCATAAGGGTGGTGTCATCTGCATATCTGAGGTTCTTGATATTTCTCCCAGCAATCTTGATTCCAGCTTGTGTTTCTTCCAGTCCAGCGTTTCTCATGATGTACTCTGCATAAAAGTTAAATAAGCAGGGTGACAATATACAGCCTTGACGTACTCCTTTTCCTATTTGGAACCAGTCTGTTGTTCCATGTCCACTTCTAACTGTTGCTTCCTGACCTGCATACAGATTTCTCAAGAGGCAGATAGGTGGTCTGGTATGCCCATCTCTTTCAGAATTTTCCACAGTTTATTGTGATCCACACAGTCAAAGGCTTTGCCATAGTCAATAAAGCAGAAATAGATGTTTTTCTGGAACTCTCTTCCTTTTTCCATGATCCAGCAGATGTTGGCAATTTGATCTCTGGTTCCTCTCCCTTTTCTAAAACCAGTTTGAACATTAGGGTGGGGATATAAAGTGATACAGCCACTATAGAAAACAGTATAGAGTTTTCTTAAGAAACTAAAACAAGATCCAGCAACCTCACTCCTGGGTGTACATCTGGAGAAAAACATAATTTGACAAGACACATGCACATTGATGTTACAGCACTATTTACCATAGCCAAGAAGTAGAAGCAACCTAAGTGGCCATGAATGGAAGAAGAGATTAAGATGTGGTACGTATATACAATGGAATATTATTCAACCATGAAAAGCAGTGAAATAATGCCATTTGCAGCAACATGGATGAACCTAACGATTGTCCTATTGAGTGAAGTCAGCCAGACAAAAGAGAAATATTGTATGATATAGCTTATATGTGGAATCTAAAAATATATGATACAAATGACCTTGTTTATAAAACAGAAATAGACTCACAGAGACTTAGAGAACTAACCATAGTTACTGGGGAGAGGGCAGGGCTGGGGAAAGACAGGAAGTTTGGGATTGTACACACATGTACACACTGCCATATTTAAAATGGATAACCTACTGTTTGGTGCAGGAAACTCTGCTCCATACTATGCAATGGCCTAAACAGGAAAAGAATTCAAAGGGCAGTAACTGAATCACCTGCTATCCACTTGAAACTAACACAACATTGTTAGTCAGTTGTATTCCAATATAAAAGAAAAAAGTTAAAGAAAGAAATAAGTAGAATATATAACAAAACAGCATATTAAAAAGCAGAGACATTCCTTTGCCAACAAAGGTCCATCTAGTCAAGGCTATGGTTTTTCCAGTGGTCATGTATGGATGTGAGAGTTGGACTACAAAGAAAAGAATTGATGCTTTTGAACTGTGGTGTTGGAGAAGACTCTTGAGCGTCCCTTGGACAGCAAGGAGATCCAGCCAGTCCATCCTAAAGGAGATCAGTCCTGCATGTCCATTGGAAGGACTGCTGAAGCTGAAACTCCAATACTTTGGCCACCTGATGCGAAGAGCTGACCCATTTCAAAAGACCCTGATGCTGGGAAAGTTTGAGGGCAGGAGGAGACAGGCACAACAAAGGATAAGATGGTCGGATGGCATCACTGACTCAGTGGACCTGAGTTTGGGTAAACTCTGGGAGTTGGTGATGGACACGGAGGCCTGGCATGCTGTGGTCCATGGGGTCACAAAGAGTCAGACACGACTCAGTGACTGAACTGAACTGAACTGACGACAAAACAGACTCACAGAGAAGAAACTAGTGGTTAGCAGTGGGGACAGTGGCAAAATAGGTGAAGAGAATTAAGAGGCACAGACTACCAGATACAAGGAGAAATGCACAGCACAGTGAATATCGCCACTACTTTATCATAGCTTATATGAGGTCTAATCTATAAAAACATTGAATCACTGTGTTAGACAGCTGAAACTAATATAAGATTGTAAGTCAAGTTACAAAACAAAACTAGTTAAGTCAGCGCAGGGTTGGTGTACAAGGAAAACAGTGAAAGACAGTGTGTAATGGACTTCCCTGGTGGCTCAGGCGGTAAAGCGTCTGTCTACAATGTGGGAGACCTGGGTTTGATCCCTGGGTCGGGAAGATCCGCTGGAGAAGGAAATGGCAATCCACTCCAGTGCTATTGCCTGGAAAATCCCATGGACAGAGGAGCCTGATAGGTTACAGTCCATGGGGTCGCAAAGAGTCGGACACGACTGAGCGACTTCACTTTCACTTTCACTTTAGTGGACTCTGAAGATGAATGATGCAGAGCTGGGAAATCATAAGGGGTGGAGGGAAAATGCTCTGAAAGAAGCAGTGAGAACTTTGAGGGTATTTCCCCACTAGTAAAACACAGGCACTCTTTCGGTGTCGCAACCTTCAGAATAGCAAGGACAGATATCAGAGAAGAGCCAGGTTTTGTTAGGGGCAGGAAAGGTTCAAAGAAGAAATTGTTTCTGTAATTGTAACTGTTTTTAAAACTGTGTCTTCCCTGCTAAATTTTGACTTGCTCATGATCACATCCCCTCATACTCAGCTTGGTGCCAAATATCAGTGTGGGCAGAATTATCAGGAAGTCACCAAGTTTCCTGGTGATAAGGAGGAAGATGATAAGGAGGTAGTTGGAAGTGGTGTGGAGACAAACATAGTTGGAAGGGGATGAAATTCAGAGAACATGGCTCCTTGGGAAGTAGGTGGGGCTTTAACTCTCAAAACAAGAGTAGGGTTGAGTTTTACATAAATATGGGGGTATTTCTTTCCTTCCAAACAGAAATAAAAGGTGAAAAGTTTGTTGAAGCTTTCTTGTTTACTTGGTTGAAGATAGGGAACTGAAGGATTTCTTCAATAGAAAGACAGCTTTATTTCAAAAGATAAAAATAATCTTACTTCAAAAGACCACTTTTCCCTCTGAATTTATGCAATGTGGTCCTTTGCAGAGGATAAATGTCTTAAATGTGGATTTTAATTTATAATATTAGGATGCAGATCATATATGGTTTTATTTTGATGAATCAAATTTATAAAATTTAATGTTTAATCAGATCCACTCACCTGATTAATGGAAAAGTTAATCTCATTTTCTCTAGGATCCTCATCTCCCTCCCAAGATGGATTGAACTATAAATTAATCCTTACTTGTGGTCCTAAAAAGTTACTGGCGTGTACAGTTTCTGATGCCAGCCACTTTTACCTTTGCTCAGAAATGGTGGTCATCATATTGTTTTCTCAGGCACAGTCATTTTAAATACATTGTGTCATGCCCCTCAAAGGAGTCTTCCCCATTAACAGCAGACACACCAGGCTCCCTCTAATCTGAGTGTCATGTACAGTATTTTCAGAGGTCCTAGCCTCTGAATCTTGAGTTCATTTATTTCAATATTGAGAAATATCCTGATAGAGAGCTCAGATGGTCTCCCCAGTCTTGGTTCTATCAACTCTCACATTTAGAAACATTGCCTATTTTAAGACCTTCTTCTGTGTTGTTGTTCAGTCATGTCTGATCTTTGCAACCCTGTGACTGCAACACACCAGGCTTTCCTGTCCATCACCAACTCCAGGAGCTTGCTCAAACTCATGTCCATTGAGTCGGTGATGCCATTCAGCCATCTTGTCATCTGTCACCCCCTTCTCCTCCTGCTCTCAGTCTTTCCCAGCAGCAAGGTATTTCTTAGAGGTTTTTAGAATTCAGTTGCTGACTTCTTTGTCCATGATACAAAGAAAGAGATGCTAAACCCCTGAGGTTTTTTTCTCCCTTTGAAATCTCAGGCTCTTACAGTGAAGAAGGTTGTAAGATCAGACAGAAGTTTCAAGGAAATGGAGAGCATTTTAATAGTTGCTTCAAAAAGTAAAACAAAATGGAGACTCAGGGCTTTCAGAAGGATGGCCAGCTATCCATAAATACATAAATGAAGTCAGTGATTGTGAAATATGGTGGCAGTCATCTGTTAGATTGATTTGTTTTCTCCAGAAAGGGAGAGACAGTCACTTTCCATAAATTGATGTTTATACTAATTTTTAAATGTTATTTAAAAATCTCAGAGGAATTTGTTTCTTCCATTTTCCGTTCCTTGAGTATTGCAAGGAGTCAAAGCCTTCAGCTATTTAAATTTTCTGTTCCTACTGCCTCAAGGCATTTCTGTGACTTGTGTGCTCATGATTTTCTTTTTATGTCAAAAAATCAAATGTAATGATTTCGGAGTATAGCTTCTTATCACTGGGTGAAAAGTTCTTCCTCTCCCTTGCTTCCTGTCCCCACTATACTACATCACATAACATAATTCTGTTTTATTTTCTGCATTGTATTTAGCATTATTGAGAATTAGTTTTTCCATTTTTTTGTCCATTTGATTATCTTAAAGACAAATCCATATGCATAGTAACATTGTCTTATTCCTTGAATATCTTGAGTGCCTAGAATTGTGCTTGCCACAGAGAAAGTGAAAGTGAAGTAGCTCAGTCATGTCTGACTCTTTGCAACCCCGTGGACTGTAGCCTACCAGGCTTCTCCATCCATGGGATTCTCCAGGCAAGAATACTGGAGTGGATTGCCATTTCCTTCTCCAGGGGATCTTCCCAACCCAGGGATCGAACCCACGTCTCCCACATTGCAGGCAGACACTTTAACCTCTGCACCACTAGGGAAGCCCTTAAATACAGGAATACAATCTTGCCACAGAGAAGGGCTTAATAAATATAAACATTAATTATTCTTATATTAAAAAGTAGTTATAAATCAGTAAAAGAAAGATAACTCAACAATATAAGGAGAAAAGATATAATGAGAGATAGATAAAAGTGAAAGGGACCAAAAATTTTCATTAATTTAAAATGACTGTAAATTTAAACAATTTTTAAAATTTAAATGTCTAAGTATTTCATGATTTCACAAATTTTGTTTCATACTATAGACCTAGTTGCAGCAAATACACTTTTGCACAAACACAAAATTTTTTATCCCTGTGGGTAAAACTGCTGAAACTAAAAAGAAGTAAATCACTTTTGAGATTAAAGGGTAAACAGTGCATAGTATATTTCCTGGTTATACTGACTGCGTTTCATCTCACTTTAATCATTAAATGATTGCCAGTCCCACAGGCGGCAAACACTTTGATGGATTTTCATTTCTCATTGTTCCAGGTACTGTGGCCATAGACTTGCAAGACACGAGCTGCAGACCAGCAAGTGGCCCTACCCTGTCTCTTCCTACAGAAGGAAGTAAAGAAGTCAGAAGACCCAGCATTGCTCCTGTTTTAGAGGTTGCAGACACGTCATCAATTCAGACATGTGATCTTCTAAGTGATCAATCAGAAGATGAAACTACACCAGATGAAGAAATGTCCTCGAACTTGGAGTATGTTTGTAAGGTTTACTGGGACTTGTGCTTGCCGTGAAAAACGAATGTCCTTCCCTTCTGGACATCCCAGAATCAGTCCTACATACTTCTGCCAAAATACTGTTTTTATTAGCCAGTATTTCTCTTGATGATAAAGTATTCTAAACCCATGAATTTCTGGCTTCAACAGCTATTTACAGCTTCATTTTTCTCTATGTCAGCCTTTATTCTTAAAGAAAAAAAAATGTATATTAGTATTTCCATGATAAATCTATATCACATTTTACATTTTTTTCTTTAAGGATACAGTTTGTATTTTTCATTTTTATTAAAAATAAGTAAAAATGCTTTTATTAAATTATAATGTGCCTTCTACCTTTAGTTTGCTTTTCTACTTCCATATTGAAATTCAATCAATTATTTAGTAACATGTAATGCAGCTTCTTCCATTAAGCTCTTGTTTGTCTCAGCATTCAGCAATCTTTTTTATTTAATATACATCAATAATGTTTTGAATGAATGAATAAATGAACTACAGTTCATTTAACTAAGATTCCATAATAAATAGTATCAATATTTAAGCTATTGATCACATTTTAGCCTATAGTAGAGTTTGTTTACTTGTCTTATCATGTATTATGTTGGTATTTCTTAAGGAAACCACAATGTTCAACTGCCTTGACAGTGGAGTCCAAAGGAATTTGTATCCCTTGGCAGTTTTACCTTATACTGGTTGTGTACAAGTAGCTTTGTTTAAAATCATCTGACCTACAATGCTTTACCCGTAAATAGGGTTCCTATGAAGATTAATTGTGATAATGGAGAAAGGTACTTAGAACAATTGTTTGTGCAGAGTAAGCATTCAGTGAGCATCAGTTACTATCAGGTACATAGTACTAGTCCTACTGGTAATGGTAACATCACTCAGGCACTTCTAATATTTTTCATATAATAGAAGTTCAGTCAATGTTGAACTGAACTAAAATATGCTGAAATATAATTGAAATGTAGAAAACTCCTATTAATCTTTCACACTTTCAAATATCTATTACAAAAAACTTAGACATATCCACAGAAGACAATTTCACTCTCCAAGAAATTAATAACACTCAAATAGATTTATGAAATATTTGACAAGAAGGAACAGTTTGACCACCAGTATATTTCTAGAAATGGTGCTGTGATAGAAATTCTTTCTTTACATACACTTCAGAAAAATTGAGAGGTCGAATATTTTTTATTTCTAGAAAAATGGAAAAGACATTGAAGTAATAGAGGAGACTGTCAACTTCTAAACTTGCAAAATATTCTCCATTTTACTGTATTAGGTAATGATGTATGAAAAACAGTTCTAACTAGGTTTGAAATTTCTTGATTTGAAAGGTAAATTTTCTTCATCAAAAAGAGCTTTCATATTGGATAAAAGAACTTTACCTCCACTAAATTTTCTTTTTTCTCTTCAGTTAAGTTTAGTCGCTCAGTCGTGTCCGACTTTCAACCCCATGAATTACAGCATGCCAGGCCTCCCTGTCTATGACCAACTTCCGGAGTGCACTCAAACTCAAGTCCATTGAGTTGGTGATGCCATCCAGCCATCTCATCCTGTGTCGTCCCCTTCTCCTCCTGCCTCTAATCCCTCCCAGCATCAGAGTCTTTTCCAATGAGTCAACTCTTTGCATGAGGTGGCCAAAGTATTGGAGTTTCAGCTTTAGCATCAGTCCTTCCAATGAACACCCAGGACTGATCTCCTTTAGAATGGACTGGTTGGATCTCCTTACAGTCCAAGGGACTCTCAAGAGTCTTCTCCAACTCCACAGTTCAAAAGCATCAATTCTTCGGTGCTCAGCTTTCTTCACAGTTCAACTCTCACATCCATACATGACCACTGGAAAAACCATAGCCTTGACTAGATGGACTTTTGTTGGCAAAGTAAAGTCTCTGGTTTTTAATATTCTGTCTAGGCTGGTCATAACTTTCCTTCCAAGGAATAAGCATCTTTTAATTTCAGATGGTTGCAGTCACCATCTGCAGTGATTTTGGAGGGAGGTGGGAGGGGGTTCAGGATTGGGAACACATGTACACCTGTGGCAGACTCATGTTGATGTATGGCAAAACAAATACAGTATTGTAAAGTAAAATAAAGTAAAATAAATAAATAAATAAAATAAAGGCTGACACTGTTTCCCCATCTATTTCCCATAAAGTGATGGGACCAGATGCCATGATCTTCATTTTCTGAATGTTGAGCTTTAAGCCAACTTTTTCACTGTCTACTTTCACTTTCATCAAGAGGCTCCTTAATTCTTCTTTGCTTTCTGCCATAAGGGTGGTGTCATCTGTGTATCTGAGTTTATTGATATTTCTCTTGGCAATCTTGATTCCAGCTTGTGCTTCTTCCAGCCCAGCGTTTCTCATGATGTACTCTGCATTAAGTTAAATAAGCAGGGTGACAATATACAGCCTTGACATACTCCTTTTCCTATTTGAAACCAGTCTGTTGTTCCATGTCTAGTTCTAACTGTTGCTTCCTGACCTGCATATAGGTTTCTCAAGAAGCAGGTCAGGTGGTCTGGTATTCCCATCTCTTTCAGAATTTTCCACAGTTTATTGTGATCCACACAATCAAAGGCTTTGGCATAGTCAATAAAGCAGAAATAGATGTTTTTCTGGAACTCTCTTACTTTTTCCATGATCCAGCTGGTGTTGGCAATTTGATCTCTGGTTCCTCTGCCTGTTCTAAAGCAAGCTTGAACATCAGGAAGTTCCCAGTTCATGTATTGCTGAAGCCTGGCTTGGAAAATTTTGAGCATTACTTTACTAGCATGTGAGATGAGTGCAACTGTGCAGTAGTTTGAGCATTCTTTGGCATTGCCTTTCTTTAGGATTGGAATGAAAATTGACCTTTTCCAGTCCTGTGGCCACTGCTGAGTTTTCCAAATTTGCTGGCATATTGAGTGCAGAACTTTCATAGCATCATCTTTCAGGAACTGAAAAAGCTCAACTGGAATTCCATCACCTCCACTAGCTTTGTTCATAGTGATGCTTTCTAAGGCCCACTTGACTTCACATTCCCGGATGTCTGGCTCTAGGTGAGTGATCACACCATCGTGATTATCTTGGTCTTGAAGATCTTTTTGTACAGTTCTTCTGTGTGTTCTTGCTACCTCTTCTTAATGTCTTCTGCTTCTGTTAGATCCATCCCATTTCTGTCCTTTATCGAGCCCATCTTTGCATGAAATGTTCCCTTGGTATCTCTAATTTTCTTGAAGAGATCTCTAGTCTTTCCCTTTCTGTTCTTTTCCTCTATTTCTTTGCATTGATCGCTGAGGAAGGCTTTCTTATCTCTTCTTGCTATTCTTTGGAACTCTGCATTCAGAGGCTTATATCTTTCCTTTTCTCCTTTGTTTTTCACCTCTCTTCTTTTCACAGCTATTTGTAAGGCCTCTCAGACAGCCATTTTGCTTTTTAGCATTTCTTTTCCATGGGGATGGTCTTGATCCCTGTCTCCTGTATAATGTCACAAACCTCTGTCCATAGTTCATCAAGCCCTCTATCTAGCAAATCTAGTCCCTAAATCTATTTCTCACTTCCACTGTATAATCATAAGTGATTTGATTTAGGTCATACTTGAATGGTCTAGTGGTTTTCCCTAATTTCTTAAATTTAAGTCTGAATTTGGCAATAAGGAGTTAATGATCTGAGCCACAGTCAGCTCCCAGTCCTGTTTTTGCTGAGTGTATAGAGCTTCTCCATCTTTAGATGCAAAGAATATAATCAGTCTGATTTCGGTGTTGACCATCTGGTGATGTCCATGAATTTTGTCTCTTAATTTTCATTTGTGCTGTTACTTTGTTAGCTTCACTTTGGAAATTTTATAGCTATAATGTGCAGATGACTATCTTGTAAAGTTCATAAACAAACCAAGTATTTTTTATAATATTTAAACATCATTTCACCAATAACTCTGGTTTTGGTGTGGGTCTTATGGAATAGTTCATTCAACCATATACTCTTTTTTTTAAAGAAAAAAATATTCATGACTCATGAAGACTGATAGACTGAATCATAATAATGAATTTTGCTTTAAATATGTTTTATAAAATTAACATTACTTATTTTCTAAAATCTATCTAAATGTTTTAAACTGAAGATTAGAAAGGACCAGTTAGTAAATATTTTAGACTTTATAGTCTTTGGTTCAACTATTCAACTCTGTTTCTGAAGAGATTTGTGGCCGTATTCTGACAGAATTTCAGTTGTGGACACTGAAATGTAAATTTCATTTAATTTTCACATGAGATGAAATAGTACTCTTCTTTTGACTTTTCCCAGCCATTTAAACATGTGAAAACTTGTTCACAAAACCATGTGATGAGTCAGCTTTTGTCCATGGCCCTTGTTCCAAATTGTTTATTTATCAGAATGTAACTGCAGCACAAAACGTTTCTGCATCCAACTTTATCAAAGGGAGGAACGTGACTGCAACTGATCTGTCAGACTTTGCCTGCATTATTAAAGGTAATTAGATATTTCATATTGTTTTACAGATATGCTAAAGGCTACCCACCTTACTCTCCATACATAGGAAGTTCACCCACTTTTTGTCATCTCCTTCATGAAAAAGTACCATTTTGCTGCTTAAGACTAGACAAGGTAAGCACTTCAGGCTGTTATTTTCTGTAAAAATAAAATGATGGCATCATGTAGTTGCATGCATTTAAATAATTTTGTACAATTTTTTGACTGAAATATGTTCATAGAGTATTATATTTCAAATGTAAATGTAATACACAAGGTAGTGAATTTTACTTTTTTTTAACTGCAAACCCCTGGAGAAGGCAGTGGCACCCCACTCCAGTACTCTTGCCTGGAAAATCCCATGGACGGAGGAGCCTGGTGGGCTGCAGTCCATAACGTCACTAAGAGTCGGACACAACTGAGCGACTTCACTTTCACTTTTCACTTTCATGCATTGGAGAAGGAAATGGCAACCCACTCCGCTGTTCTTGCCTGGAGAATCCCAGGGGCGGGGGAGCCTGGTGGGCTGCCGTCTATGGGGCAGCAAAGAGTCAGACACGACTGAAGCGACTTAGCAGCAGCAGCAGCAATGATTACTGCAGTGCTTTACCCTCCACTGATGTACTTGAGGAGTTGATCAGTCATGTTTTTAAAAGGAAACCAAAGGTGTCAGGGCCACAAACCAGAGTCCTCCCCAGATCACTTTGGCCAAATATGCCCTATGTATTTTACTAGGCATTTTGGCCTCAAATCTCAAAGTGGAATTGCTTGATGTGTTGCAAGTTAGATAGTCTATGTGTCGTTCACAAAGATTCCTTATCTGTTAGACTGAAAGTGTCTTGTTTAATGACTCCTTCCCTGAAGATTTTATACTTGTTTTGGTTCCTGGCTGGATGTTCAGGAGAAATCATCCAAAACAGAAACATTGTAAGAAAGCGGGCATTTTTATCTCTTTCACAGCATGGCCGTTGGACATGACCTGTGTAAGAATTTATTTTCCTAATGAATAAGAAAGCACATAAAAAGGACACTGTGCAACTCCCCACCTCCCAGAAATTAAAATGTGCCACTAATTCTAACCAGGAATTTCTTCTTTTATTCTAAATTTTGGAGTTACCTGGTATAAAAATCCCAGCTCTATGCTTATAGGTTTTACAATTTGGAGAGATAATTTTATCATTAAATTTCAATTTCCATCTCTCTGTGTGTTTAGTCATTCAGCGCTCCCTTGATGGCTCACACGGTAGCAAATCCTCCTGCAGTGCAGGAGACCTGGATTTGATCCCTGGGTTGGGAAGATCCCCAGAGGACTGTGTGGTAACCCACTTCAGTATTCTTTCTTGGAGAATCCCATGGACACAGGAGTCTGGCTGGCTGCAGATCATGGAATCATAAAGAATTAGACACGACTGAGTGACTTACCACAAGCAGGGAGCCCAGAAGCACTCAGTCAGTAGATCATCATACTTTTAATCTGAGGGTCCAGGGTTCAAGTCACTGTTTGGGCAAGGTTGACCTTTTGGGCTTCCCTGGCTCTCATTCCGTAAAGGATTCACCTGTAATACAGGAGAGGCGGGTTCAATCCTTGGGTCGAGAAGATCCCCTGGAGAAGGAAACCGACTCCAGTATTCTTGCCTGGAGAATTCCATGGACAGAGGAGCCGGCGGGCTAAAGTCCATTGGGTCCTAAGAGTTGAACATGACTTAGTGACTAAACTACCAAGCAGGGAACCTGATACAAGAAAAAGCTAGGCTTTCAGAGGTGAGTCTCGCTGAAGGAGAAATGGAGACTTTCAAAGCCAAAAGATGATAATCTGTCTCTAAGAAGGAGATGTTTCCAGTTGTTGTTGATTAGTCTATGACATCTGGGAATACCCATTCTTTAGGTGGCATCAGTCTGGTTGGTGCCATTTCTTAGAAGGAATGGAGTAGCCATAATAGTCAACAAAAGAGTCCGAAATGCAGTACTTGGATGCAATCTCAAAAATGACAGAATAATCTCTGTTCATTTCCAAGGCAAACCATTCAATATCACAGTAATCTATGCCACAACCAGTAATGCTGAAGAAGATGAAGTTGAACAGTTCTATGAAAACTTACAAGAACTTCTAGACCTAACACCCATAAAAGATGTCCTTTTCATCATAGGGGACTGGAATGCAAAAGTAGGAAGTCAAGAAATACCTGGAGTAACAGGCAAATTTGGCCTTGGAATACAGAATGAACCAGGGCAAAGACTAATAGAGTTTTGCCAAGAGACTGCACTGGTCGTAACAAACACCCTCTTCCATCAACCCAAGAGAAGACTCTACACATAGACATCACCAGATGGTCAATACCAAAATTAGATTGATTATATTCTTTACAGCCAAAGATGGAGATGCTCTATACACTGAACAAAAACAAGACAGGGAGCTGACTGTGGCTCAGATCATGAACTCCTCATTGCCAAATTCAGACTTAAATTAAAGAAAGTAGGGAAAACCACTAGACCATTCAGGTATGACCTAAATCAAATCTTTTGTGATTATACATTAGAAGAGAGAGATAAATTTAAGGGATTAAATCTAATAGACAGACTGCCTGAAGAACTATGGATGGAGGTTTGTGACATTGTGCAGGAGGCAGTAATCAAGAACATCCTTAAGAAACAGAATTGCAAAAAGGCAAGATAGTTTTCTGAGGAGGCCTTACAAATAGCTGTGAAAAGAGAAGCCAAAGGCAAAGGAGAAAAGGAAGATATACCCATATGAAATCAGAGTTCCGAAGAATAGCAGGGGAGATAAGAAAGCCTTCCTCAGTAATCAATGCAAAGAAATAGAGGAAAAGAACAGAAAGGGAAAGACTAGAGATCTCTTCAAGAAAATTGGAGATACCAAGGGAATATTTTATGCAAAGATGGGCACAATAAAGGACAGAAATGGTACGGACCTAACCTAACAAAAGCAGAAGATATTAAGAAGAGGTGGCAAGAATACACAGAAGAACTTTACAAAAAGATCTTCATGACCCAGATAATCATGATGGTATGATCACTCAACTAGAGTCAGACATCCTGGAATGTGAAGTCAAGTGGGCCTTAGAAAGCATCACTATGAACAAAGGTAGTGGAGGTGATGGAATTCCAGTTGAGCAATTTCAGATCCTGAAAGATGATGCTATGAAAGTGCTGCACTCAATATGCCAACAAATGCAGAAAACTCAGCAGGGCCACAGGACTGGAAAAGGTCAGTTTTCATTCCAATCCCAAAGAAAGGCAATGCCAAAGAATGCTCAAACTACCGCACAGTTGCACTCATCTCACACGCTAGCAAAGTAATGCTCAAAATTTTCCAAGCCAGGCTTCAATAGTACTTAATCCATGAACTTCCAGATGTTCAAGGGGATTTACAAAAGGCAGGTGAACCAGAGATCAAATTGCCAACACCAGCTGGATCATCAATAAAAGAGTTCCAGAAAAATATCTACTTCTGCTTTATTGACTATGCCAAAGACTTTGACTGTGTGGATCACAACAAACTGTGGAAAATTCTGAAAGAGATGGGAATACCAGATCTCACGTGACCTGCCTCTTGAGAAATCTGTATGCAGGTCAGGAAGCAACAGTTAGAACTGGACATGGAACAACAGACTGGTTCCAAATAGGAAAAGGAGTATGTCAAGGCTGTATATTGTCACCCTGCTTATTTAACTTCTATGCACAGTACATCATGAGAAACGCTGGGCTGGTTGAAGCACAAGTTGGCATCAAGATTGCCAGGAGAAATATCAATAACCTCAGATATGCAGATGACACCACCCTTATGACAGACAGCGAGGAAGAACTAAAGAGCTTCTGGATGAAAATGAAAGAGGAGAGTAAAACTCTGGCTTAAAACTCAACATTCAGAAAACTAAGATCATGGCATCTGGTCCCATCACTTCATCGCAGATAGATGGGAAAACAGTGGAAACAGTGGCAGACTTTATTTTGGGAGCTTTCGAAATCACTGCAGATGGTGACTGCAGCCATGAAATTAAAAGACTCTTGCTCCATGTAAGAAATGTTATGACCAACCTAGATAGCATATTAAAAAGCAGAGACATTACTTTGCCAACAAAGGTCCGTCTAGTCAAAGCTATGGTTTTTCCCATAATCATGTATGGATATGAGAGTTGGACTATAAAGAAAGCTGAGTGCTGAAGAATTGATGCTATTGAATTCTGGTGTTGGAGAAGACTCTTAGTCCCTTGGACAGCAAGGAGATCCAACCAGGCCATCCTAAAGGAGATCAGTCCTGAATACTCATTGGAAAGACCAGTGCTGAAGCTGAAACTCCATTACTTTGGCCACTTGATGGGAAGAACTGACTCATTTGAAAAGACGTTGATGCTGGGAAAGGAGTGAAGGCCGGAGGAGAAAGGGTCCACAGAGTATGAGATGGTTGGATGACATCACCTGTTCAATGGACATGAGTTTGAATAAACTCTGGGAGTTGGTGATGGACAGGGAGGCATGTCATGCTGCAGTACATGGGGCCACAAAGCGTCAGACACAACTGAGCTACTGAACTGAACTGAACTGAGTCTGGTTGGAGGTGGTAGTCTGCTCTGCAAATGAGTGCTCACTTTGCAATTAGAGGGTGGGGTTAGGCAGCCAACCCTGATGCATCTATGGAGTCTCTGAGCAAGGATTTTGTTGCCCAGTCTGCTTTACATGAGCATCAGCAGGGTCCTTCCTGGTTAAGGTTTATCAAAAATAAATTCCATATTATATCCTTGTGTCATTTTTTTTTTTTTGCTAATTATGCTGCTTCTAAATTTACTGAAGTAGTTCTTTTTCCTCACTTGAGCTCATAAAAATGAAGTACTTAATAATCTCAGCCCCAACCTGGCACCTTCTCCTTCCATGATCTCTTTGTAAAGGACCTAAATTTATGTGGCCTCAGATCCTGTTTATACTTAACAGTTCTCCAATGGTACTTCCAGGGGGACCTGCTGTCCTCCTTTATCATTTCCTGTGCTCTCTTCTTTCTTATGCCTTAATTCTTCCTTCTGGATTGATCTTTCCACTTTCATGATTACAGCTTTAGAAATCCTGCTAATGAAATCCTATAGTGATAAATTCTTTCCATTTCAGTTTTCTGGAAATGTCCTTATTTTGTCCTCCTTCCTAAAGACTAGTTTGGCTGGGTATCCAATTCCAGGTTCTGAGTTTTTTGTTTTGTTTTGTTTTGTTTTCCCTTTAAACATGTTAGGAATTTTTCACTGCCTTCTGTCTTGCACACTGCTGGTGAAAAGTCAGCCATCATTCTAATTTGTGTTTCTTGTAGGTACAGTTCTCTTTTCTCTAGCTGCTTTTAAGGTCTTCTTCTTGTCTTGATTGTCCTGCAGTATGACAATGTGTATAACCCTGGATTTATCTTTATTTATTTGGATTAGGATTCATTGGGTTTCTAGAACCTGGTGATTTGCATGCTTCATTAATTCTAGAAAAGCCTTAGTCAATCTTGACATGAATAGTGATTCTCATCTTTTTTCAGACATTGTGTTTAAATGTGTATTAGACACTGTCTTCTCACACATCTTAATTTTTTCCATACGACTTTCTTCTCCCTGTATTCTGAATAATTACTTCAACCCAATCATGCAGTTTATCCCTTCAGATGAACAGAATGTGCAATTTAAATCATTTTTTGAGTGTCTATTTAAATAAAGTTGTGATGCCTTTTAATTCCAGACTAATTTGCATTTTAATTCCAAACTAGAGTAATTTGTAATTTTTTTAAACATCTACGTGAATATTTCCAATATCTTCTTGTTCTCTTCTATTTCCTTAAATGTAGTAAACATGCTCATTTTCTATTCTGAATCTAGTAACAAGGAAGTCTGTAATATTTGTGAGTCTCATTCTGTTGCTTATTGATTCTGATGACTCGAGGTACCTTGTTCCCAAAAAATGTTTTGCAATTTTTTATTCAGGAATGAAGGCAGAGAATATTCCAGAGTTTATCATGAATCCACAGAGAATCAACTAATCTCACCCCAAATAAAAAGAAACATAAGTAAAGATACAAAGGTTTAAAAGCCAGAATGCTAAAGCAGTTCTCCAGGCAGATAATTTTATTTAAAAGGATCTTGATTTAATAATGCCAAATCTAGTAAATTCTAGCTCCCTTGGAAGTAGCAAAATACCCTCAGGAAACACATTTTGGTAATGTGTTACTATGTTGTTCTTGTTATTGTTAGTGTTAATATTTTACTTTTGAATATTTACATCATTATCTTGCCAGCTCAGGTATACTTTTAGACAATTACAGATTTTTTGTTTGTTTTTTAATGAAAAAAATCCCTTTTAATATCTATCCTTTGGGTATTCATTTCTTGGAATGTTGCAAGGTTGCTTAATTATAATGTTACTCTATTTCTGGAAATGAAAGTCAGAGGTAAATTATTTTTCCAGCTTTCGTGAATTATGATTGACAAATAAAAATTATGTATACTTGAGGTATTTAACGTGATGCTTTGATATGCATATACATTGTGATGATTCTTAACATTGATTCCCAGATGTCATCTAACGTCAAGTTCCGCTTTGCGGCAGAATGTGTGTACACACATACCACTGCCTTTTCATTCCCCCATATCAGGCTGCATACCTGGAATTCACTGGTTTTGTCCATGCACACCTTCAGGCGGGAGAAGTAGGCATAGAAAAGTGTAACTATTTTCAAATTGATTAGAAAACAAAGGATTCACTAGGATGGACTAATTTCACATTTCTTTGTCTCCTAAGTTTTTTCACCCAATTTAGTGGAGTATAAAAATGGTATTTCTGTGTATAATTTTTCTTCTCTAGAGTTGCCAGCATAACTACTATGAGGATGCAAAAGCCTATGGATTCAAAAATAAGCTAATTATTGTTGCAGCTGAAACAGCTGGAAATGGATTGTATAATTTTATTGTTCCTCTCAGGGCTTATTATAGACCAAAGAAAGAACTTAATCCCGTAATACTGCTATTGGATAACCCGTAAGTATGTCTTAAAATACACAAGCAAGACAAAAATTTGTTAATATTTTATCAAAAAATAATTTAATTTAGAATTTAATTTAGAATATTTTAAATCAGAAACATTATGGCATATGTGGGAGATATATCCTGTACTGTGGTACAAAACAGTCACTGAGTATGATTGCATTTCACAAATACAACTTATAACATGAGTACTCTGAGCCTTTTGTTTAAGGCTATTTTTGCAAATGGTCATCTCTCTACCAGTGGGAAACATGCCACTGAAATAATCACAGTTATTTTCCTTAAATTAATCAACTAGCCTGGAAAATCTCTGCCAAAAGTGGACAATTTTGTTGTCTTTGTAAAGAACCATTAATTATCAGAGAAGCATATTAATGATCCATTTTATGTCATATCATAACACATCATCATTGCTTCTTATGATTCTTTCACTGTTAAAACACATATCCTGTGACATAACATGAATAGTTTACACTTTACCGTGTTCTTTTCTTTAGAAAATATTTGATTAATATACTCATGAAAAAGACTACATAAACATTTCAAGATCCTTATACAGATAGAAATATACAGCACTGAATGCTGTGGTCAAATCCATTGTATGTGCTAAAATTACAACACTTCTCTCTCTGACTCAAATTAGTAGCAGATGGTCCTTAAATCAATACCATCATTTAACATCCTCCAATTCTCCTCTTACATTCTAAAGTGATGCAAATTTTGGGATAAGCTAAATGAGGCCAACATCCACTGCCTTGTCTCTGCTTTTAAAATTTATGAAAAGAATTTTCTGAAAACAGAGATAGCTCCCCGATATAACTTCATGACATTATTTATTCTGAATATATGAATATCAATATTCTCATGGATGCATCTCTTTTTAGCATCAGAATCCCAGTGATAATCAACTCTAAAACTTGAGCACACTTCTAGAGGTTTCAGTTGAAGAACTTTCAGGCCTGATGATTCAATGCTTTTTTGATACTGTTTTGGCTTCTAGGGAAAGGTGATAAAAATTTAGGGCAGGTGTAGGAAAACAAAAACTTAGACCCAATGTTAGATGAAATAAAAGTTTAATAAAGCAAACCCTAGCAGGATAAGAGTGGGTTACTGAGTAGCTAGGATGATCTGACACACAGGAGATGCTCATCCACGGTGTGAACTCAGAAGTGTCAGATGCTGGCTCTTTTTGCTTATGGGGTGGTGTGTCCACTCCCTTAAAAATGAATGGGTATTTACAAGCTGATTGACTGAGAGCAGGTGGCTCAGTAGTAAAAAAAATCTGCCTGGTGGGTGGGGAAGATCCCCTGGAGGAGGAAATGGCAATCCACTCTAGCATTCTTAGCTGGAGAATCCCATGGACAGAGGAGCCTGCAGGGCTACCGTCTATAAGGTCACAAAGAGTTAGATATGACTAAGCATACATGCTTGTGCGACTCACGCATGACTTAGACATGGGTTCCCATGTCCTATGGCTTGGATTAAAGTGGGTCAACTCGGGCCTCAGAATACAGAGAAGCAGAGAGGCTTGAAAAAAAAGAACTGTGCCTGCAGCATCCCTGTGTAAAGTAGTGGGTAAAAATTATTCTTTCACCTTCTTTATATTATTTCAAGGTATAATTCCTGGTCCTGATGTATAAAACTCCTAATTGGGTTCTGGGACCCAAATTCAATGTGTGTGTGTGTGTGTGGGGGGGTGTGGTTTCCACACCTCCAATAACCAGTTCTCCGGACTCCAGCTTAGTTCTCAGGGAATTCAACTCAGTTCTGACACTCTCTACCCAGAAACAGCATTAGCTTTCCAGGTTGAAGTTTCAGTTCTACAAAGTTTCTCCACCTCCACTTCAGAAGTCAATCACAAGCCAGGTTATCATCCTATAACTGATCAGCTGTAGACTAAAAAAGACCCTGATGCTGGGAAAGACTGGGGGCAGGAGGAGAAAGGGGTGGCAGAGGATGAGATGATTGGATAATATCACCAACTCAATGGACATGAGTTTCAACAAACTCTGGGAGATAATGAAGGACAGGGGAGTCTGGAGTGCTGCAGTCCATGGGATCACAAATAGTTGGACACAATTCAGCGACTGAACAACAGCAATAGACTGGAAGTTTCAATGACCCCTCCATGAACTTTGATGCCAGTTGCAAGTCCAGGTTGTTACCTGTACTTCTGACAGACTGGCTGTAACTCAGAGGTTTCCACCAACACGTACTCAAGGTCAAGTTATTTGGTAGAGCAGATCACAGAATTCAGAGAAACATTTTACTGACTTGATTGCCAGCTTATTATAAAGGCATATAACTAGGAAAAACTGGTGGAAGAGATGCCCAAGGCAAGATATGGGGAAAGAGCATCACTGTCACCAAATCTCTACCTGTTCACCAGCCTGGAAATGCTCTGAACTATATCTTTTGGGGTTTTAATAGAAGATTCATTACATAGGCACAGTTGACTAAATCACTGGTCATTGGTAATTTAACTCAGTCTCTTGCCCTTACCCCTTCCTCAAAAAGCAGGAGGTGGGACTGAAGTTCCCACTCTTTAGTCAGGCTGGTTTCCCTGGCAAACAGCCTCGTCCTTAGCTACATTCCAAATGTCACCTTATTAATATAAACCCAGTTGTTTTGGAAAGAGGCTTGTTATGAAGAACAAGACACCCATTTCATCTTCATGTCTCTGAAGTGATTTCAGAAGGGTAAGAGACCAAATATTAACAGAAGATGCTCCCACGACTCTTGTCATTCAGGAAATTCCAAGGGTTTGGGGAGTTGTGAGCTGGAAAATGTGAAGACCAAAGACATGTGAGGAATCTGAATGCAAATGCCAAATACACATTCCTTATAAATCACAGCATTGTACTTTGCAAAAGAGTCAATCTCACCAAATTTGGGAATGGAGTTTACTTTTGTCCTTTTCCGTATCTAGTTTCCCTAAACAATCTTATTTCAGAATCACTAATCCCATTTTATCCCAGTGAGCAGGTGGCAGGAGTTAGGATTTCATAACCTGTGTATCTTGTGTAAACTTTGGAATTTCCATGACTAAATCGTTCCCTTTCTGTTGAGTTTTGAATTAACAAGTTACCAAAATGCTCAATTACTGCATTATTGATTGATGTGTATGATAGAATTATAAAATCAAGTGATTGTGTCCACAGTCTTAATTCTTGAATCTGATCAATCATTAATCAAAAAATCTGAAAATTCTGTTTCTCTTAGTTACTGGAAAGCTGGTCAGTAATTCAATATAAGTATACATGTATCTTTTATCAGAGATTATTTTACCTAAATAAGACCATAGTGATCATTTAATAAAATTAATAATCTTTATCACTACCTTTGTTCATTATAGTCATAATTGCTGAGCATTTACTATATGGCAGTCATCCCAGTAGATACTTAGCCTTTATTTCATGTTTTATTTCCATAAAAAATATATCCATGTCATATAGCATGATTTATGCTCAGAAAGATGTACCAAGCAGTTTAAGATCTCAAAGCTTACAAATTACAATAACATTTAAACAAACTGGTCTGTGCGACTTGATTACACCACTGTCTCTTATTTCATAGAAAGGAGGAACAGGCCAAAGAAGTTATATGACTTTTCCAAGCTCGATTCTAGGATTAGAACCTTCTCTGTAGTTCATATCTCATTGTTCTTTAAACCAAGTGATCTTACTTTAGTTACAGGTTTTTGACATATGCAAAAATACATTGTTTATTATCTGTCAAACAAGAATATTTTAACTTTAGGTTATTTTGCATTTAGATATTTTTCTTTGCTTTCCTAAGGACCTACAGTTTGAAATCCAGTATTCATATGACATCTGTTAAATGATTTTAGTGGGTTTGACTTTTTTTCAAAGAGTTGGGATGAAAGTGCTGTCTGTAAAATTGACCAGCATCCTGTGTATTTCCCAAAAGTGGTGTCGAACAATTTATTTGTTGTTCTCTGTTCCTTTGATTGAGAATGAGGAAACAAGAACTAACACCAGTAAATAATGTTCCAGGAAGTTTTATGCAATCCTCTTTTATAAAAAACAATGAAATTGTTTTAAAAACTTGTTTCTCTACTGTGGCTAGTATTTTTCAATCTCTCCTACAGTATTATAAAGAAATATGATGCTTTCTTCTTTAAAATATTTCTGGGTTATAAGAATTTACACACTAATAATTACACACACTTCTAGAATGACTAGTTAGTTTAGTGGGATTTGACTTTATTTTAAATGAATGTAAGCATTGTTAAAAATAATGTCAATGCATGGCTACTTAGGAGATTTAGTGGAAAAACCAGTTAATTAAATATAAAAAACAGATGCCACAAATATGGAATTAAAAATGTAAACTAAATTTATGATATTCACATACATAATATGTCAAAGTAAATGTTTATAATGTTTCAAGTAAAACGCCTTTTGCATTTCATATGCTAATCTTGCACTGGATACTGGTTCATCAGAACTGCTCTCAGTTCTGATTGGCTGGCCATCTGTTCTGTTTTGCTGTGGCACCATACTGATTTTAAACATTTTGATTACCGCTTTAACCTTAAAGGTCAGCTAGTCATCTGATGATACCATCTCATATGAGAGATGGAAAAGTGAGTCAAAAAACTTTGGAATATATTACCCAAAGCTAAGCTGATTTAAAGTACAAGATTCAGGCTTATCTTCCTAACTTTTACAACATCTTGTTTAAAGTATCCCTTTATTAAATCAATCTTCTTTGCACATATAGGTACAAGTAGGCTCCAGTTCAGCTTATTTCAAAAGTAATGGTAAACTGTCTGATATATCAGGGTCCTTATTAAAAACATTCACGTCTTAGACTCAACACAGATCTGAAATAAGATCTAACTGACCCTCTTGACAGGCTGTGTGTTACTGAATTTCTGTAAGACTCAATTTTTTCATTTGTAAAATGAGAACATTTATCTTATTTTGCAATTACATAAAATAATGTATATGGAGCACTAGTAGAGTATCTGACTCATGAAAGCCAGTCCAGAAATGTAGTTTTCCTACTTGTACCAATCAACAAAAGGACATTGTCACTACTCAAACTAATGGGTGAGCTTATGTGGAAACCCAATTAACAGCAACAACAACAACAAAAGTAAATTTATTTTCAAGTTGTTGAAATTAAAATACTACTTCATTTTTCAGGAAGAAATAAGCTTAAAAGTGGAATTATGAAATGCTAACAAAATAAACTGTCTCATATATTCATTTCTTGAATTTGAAATTTAAAAAATTTAAAATTTAAAAAATGAGTGTTAGTTGCTCAACCATGTTCAACTCTTTGCAGCCCAATGGACTGTTGCCCTCCAGCCTTCTCTCACCATGAGTGTGTTGCCATTCCCTTCTCCAAGGGATCTTCCTCACACAGGAATTGAACCCAAGTCTCCTGAACTGTAGGCAGATTCTTTACCATCTGAGCCACCAGGGAAGCCCACAAGCTTATTATAATTATTAGTTAAATGGGGATCTTCAACTTGAAAATCCATGAAATTTCATGAAACTTTTCATTTCCTACAATTAACTGGTTAATTCATAGTTGTGTATAATCACAATTTTTGTAATGAAAGTCTTTGAAAAGATATTTAGACTCATAAATAGTCATCTTTATTAATTGAATTACAGATAAGACTGATTAATGATGTGCTCATTTTTTCTTTAGTAAGCAGTTTAGTGCCATAAAGACCTTTGCCAGTTTACTTAAATGTGTCAGCATAGTACATACAAATGTATGATTGATATATTCCTTATATTTCAGGTGTTCTTTTAAGCCACCTTTATCAGTAGAAGTAGTGGGTGGATCTATTTAGTATACAAGTCAAATTTTGCAAAGTATGACTTCACCAGTGGCTCAAGTAGTAAAGAATCCACCTGTAATGCAGGAGGTAGAGGAAATCAGAGTTCAGTCACTGGGTTGGGAAGATACCCTGGAGGAGGAAATGGCAATCCATTTCAGTTTTCTTGTCTGGAAAAGCCCATGGACAGAGGAGCCTGGTGGGCTACAGTCCATAGAGTCGCAAAGAGTCAGACAGGACTTAGTGACTGATCACTCATGCACATGGCATACTAGACTCCCTACATTAGATATACTTCATCAGAATTATATATTTACCAAGTTTCAAATGACTTGCCTTGCCTTGTAACATTGGTGAATTCATCTAAGGATGAATCGTGCTACCATAATACAGATGTTAATTTCTAAAGATTTGAAAGATTGCTTGTGCATTGTATAATAAATGCATGTTTGTGGCAGCATGGCATGTCTGTAAGATTCACAAGTTTCCTGACAACAGGCAGTAATTTTGATGTTTAAGTACTTTGAATGATTTCTACTCAACAGAGCAACAAAATACAAAGGCCAGATCTTCAGTTTTAACTCTAATAGAAGGGTTGGCATAACATAAAGACTAATTTGTTCCTTGTGACTCCAGTACTTCTCATCACATGGAAAACTTTTTGGTATCCTTATTAAGTTGAATTATTTGATAACGTCGAGTACTGTTCCAAGTCTTTGGAAGACAGACATGTTACAGTGGACAAATGATCAGAGAAGACAGTGCAAACAATGGAAAGATCTGGATTTTTTAAATTAAGAGATTATTTCACACAGGGTATAACTGTGCAATTAATAACAAGGAATTATGATTATAATTCTGCTATGTAAGTTATTGAGCTATTCATTTTATCTGACTGGAACTATGTAAGAGCAAAGAGAGATAAAATAATGACCCCCCCACCAAATGACACTTTCAAAACGATCTTTCAAAATGCCACAGAACCTGTGTTGTCCCAGTCTGTGTCACTCAAATCCTAATATCTTCTTCCATAACCACAAGGCAGGCAGGAAGCATAGACGGTCTGAAATGAGCAGTGTGAATGCCCCTTCTAATTGTAAGAAGCAGCACCCAGAAAGAGAAGAATTGGCAGGCACTAGTCAAGACCACTACTGGGAGTATATATGATTCTATTTGTGAAACCAACCTACACCTTGAGCTTTAAAAATATTTGTATCCTGTGATTCACTAGTGGGACAACTTCTATGCATGTTTTGGGGCAAATGATAAAACCAAATACTAGGAAAATAGTCACCAAAAAAAGTCCAGAGCAGTAATTTTTATAATAACAAGACATTAGAAACAGCTTGTCACTCCAGGGATTAATAGCATAAAAGTGAAAATAACTTAGAAACTGAATAATTGAGGTTTTTTTAAAAATGAATTGTGGTACATTTATAATAGGTAGTAATATGGGACCACTTAAAATGCTAGGAAGTCATTTTAGGAATGATGGTGGGAATGTCATCAACAGTGAGATTCTTCAGATGTTTTATTTTAATGATTCACTGTACTAAATATTATTTTTTTTTAAAGGAAGAGAGATGAGATTGATCAACAGGAAGAAATAAATGAGGGAGGAGAGACTTCTGGCTGGGATGCTGTCGGGGCTGTTCTCCCCTTTGCCTAGAAGTGCCCTTTCCTCCCCCTTTACTGGTCCATCTTCTACTCATCCTGCAACATCCAAATTAAATATGTCCTCTATTCTGTCTTCCAAATGCAACCCATTCCTTATTTTTCAGCATATTCTATAATTTTGTGTTTTTACATATATGTTCCAAAAACTCTATTTCTTGTAGTAGAAGCTAACAAGATATATATATATTTTGCATACACCTTAGTATACCAAAATTTCTATTATGAAAAACTTTTGGATTCAGAGATGCTGCATGAATAGATGCATGAAAGAACTGATAACTTTATAAAATGAATGCAATGGATTAGGTAATTTCTAAGGAAGCTTCCAGGTTTATGAGTCTTTCCCCAAATGTGCATAAGGAGTAAAGATTTCAGTTGTAATACAATTTGCTCAACAGTGTATATTGAGAAAATCAGTAGTGTAAAAGGTGAAATGCTTTCATTTTAATTCTGTATTATATATATATATTGCATGGGTACAAATACTATATTTATTTACTCACATGTTGATATTTTAAGGGACATGTGGTAATTCTCTGTATCTCTTAGAGAAAATCACTCTAGAGAGACATAGTTTCTTATATTTTATATCATGAAAAAAATCACTAATTTCCCATTTTACAAGACTTTCTCAGGATGAATCATTTCAAATTCATTGAAAAATACTTTTTAGTCATAAACTAAGAGTATCAACTTGGTGTTTTTGTAGAATACTGCCATAATGTTTCTGATTTAGAAAGCAGAAAAGCGACTTTTTCTTAATTAGTGTATTGTATTATTCATAACAAGTAAAAGTGACGTTTCTAAATTAATGTTGAGAAAAGGCACTTGAAGATTAGTCTTGTCAATGGCATTTAGTATTGGAAATGAGAGCTGAGTCAGCTGGCTTCCTCCCTAGAAGTGCTGCCGCTGCTGTGACACTGTGTTTCATTTTGTGACCCATGTGCTACTTAGGCCAGACATGCATTTTCTGGATGCCATCTGTTGGTTTTCAATGGTTTACTACATGGTGGGCTCTATTGACAAGTAGGTGACAATCTTTGGCACCCTCACCAGTGTGGTGTCCTGTGCTTGTCATGTGCTGTGCCCCGGTGTTGCATGTTGAATGTAATTTGCCCTTTCAGTGTTGTAAATATGATGTTGATTGCATGTAGAGCTTATATTCTTGTGTTACACATCTTGCATTCAAACTTCCTCAGCCGTAATCTGTTGTTAAATTAAACAGATCTTGTTGCATGTCAGTCTTGTTCCATTTCTAAACCACTTCAGTTTTGTGTCATCTACAGCCGTAAGATTTTTAACTGTTAACATTGTGCTAGAGAGAACCTAGAACTTCAGCATTGTGCTGTGTTGCTATGATTACCATTACTTTTGGAAAACTTTAAAATAATTTGGAATGCTCATTTTTAAGTCAAATTTTTAAATTAGAGCATTTCCTTAGTTTATTCTTAGAACATATCAGAGTCTTTAATTTCTAATAATTTGTTAATTAAAGGTCAAATGTATGTGATGCTTCAGCTTTAAAATACAAATTCCTTTATATGCATGAACATGACATTGTAACCAATACTAAAATTAAAAGATCATAAACTAATATGCTTATAAAATGTGTTAATCTTCCATTCTAAAAAAAAAAAATCACCCAGAGCATTGCAAATAATATGCTGGAAGTTATCCACTGAGAACTCCTGTGTTTACATTTCGTCTTGTAGATGTTAAAAAAACAAAGGTTTCTAACTTGGACAGTGTTTATTGACTGTGGATACATTAATGGCCAAACAGATTAACACACATTTAGTCTCCATTCTACATGAATATGTCTGGGTTTCCTTGGTAGCTCAGTAGTAAAAATCCACCTACCAATGCAAGAGATGCAGATTTGATCCCTGGGTCAAGAAGACCCTCTGGAGTAGGAAATGGCAATCCACTCCAGTACTCTTGCCTGGAGAATCCCATGGACAGAGGAGCCTGGCAGACTACTTTCCATGAAGTCGCAAAAGAGCTGGAAACAACTTAGCAACTGAACAGCTATATTAATATGATTTATATTATTGTTGTCAAAATACTAACCAACTAATTAAAATATAGAGGAACTAAAACTACTATCCGAATTCATGAAAGTGAACCATAAGTGAATCAACCCATATTTTATCATTAGTAATGTTTCTTTGATATGATATTAATAGTATTCTATTAAAATTCATTAGGACATTATATTTAAAAGATACAAAATAAACCTCTCATCCATCTTTTCTGATGTAAACTATAAAATGAATTCTCCCTTTACAAAAGTATTAATGGGGAGGAAAGGAAGAATGGAAAGGATCAAATTCCTAGGATTAGAGGTGAAAGAGGATTGACAAGTCACCAGTTATTGAAACTGGGTAATTGGTACAGGAGATTCACTATAGTATTCTCTTCTGCTAATGTTTGAAATTTTCCTTAAACATAAATGATAAGCAAACAAAATCTATGAATGAATTAAAACGCTCTCACAAACATTCCTTTATATTTATAGCCCCACATTCTGGTTCTCCTCAAAAGAAAGTCTTAGAGAAGGGTTAAAAAGAGAGGCATTCCCAGTTAGATTGTGTGTGTTAGTTGCTTAGTCGTGCCCGACTCTTTGCGACTCCATGGACTGCAATCCACCAGGTTCCTCTGTCCATGAGATTTTCCAGGCAAGGATAATGGAGTGGGTTGCCATTTCCTTCTCCCCAGTTAGATTATCGGTAACTTTTTCAACCATATTGACTTTTTTTCTTGTGCCGCCATCTGGTGGCCAAACTGTGTAAAGCACTCATGCTTAATTAAAAACAGTCTTTGTAGATAAGACAGTGGGAAGAAATTGTGATACACACAGAATTATAAAAACAAAGTGGTAGTCTACCAAAAAGATAAAGAATAAAATACAATTCTAAATGAATACAAATAAGCTAAAGTTAAAACATGAAGAATAAAGTTTCTATGTGATTCAGACATGCCACTCTAAATTTATATAGATCCTATAAATTTCTTTAGATTTAAATTCATATTCAGTGATAATTACTAAAATCATTTGCCAATGTTCTGTGTAAACTACAACAGCCAGTATTTTCAGTATGGCATTAACTGATATGTACAGGTTTTACTAGCAAGTAACTGTTTAGTACAAATATTCTCATAGTGATTTTTTTTGTCAAGTCTCAACTTCCTTGATTTATTGATGATGAAATATTCATTTTTATTACAACTTCTGGGTATCACTTTTTGATTAAGGTTACGTTCTATTAATTAACTTTTCCTTTTCCTATATAGACAATTTGTTTAATGGGGGAAATAAAGATCATAAGAGCTGAAATATGAAAAAGTTAATTAACCCTATATATATATAGTGTGTGAAGTCATAAGATTTAGCATCGTTTTTATGGTCCCCAAGGGATCATATTTGCTTTCCAACTTCTTCTTTCCTTTAAAAAGTATTTTAATTTCCTAGATAAAAAGAACATCCTAGTAAAGTATTCCTGGAAATTTATACTTGCTCATCATATTGATTAGATGTTATGGTCCTGGCCCCTCTCACCATAGGAAATTTTGGGGGATAACATTCCGTTTCCACAGTTTTAGCCATAAAATCCCTGCTATAGAACGCTGTGCCTAATTCAAGCAAAATATTTTTTCTGGACTATTCCAGGAATCTTGGACTCAAAGCTTTGGTAATACTCTCTTGCCGTTTAACAGAGTAAGAAATCTTGCCTCTTGCCTTCCTGTAAGAGGAAAATAATCCCCCTCTAATGTGAGACGACTAATTCAAGGGATCATACAGTTTGAGACGATCTTTAGGAGAATTAACTGTTCCTTTTAAGAATCTAAAAGGAGCTACTGCTCTTTGAGTTTTACACTTTTTACTTGAAATTGGAAGATGTAGAAATCAGTTAGCCCAATTTTTCTTATTTGTCTTCAGTCAACTCTGAATACTCTTGCATTCACTCAAGTATAATCTCCCTTCTCCAATTCAGTCCTATTTTTGAAATTTGTATGAAGCAGAGGCAATGAAAAATGGTTTTCTTGTTTCAGCTTTTGCTATAACATTGTTTTTAAATTCAATGTTAAGTAAATTTGTTATCACTGATACAGGAGGTGACTGACTCAATAGGAACTTATGTCTTAGTTTAGCAATTGTTTCCTGCAAACAACAAATTTAATTCATTTAATCACTTGCTCAAAAAGGGTCTAAAAGGTAAGCTTGAAAGCAAATGATATTTATATGTTTTACATGTTGTTGGCTGTGTAGAACCAATCTAGAAGACATAGCTTCACACAGATAAATAGACCTTTAAAAATAAATATCTCTAATAAATATATTTCCTTGTTAGGCTTGATCATCTAAACTAATATATGTTCATTTTTATTCTCACCAGAAGTGCCTCCGAGATTAAAAAAAAATGCAAATGCCATTTTTTGAAATAACATGCTAACTGTAAAAACAAAGTTCTAACATTCTGTTTGATTGCATAATTGGTGTTTTCAGGCTTTATTTATAAAATTCATAAATATTATTAAAGAAAGATCCTTAATGCATATGCTTTGAAATTACCGAGATCTAATGAAGCATAAAGAACCCCCAAATGCAATTTATTTCATATCTCTGGAGAATATTGTATTAGTTCCCATAACATCGATCAGTGTCCACTCTGTGCAAGCCACCTGTAACAGCAACCTCTATGCCTATAAGCATGGGGGAGCGGGTAGGTGAGTTTCAGCACCATCCTAACACTGAGATATATTGAAAGTTCACTTTTCTCTGTTGATTTTTATCAAAGCCTAGATGACTTACTCAGGTGTGGAGTGACTTTTGCTGCCAACATGGTGGTCGTGGACAAAGAAAGTACCATGAGTGCCGAGGAAGACTACATGGCGGACGCCAAAACCATCCTCAACGTGCAGACCCTGTTCAGGTAAACGTCTGGACAGCCCGCCCCTTCCGCAGACTTAACTGCTAACCACCTGTGAAAGGCCCGACTCTGTCCCTAAGGAATGCACATGAGGCGCAAACTGAGGTTATGTTTATTCACTGGATCATAAAACAGATATGATTTAGGACCTAATGTGTGACTGGTCCTATGTGAAATTTAATTTTTAACACAAAGTCAGCAATTCTTTTAAAAATAAAAAGAATAACACGTCTGTTTTCTTATATAAACAGATACTAAAAAATTGTGTGTGGTAGCAGTCATGATTTTTTTTTTCATGTTGTGCATGTTCTGATTTTGCTTTTATGCCTAGCAGTGGCACTGAGTAACCAGGAATAAAAGATTTCAAGGCTCATTTACCTCTGTCAGGAGCTAAGTCATAAGCTTATCCTCACTGTTTTACTGCGTTTTGTTAATTCAGCCCACCCAGATAGGAATTCCTGTTATGGAAATCTTTGGGTAAGAATGAGCAACAGTGACCAGATAAAAGTTCATGCTGTGAGCAAAATCAAAAGCACTGGTAGGGACTTTCCTGGCAGTCTAGTGGCTAAGGCTTCACCTTCCAGTGCAGGGGCTGCAGGTTCAATCTCTGTATTATAGCAAATTCAATAAAGACTTTTTAAATGGTTCATAAAAAAGAAGAAAAAAAAAACAGTCGATTTACCTCTAAAAAGAGTCACCAGTAAATTGAGACATCTGCATCACTTGGAATGATTCTTTTTAAAATCATTTAACATTTAAATATCTAAAAGATCATTATTTCAGTTTTATGAGTTTTGCAGAAGTCTAAAGGACGTATCTGAGCTACCAAATTAAGAAAATAAATAAAACAATCTGAACTTGATTTTTTTCTCTCCTCCCTTCATACCTTCATATTATAGCAGAACATCTATTGAGGGTAGTTATCTGTTTACAGTTTGAGGTCAGAATTCAGGAGAGTGGAGATTTGTGTCTCACTTAGGTTGACTATTTGTTACATGATCTTAGGTAAATTACTTTCCTTCTCTAAATCTCGATGTCTTAATCATAAGGTTGTTGGAGATATAACAACATATACCTGCCTGGTCATTTTCAGGTTCCCAATAAATGTTGTGCTCAGCTATGTACAACTTTTTGTGACTGCTTGGACTGTAGCCCACTGGGCTCCTCTGTCCTTGGAATTTTCCAGGCAAGAATACTGGGTTGTCATTTCCTTTCCCGGAGATCTTCCTGACCCAGGGATCAAACCTGTGTCTCTTGCATCTCCTGCATCGGCAGGCAGATTCTTTACCACTGTGCCATCTGGGAAGTCCCAGTCAATGTTGTGCGTGCTGTGCCAAGTCATCTCACTCATGTCTGACTCTTTGCAACCTTTTGGACCGTAGCCCTCCAGGGTCCACTGTCTATGGGGATTCTCCAGGCAAGAATACTGGGGTGGGTTGCCATGCCCTCCTCCAGTGGATTTTCCCCCAGTGAATGTTAGGTACTGTAATTGTTAACCATATGATTATCACCTCCCTGGGGCAGAGTGGAAAAGCTGTGGACCTTGGAACAATATAGCAACAAACCTCATCTGACATCTATCCCAGAAGTTCCTGCAGACAATTACTAAATGTGACTTTAGTGTATTTCTTGACCTCACTGAAATTCAGTTTCCCTCATCTATAAAATGCATGTGGAGAATAATTTACTCTTCTTGTAGTATCAGTGTGAAGACAGGAAATCAGGTATGTAAAGAATCTCTCCAGCACCTGGAAAATCTACCATGAACTTGCCTAGAACCTCCTCCTGTTCAGAAGGAGTCATATATTATCTAAAGTCACCGTAATGGGGTGGATCATTTAGAATATAGCTCACTAGTCACTGAGCTATGTAAGCAGTACATTTAAGTAGCATAACACATGCTTAAAATATGACATATTGCATATAAGCTTTTTTTTTCTCTCTAGAGAATGAGAAAGGAAATACAGGGTAGAAAATGCAGAAGGATGAGATCTATAGTCAATGAATAAAGTCAAGTCATAGTGTTTTATTCCATGCTTGGCAAAAGCTAATTATAGTTTTAGCAGGAGAGGGTCCTGGGTTTTTAATTAAGCATGCCATTTTAGTTTTCAACTTACTGTGAGTTTATCTGTATTATAGTGAAATTTCTATTGATTTGATATATGCTCTGAATGAATTGTTTTTATGTTAAGAGAATAATAAATCCCCATTTTACTGAGAGATGCAAAGTCTCGAATTAATCATTTAAAATAAACCAGAATACCTAAGGGCAGATACACACATGCTTGCTGATGGTGGCAAGTCTGCCTGCCCTGAGTACCTGGTGGAGGAGGGCCACCTCTTCAAAGGATGGATGGAGAGCAGACGTGTGCCTTTGGACCTTTTCGTTATTAAAAGTTACCTATCTTCTGCAAGATATTTTGGAAATTATGCAATTTGTATAGTGCAAAAACATATCTAGAGTGAATAGTTTCAAACAGAAATTTGAGAAGCACTATTAGATACCCAGATTCTGCTCTTCTCTTTCCTCTGTTCATAAAGGCATTATTATTTATCTAAGTACAAAATAGTGTTTTTCAGGGAAAAAAAATATTTTAGACCCATAGATATAGAAAAAAAATTTATGGTTACCAAAGGGGACAAGGGGAGAAGGGATAAATTAGGGGATTGGGATTAACATACACACACCACTATACATAGGGGGCTTCCCCAGTGGCTCAGCAGTAGTGAATCTGCTCGCCAATGCAGAAGGCATGGCAGACTCAGGTTCAATCCTGGGTCAGGAAGATCCCCTGGAGGAGGGAATGGCGATCCACTCCACTATTCTTTCCTGAAGAATTCCATGGGCAGGGTAGCCTGATGGGCTGCAGTCCATGGGGTCACAAAGAGTCAAACACAACTGAGCATGTATGCAAGGCAACTACTATATCTAAAATAAACAACCTCTAAGGGGAAAGAACTTGAAAAACAATAGGTATATATGTATGTATAACTGAATCACTGTGTTGTACACCTGAAACTAATGCAACATTGTAAATCAGCTATAATTTTTTAAAAATACAGTAATACTTAAATAAACTTTAAAGGAATCTAGGAGACTTTTTGATGGAGTAATTCATCAGTTAATTAGTCGCGCTAAACTAGGCTAGTCTTACATAATAAAAGAACCAGATATCAGTAGGTCCCTATGGTATATATAACACCATTTATGTAGATAATAACCAGAATTGTAGACTCAGTAGTTTGATTTTATTGGTCAGTCAGACATCACCCTTGAGGTCACTCTTCCACAATTCTTGAAGGTTTCAGTTCCTGATTCACTGTGATTCTTGCCAGCCCTGCTTCTACCATAGTTCTTGATGATTTCAAAAATCTTAGGCAGATGAACCTTTGCATATCTGCCCTTAGTCACCCATTCTCGTGTGATTGGAGAATCAATAGTTTCCACTCCATATTCTGAGTTGCATTCAACTCTCTGATTTTCTATGTCATTTCTTCTCACATCCCCAACTCTGAACCGTCCTTTTTCACTGGAGTCTACTGTCCACTGATCTACTGTCCTTGGTCACCTGAGGGCTCTTCTTCCTTCCTTACCCCAATTCATTTCCAAGATCAACCATGATAAAGAGTCCTGTGCTGATCCTCTAAACAATCACTGATAATCTACTACAAGCTAACACCAGTCTCAACTCTGCTCCTCTTTTCTCTCTTCCTCCTACTTCCAGTTTTCTGAGCTTTCAGGTTTTCTATCCACCACCTTGCATGAAATTTCCTAGAGGCAGATGACAAATCGCAGAGGGAGGATCCCAATCACTCTTACAGTGAGCATCAAGCCCCCAGAAGGCCAGTCAGTGTGTGGATTGAAGACTATCAGGATAGTATTAGCAGATATTAGGATGAAAGCCTGGGGCCCCATCTTCAGGGGAACTAGATTCTTACACACTGAGTTTGCAGGAGGGAATAATGTTAAAAATGAATTTGTTGTTGGTGGTCAGTCTCTAAGTGGTGTCTTGCTCTTTGCAACCCATGGTGTGCAGCATGCCAGGTTCATCTGTCCTCCACTGTCTCCAGGAGTTTGCTTAGATTCATGTCCATTAAGTCGGTGATGCTATCTAACCACCTCATCCTCTGCTGCCCCGTTCTCTTCTTGCCCTCAATCTTTCACAGCATCAGAGTCTTTTCCAGTGAGTCGACTGTTTGTATCAGGTGTCCAAAGTATTGAAGCTTCAGCTTCAGTATGAGTCCTTCCAATGAATATTCATGGTCTATTTCCTATAGGATGGACTGGTTTGATCTCCTTGCTGTCCAAGGGACTCACAAGAGCCTCCTCCAGCACCACAGTTTGAAAGTATCAATTCTTTGGCACTCAGCTTTCTTGATGGTCCAACTCTCACATCTTTAAGTGACTACAGGAAAAACCATAAAAGTTATTAAAGAAGACAATTTAATACAATTTGACACAAACAAACATTAACACTTCACGAAGTGTGCAATCTCCATTCCCAAGGGTCCAGAGAACTGCAAAATGGGATGCTGTGCTGTGCTTAGTCATCAGTCATGTCTGACTCTTTGCAACCCCATGGATTGTAGCCCACCAGGCTCCTCTGTCCATGGGATTCTTCAGGCAAGAATACTGGAGTGGGTCACTATTTCCTACTCCAGGGGATCTTCCTGACCCAAGGATTAAACCAACATCTCCTGTGTCTCCTGCGTTGCAGGCAAATTCTTTACCTGCTGAGCCATGGGGTGGGAGGAAAGAAGCTTTTAAAGTTTAAAGAATAATAAATATAGGAAGAGAAACAAATAGAGAATGAATAAGGAAATAAGTACCGAGCCCAGAGTTGGCTTGGCATTTGCAGATTGGCTGACTGGAGGTAATCTATTTCTGGTTGAGTGGGACATTTACAGGGACAGGAATGTGATCTAAGTTTTGGTTTGCAGATATGGCACCAGGACAGGAGCCATTCCGTCTTGGACCTAGAGTTTATTTCAACAATACTATCTCTAAAATATCTCAGCTGCATTTTAATGACCATTATTCATTTCCTCAAAGAAGAGCCAGTTCTAATCAGTTTATTAGTGAGGCGGACAGTGTTGACAGAAATGCAGCTAATAGAAGCCATCTCAGCTCTAGGATGCACACTCTCTGATGGGGAAAAAACAGAGGCGCCCTGGGCGGTGGAACTAAATGCTGGCTGCAGCTGGAGTTTATCATAACCTGACTCTGGACCCATCACGCTGTTCATGCTGAAGTATTTTAACATGAGAGATAGCCTAAGACTCATTCAGCTGATATTGATGGAGTTTGGGATTTAAAATGGAAGAGTTCCAGAATCTAACATCAACTTCACTTGAATCTAGGTAGTCTGAATGTACCCAAACTCTTGCATCGTCCTGCCAAGCAAGGCTGTTGAAAGGACTAAGTGAGAGGATTTCTGAGAAGTACATAATAGGCAGATAGTAATAGGCAGTTTCTACTTATTAATAGAATGTGTCTTTTAACACAAGAATGTGTCTTTTAAGCAAACTTGAATTGCTGTTTCTAAAATACTGTGGCCACCAAAATGTGTAAGCAGACATCATGGTTAGTTTATTAATTAGAAAATCGGGACAAGAATTTGGATGCATTATTTCTTTGGCTTATTTATTTCTAGGAGACAATCAAATCTTGTGATCTCCTTAGTATCTAGATGTTTTAGATGAATAAAATTACTGTGTGCTGTTACTTTATACAGGGTGATGCTACATTTTATGTTAGCATTTCTGTGTAGCAGTTTGAGCCATGCCATTTTAACTTGATTATTTTGGCATTTTGTTTGGATGGGAGGCCTTTTGAGTTTTACATTTTTTGCTTTTAAAACTGTGAAGGAATATGTTATAAAAATCTTCAATCTGTGCTCATATTAGAGATAAAAACAGGATAGAATTCAAGTCTGAAATGAAAGTTAAGAGTGCTCTAGCTCACAACTTATTAATATAACTGATATGACCAGTCTGGAATAAGGCTGAATTTGTTATTCAGAAGCTCAGATCGATCACTTGAGCTCCTACCTGCCCAGCTTCCTAGGACACTCAGCTTTACTGACCAGGGCTCTCTTCTCCCTGGATTGTCTGAGGACCCTCCAGAGTTAGTCCCCAAAGACTAAAGGCAAACAAGAGAGTCTCCTTAATTCACTGGCAGTGTTTGTGTGTGTGAGTGGGAAGCAGAAGAGGGTTTGGGGGATCTGGGGAGAATTCCTTTCCACCTGGAGTTGTATCTGAAACAGCTTTGTGATTGAACACTGGACAACACAGCTTAATGTGTCTTCATCCAGTGTGACAGTTACCTGTTTGCTGTCTGGGCCCCAAAATACCCATCTACGAAGTGATTTGTCTTTAGCATACAAAGTTTAGAGTGAAGTACCCAGAGTGTTAACACTCAAACACTTAGGAAGAACCCCTGAAGTATGTGCTGGGATGGCTGAACCAAGAGGAACCTCCACACTCAGCCGTGCTTTGTGCCAGCATGCGGTGTCCCTGCAGAAGGACCGGAGCGGGTCCTCACCCGGATGCATGCCTCTCTCCTGGGGAGTTTCCTCTGTGGGCTCCTGGTTGCTCCATAGAGCAGCGAACTTCCTGTGGGTGACCTCTAGCCCAGAGGTTGCCATATCCCCTCCCCTGCTTGGCTCAGAAGAGACTACTGGAGTCCCTAGCAGCTGGCCCCCCTGCTCCCCTGAGGGCCATTTCAGAGCACGGAAGACAGTGCCAGATAAGGTCTTTATCATGGTGGTGTTGTTATTTAGTTGCTCGGTCATTTTTCAACTCTTTTGCAACTCTTGGACTGCAGCCCGCCAGGCTCCTCTGTCCATGAGATTTCCTAGGCAACAGTTCTGGAGTGCGTTGCCATTTCCTTCTAAAGGGGATCTTCCCAACCCGGGAATTGAACACATGTCTCCTGTGTCTCTCGCATTGACCTGAGCCACCAGAGAAGCCCCCTTTGTCAGCTTCGATCCTGTTAAAATTTCTCTTCCACCTGCTTAAGCATCCTTCCTTACACATCTCATAGAAGCACTCAGGTGAGTCTTCCAGGCACAAAGATTCCTTAAAATTTTTTCAACTTGAAAGAATGCTGGTCCTCACTTTCAAATTTAAATTTCTCTTGCTGAGGTTTTACCTAACAAAACACTCTGTACATTTGGGAAATGCTGAACGTTTTCACACTTTTATGAACAAGAGTTAGTACCTAAATTCAACTTAAATAGGCACATCAAAATGTGCCTTGAATAAAAACAACCATTTCCAACGCCAAAGACATTTCGACGTGGCAAGTTTTGCTCCACTTTACAAGAAAAATATTAAGCAAGTCGTTTAAAGATATAGCTAGAAGGATTGTTAGTGAAAGGTTGTTGCTGAACGAAAAGACACTGGGATTCCAGGCCTCTGGAGGAGAAGAATTCAGTCCAGGGCCAGAGATGAGGCTTGATCGCTCAGAGCTTTTCTGTAATAATGTTTTATTAAAGTGTAAAGGAGATAGAAAAAGCTTCTGACATAGGCATCAGAAGGGGGCAGAAAGAGTACCCCCTGCTAGTCTTCAGCTGATGTTATATAGTCACTAGCCATCTGTTAATGAAAGAAAGGAATGTCTCAAAACTCAGAATGGCACCAGGCCCCTCACCCATAAGATGCATTTTGGGATAATCTTGGCACCAAATGGTTCATCCTGGGCCATAAAATGATTAACTTGAATCTTGTAGAAGGACAAATTACCATACAAATAGTCTCATTTACATAGATTAGGGGCACAATATCTGAGTATAACATACTGGTTTGTCAAGTAGGTTCTGAGCCATGAGGCAACCAACCTGAAGACAGAGTTTGGGGTGAATGCATAGTACATTAGCACAGCTTAAGACCAACTTTTCCATAAGAAAACGCATTGGTTATCTCAAGGTTTGAGAACAGTTAACTTCAGGTGAAACCAGGTGTCCTTATGACAACACAGTATTTTAAAAGAAACCTTTTAAATTTGTATGGAGAAGGAAAAATATCAGCGTTTGTTTCTTCCTGCTGCTTAAGAGAGAGAAAGATGTCTGACACTTGCAAGCTATTTCCTGCGTCTGGAGACCCCTGGCCTTCCTACCTGTTACCCTCTCATTAGTTTGGCAACTAATGAAAGAAAATAGAAGAATCTATGTGATCTAGTCCAGTGGGTGAAGGAATGCCTCCCTGAGGAATTGGTATTCAGTCTTTAACTAGAAGGGCATCCCAGGAGGCACAGTGGCAGAGAATCCACCTTCAATGCAGGAGACGCAGGTTCGATTCCTGGGTCAGGAAGATCCCCTCCAGGAGGGAATGGCAACTCCCTCCAGTATTCTTGCCTGAGAAATCCCATGAACAGAGGAGCCTGGTGAGCTACAATCCATGGGGTCACAAAGAGTCAAGATGCAGCTGAGTAACTGAGTACACACACACGTTTACTAGAAAGAGGCTGAGTGGGTGTAGAGATGAGCAGAGAATTCCACAAGAGAGCAGCACATACCAAGGCTCTGGGAACCAAACAGCACTTGGAGCGGAGCCAAGGCAGAGCCCTACCGAGGCTGGCATGGAAACCAGAAGCCAGGCTACTCATGGCTTTGAGGAGCAGTTTAATGAGCTGCGCTTTATGTTAGGAATAACAGGAATTGAAAGATACAGGATTTAAATTTTTTTTTTTTTGTCAATTAATTTTGCTGTATAGTAGAGTTCAGTTCAGTTCGGGTCAGTCGTTCAGTCGTGTCTGTTTGCGACTGTATAGTAGAAACTAACACCAAATTATAAAGCAATGTTAAAATTAATTAAAAATAAAAAAAATATTATTTTAGCCTCAAGGTGAAGAATGGTTTGAGGATAAGTGAGAGCAAGTGAGAGCCAGACAGTTAGAAGACGTTTGAATTGACAGGACTATAGGAGGAAAAACGTCATGTTAAGAGTAAAAATAAAAAGGGAATATTATTTCTAGCTTGGTACTAGTAATTATAGTCTTACTGAAGAAATGACACCCATTGGCACTTGGGAAATGATGTAATTCAAGAATACTGATACCAAATGTGTATCAATGCAAGAGTAATTCCTTTATATAGTACAAAAACATTTTAATATTTTCTTTGGTTTACATGGGTTAAAATTTTCTATTTAGGAGATATCTGATGTTTATTGTATGGTCATTTAACGACTACCTCAGACTCAGATCTAAATTGTTTTAAAAGTGTTTGTGAAAAATTAAAGTATTTTCGTATTTTAGTGCCAATATTCAGTTAGAGTCTAAAACTGGTGTCTCATGCATTTAAGTATACCTTACATAGTAATATATACTCCTTGTGATTTAGAAACATCAATCCCAGCCACCACAGATCAAATTGTATAGAGTGACATATTAGCATACAAATATTTTATTAAATATTATAAACATTTTCCAGATTTTTATGTTGTTCTGTTTGATTGTCTTGCTTTAATATATAATGCAGCTAGTCTCAGAGTTCTCCCAGTTTGTGAAATAGAGTGTATGGTATGGTTTTCATCTTTATGTTGGTTAGCATACCTGAGCATTTCAGAATTATTTATTAAATGAATTAATTCAGGCAGGTAACTAGTCCATAGATATCTTACACGATTATATTTACATCACTGAGTAAATTTAAATAGCCACATCGAAATATGCCTTGAATAAAAAATAACTTCAAATGCCACAGGCATTTTGGGGTAACAAGTTTTCTTCCACCATACAAAGACAGTATTAAACAAGTCATTTTACAATGTAACTAGAGTATTGACTAGAGAAGTAATTGTAGAACATTTTTAGATAAAACAAAGGACATTATTTTCAATTATTATGTTGCTTTATGGTGATCCTGCTGCTAAGTCACTTCAGTTGTGTCCGACTCTGTGTGACCCCATAGACGGCAGCCCACCAGGCTCCCTCGTCCCTGGGAGTCTCCAGGCAAGAACGCTGGAGTGATCCTAGTACCTAGGAAAAAGAGAATTGTTGCTGTTCAGTTGCTAAGCCATGTCCAACTCTTTACAACTCCATGAACTCAGCACACCAGGCTTCCCTGTCCTTCACTACCTCACAGAGTTTATTCAAACTCAGGTCCATTGAGTTGGTGACTCTATCCAGAGCAATCTCATCCTCGGTCACTCCCTTCTCTTCCTGCCCTTAATCTTTCCCAGCATCATGGTCTTTTCCAGTGAGCTGGCTGTTTTTCGTATCAGGTGGCCAAAGGATTGGAGCTTCAGTTTCAGTATCAGTCCTTCCAGTGACTATTCAGGGTGGATTTCTTTTAGAATTGACTGGTTGGGTCTCCTTGCAGTCCAAGGGACTCTCAAGTGTCTTCCCCAGCACCACAATTCAAAAGCATTAATTCTTTGGTACTCAGCCTTCTTGAAGGTCCAACTCTCACATCTTTACATGACTACTGGAAAAAATATAGCTTTGATTATACACAGCTTTGTCTGTAAAGTGATGTCTCTGCTTTTTAATGTGTTATCCAGGTTTGTCATAGCTTTTCTTCCAAGAAGCAAGTGTTTTTAATTTCATGGCTGCAGTCAGAATCCACAGTGATTTTGGAACCCAAGATGGTAAAGTCTGCCACTTTTTCTATTTTTTCCCCATCTATTGCCTTGATGTGATAGGACTCGATGCCATGATATTAGTCTTTTGAATGTTGAGTTTAAAGGCAGCTTTTTCACTCTCCTCTTTGACCTTCATCAAGAGTTCCTCTTCACTTTCTGCCATTAGAGTGGTATCATCTACATATCTGAGGCTGGTGATATTTCTCCTGGAAATCTTGATTCCAGCTTGTGATTCATCCAGCTTGGCATTTCCCATGATGTACTCTGCATCAGTTCAGTTCAGTTCAGTTCAGTCGCTTAGTGGTGTCTGACTGTTTGCGACTCCATGGACTGCAGCATGCCATGCCTCTCTGTCCATCACCAACTCCAGGAGTTTACTCAAACTCATGTCCATAGAATCGGTGATGCCATCCAGCCAACTCATCCTCTGTTGTCCCCTTCTCCCACCTTCAATCTTTCCCAGCATCAGGGTCTTTTCAAATGAGTCCTTGCCATCCAGTGGCCAAATCATTGGAGTTTCAGCTTCAAGATCAGTCTTTCCAATGAATTTTCAGGACTGATTTCCTTTCAGATGGACTGGTTGGGTCTCCTTGCAGTCCAAGGGATTCTCAAGAGCCTTCTCCAACAGCACAGTTCAAAAGCATCAATTCTTCAGTGCTCAGCTTTCCTTATAGTCCAACTCTCACATCCATACATGACTACTGGAAAAATCGTAACTTTGACTAGACGGACCTTTGTTGACAAAGTAATGTCTCTGCTTTTTAATATGCTCTTTAGGTTGGTCATAACTTTTCTTCCAAGGAGCAAGTGTCTTTTACTTTTACTTTCATGGCTGCAGTCACCATCTGCAGTGATTTTGGAGCCCCCTCAAAATAAAATCTGTCACTGTTTCCATTATTTCCCCATCTATTTTCCATGAAGTAATGGGACTGGATGCCATGATCTTGGTTTTCTGAATGTTGAGTTTTAAGCCAAATTTTTCACTCTCCTCTTTTTCTGGATAGAAGTTAAATAAGTAAGGTGACAATATACAACCTTGATATACCCCTTTCTCAGTTTGAAGCAGTCTGCTGTTCCATGTCTGGTTCTAACTGTTGTTTCCTGACCTGCTCACAGGTTTCTCAGAGGCAGGTCAGGTGGTCTGGTATTTCCATCTCTTGAAGAATTTTCCACTGTTTGTTGTGATCCACACAGTGGCTCAAATGTTAAGGAATCCACCTGCAGCTCAGGAGACCTGGGTTTGGTCCAAGGGTTGGGAAGATCCCTTGGAGAAGGGAACAGCTAACCACTCAGTATTCTTGCTGGGAGAATTCCATGGAAGAGGAGCCTAGCAGGCTACAGTACAAGGATTCCAAAGAGTTGACATGACTGAGCCACTTACATGTAGGACTTCTCTATAGCTCAGACAGTAAAGAATCTGCCTGGAATGCCAGAGACCCGGGTTTGATCCCTGGGTTGGGAAAATTCCCTAAAGGAGGGAAGGCAACCCACTCCAGTGTTCTTGCCTGGAGAATCCCATGGACAGAGGAGGCTAATGGGCTACAGTCCCCAGGGTGGCAAAGAATCAGACACGGTTGGATGACTAACATTATGCTTCTACACACAGCCAGAGGCTTTAGTGTCAGCAGTAAAGCAAAAGCAGATGTTTCTCTGGAATTCCCTTGCTTTCTCTATGATGCAACGAATGTTTGCAATTGGATCTGGTTCCTCTTTCTCTTCTAAATCCAGCTTGTACATCTGGAATTTCTCAGTTCACGTTCTGCTGAAGCCAAGCTTTAATTATTTTGAGCATTACCTTGCAACCATGTGAAATGAGTGCAGTTGTACGGTGATTTGAGCATTCTTTGACGTCTCCCTTCTTTGGTGGGATTGGGATGAAAACTGATCTTTTCCAGTCCTGTGGCCACTGCTGAGTGTTTCAAGTTTGCTGGCATATTGAGTGCAGCACTTTAATAGAGTCACCTTTTAGGATTTAAATAGCTCAGCTGGAATTCCATTCTCCTCCACTAGCTTTGTTCCTGGTAGTGCTTCCCTTCCTATAGCCTACTTCACTTCACGTTCCAGGATGTCTGGTTCTAGGTGAGTGATCACACCATTACTGTAATCTGGGTCATTCAGACCTTTATTGTACAGTTTTTTTGTATATTCTTGCCACCTCTTCTTAAACTCTTCTGCTTCTTGCTAGGTCCTTGTCATTTCTATCCTTAATTGTGCCTATCTTTGCATGAAATATTCCCTTGGCACCTTCAATTTTCTTGAAAAGATCTCTAGTGTTTTCCATTTTATGGATTTCTTGTATTTCTTTGCCTCTTCCTCTTACGGCTTTATTATCTCTCCTTGTTATTCTGTGAATCTCTGCATTCAGATGGGCATATCTTTCCCTTTCTCCTTTTCCTTTCACTTCTCGATTTATGTCATTTTATTTCTAAAATGTTATATATTCAAAATATATTTAAATCATGTTAAGGTTCAGAAATATGTGTACAGTGTCAGTATTGTAAAGGTATATAGTTAAATCTCTTAAGCAATCAAATGTGTAAATATGAAGTATTATAATGCAATACAGGTAATATTTTATGGATTTGAAGAACATTGCAGTAAGTTCTAAGATTTTGCTAGGTGACAAACTAGATAATTCACTCAGTTTTTCAATTTAAAGTAATATAAATGGAGTAGGTTCAATTATATAGAACAGAAATGGCACATCACATAAATATTATTATTATATCTAATTTCAATTCTAGAAGTCACTTAAACACAATGTCTGGATCACTCAACTATTTCATCACTGTCTCTTACTAAAGCCTCAATATGTCTGTCTACATATATATATGGACAGAGAAACTTGGTGGGCTACAGTCCATAGGATTGTAAAGAGTCGTACAAGGCACACTGTATGTACATATTTGATGTATTTTGTTAGAAAAGGATTATAATGAAAAAAATTCAAATAATCAAAAATTTTTCTAAAATTAAAAATAACGTGAAAGAAAAAGTCATATTTCTCAGAGAAAATAAAAATTTCTAAAATATGAGATACACTTCTTGCTTGTTGACAGCTTTGTTTCCTCAGAAATTCCTTCCCTGACCATGCATCTTAGCACCTTCCAAGATGTTCCTATTTAATTTGTGAATCACAGGTTTCAGTCAGCCACTTTTAGCATCCCTAGAAAAATATATACATTCATATAACATAAGAACTTTTTGCAGTTTTTTTCTAAAGTCTAAACCAAAGGCAGGGATTTAACATTATACATTTTTTAAATCTCTTGGAAACCAGAGTTTTCCAATAGCAGATACTTGATACTTATTTACTAAATTAGATGCTAAATATGGCCCCCAGTAAATTGAAACCACAGTAATGAAATTATGATCTAACAACTACTATTGAGGGGTAGATACAGAAGTAGAGATTACAAAAGTTTAAATTAGCAACTCTGATATGTACTTAGATATTCTTAATAATACTCTTTTTATTTGGGTCATCTGAATCTCCTTTCCTACCCACCTATTTATTGAAAGTAGCAGTGACCGTAGTAGACCCCTATCTTGCAGATGGTGATCCCCACGTTAGGCAGAGCTGTGCTGGGTTGGTGCCTGGCAGTAGAGAGGAGTCTGATCAGGGGCCCTGTTAGACAATCACTGGGCCCACCCTGTAGGGCTGAGCTCACCCCAAGGTCTGGCTCAGACCAGCGCAAACCCAGAGATACTGAGAAGGCAGAGACAGGGGGTGAGCCATAGGTCCCCAGCTCCTCCCAGGGAATAGGAGGTGCAGACAGAAACACAGAACAAGGTGTTCTCCACCTGATGTTCTGGAGATTGCATGAGTTAAGGCATGGAAAGCTCTAATAATACTGCCTTTTAAATTTTATGTGTCATACAGTTTTGGACTTTTTTTTTTTTTTAACTTCCAGAAGAGTTTTTAAAAACTGAACAAAGAGGAAAACCTTAGGTCAGTTAATTTTCCTTTTCAGAAGCTCAGATCATGAATATGCTGTTTATTCTCTCAATGAGACTCTGCTTTATCTTCACTGTCCATTTTGCTACTTATTATGAATTCATTTTAGTTTCTGCTGTGTTGGATTATTGAATGTTGTCTGTGACAGACCATAACATGGTAAATATCTTTAGTGACATGGTTGTTTCAAAATATTTTTTAAATGAAGACTTTTGAAACTTTCAGATGGAATGAGATTTGTCAGCTGGGGACACTTCCTAGGCTTACTAGATGGAGTAGTACCAGCTCAAAAGTCAATTGATATTTTTTTTTTGCCATTAGGCCACTCTTCCAATTTCTCCGGTTTCCCTGGTGGCTCAGATGGTAAAGAATCTGTCTACAATGCAGGAGACCCAGTTTCAATTCCTGGGTCAGGAAGATCGCTGGAGAAGACAATAGCACCCCACTCCAGTATCCTTGCCTGAGGAATTCCATGGGCAGAGGAGCCTGGTGGGCTGCAGTTCATGTGGTCACAAAACGTCAAACATGACTGAGCGACTTTCACTCGCTAACTCACCCTTCTGATTTTTCAGAAGTGTCTGAAAAAATGAACTTTTTATCAAATGTACGCACATTGGTGACTTTTGAGGGAGAAGAATAGAGCTTCTAAAAGAAAGTCATGTGGAATACAGATTATACCGTGTTTCTCCATAAATTGTGTGTGCATGCATGCTCGGTAGTGTCCAGTTCTCTGCGATCCCATGGATTGTGGCCTACCAGGTTCATCTGTCCATGGCATTCTCCAGGCAAGAATACTGGAGCAGGTTGCCGTCTCCTACTCCAGGGGATCTCCTTGACCGAGGGATCGAACCCATGTCTCTTGCATTCCTTGCATTGGCAAGTGGATCCTTTTTTTTTTTTTTAATGGCTGCACCACCTGGTAAACACCATACTTAATGTATTTATGGGAAAATCTGAACAAACTTTTTTTCCAACCCAGTTTAATAATATTTGCTCTCAAAATGGAGGTGAAGCCATGCAATTCTGGTTATATTGCTTCCCACAAAGTTTTGATTTCATAAAACACCTAATGAAATCGTAATTTTCAATGTTTTGATTAGGTAAGTGTCAATACTGTTACAGCAAAGTAACCAAGGTGGCATATAGTTTTCACAGATAACTCTGAAATTAAGCATTTTTAAGAGTTGTTTAGATCTTAAATGAGAGGATGATTAAGCCCAGTGGAAACTGACTTCAGGGCCCTTTGGGAAAATCCCAGGAAGCCTGCAGGGAGCCCTCTCACTCCCAGAAGGAGGGAGACTTTCATTCCGGCAAAGCATCCATCAGTTTACAGAGTCAGAGCTGAGGAGAGGGGTGATCTCATGGGTCCTGCTGAAAGTCAGTTCCTCTCTAAGGCATCAGATGAAGTGCTCAGGTGCATGTGAGTAACAGCACCCTCCCTCCTGGACCCAGCAGATAATGAGAGTAAGATCAAATTCCCTAGTGATCCAGTGGTTAAGACTTCACCTTCCAAGGTAGGGGATATATGTTCGATGCCTGGTCGAGGAGGTAGGATGCCACATGCCTCATGGCCAAAAAGCCAAAACATAAAGATTGCAACAAATTCAATAACAACTTTAAAAATGGACCACATAAAAAAGAATCTTTAAAAAATAAAAGGTCAGCTGGAGACAACGTGTTTCTGAACTACTAACTGAATGTTTCTGTCCTGAATATTTCAGTCAGTTCTGGAGCCTGAGGTCTAGGCAAGGGTGCGGTTACCAGCAGGGATTTTTAAGTGGCCTTAAAAAGTGAAGTTGCTCAGTCGTGTCCAACTCTTTGCGACCCCATGGTCTGTAGGCTGCCACGCTCCTCCATCCATGGAATTTTCCAGGCGAGAGTACTGGAGTGGGTTGCCATTTCCTTCTTCAGGGGATCTTCCTGACCTAGGGGTTGAACCTGGCTCTCTCACATGGTAGGGGGAGGCTTTACTGTCTGAGCCACCAGGGAAGCCCCCATAGGTAAGTGGCCTTAACTGAGTTTAAACACATATTATATGGAGAACAAAGCTGATTATCACTTAAAGTGGCTGCTACAGGGAATCTCAAAATATGTGAACCAGGAGAGCTACCAGTGATGTAGAGGCATCAACTAAAGATCAGATCACCAACCACAGCAACAGTAAGGTGTTTGTTGTGGTTCACGTGCATGCGTGAACATGTGCAAGTGCACGTGTGGATTGATTGTGCAGGAGGATGTAAACAGGAAGAAAGCTTATGTAAAACTCTAGGATGAGTGGAAATTCTCAGGATTCTTCTAAAACACTATCCATTGAGCCATGTCCTCAGTTCATTACAATGAGTTGTTATTTCAATGACAATATTTGCTTCACTGAGGTAAGATTTGACAATTAAAAGCACATACTGTGACAACAGAGAGCCGCAGGAAATCTTAGAACTCACATTATGGACAATAAGCTCATTGTGGGAAATTTTTGCCAATCCACATATTCATCTTATAAATTTATATTTCATTATTTTTCACTAGGTAACTTCTTCAATCAGCTTTATGAGGAGCGAGAAAATGCATAATAAAAATCAAACTACTGAATTTAGTTTTCTTACAGTGCTAAAATGTTGGTTAAAATATTCTTCGGAAAAGAGCAATGCATTTCTCTTCCACAAAACAGTTTGTGTGGCATGACTTGCTCTCGCAACTGCATGTAGTTTAATGCCTAAGGCTAGGAACCACTCACTCCTAAACCTGTTGTTATAAAAACACCATTTTGGATTGTTAGTGTAATGCAAATATTTCTTTGAAATGTAGGTTGTTTTCCAGTCTCAGTATTATCACAGAGCTCACCCACCCAGCCAACATGAGATTCATGCAATTCAGAGCCAAAGACTGTTACTCTCTTGCTCTTTCAAAGCTGGAAAAGGTAAGTCACCACATGATCAAGTAAGTTGCATTTAACTGTTTGGATTGAAAGACTAACTTGGGAAAATTTTACATGTAGAAAGAAATGCCATGAAATATTAAAAATAAAAATGCTATTTTGAATTCCTATATGGGGGCTAAAATCTTAATTTATAATTTTTAAGTGTATAGTGATGGATTTGAACCAGTGATATCAGAAGTGAACATGGTGGAAATATCTCATTATGGCATCATGGATCACAAATTGAAATCATGATTTATGAAAGAACTAAGTGCACCTGGAATATATATGTGTGTGTGTGTGTGTGTGTGTGTGTGTGTGTACACTCACAAATGATGTCTATTATTGATAATATCATTAGTGCTATGTCAAGACATATATATTTGCAGGTTTCAAAAATCCTTTAAATCTTAGAAAACCGATGGGCTTTGTTGAAAGTCAGTCCCCAAATGAGATAATCTGACATACAATCTGAGACAAAGTCAAGTTTATTGCTTAGGTAAGTACAGGGACCCTGAATACTCATTGGAAGGACTGATACTGAAGCTGAAGGTCCAATATTTTGCCCACTTGATGCGAACAGCCGACTCATTGGAAAGGACCCTGATGCTGGGAAAGACTGAAGGCAGAAGAGGGCAACAGAGGATGAGATGGCATCAGAGGATGAGAGGTTGGATAGCATCACCGATCCAATGAACACGTGCTCAATCACGCAGTCTTCTCTGACCCTTTGCGACCCCATGGACTGTAGCCCACCAGGCTCCTCAGTCCATGGAATTTTCTAGGCAAAAATACTGGAGTGGGTTGCCATTTCCTTCTCCAGGGGATCTTCCAGATAAACTTGGGCAAACTTTGGGAGATAGTAGGTAACAAGGAAGCCTTCCTCCAGGGGATCTTCCATGGAACTGCAGTCCATGGGATTGCAAAGAACTGGACATGACTTGGTGACTGAACAACAAAGTAAGGGAACTGTCACCTCAGGAGAGTTTTATTGTTTTGTTTTGTTTATAAATATTTATTAAAATTGAAAGGTGTTTGCTCTTCTGTCCCATGAGCATCCATCCAACTGCTTATCAACTGCTAAGATGCATGGTTGCTGTCATAAATGCCCTTGAAGTCGTCAGGATTATCGATTATCTGCTTTACTGAAAACTGCTTGTTCCTTGACTGGTGGTCAGCACGTCTCTTCACACTGTTATGTAAAAGGTGTCCAGAATTTGTGCCCCGAGTAAGCTATCCATGGGTAAAAACGTATATGCTCAGTGCTAAGTTGCTTCAGTCATGTCTGATTCTTTGCGACGCTATGGACTGTATGTAGCCCACCAGACTCCTCTGTTTGTGGGATTCTCCAGGCAAGAATACTGGAGTGGGTTCCACGCCTTCCTCCAGGGGATCTTCCTGACCCAGGGATGGAATCCACGTCTCCTACATCTCTTGCATTGGCAGACCGGTTCTTTACCACGAGTGCTACCTGGGAAGCCCTAAAAACATATACCTGTGATCAAATAAACAGTGGCCCTGACATGTCAAAGACTCAAAATCCACCTGAGAAGAGTGGTTTTAAAATAGCCAAAGATGGATTTTCTCAGCACAAATCTAAAATGTGCCTGAAATCAGATAGAGCTAATTAAGACTCAAGAGAGCCTTGTAGTGGGGGAAGGAAGATCAAAGTCTATCAAGAACTGAAATGTTATTGAATGAGGCTCTTTCCAGGTGGAGACTTAGTAGGAATGCAAGGATATGAGAATAGTGCTAAGGAACACGGTGGCGTTATTGTGCAGTTATGTTATGGGGACAGAAAGGCGTGGTTTTCATTCTCATTGTCCAGGCTGCCTGTGGGGATAAACGGACTTTGCATTCAAGGTGTACTTGATATTAGTATACTGGGAGAATTAGATATATGAGAGGAAAAAAAAGATCTGGTCTTATACATGTGAAAATGTGTCAAATCTATGCCATCTTCATTATTTGTAATAATAAAAGGTAGAGAGGAGGATGGCTTATGTTTTGTTTGGTTTGGTTTGGTTAGTTTTCTCTTTCACTTTATTTTGATTCCCTGTTATGCTGAAGAATCTAAGCTACTCCATTTTGTAAGATTCCAGGAAAAGAGCCTTTAGAAATCCCTTAACCCTACCCCACTACCCGTGGACCAATCAGAACCCGTGGCCAGCCCGGGAAATGGGGACCAATCAGAACCCAACACCTAACCCTTCCACAGAAGGTAACCAATTAGACATCTCCCAACCTGGAAACTCCTGTTTTTCAAATTTTGGCGTGAGAATACCCTATATAAGCAATGTAAACTCTCTTGCTTTTGCATCGGATATCGGCTCCCTGGTGCTCATTGGGAGATTTTGCAACTTGGGCATAACAATGCCAGGCACTGTCTTGATCCCTGAGTAGCACACAGTTGAGTGAGGGCTCTTCTGTGCTCTTATCTGGTGATTTCCATCTTCACTGCTGGTCACATACATTATGTTAGTAGAGTCTTAGCACTGCTTCTTTATAAGCACAGTGACACTGCTATGAGAGACTGCTTCCAGATGAGGAAACTGAGTTTAAGACAGACTAAATCACTTTTCTTTTTTTCAAGATCATATAGCTATCAATGTTGTCGAACCCAATCAGCAAGCTGGAGGTACAGTGAGGCCAAAGAAACAGAAAGGTCTGAGTTTGGAGTGGAGAAAGTTTTATTGCAGGGCCATGCAGGAGAAAGGGGAGGCTCCTGCCCTAAAGACCTGAATTCTCTGATGGTTTTCTGGGAAGACTTTTTATAGGCAAAATTGGGAGGGAGACTGCAGGGTGTATAACTCTCCTCCGATTGGTTGGAGGCTGTGTTCTAGGAATCTCAATGATCAGCCTTCTGGTTTCAACCAGTCTGAAGTCCAGGAATTTTTGCTCAGCATGAGGTTACCATCCTCCACCAGTGCGGGGACCTTAGTTCCTATAGAATTCAGAGATGTGGATCAGATTGTATGTACATCACCCAAGAAAGAGCCCAGACCTGGACCCATAGCTGCACTAGCCTTTTCTTTCCTTGTTTATTGAAGTATAGCTGATGTACAGTATGGTGATCTATATTTTTTAAAGTTTATACAAACTAGTGAATATACAAAAAGAACACTAACATATGCAGAACAAACAGGTTGGTCAAGGAAGAAGGGAGGGGCAATCTACAGGGGATTAAGAGGTAGAAAGTGTTAGGTATAAATAAGCTATAAGGATATATTGTATAACAAGGGAAAGACAGCCAATATTTTATAGTAACTATAAATGGATCACTACTGTTTCTTTCTGCATTATCTGACTCCCCTAATTAGTAACTGAATCTGCCCTTTAGAAATTGGGGAAGGTCTAGGAAACTGAAAAAAAAAAAAAGAGTAGAGTCCTGCTCAGTTTTATCTGGTCAGTGCATAAGAGAAACGTAAAGCCATTAGTGTTCAGAAAGCGTCCTCTGTGTCATACACTGCCTTAACATCAAGAACCACAGCTGAATGGCTCAGCATGCACAGACAAACCCAGGATTAAGCAGCTGGTGGAACTGATGCAGGCTGGGTGTGGCACGGTCTCCTTCATGACATGTAAGGGAGGATCATCCCATGATGAAGCCAGATAGGTTCTGCAGTCACATCACCCATGGCTCCACTGCTGTCTAGGAATGGAACCTGGGTAAAACCTTTACACCGCCATAGTCCTTGGCAGTTGTCTCTGGAAAATAGTGATGATGGCCAAATGATAGGGTCATCACAAAGGTCACACCACACAATCTAGTCACAATATTTAGCCCAGTTTAGGCATATAATCAGTGCTCAAATAAATAGTCTCAAAAGCATAACTACAAATAGTCTCAAAAGCATAATTATAAATTAGTATTGTTGACATCATTACTAATAAATATTCTATTGGTTTTGTGTTCCATCACTAAGTCATGTCCAACTCTTTGCAACCCCATGGACTGCAGCACACCACACTTGCCTGTCCTTCACTATCTTCCGGAGTGTGCTCAAGCTAATGTCCATTGAATCGGTGAGGCCATCAACCATCTCATTCTCTGTCACTTTCTCCTTCTACCCTCAATCTTTCCCAGCATCAGGATCTTTCTTATGTGTATTTAATTTTACACCAGTTCAGTTGATACAGCAAGGTTTTAATAGTGGAAGTTATTTTCAGTATTGGTGAATCTGTGTGTCTATACTATTGTGTGTCAGTTGTGTTAGGGGAAAAGAAGAACAAGATGAAATTTCACCTGTGTTGGGGAATTAATTAAAAATAAAAACTTCCTCCAACCTAAAATCCTCTTCATTAATGTAGAAAAGTTTTGTTTGAATAAGCTTTAAATCAGATTATGTATGATATGCATCTCAGAAGTCCCCTAAAGAGATTATAAGGCCAGAAAGATATCTCATCTTTTTATGTAGCTGAGCAGATACAGTCATTTACATACATGTTGATTGTCTTGATCCAAAGGGAAAATAAATTGTCTTCTCTCTTTGCAGCAAACAAGAAGTTACAACTTGGAGCCTGGCATCTAGGCTAAACTCCCAAAGAGACAGACAGGGTAGTTTATGTTCCCATTTGAAAAAGATAGTTGCAAGGCCCTCAAGACATTCCTGGGAAACAAAGCTGTCTGGAGGTTACTCACGTTTTCAAAAAGTTTTGCATCTGTCTCTAAGAGACAAAGAAAGGATTTACAATTGCAAATTTCCTAAAAGGAAACTCTCTAGGAAAAAGAAAAGGAAGGAGACAGTTTTATTTTTTGGCATAAGGGGATTCATTTATTTCTTGAGATTTATATTTACCCTTGCACCTTCCTGGGGGCTTCCCTGGCGTCTCAGATGGTAAAGAATATGCCTGCAATGCAGGACCCCTGGGTTCTATCTCTGGTTTGGGAAGATACCCTGGAGTAGGAAATGGCAATCCACTCCAGTATTCTTGCTTGGGATATCCCACGCACAGAGGAGCCTGGTTAGCTATGGCCCATGGTGGTCCATGGGGTTGCAAAGAGACAGACAGGACTGAGCTACTAATACTTTTACTTCACTTTCTTTCACTTGCATCTTCTAGATATTTTCCAAGAAGAATAAAAAATAACATATTACCAAATTATTAAGAATAGAGGAGTTAAGGGATGTGGAATTGAAACCAATGGTTTCAATGTTATAAAACTATGGAAGTTTTGTAAAAATTCAGTAAGTGAATTTTAATTCAGTTACTCTGAGTTATATCTATTGAAATGGGATTGTTGCATATTGCAGTCTTTTTTACAGACCGGGGCCTGGTAGATTGGAGTCAACGAAAAGAAAGAAAAAGAGAGAGAGAGTAATATTCCCTGGGTTACGTGGAAAACCAATTCAATTGGTTTTGTGTTCCATCACTAAGTCATGTCCAACTCTTTGCAACCCCATGGACTGCAGCACACCACACTTGCCTGTCCTTCATTATCTTCCAGAGTGTGCTCAAGCTAATGTCCATTGAATCGGTGAGGCCATCAACCATCTCATCCTAGAATAGGGTTTGTACCGCTCACGAAGGCACAGGGCATCCTCTCGAGGAGGTCTTGAAAGTCTGGGCAGGAAAGTGAGCTCAGCAGGCCTCCAGGCTCCAAAGAACTAGCCAGAGAGGGAAAGAAGGACACGAGGGACCCAAGTCTCTAGTGGAACAAGGGTGCTTTATTCATGTTTGTGTGAGCTTATATATTGTTATACAAGGGAGCTTTAGGTAAAAAAATAAAATTAGGCAAAGAAGAAAAACCCCAGATGTATAACAACCATTACCAAGGGAATAACAAGGAATAACAATTGTCACAAGGCCAGAAGACCATCCATATCTTGAGTAAGAACATCATGACTAAACAGTTTTACCTTAGGGTAAAAGGTTACTGAAGGAAATCCATGCGTGTGCTCTGTCCCATGACCTCAGTCCTGGGAACAGTGTGCCGCTCCACTCATTCCTGTCTACCAGGAACTGATAAGGAACAGAGGGTTCATGAGAAACAGAAAACAACATACAGGAATCCTAAAGTGCCCTGACAGTTGCCTAGAAACATTTTAGGCTGCTTCTCTCATAGCTCAGTTGGTAAAGAATCCAACTTCAGTGCAAGAGACCCAGGTTTGATTCCTGGCTCGGGAAGATCCTCTGGAGAAGGAAATGGCAACCCACTCCAGTATTCTTGCCTGGAGAATCCCGTGGACACAGGAGCCTGGCAGGCTACAGTCCATGAGGGTCTCAAGAGTCAGACATGACTAAGCTACTCAACCACCACCGCCACCACTATGGGTTGAATTGTGTTTCTCTGCCCCACCAAAAGTGTGCTGGAGTCTTAGCCTCCACGACTTCAGAAGGTGAAATTCTCTAAAGAGAGGGTTTTACCAAGGTAAGCAAGATAAAGAAGGCCTTAAGGGCCTAATCCAGAATGATTGGCATCCTCATAAAAAAATGTAAATTCAGACCAAGGGACGGATACTTGTAAATGGAAGACAGACATCCACAAGCCAAGAGGAGAGGCCTGGAACAAATCCATCACTGAGTCCTCAGAAAGAACCAAAGCTGGAAACCCCTTCATTTCAAACTCTGAGCTTTCATAACTGAGAGGAAATAGATTTCAGTTGTTCCAGCACTCTGTTTATGACACTTGCTTATGGCAGTGCTGACAATCTAGCACATGTGCCATCACTGATAATGGTGACTGTTCATTTCTAACTCGTGCCTTTTAGCACTGAACTGTTTGGAGGAGGTCGCCATTAACCCCACCATAGAGCCACCAGAACTTACACAGGATGGGGAAACAGAGTCTTGGAGGGCACAAACAACACCTCGTACACAGCAGGACCCAGGAGAAGAGAGCAGTGACCCCACAACGGACTGACCAGACTTGCCTGTGAGTGTCCAGGCGGCTCTGGCAGAAGCCGTGGCCTGCCGCAGGGTCAGAGACACTGCGTGCAGCATTGCCTTCATGGGACCTTTATCTTCATCACCTCCACCATAGTTTGGCCTCAACAGGGAAGGAACACAGCCCAAAATCAACAGAAAAATTGGAATAAAGATTTACTGAGCATGGCCCTGCCCATCAGAGCAAGACTCAGTTTCCCCCTCAATCTCTCCTGTCAGGAAGCTTCCATGTGCCTCTTATCCTTATCTGTCAGAGGGCAGACAGAATGAAAACTACAATCACAGAAAACTAATCAAACTGATCACATGGACCATAACATTGTCTAATTCAATGAAACTATGAGCCATGCCATGTAGGGCCATCCAAGACGGACGGCTCATGATGGAGAGTTCTGACAAAACATGGTCCACTGGAGAAGGGAATGGCAAACCACTTCAGTATTCTTGCCTTGAAAACCCATGAACAGTATGAAAAGGCAAAAAGAGGACACTGAAAGATGAACTCCCCAGGTCTGTAGGTGCCCAATATGCTACTGGAGATCAGTGGAGAAATAACTGCAGAAAGAATGAAAAGACAGAGGCAAAGCAAAAACAACACCCAGTTGTGGAAGTGACTGGTGATGGAAGTAAAGTCTGGTGCTGTAAAGAGCAGTATTGCATAGGAACCTGGAACATTAGGTCCATGAATCAAGGCAAAGTGGAAGTGGTCAAACAGAAGATGGCAAGAGTGAACATGGACATTTTAGGAATCAGTGAACTCAAATGGCCTGGAATGGGTGAATTTAACTCAGATGACCATTATATCTGAGGCAAGAATTCCTTAGAAGAAATGGAGTAGCCATGATAGTCAAGAAAAGAGTCTGAAATGCAGTACTGGGATGCAGTCTCAAAAACGACAGCATGATCTCTGTTCGTATTCAAGGCAACCCATTCAATCACAGTAATCCAAGTCTATGTCCTGATGAGTAATGCTGAAGAAGCTGGAGCTGAATGGTTCTATGAAGACCTACAAGACCTTCTAGAACTAATACCCAATAAAGATGTCCTTTTCATTATAGGGGACTGGAATTCAAATGTAGGAATTCAAGAGATACCTGAAGTAACAGGCAAATTTGGCCTTGGGGTACAAAATGAAGCAGGTCAAAGGCTAACAGAGTTTTGCCAAGAGAATGGAGAATGTACTGGTCATAGCAAAGACCCTCTTCCAGCAACAAAAGACAAAACCGTTAGATCACTCAGGTATGACCTAAGTCAAATTTTACAGTGGACATGGCAGATAGATTCAAGGGATTAGATCTGATAGACAGAGTGCCTGAAGAATTATGGATGGAGATTCATGACACTGTTCAGAAGGCAGTGATAAAGACCATCCCCAAGAAAAACAAATGCAAATAGGCAAAATGGTTGTCTGAGGACGTCTTACAATTAGCTGAAAAGCAAAGAGAAGCTAAAGACAAAGGTGAAAATGAAAGACATACCCCTTTCAATAGAGAGTTCTAAAGAATAGCAAGGAGAGATAGGAAGCCTTCCTCAGTGATCAATGCAAAGAAATAGAGGAAAAGGATAGAATGGGAAATACTAGAGATCTCGTCAGGAAAATGAGAGATACCAAAGAAATACTTCATGCAAAGATGGGCATAATAAATGACAGAAATGGTATGAAGCTAACAGAAGCAGGAGATATTAAGATGAGGTGGCAAGAATACAAAGGAGAACTACACAAAAAAAAAGCTTTATGATCCAGATAACCATGAAGGTGTGATCACTCACCTAGAGCCAGACATCCTGGAGTGCAAAGTCAAGTGGGCCTTAGGAAGCATCACTATGAACAAAGCTAGACATGATAGAATTCCAGTTGAGCTATTTCAAATCCTAAAACATGATGCTGTGGCCACTGGACTGGAAAGGTCAGTTTTCATTCCAATCATACAAAGAATGTTCAAACTACTACACAATTGCACTCATCTTACATGCTAACAAAGTAATGCTCAAAATTCTTCAAGCCAGGCTTCAACAGTACACAAACTGCAAACTTCCAGATGTTCAAGCTGGATTTAGAAAAGGCAGAGAAACCAGAGATCAAATTGTCAACATCCACTGGATCCTCGAAAAAGCAAGAGAGTTCCAGAAAAATATGAACTTTTATTTTATTGACTGTGCCAAAGCCTTTGACTGTGTGGGTTACAGCAAACTGGACAATTTGTCAAGAGATGGGAATAGCAGACCATGTGACCTGCTCCTGAGAAATATGCATGTAGATCAAGAAGTGACAGTTAAAACTGGATACGGAACTACAGACTGGTTCCAAATCACAAAAGGAGTAAGTCAAGGCTGCATATTGTCACCCTGCTTATTCTACTTACATGCAGAATACATCATGGGAAAGGCTGGGCTATATGAATCTCGAGCTTGAATCAAGATTGCTGAGAGAAATATCTATAGCCTCAGATATGCAGGTGACACCACCCTTATGGCAGAAAAGGAAGAACTAAAGAGCCTCTTGATGGAAATGAAAGATGAGAGTGAAAAAGTTGCCTTACTACTCAATTTCAGAAAACTAAGATCATGGGATCCGGTCCCATCACTTCATGGCAAATAGATGGGGAAACAATGGAAACAGTGAGAAACTTAATTTTCTTGGTCTCCAAAATCATTGCAGATGGTGACTCCAGCCATGAAATTAAAAGATATTTGGTCTTAGAAAGAAAAAATATGACCAACCTAGACAGCATCTTAAAAAGCTGAGACATTGTTTTGCCTACAAAGGTCCATCTAGTCAAAGCTACATTTTTTCCAGTAGTCATGTATGGATGTGAGATTTGGACTATAAAGAAAGCTGAGTGCCAGGTTGTTGGTGCTGTTGAACTGTAGTTTTGGAGAAGACTCTTGAGAGTCCCTTGGACTGAGAAGAGAGCCAACCAGTCAATGGTAAAATAAATCAGTCCTGAATATTCATTTGAAAGACTGATGTTGAAGCTGAAACTGCAATACTTTGGCCACGTAATGCAAAGTACTGACCTACTTGAAAAGACCCTGATGCTGGGAAAGATTGAAGGCAGGAGAAGAATGGGATGACAGAGGCTGAGATTGGTTGGATGGCATCACCGACTCAATGGACATGAGTCTGAGGAAGCTCTGGGAGTTTGTCATGGGCAGGGAAGCCTGGCATGCCGCAGTCCACTGGGGTGCAAAGAGTCGGACACAGCTCTGCAACTGAACTGAACTGGCTGTGGTGCTGGAAAAGAGTCTTGAGAATCCTTTCAACTATAAGGAGATCAAACCAGTAAATCCTGAAGTAAATCAACCCTGAATATTCATTTGAAGGACTGATCCTGAAGCTGAAGCTCCAATACTTTGGCCACCTGATTTGAAACGTCAACTCATTAGAAAAGACCCTGATCCTGGTAAAGACTGAGGGCAGGAGATGGGGTGACAGACGATGAGATGATTGGATGGCATCACCAAATCTATGGACATGAGTTTGAGCAAACTCCAGGAGACAGGTAAGGACAGAGAAACCTGACATCCTGTAGTCCATGTCGTCGCAAAGAGTCAGACACGACTGAGCGATTGAACAACATAAATGGAGCATGAGGGGTCTTAGTTCCCTGACCAAGGATTGAACTCATTTTAACCTCATTGGAAGGCAGATTCTTAACCACTAGACCACCAGGGAAGTCCCCTTTTGCTACTTTTATAACCTACGTCTTGCTTATACAAGTTAAGAAAAAAACTAAAGATTTTAAAGCTCATAAAGGCAACTGTCTTAAGATTTCTAAAATCTTTTAAAGATTTTTCAGACTGGATTGCTCATTTTTCTCAAAAACTTGACAAAATTCTGGTATGCTTATTCATTTTTATGGCCAAAATATATCTAAAGTTCCTTCTTAAATATAATGTTTAAGTTATTTCTTGCCTCCTCACCCCTATCTGTCATATATTTTCAAAACCCCTTTAAGGTTATTGAGACGATAGTGTTGGACTTTGTTGTTCAATCACTGTTTTTTCAGTTGTATATTCTACTACCATAGGCATCCAGAAACACACCCTTTATAAGTATTGGAGGCTTTTGCTCTCTGACTTCCTATTTAGTCTGTGCACTAAATTACTTCAGTCATGTCCATCTGTTTGGGACCTTTTGGACTGTAGCCCACCAGGCTCTTCCGTCCAGAGGGTTCTCCAGGCAAGAATACTCGAGGGGGTTGCCATGTCCTCCCTCAGGGGATCTTCCCGACCCAGGGATGGAATCCAGGTCTTTTCCATCTGCTGCACTGGCAGGAGGCTTCTTTACCACTAGCACCACCTGGGACTTGAGGTTAGTTCTTGCCTGAACTGCTGTCTTTCTTCTAACATCCAACTGACTGTAGCAAGTCATATTCACACATCAATATTATTTAGAAAGTGGCACACAGACTCTACTCAGATGCCATTGGCTAGAACTCAATCCTGTGACCACACCTAACTTCAGGGAAGACTGAGAAAGGCAGTCCAACAAGAATTGGGCAATGAGTTTTGGTGGACAGTCAATATTCTTGGTCATATATGATATATCACCCTTACTTTCGTAACATTTGTAAAACCAATCTAAACATTCTTGAACATCATGCTTTAGCTTGCCTTTTTAATCTGATTTTCTCTTATTGTTGCTGTTTTGTTTTTGTTGTTATTCATTTGTTTGTTTCACATTATCTTTCTGGTCCTGGATATTCACATTGCCTCACTGATATTATTTACCCAATAATAGAGTCCTCCCTCAGGGCCCATGGGGAATGGGTTTCAGCCCCCTCCCTTCCCACTCTTCAGCAGGACCAAAATCTGAGGATGCTCAAGTCCCTTATATGAAATGATTTAGCATCTGCATATAGCCTATGTACCCACATCCTCCTGTGTATTTCTAATAATCTGATTACTTATTGTATCTAATATTATACAATGTAAATTCCATGTAATTAATCATGCCTATGTAATGAAACTTGATTAAAAACGCTGAAGAATGAGGTTTAGAGAGCCTCCTGATTGGTGAACATATTGATGTGCCAGGAGGGTGGTGCCCTCAGACTCCATGGAGACAGAAGCTCCTATGCTTATGACTCTTCTAGACTTGCCCAGTGTACCTTTTCATCTGCTGTTCATTTGCATTCTTTATATTCAAATGATAGTCCTTAAATATAGCACTTTTGTGAGTTCTGTGAGCATTCTGGAAAATTAGTGAAATTGTGGGAGTTGTGGGAAACTCCAGATTTCCATCTCTGCTTGACTCCCATACCGTGTTTCTGATGCCTGCTGCATCAACTTTGTTGAATGGACAAGAGGTGCTCAGTATACGTACTAAGCACGCCTGTCAAGAGGTCTTGATTTGGATGATAAACTAACCTATCATTCTATTTCTAAGGTAAGGACCATGTGTATCTTAGTGCAGGAGGGTGGTAACTGCCATGAAAACCTTGCATTCTTCTTTAAGATAAGGAATAGGGTCTCCCACACCTGAAACTCCTTCAGCATGATCTTGCCTTGGGTTGACTCAGCGGTGTTAGGGGATGTGGGCCTGAGGTTGTCTTGAGTTCTCATAAGCAAGATGAACCCATGGAGTGTCCAGAAAATGCAACCCCTCTAAGCTGGCAGTGAGACTGGAACAGACGTGTATGTGTGTGTGTGTTTATGCACATGCACTCGTCTGTGTGCATGTGAGTGTGTGGGGGTGTGGGAGGTACCTACTCTTTCCAGTAAGAAGAAAAGTGGAAATGCAAAGAAATGCTCTTTATTACTGGAACTGCCTCCTTCTTGTGTGCAATACGAAGAAGAAGTAAAAGAGAGATTGATTTCAAACCACTGACAACTCAGGGTCCTCTGTCACTTCAGTTCGAAAGCACACACTTCAGTGAGAATGTCTAATAGGAACCCTGTTCTGGAAGAGATACAGATTCAGACCTGCTAGGCCACCCCTGAGACTCTTTCCTAGGAAAGCTCTAAGCAGGATACACAAAACTCTAGCAACCCGTTGAAGATGTTTGTATTTTACTGTGAGGATTTCCTGTACTTGACTTCCAAAGGTCACTCCCTAGGCAAGCAACTTTATGAGAGGAAAGGCAGAGTTAGCTCAACCAGGACGTGAAAATTTTAGAAAGAAGATTTGAGGATTGGTTAGGGAAGTGGAGTGGGGGGGGGGGGAGGAGGAGGGAGGGGGGGGTGGGGTGAGTTATTATATCATTTAATATTTTATAGAGGGGGGTTAGGGGGGTTGTTGGTAAGGCAAGCTAGGTTTTTTGTGGTTGTATTTTTTAGGTGGGGGCTCCGCGCAGTTATTTTAAGTCCAGCCATTCTATCAGCTCCTTTTGTGTAGGTGGCCTCGGGGCCGAAAAAACATAATTTTTTTTAAAAAATTTTTTTTTAAAAAAAAATCATTTTCAAGGTTGCGTGATAGGGTGATCATTGTTTGGGTTTTTTATTTTGTTTGGTTTTTTAGGTTTTTTAGATAGTTTATATCTTGTTGATAAAAAAATCCTGAAAAATCCCACTCATTAGATATCCAGGGGAGCGGCGGCCGGCCTCGGTCCGGGTAAAAGGTAAAAAAATTAAGTTTTGGTTGTGGGAAAAAATTTCTTTTTAAACTAATTATATTAAAAAATATTTTAAAAAATTATATATTTTTTTTTTTAAAAATATTTTTTTTTTTATTTTTTTAAAAATTAAAAAAATAAGCATTTCTTTAAATAGCTTTCTTTTTTTTTTTTACAAACCCACCCTCCATTAAAAACTAAAATGAGAGGAGGGGTGTTAATATAACCTCAAGGTATTTGTTTCTTGCCTCTTCATACAAATGCTATAAACTTTAGCAACAACTTTTCTTTAGATGTAGACCAATAGCTGTAAGTAGAAAAAGGTTTATTCCTATTTGTTCAATAAAATTTCATTGACTATATACTAGGCATTTGGCACAACTTAAGAATCACATGCAGAGTACAATCATGAGGAAACCCTAGGCTGGAGGAAGCACAAGCTGGAATCAAGATTGCCAGGAGAAATATCATTAACCTCAGAAAATGCAGAGGACACCACCCCTTATGGTAGAAAGTGAAGAAGAACTAAAGAGGCCTCTTGGTGAAAGTGAGAAGAGAGGTGAAAAGTTGGCTTAAAGCCCCAACATTCAGGGAACTAAGATTATGGCATCCAGTCCCATCACTTCATTGGAAATAGACGGGGAAATAGTGAAACAGTGGCTGACTTTATTTTCCAGAGGCTCCAAAATCACTGTAGATGGTGATCACAGCCATGAAATTAAGATTATTTACTCCTTGGAAGGAAGTTATGACCAACCTAGGTAGCATATTCAAAGCAGAGATATTACTTTGCCAGCAAAGTTCCATCTAGTCAAGGCTATGGTTTTCCCAGTGGTCATGTAAGGATGTGAGAGTTGGACTTTGACGAAAGCTGAGGGCCGAAGGTTGATGCTTTTGAACTGGGTGTTGGAGGAAACTCACTTGGGAGTCCCTTGGACTGCAAGGAGATCCAACCAGTCCATCCTAAAAGGAAATCAGTCCTAGGTGTTCATTGCGGATGGACTGATGTTGAAGCTGAAACTCCAATACTTTGGACAACTGAGTCAATTGCTAACTCCCTGAAAAGACCCTGATAGATGGGAAAGATTGAAAGCTAAGGAGAGAACGGGACGACAGAGGATGAGATGGTTGGATGGCATCACCGACTTGATGGACATGCAGTTTGGGTGGGCTCCAGGAGTTGGTGATGGACAGGGAGGCCTGGTGTGCTGCGGTCTGGGGTAACAAAGAGTCTGACAGTGACTGAGCAACTGAACTGAACTAAAACTGAACTGGAACTGAAGAACCACATTTGGCCCCAGGTTCTTAGGGAATCCTACCTATTTCTGCAGTAAAGACAGCTCATTGGAGCCATACTATCTAGATGCTTCCAAATTAGCCTAGATCGACCCAAGGCTAATAAGTCAGTGACTGCACAAGCCAAGTAATGGGCACAGAGCCCAAGGGCACCACTTGCATATCCTTTCTTCTCCCTACATTTCAAGTCAGGTGTCCTTATACTCTGGACAGTCTTCTCAACATGAAGGCATGATAGCTGTGGTGGAGTAACTCCCCTCTTTCTCCTGACAGGGCTGATGCCAGCCCAGCCTCATCTGTCTGTCCAGGGAAAGCCCGAAGGGGTCAGTTGCTCTAGTACCATCATTACAATGGAGCAGCGGTAGCTCCCATTCCTAAAAAGATCGGCCCAGAGCCATCCCTTCCCTGAGCTCTCTCAAACTTACTGCATTGGAGACTGAGGCCTCTTGCATTGCCTCAGAGTGAGGGCTGATGTTTTCATTTGCTTTCCTATGTCTGTCTTTCCTAGTAAGGGAAGCTGGCAAAGAGAGAAAGAAGCATCTTTGAAGTGACCAGTTAAGTACAAGATGAAGTTTCATCCTTAAGAAATTCATTCCAGTCTTACACAAACATTTGCTCTTAGGCCTTTGCTTTTTAATGGGCAATAATAGCAACCGAATTCAAATGAAACCCTCATACACCGTTATACACACAAATACATGGTTTTCATGTTTTTTTTTTTTTCCTTTTACTGTGGTAAGTCATATAAAATGTGCTATTTTAAGCATATTTAACTGTACAGTTCAGGGGACACCAAGTAGATTCATGTTGTTCTGCAACAGTCACTGTCATCTGTCTCTGGGATTTTTCAACTTCCTAAACTGAACCTCTATCCCCTTTAAAGCCTAACTCCCCATACCTCTCTTACCCCCACTCCCTGACTCCTGGCATCTGCCAGAGTCCTTTCTGACTCTGAATTTGAAATTCTAGGTACTTCATGTAAGTGGATTCAAGCAGTGGTTTTTGCATCTACTATATACTGAATCCTTTTTAAGATTAACAAATATATAGCTAAAAACACATTTTATTTCCTTTTATTTCCCCTTGTGCTTTACAGTAGGTTTTAATTAGTTATCTATTTTATAACAGTATCAATAGTGTGTGTGTATATATATATAGTATATGTATATGTTAGTCCTGATCTCCCATTTCACCCCACCCCCCCCCTTTAACCCTTAGTGTCCATATATTTCTTTATGTCAGTGTCTCTATTCCTGCCCTAGAAATAGTTTCATCTATCCCATTTTTCTAGATTCCACATATATGCCTTAATATATGATATTTGTGTTTCTCTTTCTGGTTTGAACATACTTTAGGGTCATTGCAGAATTTTAGCTTCAGTTTGGTATGACTCAGTCAACTGAGTTCACTAAATCAGACGTGTCCAACTATTCGCAACCCCATGGATTGCAGAACGCCAGGCTTCCTGTCCAACACCAACTCCTGAACATTGCTAACTCATGTCCATTAAGTCAGGGGTGTGATCCAACCATCTCATCCTCTGTCATCTCCTTCTCCTCCTGCCTTCAGTCTTTCCCAGCATCAGGGTCTTTCCAAATGAGTCAGTTCTTCGCAACTAGATGGCCAAAGTATTGAAGCTTCAGCTTCAGCATCCGTACTTCAGTGAATATTCAGGACTGATTTCCTTTAGAATTGATCAGCCTTGCAGTCCAAGGGACTCTCAAGAGCCCTTTCCAGCACCACTATTCAAAAAGCATCAATTCTTCAGCCCTCAGCCTTCTTTATGGTCCAACACTCACATCCATACATAACTGTTAGAAAAACCATAGATTTCACTATAATGACTTTTGTCGGCAAAGTAATGTCTTTGCATTTTAATACATTGTCTGCGTTTGTCATAACTTTTCTTCCAAGGAGCAAGTGTTTTTTTCATTTCATGGCTTTAATTTCACTTTTATCAAGAGGCTCTTTTTCTTTGCTTTCTGCCATAATGGTGGTATCATCTGCATATCTGAGGTTAGTGATATTTCTTGGGGCAATCTTGATTCCAGCTTGTGCTTCATCCAGCGAGCATTTTACATGATGTACTCTGCATATAAGTTAAATAAGCAGGGTGACGAGATAGAAAACTCTGACATACTCCTTCGAAATTTGGAACCAGTCTGTTGTTCCATCAGTTAAGTTCAGCTCTGTTTAGTCACTCGTAATGTCCGACTTTTTGTGACCCCCATGAATCGCAGCACGTCAGGGCCTCCCCTGTCCATTACCAACTCCCAGAGTTTGCTCAAACGTATGTCCATTGAGCCGGTGATGCCCATCCAGCCATCTGGCTTCTCCTTCTGCTGCCAATCCCTGCCAGCATCAGAGTCTTTTCCAATGAGTGAACTCTTTTAATTGTGAAGAAAGTATTGAGTTTCAGCTTTAGGCATCAGTCCATCCAATGAACTCCCACGACTGACCTCCTTTAGAATGGACTGCTTAGGATCTCCTTACATTCCAAAGGACTCTCAAGCTTTTCTCCAACACCAAGTTCAAAGCATCAATTCTTTTGTGCTCCGCTTTCTTCAAAGTCCAACTCTCACATCCACACATGACTACTGAAAAACCATAGCCTGGACTAGAAGCACCATTGCTAGTGTGAAGTAATGTTCTGCTTTTGAATATGCTATCTAGGTTGGTCATAATTCTTTCCAAGGAGTAAGCATCTTGAATTTAAGTGGCTGCGTCATCTGCAGTGATTTGGAGCCCTCAAAATAAAGCATGACACTGTTTTCACTGTTTCATCTATTTCCTGTGAAGTGATGGGACCAGATGCCATGATCTTAGATTTTTTGAATGTTGAGCTTCGTTTCAACTTTTTTCACTATCCGGTTCTAACTATTGCTTCTGATCTGCACCAGACTACTCAAGCTATAAGAGGTCTAGTATTTCTATCTGTTTCAAGAATTTTCCCACAGTTTTGTGATCCAATACAGTCAAAAATTTCATGTAGTCAGCAAAGCAGAAGTGGTATCTTTCTGAACTCTGGCTGTTTCATGATCTATCACATGTTACAATTTGATCTCTGGTTCCCTCTGCCTTTTCTAAATCCAGCTTGGACGTTTGGAGGTTCTTAATTACGAACTATTGAAGCCTCACAAGAGGAACTTTGAGCATTATTTGACTAGGAGTGTGTAGATGAGGCGGCACCAGTAGTAGTTTGAACATTCTTGCATTGTTTTTCTTTGGGATTTGGATGAAAACTGACTCTTTCAGTCCTGTGGCTACTGCTGAGATTTCCACATTTGCAAATTTGGTGTTATTCAGTGCAGCAATCATCCTTAGGATTTAAATAGTTTGTTTGGAATTCTATAGTCTGTACTTAGCTTTGCTTGTAGTGGATGTCAGGAAGTCCATTTACTTCACATTTCAGGATATTCAGCTCTAGGTGAGTCTGCACACCATCATGGTTATTAACCTCACATACAGATCTTTTCTTTTTGTATATTCTTTCAGGTATTCTTGCCACTTCCTTAATATCTTGTGGCTTCTGGTAGGTCTCGTACCACTTCTGTCTTCTTTATGACAGAGAAAATGTATATTTGGCACACAACTTGAAAGGCACATTGACAAATTGAAACTCAAATGATAGAAAGCTAGAATCCAACACTGGTTGTGATCACACCTACTTTTGCCTGTGTTCTGTGTCCTCACATATGAGAATATCTAGAAGCTTGCACATTCTAGATATTATAGTACATTGTGGTTTAGGATTTTTTCAGACGATGAATAATGAGGTTGTGTTTGTTCTTTTATTAACATTACTTCAAATCCTAAGAAGTAAAAGCAAAGGTAAATAAATGTTTAGGTGTTTGAAAGGATTCAGCTTTAACCGTTGGTTATTTTAGTGAAGAAAGAAGACAGAAAGGGCCTCTTCTCAGGTGGCTCAATGGCAAAAGAATCCTGCCAATGCAGGAGAGGGCTTGCTTTCCCACAAGATCCCTAGAGAAGGGTAAATTGAACCCACTGTTCTCTGTTTTATAATCCCATGACAGAGGAGCCCAGTGACTCAGGTCCATGGGGTTGGTGGTAAAAGGGTCAGACACGATTGAGCATGTGTGCACATTTATGAATAGTAAAGGGCCATTAACAGCAGTAATTATTAAAGGTGAGGCCACAGTAGCATTCTCATTTAAGAACCACATGACAAAAATTACTTTCACATTTCATAGAGTTTAACTAAGCAGAAAAGCATAAGATAGAGGATGCTCACAAACTATTCTTTTTCAAATTTGAACAGAGTAGAACGAGGTTCTAACTTGGCCTTCTTATATTCACACTGCCTTTGCTGCTGGGATGGGTGTTCAGTATCAGCA